>OZ020267.1:4238850-5438850 GCA_963971225.1 Melieria omissa
CCTCACGTTGTGGCCTTTGTCGTTTGAAACAAAACAACAGGAACCCACCAGCCGACCGACCGGCCGGCCGGTCAGAAAGAAAAGCAACGCGCGAAAGCAGGTTCGCCGGCTGCAAATTCTGCAGAAAAGGCACTGCTGGAGTTGCAGTGTTGCGACTTGGTTTTTGTTTTTATTTTTTGTGCTGCAGCTTTCATGTTTACTTTTCTAGATTTTTTTTTTGTTGACTTTGTCGACTCGCAAAAAATAGAAATTTTCGCTCAAATGTTGTCCTCGCGCTTAGGTAATAGTGAGGGAAAAAATTGGCAATTCATTGTACTTGTTGCTTTGAAAAGTGCAAAGGCGACAGGCCAAGTCGAGTTCAAACGAAACACGAATTGAAACAAGTAAAGTCGATTGGGGTTAAAAGTGTGATCCCTCTTTTCTAAAACACCTAAAATAAATTAGAATTTGTTTTAAAACTTAACATGTGAAATTAAAAACTTGCTCCATTGTATAATTTATGTCAACATTTGGACGCACAAATCTTAAATAACACATACAACCAAATGAACTATTGTTTTTTGTTGTTGTTGTTATTTCTTTTTATTGAAAACTTGGACTTCCTAATCACCAAAAGGCAGAAATAAATTCCAAAAACCGTTGCAACTTCATTAATTAATCATAGAAAGAAGAAGACAAGAAGAACAAAGTGTTGAATACCAAAATCTGATAATCCCAAAATCGCTTCGAATCACCGATAATGAAAACATCTGCGTTAACAGCAACATCAGCAAATAACAACAACAACAACCAACAAAATCAACAAATAAATCTACAACCACGCGGTCGACTTCATTAGGGTCCAATGCCGAAAAAGAATTTCAACTAATAAACCCATAAATCATGCGGCGCAGCTGACAGATAACTTTGACCAAAAAAAAAAGGAATAACAAGAAAAGAAGAACACAAGAAAGGAGAAAAGCAGCAAAAAAACAAAAGCTAAAACCACAACGCTGACAATATAACATTTTAATAAAAACGCATAAATTACAGCGGCAAAAAAGAACAACCAACAAAAACAAAAACAACACAGCCCAAGTAACAAATGCGAAGAAAAAGAATCTAATCAACAAATTGATGAGCCAAAAACTAAATAAAACTATTAGTCAACAAATGTTTTAGAATATAAAAGCAACAACAATTGTTGACGGAAAAAAGCCAATCAAAGCAAAGAGATATGACACGAAAAACCAAAAAATTGCATTGAGAAAACCGCATATTGAGAAAAGGCAATAAGAACAACAACAACAGCAGCAGCAGCAGAATGCGCAACGTTTTGGCCATAAACAATTTTTAAAACAACTATCAACAACAACAGAGTCCAGTTGCGGCAACTTTGGTCCCAAATGCGGCAAAACGACGCGTGAGCATTTTCCACACTTCGTTCGGCTTCGCCGCCAAAAACGTTGACAATTGCAGTGAAAAATAATAGTAGCAATAACAAAAACAAATGCAGATAATATAACAAAATAGTAACCGCAGCAGCGACAATAAGGAAAAGCAAATCTTCGACTCAATAAGCAGCGAACAGCACCGAAAAACGACTGCAAGCAGCCGTCGCAAGTGAAAGAGCAAGAAGAAGCAGCCAGTGCCATGCCAGTACAAATGCCAAACAAGCGACAACAACAACAACAACTTGCCCGCCATAAGACATTCCACACAATTCCACTTGCGAATATTGTGTGCCAACGATAAACACTTCAGAGCGGCCATTAAAATCTCACAAACCAACCCGACATACACACACTCACCGATAGCAACAACAACAACACGCATTCATTTTCATAGTCAACAACACAGCACTTGGAGCGCCAGCCCGCATTGAGTGCGAGAGAACGGATAACAGCGAGAGCGTGCGCAACCCATTTGGCATGGCCGCTCTTTTATGTGAGCTCCTTCTCTCTCTCGCTCAACACAGCACCGGTTGAGCGGCAAATTTGCTTTGAGGAGTTGAGCGAACACTACGAAATGAATAATGGCGGTGGCTGGAAGACAAATAACCCAGCCTCTTCTTCATTGCTCTTTTTGATTGCCTGCGAAATGTACGACGGTGTGTGTCCGTCATAGACGCGACATCTCGCTCTAGCACGTGCGCTGCGCTGATGAATGTGGCGAAACGACGGCGCGTCGAGTATGGCAAGCTTTCGCTCTAACGAATGACAAATAAATTTGCCAAGTGCAATGGACTGCGGCGGCTATGGAGTGTGTGAGGTTGGGCTGTTTTCGGCGCTATGCATTGTTGTTGTTGGTTGTGAGTTGAGCTGATATTGTGTTTTTTTAGTGCAATGAGAGCACCAAATGTGGCCGAAAGTCGAAAAATTCCGATACACTAAATGCGCAGCGTGTGTGTGTGACAATGTGCGACGGCAGTGACACAGTGAGACATTATTTGTTCGAATTGAAATTAAATTACGAAAAATTGGAGAGGAAATCATTAAAAAGTTATGAAATAAAATAATTGATTATGTTTTTTATACAAAATTAAATCAATTTAATTTGAAAAATTCAAAGGATTTGAGTGACAAAAATTGGTTTTAAAACCTTAAAAGCTATTTAAAATATGAATTAGGTTAGGTTTAGTCTTTAAGGCCTAAGTGAACTCGCCTGCAGCATGTGAACGTACTTGGAAATGAATGAAAATTTAATTGGAAATGTTATCAACAAATTTTCTTTCTTGTATTTCTTAGGTCTCTAACAGTCTCTTCTATTAGTCTCCTCTAAATTACTTCCTTGACTAAATTTATTTAATAGCAGCAATCTGGCATTGAACAGCTGCAGTTAAAACATACAGTTTGTCAAGTAAATGTTTGCAAACTTAAAAAAGGTAGACAAATTATTTTAAAAGCTTATAAATATAACAGAAGTTGCAATATTTTGACATTTTTTTTAAGATATAGATTAATAGTAATGTCCATTTGATACGTGAAAACAGTGTAAAAAATCAAAAAGGAATGAAGCTATATTTCAAACTGTCAAAAAAGTCGTCTTCTTTCAAAACCAAGATTGCATTGAAAATTTGGTACCGTACAGTTCCGAACAGTTTCATGAGATACATCAGTTCCGCATTCTATTTTTATATCCAAAGCCATTTCCCTTATTGAGATACAGGGGTTTTCACGAACTTTTCGGATGATTATTCTCTCTTCTCCGTCAGACAGTTTTCTGGGTCGGCCACGAGATACTTTCAAATCAATTTGCCCTTCAATACGCGAATCAAACAGACATTTCTTTGACATTATATGAGAGTGAAATGTTCAATTAATATATTTGTTATCAAATAATTTAAAAAAATTGCAATTTCTGTTATATTTATAAGTTTTTCAAAATCATTTTCTACCTTCTTTAACTGTATTAATGAATTTGTATATTTTAATTTTAATTGGAAAATACATTTTTAATAACTCTTCAATTACTTTATAACAATGAAGATTCAAAATAATTTTCAACTTTACAAAATGACATTGAATTAATAGAATTGATATCTAAACACCAACAATTTATTGACATTGAATACATGAAATTTCAATTTATCTACCAATGACTCCCTATTAATTAATTCATTAAATCACAATTTTATCACAATTCTTACTACTAAACATCAATCTAATTCGCACTTAGATGTCGCATAAAAAAATATTCATAATAAAATCTAAATATAATTTTTCCCCCACACCAAAACCATACAAACATTAGCAAGAAATCAATAACATTGCACAACAAACAATTACAAAAACAATAAAAAAACATTCACAACAACAAAACGTGCGCAAGAAAATGCGCGCGAAAAGTCCACTTCGCTTTCGTTTCATTTTTGTTTAACAACATGTTGCCGCAACATTGCTGCTAAGAAGCAACACACACACAATGAGTATGCACTCAAGTTGAGTGGCTTTTGCTGAGCCAGTCTCAACACCATTGGAAGATGAATTGCTGCCGTTTTTTTGCGACTCAGTGTGCTTGCCTGCATGTGTGTTTGTGTGAGTGTGTGCATTGCGGCGAATTTATTTACGACGCCATATTTGTTGTCAACGTGCTCATTCATTGCCCAACAAGAAACATCATTGCGGCGACGGCGGGAATGGGCGCAAAATTTTGCGGCAAAGCGCTGTGGCACGCATGAGCAATATTTCACGCTGAACCAGCCGTGCACCAGCAGACAGATAGACAGACACGCCAACGTCTTTCCGCCACAAAACGCGTCTACTAGTCATTAGCATTAAAACTATTAAATTATTAATATAAATTCATCAAAATTGCGCGCCGTTGAATTTACTGTGCGAGCACTGTGCCGTGTGTGTGCTCAACTCATGTGTTGTTGTTTGCTTATTTGTGTTGCTTGTGTTATTGTTGTTTAAATATGGTTCTGGCAGACATTTAAGTCAAACAAAAAGTGCAAGTGCGCATTTCCACTTTGTTATCTACGCCCCGAACGCGCTGCATCGGTACATGCGGCATGATTAGTAGCTGAGGAAGAGGCAGCAGCAGTGGGCGGAAAATGTAAAAGAGCTAAATTGTTTAATTGTAATTCTGCGGTTTTGAAGAAATTTGCGAATAATCGAAGCGAAAAAGACATTCAAGGCAACAAAGTGCGAGGGTTGGGGGGAGAATGCCGTAGCTGAACTACGCCATTTGAACTGTATGCGAATAATGTTGCCACATGTTGTTGAAACGATTCTCAGTAAAAAATATGTGATGTAAGACAAGGATTTAAAATTTTAGTAATTTTCTTTTCAAAATTTGGAAGAAAAAATTGGTTTTCAAAAATTTTGTGAATGTGCCTGAAGCGCTGGAATTATTCTGTTACCATGTTTTACTATTTATCAAATAATCACATACAGTGTCTGGATACAGTGAACTAATTATTGCAAGGTCTGTTCCCAGTACTAAGGTTGTTCAAGGTTGACATTTTTGTTCAAAAATTCGTTTTTTTTTAATCAAAATACACTTTTTGTTTTTTTCTTGAAATTGCCAAAATTGTTTTCAATATTTAGAGACTCCATGTCAAAATTTGGATGTTCACTATATCGAAGTGTTCACTATATAGGGTGTTCACTATACCAAGACATGACTGTATTCAGATTATTTGGTCTTCGATGTTCAGAATATATGATTTTTTTTCAAAATTTTTTTTAAAGAATACAACCCTGCAACGAAAATTTTCCAGTGCACTACCTTCGCTGTAACCTGAGAATAATTTGATTCTGAAAGCAATTGAAATATCTGGGAAAAGTTTCTATAGAAAACTGAAATATGTGTGCATTCTAGTGGTTTTAAAAACGAAAACATTTCCACATGCATCAAACAAATCTGGTTTACATCAAATTAGTATTTTAACAAAGTTCTGATTATTGCGTTTTTGTGGCAAATTTGCAGAAAATTTAGGCTTTCAATAAAATTTTAATGAATTCCTAAAGCTTAACACAGTTTTCGTACCACAGTTGGGTGGCAACTCTTTTGTTTGCATTAGAAAAATTTGAGTGATGAAGTTTTCAGCAAATTTTGAGCAACAAATTACTAAACATTTTGCGTTTTTTGTGCAAATTGCTGAAAATGTAGGCTTTCAATAAAATTCTAATGAATCTCTAAAGCTTAACAGCGTTTTCATTCTACATCTGGGTGGCAACTCTTTTTATTACATAAGCAAAATTTGAGTAATTCAGTTTTTTTCAAACTCTGAGCTTCAAATTCCTACAAATGTTTGCAAAATAATTGTTAAAATTTTTAATTATTAATTAACTTCAACAAATGTTTATATCGCTAAACGATTTACACACCGTAATTGTTGTTGTGATTGTTATTGCCATTTTGTGTCTGTAGCCAGTTTTGCGCAAGTTCCGTTATTTCCCTCCTTGCTTTTACCCGCAGGGAGTTCAAACACCAAAAAGTACTCAACTCCAACCCCCCCGTTAGACTTCAGGCCCCCGGCCTGCGCCCAGCCGGCGCGCGCGTATTGAATGCTTTATTGCCGCAGGGTAGGAAAATTTATAGCGTTGCGCTCACTCGCTCCGACGGCTTCGGTCGCTTCGGTCGGTTCATTCGTTCGTTTTTGTATTCGCCTGTTTGCTTTCTTATGTGGGGCAATAAATATTGGAAAATGTACTCTCGCTATTCCAGGGGGAGTTGGGCGACGGCTGGCAGTGGTGCAAAACAGAGCGCCAGAAAAAACGGGCGGCGAATGACAGACGAACGGACGAACAGATAGATGGCAACGACAGACGCATTAGAAGTGTATTTAAATTTTAGTAATTTCTAAATAATTTCTTAAAAATTTTTAAATCATTTTTCTTGTTTTCAGAATTTTAAAATTTTCAAAAAACCAACAGCACAGCATTAAAAAAAAACAACAAAACCGTCTGTCGCCGTTTGCACAATCGATAAATTTTCACCGTCGCTGTTTTGCTTTCGGCGGCGTTGGCCGTTAAATTGCTGCGGCGAATTTAAAACAAACACAATGACTGACAAAAGGCGAGTTAAATATGAAAAAGTCAGTAAGCGTGTTTTTATTTCTTCCTTTTTGGACACATTTCTCGCAAGAAATTCGCCCGAATGCTGTGCTGTCTTTTTCGCCGCGCGGCAATGAAACCACCTTTTGTTGCAGCTTCCATTTATTCCAATTTATGGCCAACTCAGCACAAATTCGGTAAAGCGGCGGTAAAGCGGCCCGCGGCGTGCGGCCACTGTTGGCCGCATTTCTATATGTGGGTCATTCCATTGGGAATTCAATGGCAGCGGCGCGGGCCGGCACCAAGTGAATGCTTTATGGCCCCACGCAACACACCAAGTGGCGAGCGGTTAGCACAAACGGGGCGCTTCTTCTTATTCGACTTCCATTTCTTCTTCTTCTTCATGCGCCCGAAGCTGATTTGTTGTAGTTATTTTTATTGGTTTTATTGTCGTTTGCAATTTATTGCATAACGTTGGCGGCGGCCGCCCCAAAGCATTGATTGAATTAATTTCTCACTCAGATCGCTTGTAAACACCACTTATACGTAAATATTTTGTATCGAATACCAATTAACATGTCGCAGGAATGTTGTTGCAAACACGAAACAGTTGTTGTTGCTGCGCTTAAAATGCAGCCAACACCTCATAAAGCCTAAAGTCACCACACACACACAACACTCGCCACGGCTCCTCAGCGTGTGGGACCTGCTTGGCATTTTAATGCACATGTACAAATTTTCAGTTTCCAAATCGTGAGCACACATCGACATCGATACACAGACAAAAATATAAAAATACAAAACTTCCATTTTTATCCTTAAAATGCCGCAGCGAGCAAGTAGAAATTTCAATGTCAATTCTCATTTGTCTCTGACAGCCGGTTGTGCTGCCCAGCTGACATTGACACTGCGACAATAGTCGTTTGTGTGGCTGAGTGGCCCTAAACGGCGCTGCCTCCACTGCCACCCTCGCCCCGCATCTTTCTGAATACAGTCAAGTATTCACTGATCATTCCGCACTCGACTTCGCCAAGCCTCGCGTCTTGTGCGTTTATGCCCCGACGCTGCATTGCACTCCACTTGCAGCTTGCAACTGAAAAAACTTCAAACCCTACTCAAATGTACTCGTTTTGTTTGTTGTTGTGTGCGTTCGGTTTGTTCTTTGTTTTGCTTCGCATTGGAGTTTGCAGCTCGAAAAGGAAAACCTCTTTAAATTGTTCGAAAATAATAATGAAGTCATCGTTCAACGCCATATGTGATTTGCATAAATAAAATTACAACAAAAACAACAAAAAATCTCAAATGTTCAGCATAAACACTGAGATAGCCATCAGTTGATCATTGGTGGCATTTCGCTGGCTTTCAAATGATTCTAGTTGTTCTCCTAATTATGCAACTCATTAAATAATTAATTACAATAATCAACTAATTAATTTGTTTTCCAACTTGTGTTGGTCCGACTTTCATCTTTTCATTCGATTTTAATTTGTTGCTTAATTTCATTTGACATTTTAAGCCGCTTTGAGCCACTGGCGCAGCTTTTGCAGCAACTTCCGCTATTAGACAACAGATGGCGGTCAATGCCGTTACTTGAGTGCCCTTCCCCGCTATTAGCTTAACACCAACACATGTGCACAGTCTGAGTTCGAACTCGAACTCAATTTAACCCCTGAAACCATTAATTGATGGCTGCCACAGTGAAGGGACCACGAACCTGGCAATGCGTTTCTACCTGAGTTTGAGCTCAGTTTCAAAATATTTCACTTGATATCGAATGAGTGGCAAATGAGAGTTGAAAGTTAGAAAAAATGAGTTATTAGTAAATGAGTTATTAGTTTATAGTAATAAAATTAATCTTGACCAAAAAAAGACAAGACTTTTCTATCTGAGTTTGAGCTCAGTTTAGTGATCCAACGGCAAAATATTTCATTCGGTATCGATTGAGTGGCAAACAAGTGTTGAAAGTTAAAAAAAAATGGATTTATTAGTTCATAGTTATGAACTGGATCTTGACCAAACAAATGACTAGATAAAACAAAACATTTTTACTCTCACAAAGCATTTGAATTAAGAATCAAACGAGCACTTTGACATTAACTCAAACTTTCACTTAAAAATGCTGCATTGACGCTCATCCCTCTTCTCCTACACAAATAAACTTGTGTAAGCGCATTTTTTTCATATAGTTATGTGTAAAAAATGCTTAAAGAAAATCTCCGTTTCAAAGTCCGTTTTCAATGCGCACAAAGCAAAATGCTAAACGCTTCCAGCGAATGCTGACTAAGCGCTCTCAAGCACCCGAATGCCCGCAGCAACCGCACCAGTCGTCAGCAAAATGTGAACAAAAATATAAATAAAAATACCAACAAAAAAGTCGGGAGAATAAAAATCACACAATAAAATGTTTGCCAAGTGCGACGGCGTTATCAGTTCATGCCCTCAGAAATGTTATCGACGGCATTTCTGCATCGAGTGCCCAAATCACCCGCACTCCCCCGCCCCACGGACTCGGCGCCGCGCGGCATTTGCGGCCAATGTGATGTGATGCGTTGCCGATAAGGGGGCGTACCTGTGTGTGTGTGTGTGTGTGTCAATGATATTTGGCGCTTCTTCTTCTTTCGCTCTTCTTCTTGCTGCCCGCCGGCTTTGCGCCCGGGCTGAGCCATATTTTCGCTCGCCCATTTTATGTGCCACATCAGCCGAATTGATAAAATTTATATGCACAAAAATTATATACATAAAAACAACAAAAATGTTGAGAGTAGAGCCAAAGCCAGCAAAGTACCAACAACAAAATATTTCGAAAAAACGCTTCGTTGCAGAGCCGCGAGGGAATACAACGGAAATCAGTGAAAAACAGCCAACTGCCATTAGACGCACCTCTTAACTACCAAAAAAAAGACGCAACAACAACAACAATAATAACACTAAGCAACAACACAAATTATTGTGTACGCTGTGAAAAGTGCGCCGGAAATATTTCCTCTCAGAGTTTTTTTTCTCATTTTCCTTTTCAACGAAAAATGTCAATTTTATGTACGCACTCGTGTAGCCATAAGTGTATAATTTTCGTTAAAAAGAAGCATATAAGTATATATGTATGACACAACAACAACAACAACTATCAACAGCTATATAAAACATTTGATATTTGGCAAAATGTGCGCTGCCGTTGAAAGGAGAACGAACCGTTTTTAATGTGCCGTCGCAGCAAATGACACACGCACTGCGTCGACAGTGGCACCTACTGATACCGTGGCGCCCCCTCCCCCTCCCCCGCTACAAGCAAGAGGGGCAATGTTCTCAACGTTTTCGAACATAATTTCTGGCAGTGTACGCTTGTGCGTGGCCGTTTGGAGCAGTTGTGGGTGTGACACGCACACACACACACGCGCAAAGTGTGTGTTTGTATGTTTGGGTATGTCGGTGTGTGTTTGTTGGTGCGTGTGTGCGTTTGTGCAGCTGAAGGCGCATGATAAATGGCTGCAAAATTTGGGTGAATAAATAGCCTAGATTTCCCTGGGCCATGCTGAAAGCAACAAAAACGCAAACAACAACAACAATAACAATAATAACAAGCCCATGCGAAAAACAGTGAAAACAAACGAAAAACAACCACAGAGCACAACGAACCGAACGAGCAGCTAAAGCAAAGCACAAAAAATAAGCAAAAAAGGAGCGGAACGCAAAAGCAAAAACAAAAAAAACGCAATGGGCGCGTTCGAAGGATATGCGATGCGGCTGAAGTTGAGCAAAGATTGGAGCGGCAACGAGCGAGGGGGGTAAGGGGGAATGAAAGTGTGTGGGTATGCGTAAAATTAATTTTACGACACCCCTCCACAGCTATTGCAGCATTCCCCAGTGAAGCAGTTGACAACAATACACAATGGACAATAACAACAACCAAACAACCATTAAAAAAAGCACTGACAGTTAATATGTGCGCAAAAAAAGACTAATGACGAGTGGTAAAAATAAATTAGTTAATTGAAAGCTAAGCGAAAAAATTTAATCACTTGATTAATCGCGACATTATTTAAACTAAATGTAAATGCTGTTACATTAAATTAAATATTTTGACTTGACTTGATGGGAACACTGCTTTTACAATAGATTTAAAAAAACAAAGCTATGTCAAAATTTCATAATTCTCGCTTCATTGATTTTGTATCTTTTTATTTTTTTAAATAAGGATACTCAAATAAATGAGAATTTTTGTACCTCATTCGAATTTCAGCTTTCGCCTTTTTTTAAAAAACTTTAAGCGGGTCCTCTAGTTTTAAATTTTGAAAAAATCGATTTTTTTTTATTTCATATTTTTATAGTATAACTATCATAGAAAAAGTATACGAACGGATTTTGTCGAATTCGTAAACGCCTCTAAGATACAGAGCCCCAAATCCGTCTCGTTCACTACGCGGTGACACGGTTATAAAACTTTAAACGCGTTTTTCTTGAAAACACATTTTTGGACCATTGCGCCATTATTGCTCCACGAAAATATACGAAGAATTAACAAGGACATTTTGGGTTCTTACACACTTATTTTTCAAGAAAATTCTATATAAACTGTCAAGGATATAAAGGACTAAAATTCTCAAGGAACCTTTTTTCATATCCTTTTTTCACAAATAGATACAAAATCAATTTTATTTAAATTTTTGAGCCTTTCTTCTTTCATTTGATATACATATCGCCATATTCTAACGAGGTTAAGTATTTTTTATATTTTTTTTTTATTTTTTATTCCCTTAAAATTTTTGAAGTCCTCTTAAAAGAACAAAGAAAAACTGAGAAATGAAAAACTGAGTACG
Source organism: Melieria omissa (assembly GCA_963971225.1). NCBI lineage: Eukaryota > Metazoa > Arthropoda > Insecta > Diptera > Ulidiidae > Melieria > Melieria omissa. The sequence goes on from OZ020267.1 coordinate 4,250,147, forward strand.
CAGTATTACTTAAATTGGTCTCTAGTTTCACGCCCATATGGATTTTTCCCGGTGTGAAAAATGCTGTCACACGGTGTAATATTTAATATTAATAGGTTTCGCCTCTGCCAACTCACAACAGGATCCGTAGTAGTCGAGTATTTAACGAAAACACAGGAGACAGACTTTGAAAAGTTATACCCTCTGAATGTTCTAATCCTTCAAGTGCCTTTCGTGCTTCAATCGGTTTTGACCGACTCTGCTCGACATTCCATTATAATTTTTGCAAAACTTTCTCCAAAATCTCAAATATTTTCAGAACTATTACGCATACTAGAAGTTTACTACTTATGTATGTGCCGAAAGAACAAGACTTGACCTTTTTTCAACTAAATTACAAAACATAACTTTAGTTTTGCAAACTTCATAGCCATAGAAAAATGCCATAAAAGGAATAAATCACCTAACACCAACCACAATTCTCAAAATCCTTGCTCCAATGTCAGCTGTGAAAACTGCTTTAATAAAAGAAACAAGCACACGAAATGCTCGAATGAGTGTTTTCGGCAGTTTCGCTTCAAACAATTACACACAAATACATACAAACGCAACGCAGCGCACAGTGGAGCAGCGGCCGTGTGTTGCCGTCGCGCCGCACCGCCGCGCTCACATTAAAACGCAAAATACTCGTAACTGTGGTGAAGCGGTGGTGAATGGGAATACGACGAATGCGAATGAGAATGTTATATTATGTGCGAAAAAGGGATAACATGAATTATTATGTAACCAAGCGAACGGGCCGAAAGGACACGGTGCGCGCGCCGCGGCCGGAAGCAGCAGCGCAAAAGAAGCACAAATAACGCCAAACAAAATAAAATACAAAAACACAGCGGAAAAATATAAGAAAAGGCAACAACACAAAAAACCATTTCGCCACTTTTCCAACAGCAGGTTGATTTCCACGCTATGCTGGATGGAGCCTCTTAATGTATGTGATTGTGTATGTGTTTATGTTTGTGTGTGTATGTGTGTGTATTGGTGCGTTAATGTGCTCGTTACAGGATGAATGTGTGCGTTTGTGCGCCTTTTTCGAATGTGGCTTTGTGTGCGACACACACACACACACACAGCACAAAGTGGCACAATTTTTCCACTTTTCGGCTGATTTTATTATTGTTGTTGTTGTTGTTGCTGTTGTAAATGCAATAATGCTAAATGGGTTGCCACGATTGTGCTGTCGCTGCCACTGCCGCTGCTGCCACTTTGCGTGGGCCGCAGAGCCGTGAACAACAAAGCAGCAGCAGCAGGACTCGGCACTTGCCAGTTGCAAAGGATTCGCCGGATTCGCTTCGAACCTTTTAGTTTGCCTTAATACGCGCTCGTTCTGCGCCAATGCGCCCAACGTGTGGCCGCACGGCCGTTACCCACACAGTGCCATTTGCCCAAAATTTCTTGCGGTGTGTGCTGTATGTTAGTGTGTGTGTATTAGTGTGGGGGGTAGCGGAAGAACGGAAAAAGCGCAAAAATAAATCAAATAAAAATTATACGCATTCATCTGCTGAATTTGCGGCATTCTATGTAAATCTTTTTCACTTGCTCGCCGTGTAGCCGTGTAGATGTGTGGATGTTGTATGTGTTGTTGTTGTTGTTTTTGGGATGTAGGATTCAAAGCATTGTATAGAGTGTGGTATGCGGGTGGTTGGGGGCGTGCTTAATGTGGAGCATTGGGTAACTGGGTAGCGAAGTTTTATGTGCGGCGAAAAATCAATAAAAGTGGGACAAATCGCTGCAACGGAAGCAAAAGACGAACAATGCCAACAACAAAAGAGTAGAGAAATGTTCGTAAGTGGGAGAAGCGGAAATTTTAGACACACGTAATTTGATCAAAAGGAAGTATGAAGTACTGAAAGTTATACTAGAGAGTTCCAACTGAAGAAATGTGTCTTGGATGTTTTTTGCAAAAAAAATACAAAATTATCCCTTTTAGGTTTTATTTAACCATTTTTAAGAAACAGGGTGTTGATCAAACGCGCCCAATTCGTAGACTTCAATTAGAACACAAACTTTCCCTGATATTGCTGCAAATTATTGGAATTTATTTTGGGGATAACAGTAAAATTTTTGTCATTTGCTTTGAATTCTCTTCTAAAAACATTATTTTGTTGGTGCCTACTTAAATGAAACTTATAAATCAATTATCTCTTTTGCTATAAGATGACAAATAGGTGTAGTTGCTCTTTGGGCAACTTTGGGGTCGAAAGGGTTAATCATATAAGCCACAGAGTTGAAAAATGTTGTCAATTATTTTGACTATAGGAAGCTCCTATTTTCCAGCTCTCCGTATTTCCCTCTGACACTACCTCTGATAGTCAAATAAATAAATTTAAAACTTAAAACAAATTTTTTTTTTATTTTGAAACAAGGTAATTCACATGTGACGTAAACAAAAAACAGCGAAAAACACACCAATAGTCGATATAGTCAAATTTGGGAAATAAATCACCGGTGTTGTTACATGCGACAACAGCTGCCTCACAACAACGCTGCCGCACAACAGAGACGACAATAGAGTTGGCAAAAAAAAGAGCGAAAGCCAAACTGTCACAGCGTAATAAATTAAAATTATGCAAATACGAGATGACAAATAAAATGGCAAATAATTCACAAAAAGAAGCGGCAAAAAATCGAAAAATAAACCTGTGGCCACGCAATCTCGGCGGCGACACACAAACGTACACAGACCATTCGACCATCGTCCATTCGACAGAAATACCAGACATGTGCGTGGACTCACGCACAAGTACGCGCGCACACAGCACACAGCACACGTGTGAATGTGTCTGTCGGTCAAGAGGGGTGCGGCGACGAGAGCGAGTGTTAATTTTAGGCTTGAAAAAAAATTTAATGAATTTGAATAAATTGATGGCAAAAGATAAAAGGCACAAAAATCGAAGAAAGCAACAATGGGTGGGAGCGTCGACATCGAGCAGTATTGCTTTTTTCGATTTGTTCTGCCGCATGTAGTCAGAAATATTTATGTGAGAAATTTTCATATACAAATCGAATGTTTTTTTAAACTCAATGCACTTAAGATGTGGTTAGTAAGAAAAATTTTAGATAGACAAAAAAACAATGATGAATTGTAGGATCATTCCTCAGTACGTTTCTGAACAGACTGATACCAACAATGGTATCATGAGTGTTCCCAGGAACAAATTTAGTGGGGAGTCTAGGCATCACTTTATTTAAAAATGCATAATATTGAAATTGAATACAACAGAATATAGAGTTCTATATACTTTACATATGTGTCCATTAGACTGGAATTAGTGGACGATTTTTCGATTTCGATGCTCCGCAACCTCTCATTTTATGCGGTTTGGTAAAAAAGTGCATGAGTCAAAAGAAATTCGACAAACTGCTGCACAGCTGGTAAAAAGTTGCTCTTAGAGGGTTAAAATCTATGACGACCCCTCTAGTTTTCCTTACTGAACATTTCTTTCAAACATAGTCATCCCCTATCTCCAACCCTTAATGGGGCTCCCATACAAAATGGTCGTTTTTATAAAATGGGCTCCCATTGCTCCCAGGTTGCCTCCAGATGTATCAAATATATGACCGACACCCATTAATTTTTTCTTCCGAATGCTTCTTCCAAATATATCTACCCTTTAACTCCAAGTCTTCAGGGGGCTGCCATACAAAATTGACCATTTTCTTTGCCATTGACTCCCCACTATTACATTAGTTAAGTAAGCCAGGAAACATTGTATCTCGGAAACTACTAAACCGATTTGAATGATTTATTTAACGATTAGCAACATTTTTGAGTATAAAAAATACAAAATTAATTAAGTTTCACAAATGTACCACCAGAGGGCGTCGCCCATACGATCGGATTTGTGACGTTGTCAACTTTGGGGTTTCTACAAAGGAAAAATCAAAATGTATTGCCGAAACCGCACTAACCTCCCTACTTTGAATATAATTGCAATCGTATGTGAGTGTTAAGAAGAAATTATTAAATTTTTGTGAGAAAATGTGAATTTTTTATTCAGCCGGTATTGGAGTAAAACTTTTTTTCTATGTCACAAGGCGCCATTATAGTCTCTGATGAGTTTCACGCCCCTTCCGACAGCATCGATGCCCTCTATTTCAATTCTGGCAATTTCTCTTTCTATTTCAATTCTGGATGTGATCTTTGGGAGAAAGAAAGATAAAGTTTTCACTTGATTTGATTTTGTTTTAAATTTTTCTGACCCACAAATTTTCCACCTTCGTATACAAGTGACCCGTCTCTCGTCTTCTCTTTTTTCATAATTTCGTCATACCACGTTATCTTCCTACTTCAGCATCAAACCTCTGTATCTCAGTTATTTTGTTAGAATCTACTTGTCCTTTGTTTTAGTCCTTTATAACCCAATTCATTCTTCCACAAACAAACTAATCATGACCACAACATTTCCCCATATTTAGCTAAATCATTATTTGAATATTTCCTATTAAACTAAACAAAGAAACATTTCTCTCAGTGCTACAAAAGCGAAACCATGATCGGTGATTCCAGCACATGTCCTGCTTGCTGCCAATAAACTAATTTGCAGTATCTCAATAGAGCAATTAAATGTTGTCCAAGTTGTTGGACAATGGCGCTGATGATGACAACACCAGCGTGTGTCGCTCGCTGTAGACAGCACAAACAAAAAATTACAAAAAAAAAATAACCGAAAACTAACAACGTCGTTTTGCCTAAGTGCTGTGGAGGCAGTCAGAGTACATCAGAACCGACAAGAGTGTTGTTCATAGTTGGCGAGTTGAGGACATGGAGCCTTGCTGCCGGCGCCTAACATGTGTGTGCGCGCCTAAAACACTTCAATTAACCTCAACTCACCACAACTCAACACACCTTCAATTGCTGCTGGATGCCGCCAGACTCACACTGGGCGCATTCACGCCTCACGAATGCAGTCAACCGAAATTGCCAAAGTGTGAAGGCCGAAAAGCCAGTCGACACTGAGTGCACGGAAACGGAAGTTTGCCACACAAACAAACAAACAAACAAGCACTCACACATTGGCTGGTGGAAGTGTGTTTTGTTGTTGTTGTTATTGTTGAGGCTGCCGTCGGGCCTAAACAAGTGCAATTTGTTAATTGCTGCCAAGTGTTTGCGTCTGTCGGTGTGCGGCGAGCGCCTGCAACTTCTGCAATAATTGTAGATATGCGTTTTGATGAGCCATTTCAGTGGCAGTGCGGCGCGTTCACTGGCAATGTGGCTAATTAAGTGCTCATTAGTTGCACAACGTGTGTGTGTGTGTTTCAGGCAACGCGCAAAACTTTCAGCAATAATTAGCGAAGCGTTTGGGTGCTCGGTAGTGTGTTGAAGGCACCAACAGGTGGTCAGAGCGCATCAAAGATAAATCTAACGCAACACTTTTTTACAGAATTTTTATTTTGTTTTATTGAATTTTCGCTTCGCTACATTGAATGAATTTTAATTGCCTTAGGCGGCGGCAATTGGCTTCGATTCGTTTGATCAGTGGCGTAAAGTTACTTAGATATGTTAGCATAAAAAAACCCGCATGCTTTATTTTATTCTTGACCAATTTTCTAGTATATACACATAAGTATCTTTGCAGATTTCACCAGAACTTTACATTTGTTTTCGAATTTCAATATTTGCTTTGAAATTTTCGCGCCAACGCATATTTATTATTAAAATTTTGCAATTTTTGTTTAGGTTTTCTTTTGTTTTCGACTGCAACCTGCAACACGTCACTGTGTCAGCAGCGCCAGTCGGCTGCCGCCAAAATCAAAGGCGTTCTGTAGGCTGGCGGCCGCCTTGTACAGCGGCGCCAAAATTTATCAACAATTCCACAATTTCAGCTACTTTACTGCGCATTATTCTGTTGTTATTGTTAGCTGCCTCGCTCTGTTTCGCTCCCTCTTGCGCCGTCGCTTACTTTGTGCTGGCTATTGGTTTGCCTGGTCTGACTAGTTATCTGCGTTTATGCGCTTTTCAATTCGTGCGTTCCACTGTCTCTCCATCCAGCCAATTCATTCAGTCATTCATTGCCTTCAGTCGCCCGCCGAGTGCGCTGTCCTTCCCTCTGCCTATCTTCCTATGTCTAAATACGCGCTTTGTCTGTGTTTTTGATTTTTTATATTCTTGTTTTAGCATTTGGCCCATTGTAGCGGCGATTTTTATGTTTAGCCGTTGGCAAAGAAGAAAGACAAAACCTGTTCAAGCATTCAAACAAAGTTATGGTACATGGCAGAAAATTAACTTTGACACGTTTTTGGTTCTAAATAGTTGTGTTCGTTTCACTAGTTTGTGACTTAAAATATTTTTTTTTTATATTCATTTTACAAGTTTCGTTAAATTATCAAACTTTTTCATGGGATTTGTTGTGATATTTAATTGGAAAAAAATTAAGAAAATTAACTTTGACTTGTCTTTAGTTCTAAAAGTGGTGTTCGTTTCACTAATTTGTGATTTGAAAAAATATTTGTTAAATTTGTTTTATGTTTTTGCCAAAATTTGGTCAGTGTATTGCAAAAACTGTTATAGAAAATTATTTTACAAGTATTTTTTACTTTTTCGTGGGTTTTGTTGTATTATTTAATTGGAAATTTTTCAGATTTTTTTGTGTAATTTTTGTGTAGGAAAATTGTTCCTCACTGTCCGACTAATGAAAAATGGTTGCATTGGCTAACCTTCATTAGTTGGCTTTATCCTTTACACAGAGCAAAAATTACGAATATTTTTAATGAGTTGAATCTATCAAATTACACCGTCCGACAAAAATTAAAAAAAAATGTCACACCGGAAAAAATCCATAAGTGCGTGAAACTAGAGACCAAATATAGTACTGCGTACTCAGTTTTTAATTTCTACATCCTTTGTCCTTTTAAAAGGGCTTCAAAATTTTGAAGGGTATAAAAAATAAAAAAAATATAAAAAAGACTTTACCTCGTTAGAATATGGCGATATGTGAAAGAGGAAATGCCGAAGAATTTAAATAAAATTAATTTCTTATCTATTTGTAAAAAAAGGATACCAAAAAGGTCCTTTGACAATTTTAGTCCTTTATATCCTTGAAAGTTTATATAGAATTTTCTTGAAAATTAAGTATGTTAAACCCAAAATCTCCTTGATCACGTGTCAACATTTTGTTTAGCTGATTTCAAAAGTCTAGCGGGGAGTGAGCTGCCTTTTCAAACCAGAGGCTTCAGGTTTAATTCCAAGATCGGGCTGTTTAAAAAAACAAATTCATCCCATATTCACATTTCTCCTCTCATATATTTTTAAAAAGATATCAATATTTTTTAAAATAAATTTTACCCATTTGAGTTGATTTCAGATGTTGTGAATCAAATACCATTTTCCATGTGCAAATATTGTCTTCCAATTCATGCTCTACTCTTCACATACTAACTGAACATTAAAAACCCATTTGATTGAAAATTTTAATTCATATATTGAAAACTAATTATTGATGATTATTCTTTGCTGTTCAGGATTTCTCCCCAAAATAAAATCCTATGTGCGCCACTGCATATATCTAACATATACCTTATGTCTGAAATTTTGTTCTTCCTGAACCAAATTTATGTCGATTTCAAAATTTGCTATCGTCCTTCGATACACATAAAAACCATTTGCAATGTCTACAGACATGATTTCAAAATGCGTAGACGAAACGTTCTACTACACAACAATTCCTCTCGACAAAAAACTTAACCACCAAACACACACATGTACAACGCACACATTGATGTGGCAAAAATTTGCTCATACTAATCAATATTCGGCCATTAAAAAAAAACTGGCAAAAAGCCTGCCAATCAGACCAGCAGACGACTACTCGTATAACATCAACAACACATTGGCTGACTGAATGCTTAGCAAGCAACGCCATAGAGAACATAAAAAACACAAACTGCACCAAGACGACAAGGACGAGAAATCTATATATCTGTCGAAAATGGCCAACGTAAAATCCATTAGAAAATTAATAAGGAGAATAAATGCGGTTTGCCAATGGCGGTAAAAGCGCGGCAGACTGTTTGGTGCTGGGCGGCTGGGGCGCGGGGCTGACAGCGCGTAGAAATTACACTAATAGAACGAAATCAATTTATTTATTTATGCGGCAGAAGTTCAACGCACACAAAGCGTAGAAGGGAGAGCGGAGGTCCCTCAGGCAACTACACCCACAGTCACACATGCGATATGTATGTATTAGAGAGATACATATATATGTGTTTATAAATATGTGTGCATTAGAGTTTGAAGCGTGTGTCTAGCGTCGAGAAGTGCGTGTTGTAAATTTAAAAGCAGGAATTCGTTGTGATTTCGTCTCATGTTAGTTTAGTGTGTTTGTGTGTGTGTGCAGTTAATGGAATTGGTAAATGCCTCAAAGGAGCCAGCTACAAAGACAGCTCGATAAATTCAGTACGAGATTGTTAAAATAAATGTTTTTCTATAATAAAGCTTAAAAAATGGCAAATAGGCATTAAAAGTACAACAAACTGCAGGGGGAACTCATTTCTTATATGGCAAATACTTTCAATATTCTCATGTTTCATTACACTGATGAAGGACGCGTGGGGGTTGCTTGGTAAAAAATATAATAAGTTTAGAAGCAAACTTTCTTAGCAGCCTTTGGGGTGTTTGAGGGAAAGGTGCTATGCAAGATCTTCACAGTGTTTGTACTAGCGATGAATATCGAATACGAATGAACAACGCGCTCTATGAGCTGTTTATTGACCATTTTTTAGTAGTTGGAAGTCAATGCCAACCAGGGAGACTCTGTCTCTGGTGGAAGGACCAAGTTGAAGATGCCCTTTCAGCTCTTGACGTGCCTTTTGAAGCAGGCCGTAACGAATTTTTATGACCAGTTAAGTAATTAAACTTTCTTTTCATATCGTAAGCACAATAAAAAAACATTAATAATTTTTTTTTAGTTTTATTTACCAACGCAAATGTAGCCATGTTTAATTTGCGTGGCATGTAAATCATAGAAAATTGTGTATGCCACTTGTAGTGACAATCATTACAATGATTTAATTTTTTTCATAAACAAATTTCTCATGTTAACATCACTGATTATAATTATATGAAAAAATTGTCATTAAGCCAAGCAAAAACATGTAATTAACAATGCCACTTGCCACACAACTGAGCTCTCAATGATGCTCGAGTGCCACGAGGAGTCAATAGACAAACATAAAAATATTAAAATAAATTATTGAGTTTAATATTGTGCAATATTTAATAAAGCAGCATATCAATACGGCATGGACAATTAAGTGTAGGGTATTTAATTAGTGCAATGTATCAGTAAAAAAAAGTTAAAAAGGACATAAAAATGAATGCATGTATTGGTGCCCAAAATTTGACTAGTGGGACAACGGTTTGATAAAAATGGATGATCAGACTATTTATAATTCTTTAGGTAAATATTTTTAGTTACAGTTTCGCTTAATTGCAACTAAAATAACTATTTCCTATTTCAGTAACTATTTCCTATATGAAAAATTTAAATACTAAGTAAGAAAATGGTCCTAAAGTTTAGACTCCAACGGTTAGACTCCAACACATTTAGGAAAGGACTTTCAAAATTCGGATCAGTTGAAAGGATTTTAATTCAAAGCTGACGTTAAATTTTATATTAATTTACGAATTTCTTCAAAAGAACACAAAAAAAAACAAAGTTTTGTGTTTCGATCTTGAAGATCGGAAAGTCTATTCAAGCAGGAAGTTTACTTAAATTTTGTCTCAAAGTTGACGTCAAATTTTACATTAATTTATGAATTTCTTCAAAAAAACACAAAAATAATAAACAAGATTTTGTGTTTCAATCTTGAAGATCAGAAATTCGATTCAATTTCGAATTTTATTTCAAAGCCTACGTCAAATTTTACATTAATTTACAAATTTGTTCAAACAACACAAAACGAATAAACGAGGTTTTGTGTTTCGATCTTGAAAATCAGAAATTCGATTCAATTTCGAATTTTATTTCAAAGCTGACGTCAAATTTTACATTAATTTACGAATTTCTTCAAAACACACAAAAAGAATAAACGAGGTTATGTGTTTAGATTTTGAAGATCAAATATTCGATTGCAATGTCCTATTCGAAAACTTAAAAAGTCAACATGACAATGTGAATACTAACTACAAATAATTTTTAATGCTTTATAAATTTTTTGACTGAATAAAATTGCGATTTCCTTTTACTACCTGGTCAGCTAACACACAATTTTCGCACCAAATTATTTCTACTCGACTGATAATTGCATTTTGTTATTGTTCCTAATTGCTTGCAGCAATTGTTGTTGTATTCCATTGATTTATTCAATGAGAGATTTGTTCATTCACACTTGCGTCTTCCGCCTCAGCTTCAACTACCAGTTGAACTTCGCGTGTCAGATGACATTTAGCTGCCGCCTACTGCATTTGTGTGTGTGTGTTTGTAATGTTTACGAGCATTTAGGCAAACTGATGTATGCAACAAAAGACTTAAACAGCTGTAACATGTTGTCAATTAGTTGTTGCAAGTGCAGATTGCAACCAGCTAAGTGCAACAGCAGCATTTCGCTGTAGCAATCATGGTTGGCTGCTCGCCCGCGTTGCATGGCCGGCAGCAATAAAATGCAACTAGTGTGTGCAACAACTGGTTTAGCAGACGATTTTCCCTATAGTATTGAATATATTTATTTATAAAAAATTTTATGGTTGACATGCACATGCAGCCTTGCAGCGGGTAATACGTATGAATGCTTATTGGTTGCTTAAGTTGTAAGTCCAATTCACGCACAACATTTAAATATGTAATTAGGATAGTTAAAAGTTCGTTACCTCATTGGCCTCGTGGGCGACGATTTCATCTGCGGTGCAAACGCGACTTGACTTTCGTTTTGTGTCGAGTGAAAAATGCGCCAAAAACAAAAAACTTAACACGCATTCGCTAATCAACGGAAAATTCAAAAAAGCTTAACTTATGGTACGGAATCAAGGGGCCGGAGCGGGTGGCATTGGTTCTGAAGGGGGCGTGACTGAATGGTTTGTATTATGTGCTTTTAGTGCTGCTTGATGTGTACGTGTGTGTGTATGTGTGTGTTAGAAATGCTCTGAATATGCATGGCTGCAGTGGTTTGGTGTGGAGTGTGGCAGGATGTGTGAGCTGTGTTGCTGTTGTTGTTGTTGTTGTTTGTGTGGACAGTACATTAATTTAGGTACGCAGCGCCAATATTCAAATGTTGCTTAAATTTAAATTTTCATATGAAGCAATGTGAGCAACCAATTCGAAACGAAAAGATGGGGAAATGGCGCACAAAACGTAAAACAAGGTGTGGGAAAATATAAAAAAAATTATACGCTGATTTCAAAACTGATGTGGCGTACAAAAATCAAAAATAATACAAAAATAGTCATTGAAATTATAAAAAAAAAACAAGAACATCGAGAGCAAATTTCGAGACGCTCGACCAAAACGCCAATTTTCAAAACACAAAATCGAGCTCAATCGCTGGTCGGGGGAAGTTGGCTTATACAAAAAAATCGTGTACGGGTAATGCATATAAATATGACTTGCAAAGTATAAGAAAAATACAAAATAATATCAAAAACCAACGCGCCACACACACACGCGCACAGATGGTATCTGCGGTGAGTTGAGGCAACATGTCGTCGTGTGTGTGTGGTGAGTTGCAAACTAAAATATCAAATAATGTTTTTGATTTTGTCGGTACTTACCTAACCAATCCGGTAGCAGAGAGCCCGCAAGAGATTCTGAGTATCTCTTACCTGAAAAACGAGAAAGAGACACTTTTTAGTGGCCGCTAAGAAGACAGAAGTTTGAATAGTTGTACATATAATTTAACTAAGGTTGTAATTTAAGCTTAAAGATGTTTAAATTATAGTTAATTTATATTTCATATGAGATAAGTACAAATACGAGATTTTGTGAAAAAAATAATAGAAAAATTCGTAAGAGTTTGCAATGCTGGTTGGTTTGCGAGTCTAAATTAATACGCGACTCCTGGCTCGATTCTGCGTCGTATCCAAGATCAGCTAACTACAAATACGGAATTATCTAAACTTAAGTTTTGTATAAAAAAATCGGCAATGCAAGAGGTTTGAAATTCATATGAAAATCAAAAGTATCTCAGTAAAATGCTAAAAACACTGCACAACAAAATCAAATTTTGTTTAGGACATTTTAATACCAATTTTGATTAAGTTCGAAATAAACACTTAAACACATTTTCATTTTTGGCTTAATTCTGGCGTTCAAGTTAATTTCTGAGCTTTGATGTATTCAGAGACCTATAGTAGAATTTTATGGCGAATATTTTCGTGGTACATTTTGTCATAAAAAAGTCCTGTTTTACAGGACATTGTTGGCATTTTGGAAAAAAGGGTCAAATTTACCCATAAAAATGGGAGCTACAGGGTTAAAATATTGCACAAAAATGTTCCTCGTAGTGTTTTACATTAAATTGCTGAACACATCATATACCTAAAATGTGATGATTACATGGTTTTCATATGCCGATTCACCATAAGAAGGTGCAAAAATGGGAAAACTTTGACACCCCTAAAAAAAATTCAGACGTAAACTTTCAAAACGCCGATACACATATATTTTTTTTAGTCCCCCCTACCAGAATCCGTTGTCAGAACCTTGTAATTTTTTTTTTGATGTGCAGTGAAATTGTTGAATATTTCAGAACTCAGAACCAAAAAAAAGTAAACAAAAAAATAGAAATTGTAAAAAAAAATTATAAATATATAATTCTACATTATGTAAGAATAGTAAAATTTTCATAATGAACAATGATATGAAAATCAGAAAAATCCTAGTAAAATGCTAAAAACTGTTTAATATTTCACAACTCAGAACCAAGAAAAAGTAAACAAACAAAATTGAAAAAATTGTAAAAAAAAATTTAAAAATATATAATTATACATTATGTATAAATAGTAAAATTTTCATGGTGAACTATGATATGAAAATCAAAAAATTTCTTGTAAAATGCTAAAATTTGTTTAATATTTCACAACTCAAAAAGAAGAAAAAGTAAACAAAATTGAAAAAACATAAATTGTAAAAAAAATTGTATAATATATAATTATACATTATCTACAAATATGTCTGTTTAAATGAAAATATAAACACTTTACAAAACATTCCCATATCGAGTACTTACACACATTTCCAGTCAAGTTCATTGAGCTTTTTGTTATCAAATTTTTTTTGCAATAATTTCAACAAAAGTTAATGCAATAAATAACATAAATCCAGAACAGTTTCTAATATATTTATGTATTATATAAAAATATATAACAAAACTAAGAACTCGTAAAGGCGATTGCATGCGTAATGTGGCGGCCATCTTTGGCTCATTTTGGCCATAAAATGCATATGACACCAGACTAAAGCGCTATTGCTGTTGTTGTTTTTGTTGGCATAAATTGTTCTTGCCAAGTGTGCGTACATTCTAACGCATACATATTTACTCGTATAGAAAGATGTTGCTATGTTGGAGTCCGCAAATACTTGGTGGCTTATGGCGCACCAGGTAAACCAGGTAAGCGCCGCCCCAGCCTGCAGACATTAAATCAAGCAAATTAGCTCTCAGATGAATTTTTCGTGGCAGGCAAAATTCGCCGCAACACTCAGTCTGCGAAGTTGGCAACGCAGCACACTGAGCTGAGATCGGCACAAGAAACGCCGCGAAATGCTAATCTAATAACTTTGGCTGCTAAAGTAACACGCGCTGTTGTTGATATATACAAGTAAGATGCAGTTTTTGTTGTTGCTATTGTTTGTGCTGTTGCAGACACACGCTGTGTTGATGTACGAGACTGCTTGGAGAGCGTCAGGTGTGCGCATTAAAAATAAATTCGCCCAGCTTCGGTGCGGCACCAGAAACGCCACACAAGCCAGTAGCAGCAACACAAGCGGCCAAGTTTTAAATAATTTCTCCATTTGGCGCGCGGCAACTGATGTTTGCTTGGCGCATTGGTATGAAGTGGAGCTTTGACATGCGAAATTTGCATAAATTTCAAGTAAATGCAATTTGGCGCCACCGCGTCTCAGAGAGCGAACGAGGCGACCGTGACAGAGACGCACACGAAGCCATTAGGCGGGCGGAAAGAATGGCGAAGCGGCGGCTAAGAATTATGACATCAAGCAAACAAAATCAAGAAAGCTGAGCGACAGCAGAGCAATGTGCTTGGAAAATGATTGGGCAGCTTCTTTTATGATTTTTTTTTTAATTTATTTAAATTTTATGGTCATTTAAAATTTGCTATTTTTTGAAACATGATCTTTGATTTAATTCATAACTAATTTTCATACTGCACAAAGTCAGCATAAATATTTTACTGGAAATCTCTATTTTTTTAATGAATTTTTATGATTTTAAATTGTGTTTCCTAAGAAAGTTCTAAGCTCTTTGTGGGCATCTGAGAAAATGTACATTAATAAGTTTTAATTAAATAACTTCAAGCTATGCTTCATGCTTTTTAAAAATTTTATATTTTCAACAACTTTTTAGGACAGTAAAAAAATTACTTGAAAATTAAATTGAAAAAAAAAAATCAAAAAATTAAACTAAAATTAAATTAAAATTTGAAAATTTGTAAAAATTAAAAAAATTTAATTAAAATTAAAATTGTATCTCTAGAGATTAAAGATTAAAATTGTATCTCCTAATTAAGGTTTCAGTGGACAAGGAGACGAATGCAGCGGAGGCATTTAAAAATAAAGCATCTTTGAATATTTTGTATTTTTGTTATGATTTTTTTTCGAAAAAATGCATCCAATTCGCACTTTATGAATATGAGCTCCATTTGTATCCCGCCCTCCCCCTCCTAATGCGTGCCATGCTTTTAGCGCGCAATTGCAAGCATCCTACAGCAACACTCCCCGCGTAATGGCGACGACGCGCTGATGTGTTGCACTGCATTGGCGTCAAAAAAGGGAGGCATTTTATTTTTTTGAAAAAAATATATTAAAAAGAACTCAAAAAAATCAAACAGCGAAAAGCACACATTTTATTTCGCGCTTCCTATTTCACACTGCAGCCACATACATGTAGCGTGTATGTGTGCGTGTGTGGGTTTTTGCATTTTCGCCCCATTTATATGCAAATAAATCACCGCATTGCCGCCGCCATGCGTCGACTATGACGACGATGCGCGCATTAAAACAGCGCAACGAGCGGCATCCCATTCATCGCATTGCCTCCTTGCTTCCCTCCCCCCGATCCAAAAGCATGTTGCAAGTCTGCGCTAGTGTGCGTGTGTGTATATTTTATCTGCTCTTACTATTTGTCATGACTTGAAGTGCGCTCACTCGGCACTCGCCCCTACAACCCGCTCGCCCAGTTTAACTCATTTTATTGTAATTTTTTGTTTGTTTTGTTGTTGCGCATTTTGTTTTCGCATATTTATTTGTTGTTCTCGTTGTTGTTGTTGTTGTTTTTATGCCGCATGCGGCAATGCCATATTGCCATGTGATATTTTAAAATGAAAATCCCTTTGCGACACACAAATGCGAGTACACACACACACAAACCTATGCACAGATATATATTAAAACGTACAGCTAGACAGCCAAACAGACATACGGCCAGTCTATGCCAAAATGCACAATTTTCACATTCGACTAAATTTACAACAACGGATTCGAAACGCATAAATTCACCAATGAAACGCCAATAAATAAATTAAATGCATGTTTCTACCGGCTGAGGGGAGGAGAGCAATGCTGACTCGACTAGTATGGGTTGCCGGGAGGGCGTTGAGGGGGAGTTGAGAAGCGAAGCTTAACTTAGTGGCAAATATCACAATTTCGAGGTTTTAAAGTCACGAAAATTGAGAACATTGATTGTTGTTTTGATTGAGGATTAAGTGCGCTTAAAGTTGTAGGCAATAATTGGATAATCTCAAAGCGATGTTTGAATAATCTCGAAGCTTCACGACAGGTGCACTGGAATTAGAAATTGGAAAATGTTGCAGACTGACCGACTGCAATAGTAATGAGATATCGAAACTTCAGTAGATATGTAGCACAGCTAATCGTTGCTGAGAAGACGGTTTCATACTTTGGTATTCAGTGTTCGGCATTGACGACTACGTATTCTTAAAAACTATTCTCTTCTTCTTCTTCCGTGCTTTTATCCCATTTCACTTAGGGTCAGCTCTCCTAGTCCGTAATCTCCAGATTCTTCGATCTTGGCTCGTCTCGGTGTTTAAGTTCGCACACTTCTTCTTAAAAACTATTCACCAAGATCAGCAGAATAGTTCATAAATACGAAAGGAGTCTGGATAGCTAAACACTGACTAAACTGGATGTAAAAAGTTATTTCAGCAGGAAGAGGTAGGATTCTATGACATGTTATGGTTTTAGTCAGCAAATAGTTGACAAATTATTCGTCTACTGTCGATGATGGCTGAGATCATCAGTGGACTCTGTGCCTTTGGGTCTATGCTCTTGAATAGACATCTATTTTGAGTTGACTGGAAAATTTTCTCATACGAAAAGGAGCTGGAAACAATGCAATACATCTTATGAAAAGTTAGATACAGATTTATATCCATATTGACCCGGGTGACCCCACTCGTCCGAAGGCCTAACTTTAACAATTTGTTTTATGACTATGGGAAAACTTGAAAGATTTCTTTCTAGAAGGTTTATTGAACACAAACTGAAGTCAGGAAAAAAATTGTTTGTTGAGAGTTTCTTTGGTAAAGCTAAGGTTAAATCTACTGCAACTTCGAATCTTCTCTTTGGAGCAAAAACTCGCATTATATCGTTACGGCTTCAGAATTCCAATCCACCAGTACAGCCCAAACCCTTTTTACCCCAACCGGAGCTTACTTAACCATTCAATCTTATCATTTTGAATCAACAAACATGCGATTGAAGCAAATTTGAAGCGAGAAGTTATGTTTCTTCGAACTGAGAATATGGTCTAACTTGAGTATTTTTGGCTGGTTTTCCTTCCTTTCTTTCGTCTTCGTCATCAAGGAAAACAAAATTCTTGTAACATTGACCCGGCTTAAACAATTAACCCTTTCCGACATGAAAATAACAGCCCGCTGTATGAATTGTATGAGCTGTAGTCCAATATATTGGACATTGTGACTAAAAGGGTTAAACTCACACATTTACCTAAGAAGTGTGCACACGACATTTGAAGTCGCCACACCTCTTTGTTAGAGTTAAAGCTAGTTTACTGTTGAACAATTTTAACTTAAAACGGGTTAAATAAACTTTTATCAATATTTTTTCAATACAAAAAAATATTGCAATATTTATGGAAAAATACAAAATTATCACTTTTTGATTTTATTTAACCATTACCAAAGAAACTGGGTTTTGAAGAAACGCGCCCAATTCGTAGACTTCAATTAGAACACAAACTTTCCATGACATCGCTGCAAATTATTGAAACTTTTTTGTAGATAACAGTAAAATTTTTGTAATTTGCTTTGAATTCGCTTCTAAAAATGTTAATTTGTTGGTGCTTACTTAAATTAAAACCCAACATCAATTGTAGCTTTTGCTATCAGATGACAAATAGGTGAAGTTGTCAGTTCGAAGGTAACTTTTGGGTCGAAAGGGTTAAATTAAGTGACACGAGATGCTCAAAATTATACGCAATTTATAGTATTTCAATTGCTATAAACTTCCACCCCACCACACTTTCTCCCTGTCTTCCCCTCTCACAGTCGTAATGGCAACACTTTCTCTTCACTTGACGTTCTTGTTGTGGCAATTCTACAGCGCGGATGTTGTGTGTCACACGCGCTGCTGCTTCTCAAATGTGTTGTACCATGCTGTCTGCAACAGCAACAACAATGCGCACCACAACAAATTGCACAATTTACTGTATTTACATGTCGAGTCGAGTCGACTCGGCTGGTCCGCAAAATCATTTAAGTGTGTAATTGTGTATTTATTTGCGTTATTTGACAAACGATCAACAATGGCAATCAGTCTGCGGGGTATCCGAGAGTGCGAGGGCAAGAATGGGGCAGGGTGCAAGTTAAGCAACAGCAGCCACATCAGTTTATATGGAATACTCGAGTTAAAGTGGTTGTTGTTGTGTTACTGAGAGGAATTAAATGTGAACATATGCCGAAGCAACACAGAGAAGAAGCAACTCGGGAAGAAGGGTTCACTGTAGTTCAAAGAAATTAAAATGCTGTGGAGAGATAAATGTTATTGGCCAATCAGACAGGAAAATTAAAATAATTAAAAAAAATCCAGTAAAAATTATTTGGCGGAGTTTTTTAAATGATAAACTTCGACATTCGATTGATTAAAACTTTCACAACGTTAAAAAAAAACTTTGCTCAAGTGACTTTTAGGGGTTTTGGAACCACTTCTGTGCTTTAGAGAAGAAAAACAACAATATGAAATTACCAAACAGTTAACTAAAACAAACAATAATAACAACAATAAATATCAACAAAACACAGCAACTGCACTTCGGCACACATTTACATAGAATTTACACGTGCAACAACAACACCAACAGCATCAAAACTACATACAACAACAATACCCACACTTCAGCACCCAGAGGCCTGTTGCAGAGGAGGGAACTAACGGTGTTTGTGTCAGGCTCGAAGAATTATTGGCTTCAACAGTCGCATTAGAAGCTTTGCGACCGACTTCGATTGTTGCCGCTTAACGTCGACGCTTCGGGCCATTGGTGCAAAATTTAACTCATGTTGTTGTAGTTGTAAGACATATAATATGCTTGTTATTGTTGTTGTTGCTGGCATGCAGCGGCAGCAAACCAAATATATGGCAAATAATTTCCAATATATCGTTAAATGTCGACTCAAACTGCACTAAATATGCATACAACAACACCAACAAGCAACCCAACTACTCACCCGCACCCAGGCCAATAACAACACTGGTGCACAACATATTCACTACTTGTATGTATGTGGCGGCGCATATTTCAGCCAGTCTTTCTGCTCAAAGCGCCAGCTGAAGCCTCGCCAAGTCGACGCTTTTCAGGCATCCTGAGCGCAAGGGGCAGCGACCAGAGTTCGTGTGCGTTGCGGTAGCAGGAAAATTGAAATAGAATTCTATGTTGGGCCATTTGAAATGGCCTACAAGTCGAAGGCTGGAAGGTGTTGGCTGACACATTGAAAGGCGGCTGGGAAGCGGAAAAGTTCAGGGTTGCGTGCGAACTGGGAATTGTTGAGACGCAAAGCAAAATGCGTGGCGCACGTTGCAATGTTGTTCGGGCTGTGGCTGACGATTTAGTTGCATTGTCCATTGACAGTCAAACTACTTGACAGATGGTATGTTGAAATTTTTGTTATTTTACAGAAAAAATGTTTCAGAGAGGGGAAGGAAATTGAAGTCATACAAATTTGAATAATGTGTGTTTCAAAGTTTTGTTTTTAAAAAAATATAAAATTTAGTATCTTTTGAAAACGAAAATACTTAAACGAAGCATTAAAAAGTTATTTTAAAAAAATGTGCGATCTTTAAATTAAAAAAAATAATAAGAAATTGTATTAAAAAAAAAAATTAAAAAAAAAAATAATATGTTTTCTTAGAAATCAATTAAATGTACACCAGCAACAACAAAACAATGTATCTACTAAAGTATGTATAAAAAAGTTATGTCGTAAAAAAACAGTAATAGTTTTTACTATCCATGTTTTTGTCAGTTTTTATTGATACTTGAAAAGTATAAAAATGTATAATAGTTGGAAAAAATTGAAAATTGAAGTCGGTAGAAGCTGGCAAAGTGGGCACTCAAACAAAAAAGGTGTCTCCTTCCTGACGTGATTGGAGTTATGAAACATAAAAAGAAGGTTAATTCTTGTTAAACAAGGATGTAGAATGACAGTGCGTTTCAAAATAAAGCGCTGCTAACAAAACTCACAAAAGAAGGTATAGTAATGAATGATATATATTTTCTGAAAGGCTGTGCAAATATCTTTTTCGCATTGTTATCAATAGCTTGGCATCTTTTCTTACAACTTTGGCTTATTTTTTAGTGTACTCCAAAGAAACCCCTCTCGAAATCCGTTTTAACGCCAAAATGATCTGTTTTGTTGTTGATATTCTTTTTCCTGCAAGCTTTTGCTTCATTAAGAACCAAACTTTTTCGATTGGGTTTGCATCTGGACTTTGGGTTTGCATTTGGACTTTGCATCTGGATCTTCTTAAAAAAAGAACCAAAAATAATTAATTTTCTTAATTTTTTTGTATTACGAAAGTAAGACTTCGTTTCTTTATTTATAATTATTTAAGTTCTGTATTTTTTATTTATTTTTTTTCCTTGTTCACTCTTCTCTGGAACATAGGGCCTCCACAAGACTCTTCCGTCTTACACGCATTTTTTATTTATAATTTAATAATTTTTATATTTAAACTATTTAAACATGCAGCTTCATGATCAAATCTCTTTTTATATGATTGTATTTAATAGCAAAAAAATCATAGAAAAAGCACTCAGTCAGATTAATGACCAACCATTTTATTTTCTTCACCGGAACAGACAAATAAATGAATTCAGTTTTTACAATAAATACTTTTGTCTCATTTATTAAAAGAGTAAATAAATTTATTTGTCGCATTTTTGCGGGCAATAAAATTTTTACAGTGCATTTGGCGCACATATCACCCACAAACACACACACATACACACAGGAGTACACAAACATACATAGATGAACACAAACATTGACAGTTAATTTTGCAATTGTATTTCAATATCAATAAATTTCCGCAAGCGACATAAAATACGAGCAAGTGCGAGCGGAGGGGTGTGGTGTGTGTTACGGTGGCCAGCACAGCCAGTGGCTGGTGACCGGTGGCACCACGGTCAGTGGCACTGCAGTGCAACTGCGGCCCGTGCGGCATGTTTGTTTATTTGCACAAGCAAGAGAGCGACACTCACACACACGAACCTTAATAAAATGTAATTAAATTCGGTATTAGCTAAAATGTGCAATATGCCTTCGAACATACAAACAGAGATAAATAAACACAAACACACACATACGACTGCAAATGCAAACACACAGCTAGAGGCAAACTAATGCGTTGATTAACAAGCTGCAAGCGGTGGCAGCAATCAATTGTTGTTGTTGGAGAAAGCCATGCTGTTTGTCCAGCAACATGCAATGGGTGGAGAAACGACAGCAGTATGGGGGAGGTTAGGCAAAATTACGCTCTGCATACACATTGATCAATTAACATGGCAATATTTTCATTTGTCAATGGGTTAATTTATAACCAAATCAACATTAACCCCAACGCTGCGCATTTCGCCACCAACATTGGCATTTTGGGTGAAGGGAAGAGGGGACACAACTGGCGCCAGTTGTGTGCCATGTGGTCAAATGCGCTGCATCGAGACGAGGGAGGAATTCGCATGGCTGGCACAACAACAACAACAACAACAACAACTGCGCACAAAGCACACAACGATGGCCGACAGGTGCAGCCATTGCATGCAGCATGGCCACCCGTTCCGAAGGGATGTTCATTTAGTCTCGCCTTTGTGTCCGTCCCGCTCCTTCCCTTCTCTACACTTCAGACATTCTATGCGACAGTGTTGCATGCGTCTCACTGTTTTGTTTGTGCAGTTTGAGTTCGAGTGTTTGAGTTCGAAATGCCACAGCCATGGGGTCTGTGTACAGAATGGGGAAGAGAGAGAGAGAGCGAACAAGCAGGAGAGTGTGGTGTTGTTGCAACATGGCGCAGCATGTGGCATGTTTGGCACTGCAATGCCATAGAATGGAATGTTTGTGCTGCATCACTGCAATGTTCGTTGCAGTTGTTTTTGTTACATTCCTCTCAACCCTCACATCCTTCCGCTGTTCTCGCTTCAGCTCGGGTTTCCGTGGGCAAATGTCAAGTTCAAATGTCAAAGTGGAAAAGCAAAGCCAAAACACAAACAAAAAATGAAAATAATTTTTTTTTCTATTTGCAACATGCGGTGGCAAGCAGATTTGAGCTTTAAAATTTAATGCTTTTTAATCACTCGTTGCACATTACTGTCCAAATACGCATAAATAAGTTGCGCCGCGTAATTGCTGCCATAGCCACACCCCCTTTTAACACATGTTTCAAGCAAATTGCCGCAAAAAACCACTCAAACAACAACAAAAAAATAAAAAACGAGAGATGATAAAAAACGCGCAAAAGAAAAATCACCTTGCGGCTCATTACGCGCAACGCTTGGCGTGGGCGTGCCGGCGCGCAGTCGAGCGCAACTGCAGCCGGTCGTGCTGCACATTTGCTGCTCATCATTTTTGCACTACCGCAGACACCGTGCCTTCACTCGCTCGGGACGCTTCAAGCGCGCACTTTTAAAAACTCATCACAGTCATCATTAATGGCCATCAGCGTACGAGCCATCAGCGACAACGAACGGCGCACAACAACCTTGCCGCATGCGGTGGCATGCACTCAGAGTCTGCAGTAACAACAATAACGTCATGTTGATGATCATTCAATTTACTTGATTTTAATGTTGCATGTCATCATCAACACGATGCATGCAACATGCCGGCAGCAGCAGCAGCCACTACAACAACTGCAACTGCAGTGGCAGTGGCGGCCGCATCACGTACCCACACCGGCGGCAAGCTGTGCTCTAGCAACAGCAACAGCGGCGCAGCGCTGCAAATGGCCAGCAATAATAACAACAACAATAATCGTATTAAAAGTGCAGCAAAAACCACGCAGACAATAATAACAACAACAACATCTATTTAACTATGGAAAACGCGCAGCTGGCAGCGTGTACGACTGAGATGGCCGGTGGGTGGGGGCGGGCGCGCGTACCAAGCATATGCGCCTTAATGCAATGACTAGTAGGCGGAACACGTTTTCGCACCAACACACACACACACACACATGCATACAATTAAATGCCGCCGCGAAGGAGGATGCGTTGCGGCCACTGTCAGTGTCATTGTTATGACCGCGTAACAAACAGCAACGTGCTGCTTGAGGCAAGCGCATGTTGCACTGTTGACGCTGTGTTGCAGCGGCTTAACCACATTCTAGAAAAATATTAAAAAATTTTAAAATTTGATTTAAAAAACTAGGTTAGTTTTTTAAATCAAATTTTAAAAGCATCAAACGTGGACTGAATTGGGGTCAAACGATAACATTTTTTATTAAGAAAAATACAAATTTGTTAAGGTGAACTTAAATAATCTAGGTTAGTGTTCGGTTAGGTAAGGAAGGGTGTGTGAGGCAGCACCGCACTTCCACTCGGAGGCCAAAACGGCCCATTGTGAATCCATTCTTATAGTTTTCTGGAGCTAACCAACAGTCTCAGTCAGGGGAAACCAGTTCGACCTCTTAGTGATGGAAAACAGATTCGAGGTTTCAAATTTCACCGCGAAAGCCAGGTCTGTCAGGGTTCTTGACCCTAAGGTTTAGAATTAATTCTCACTGATTTAACTCACTGTATCCTTGGGGGAATTTAGTTTTGATGAGCTAAAGGGGCTGTGTAGGCCTCTAGACTAGGATATACATTCTCTACTGAAGTTCATCAATACCACTGAAGACTTAAACAATCATTATTTCAACTCGATTACAACGAATATACCGGCGCTTCACTAAATCGACAAACCGGCTAAAAGAGATTCAGTCCTTGGAAAATCTCAAGTGAAGGGTTGTCTATTGCAAGCCGAAGAATTTCACAGTGGGACTGGCCAAGTCTGCTTGAAGTAGTTGCAAACCTGGGTAATCGCTAGCCAACGCTCTCTGTTATCAACGTGTTAACGACTCAAAACTCTCTGATGTTGTCTCAGATCTAATTGGGTCTTTGGCCACGTAGATTCCACGCATGAAAAGGTAGGTAGGTAGGTAGGTGTGGCTGCTCCAGGAGGAGCACACTTAGGCCAAGCAGCCCATTGTGATACCACTTGAGAACGAGCATCAGGTCGCTCACTCGTTAAACCCGTTGGAGCTTTTAAGGAATCTTAGTAGACGGCGTATGGTCTTATCAGCTAGATCTTCTAGACATGCAAAGAAGAAGTTGCCTAAGTAGGTCAGCCTTCTTCTGGATAAAACAGGACAGTTACATAGTAAGTGAGGTATACTTTTTTCCTCCTCCTCGTCCAAACAGCTGTGACAGAAGTCGTTCGAAAACAGCCCCATCCTTTTTGCGTGGGTGACACTGATCATGGTTCTGTTCTGGGCTCTGTTTAATGAGAGGAGTTCTTGAGAACGTCGAAGGTTGGCCAAAGTTGGCGCGCAAGGAGGCTTGTGCTGGCTTTTGAAGCCATCTTAAATTTGTATCGTGTATAGGGCTCGCATGGGTACGAAGCTTACATGTTAAAAGAGGGACTTCAAACATGGTCATCTCTTGGCGTAACTGATCAGTAGTACCAAGTCTCGCGAGCTCATCCGCTCTACAGTTCCCTGGAATATCCCTATGACCTGGAATCCAGCATAGGCGAATATGAAGCTGCTTGGCAGAAATTTGCTGCAGCTAAGAACAGTCTTTGGTGTTATTTTGACCGCATCCAGAGTTCTAAAAGCTGATTCACTGTCCGATAGTATCAGGATAGCTTCGGAGATATCCTGTTTAATTTGAGCCAATCGAAGGCTGCGCAGATTGCTGTGACCTCAGCCTGGAAGACACTAGAGTAATCTGGCAGCCGGAGCTTTAAGTTACGGTTTAATCCTTCTGAGTAGGTACCACAGCCCATCTGACCAAGCAGTTCGATTCATCCGTATGTATATGGACATCACTGCTAGCAGGGGGCACACCCATAAAAAAGTTTAAATAAAATGGGCTGCCAAGGGAACCATTGACCAAATCATAAACATGGACCATTGTCATTAACTGGGTGTGAAATATTTTTAGGCATAAGTTTTAGATAAATAACAAATTGTAATATTTACACTGATAGTTTGTCCCAACCAATGAAACCACTATTTAAATTTAATTTAATTTTAATTTTAATTTCTCTTCCATATAAAAAAGTTTGAACTTATTTTGCAATTCTCGAAAAAAGTGCGCTACTGAAAAAGACGTGAAGCCTTAAAAAAAAAATTCAAAAACCTCACACAACTCTACAATCCATTTGAACCTCATCGAAAAACTTCACATAACTTTTCAATCGATAAATCTGAGCCTAATCGATACGTTCAATTGCTTTAAAAATATGCAAAATTTCGCATTAAAAGGGAAAAGTTTCCATTATTTTTTTTCTTTTCAATTCTTTTTTTTCTGCTTTTGAAAAGTGCCGCTTTACATCTTTCACTGAAGTCGCCGTAGTGCAGCTGCGTTGTGCTGTCACTGTCTCTATGAGCTGTCATTGCTGTGCCTATTTCTATTGTTGATGTTGTCGTTGTTGCAATTGTTGTTGTTGTTGTTGTTGCTGTTGTTGTTGTAGCGCACAGGCCGATTGTGAGTGTAACGCGGCCTGTGGGCCGAGTGGGTAAGATGTCACCGAAAGTGACATGAACGCGGATTCGCGCAACTGTCGCACGAAATGTCACGCTGAGTGTGTGTCACTCTATGCATTTTCCTTTTCTTTTATGGTTGACAATCTTATTTCTGTTGTTGTTGTCGTTTTTGCTTTAAAGCATTGTACGCGCAAAAAATTCATAAGTTGATGTCACATTTGCGGCGCATTGCCGACGCTGCGCCACTCGTTGTGACGTTGCATGGAAAAGGAAAATTGTGCATGGCAACCAAACAGCAACAACAACAACCATAAGCACACTGCGTCGCTAACTAATAGCAGCAATGTGAAATTGAAAAAAAATATCAACAACAAAAATAACAACGCGCAAAAATTATCATGCAAAGCTCGTCAAAGCGTTAAACGCCTCTATTCGCTGGTGCTGGCGCTCGGCCGCGCTGGATAACTTCATTTATCATGTTAAGTAGGCGCTTGGTGGCCACAAAGCGTGGGCTCCACTGGCGATAAGTGATTGGACTGCGGCAGTGTGAAAAATGCTAAACTTCGGCGATATTGAGCTGCTGCAGTTTCTTAAAATATTTGAGATTTGTACGTTTAAGAACACTTTCAAAATCAAATCGAAATCAACAAAATTTCCACTCTGGCCACATTGGATCGGCGCTACCTGCTCGGCCTAAAGCTTGAGGCAATCGTTCTACCATAATTCATGCTGCCCGGACACTGACCAGGCGAGGGGGCGATGGCCGAACCAGTGGACAGACACACGACTGCTCGGACTCGACAGACACAGAGCAATGTGAAGTTGTTGTTGTTTGTGTGTTTCATTTCAGCTGCCACTCGATGCCACTTGCATGATGTACGGCACAAAAGTCTCAAGTGTCACTTTGACAGCGTCAACTGAATGTAACAGGAACAATAACACAAACAACAAGAACAAAAACACTGTACTACAGCAACAGCAACAATGAGCCTTAATCAGGCGCTTTGCATGCGGACACAGGTACCAACCAACAGTCCGAACTGCCAGTTGGCAGCGGACACTGTGCACGTTTTTCCTTCCTCCGCCTTCTTCTGTCATCTGCCTTTTGGGCTGCTTGTGCCATTTATTGTTGTTGTCGTCGTTTTTGCTGTTCATGGCTTGTTGTCCCTGGCGCAAAGGACAAGCGAAATGACAGCGTCTTTGGTGAAACGGCCGCAGGGGGGAGCGAGACGTAGTGGAGAGAGAGAGCGCCAAGTCCTCTGGGTGCTCTGGGGAGACTTGGTCAAGAAATTCCCGCGACATCAAATGAATGTAGCATGTTTGACTTTGGCTACTGCTTTGTGCGATTATTGTTGTTGGCATTTATAGTTGTTGTTGTTGTTGGAAAGATACTCCGTTTGGGTTATTTGTTTGCATATGTTGACCGCTCGTTGGCAACACTAACAATAAAACATGGAGTATAACAATTGTAGCAAATGCGGTGAGCGCAGTTGCAACAACAACAACTACACACTGTCCAACTGCAACAATAACATTAGCCGCGCGATTTAACACCAACAGCGCCATCAACCACATCAAGAGCAACAACAGCAAAAGCAACTTGTGATGTGGTTATTGTTGTTGCTGGCCATAAATTCCAAATGGATTACGTAAATCACTTTGAAGTGAAGCTTTCCAACACACACACACACACACACATACTGACAGTAGAGTGCACACACATGCAACACACCTAAATGTTGAGGCTCAGTGCAGTGCATTATTCGGGCTGAACTTAACCCTTTCGCTAGTTTGTTGCCATATGGCAACATGCTACTTTTTGGACGTCTGAACCCTCTGTGGTTTCAAGAATAAATTTTTTGTTGGTCCTTAGAATAGTTTGAAGTTTTAGGAAAAATACGAAATTAAAAAACTGAATATTTAAGTTTAAAGAAGAGAAGTACAGTCGTGGCTGGGTATAGTGAACACCAAAATTTTCATATGGAGCCTCTAGATATTGAAAAGAATTTTAATACAAAAACAAAAAGTGTTTTTTGAGCAAATAAAACGAGTTTTTGAAAAAATGTTAACATTGATATAGTGAACAACCTCGATACTGTGAACAGGCCTTGCAATAATCAGTTCACTATATCCAGACACGACTGTGTTCACGTTTTTCAATGGTATATCTTGACATAGTAGAAGAAGAAGAAGCAGAAAAATTTGATAACTTTTTAATTTGCCGTTTTCTTTCAATTTAGATCCTTTTTTTCGTTATGCGTGAAAAGTTGTATGTTTATGTTATTATTACAGCCACAACGATGTGGTTGCTCTCATGGAAAAACAATCAAAAATACGGGGTCCGAGTAAAAAAAGGAAACAATTTCTTATGGAATGTTGCTAATAAAACCACATAGAAACCTAAAACGTAGAATTTAAAATTTTAACTTTCCCAAGTAAAAATTTGTAGCGAAAGGGTAAATTTCGGTGCGCGAAAAAGCCGCAGCAATTAAATGAATTTGTATGCGTGCGTGTATGTGTGTGTGAGTAACTGCAAGAACTCTTTAACAAGACATGAGTTTCATATCTTCGTGGAATTTAAATCGCTTAATTAAAGTTCTCAATACTTTACTAAGCAAAGACTCAACCGTTCAAGCAGTCTTTCCAATACAACTTGGATACTTTCTCCTCACAACAGTAAACAATTTGTGAATGTTGCTTTGTAAATCTTCATCGTACGTAGGTTTTTTTTTTCATTTTCTATGAGAAGCCCTGAGATGATAGTCTAGGAGCAAGATCCCTGAGTTTCCAAAAAGTTTCTACAACAAAATTTATGAAATTCTTCGTTTTTAAAAATATTAAACTTGATTGTGAATCAAACCTCAAACCAAATACTATGTACAGTCCATAGACATAAACAAACCCGCTTTGCCCAAAACACTTACGAACACATAACGTTTTACGCAAACTTCCATCATCCAACTGCTCGAACTGCAAAAAAAAGTGAGCATTTTCAATTCATTAGCCTTGGCGACCTCGTCTTCACGAATGTTCAAATCCATTCAGAGCACTTGATCGCCTTACAGGTAAACTGACTGTTGCAAAAATTAAAAATAAACCAAAAAAAAACTGTCAGAAATCAGCGAATAATAAAAACTCAAAATGCGATTTCGCACCTTGTGAGCAGCGGTTTGGGACGTGCGCGATTCCAATGGACAACCGACAGTCACCGGCCAGCACCAAAACAAAAACTGACAGCAACAAAATTGAGTTAGTTAACCATTTTATACGCAGGCATGCAGATTTAGCTTGTAAGCAATGACTCCTTGCTGCTGCATGCGGCACTGATTAAAGCCCGAACCACAATGGATGAAGCAGTGTGGTGACTGCCAAGAAGGTGCGAGTGGGAAAGCAATTTGCTTAGGCTAACTTAATGCACTTAAATCATCAGGGAGAACTTAAGGAGGCATTTTTAATACACATAACTCATCAAAAAGAACTCATAAGACTCAGAACTCATCAGATAGAGTTGCTTCAGAAAGCAAATTAACTTCTTTGTTCTCATTAAGCAATAACTTTTTTTTAATTTTTCAAGAATTTCATTCACTTCATTTGAACCTGTTTTCTAAATCTTTCAATTTCACCTACTTTTGCCATAGTCATTCATTCATTTCATTCAGCGAATATAACCGGAACTGACGTTCCACAAATCGTTTACGTTGCAACTTGTTATTTTGTCTGAGGCTTAAGGCGAACGCAAATGAGCAGCAAGTCGACTAGTTGGCTTAACCGCAGTGGACAGCAGATATAATAACAACAACAACAATGCCATATAAGTAATAATAATAAGCACGACAGGCAGCGTAACAACCGGGCGAAGGTGACAGTTGCAGTTGCAGCGGCTGTGGCTGCGAAGATTTGCTTTACACCTTTGCCAGCCGTGACAATGTTTTGGCTGCAGCATTCATAAGGAGCGATTTTGATTTGCGCAGTCGCATTGTAATGGACAGACAAAGGAACAGGGTGTCTCTGAACATGGTACATGAATATCAGATTTTTTATGAAAATATTTTAGTTGGAAATATTTCAAGCGGTGATTATTGTATTTTTGCGACACACCCTGTATGCATTAAGGATGTGAGGTGATGGTGGTATGAAGTTATGTTTTATTATGGCGCGCACGCATTCCACTTAAGTTTAAATATGCGTGCTTTACAGTTGATAGTTTTGTTGTTGTTGGTTCTTTTTGAACTTGGTTTTTTGTGTCATATTTGAATTTTTTGTTACTGTTGGTATTCGTGTTTTGCTATTGTTGCAAGATGTAAGATAAATTCCAGCTTAACGTGTGTTGGCAGTTGGGTGTTGCGTGTTTAAATGTGGTCACTGTGACTGTAGGGTCAACTTGACTCGACTCATTCAGCCTTCCAGACTTTCTCAAGTTAGTTGACATCTGTCTGACATGCTAACTACAGTGCCGCTTGTAATTAGTGTTGTTCCAATGAAACTATCTAAGTGGTAAAACGATGTGCATGGAGAAGCATTTTGTTAACTAATGTTAATTATTTGACTATTTAGTTAGTCAAACTATTTAAACTTAATAAAATATTTTCTACAAATAAAATACAATTTTTTAAATGCAGTGGTTTCTTTTCATTTTTGGTTTATGTTTTCGTTTTCGTTTTCATTTTATGATTTTTGTTACTGCATTGCTCACCATTTCGTGCGACATTTTGCTGCAACGCATTCCATATTTTATTTCGATTGCCAGAAGTGTCATGTTACGCAGATTTATGGTTGCTGTCTGCAGCGTCATGTGGCATGTCCCATGTCTACGTATGTGTGTGTGTGTGTGTGTGTGTGTGTGTGCATTGCAGCACGCCCAAAACTCCAGCGCAGCAACAACGCATAAGCGCCTCTTTGTTGACCACTTGTTTTTGTTGTTGTTGTTGCAAATGAGTGCCAACAAATGATGACAAAGATTTTTCGAAAATCCAACACTGTCGCCGCCGATTTCGGCGATATTGCACGAAGCAACCGAATGCCATACAACAACAAAACTGCCTCAACACTCTAATTTTTATTCACACCTCACGAAAAAAAGACACAACTTTGTATTTGGTTTATCCTTTTTTTTGTGGCATTGGCCGCGTATTGTATTTGTAAACAACGCGCGCCAGCAAAACAATGTGTGCGACACGATCGATGATCGTGCTCGCGATTGTGATTGTGGTTGTGGCACTTCGTTCGTCTACTCCTCCGCACCACAGCGCCACCACAAGCCAACTCCATATCAATGCGTGATTTATTGTCGTTGAATTAGTTGGAATCTTTGTTGTTTTTTTATTTTTCCATATTTCTTTCAACTGTCTCAAGCACAAATTCGGTTTATACAAAAATCCACAACAACAACAATGGCAGCGACAAGCATCGATAACGCCAGCCCGCAGCAACAGGTACACCAACAACGCCGCCAGTCATTCGACGGTGACACTTTGGTTTTTTTCCGAATTCACTCTAAATGCTTCATTTCAATCGAATTACTTTGTGAACGGCGATCTCGTTCTCATTTGTGTTTCTTTGATTGGTGTTGTTGTTGTTGTTGTTTTTGTTTATTGTCGATAGGCGTGTTCTGTGCGCAATTGTTTAGCCTCAACATCAAACACCTTCGAGTATTTATGTGGGTTTGTCGAGATTTATTGCTGCCAAAATGTTCCAATCTTCGGTTGTTTATCTCTATTCGTCGAGCGGTTGGAGAGAAAATGCCAGCCAGCCATTTTCTTTAGCTGCCATTATTCGGGTCGAAAATTTATGGACCAGATTAATCACCGTAACAGCGTGGTGGGTCCGAACGTTGGTTGGAAAACCAACAGCAAATGAAATATTATAAATTTTTAAGAAAAAAATTTACCAAAAATATTTTTATTGTACGTGATCATAGCAATTGTACATACGATGGATCAAAAGGATGACCCAAAAGAATAAGAAAATATTAAAGAGAACTGTACGAAGTATTTTAGCTCTAGTTTCATGTTTATGAGCCGATCTTCAGAATTATTTGTTTTAACTTTACAAAACTGTTTCAAAACTATAAGGTTTGGTTAGGTTAGTGGGTGGTTTGCTGGACTGACAACATCACTCAGGGGACAAAAGGCTTCGTTATTTTGTGCAAAGTGTGAAAGCCTCATTTGACAAAGTTGTTCTTTATGCTTTTATGATAAAAGGCTTTCTTAACTTTATATTGAATCTATGCAGTACATCCGGTAATCCATTAGACACGATGTTCATATCGCCAAAACTTTGACATCTGATCTGAAGAGGCATTTACATAAGAGATATTACATAAATCGTATTTCCTTCTAATCCTGCAGCTTAGGCAGTAAATTTGGTGGAGTAAACCTAGTTTAAACTCTGAAAATTCTTAATCACAATGAACTCTTTTATCTTAATGGTCTAAGACTCAAAATTCTTAATCAGAAGAGGTATGAACTCTTTCACCTTAATGGTCCAAGACTCAAAATTCTTAATCACAAGAGGTATGAACTTCTTCATCTTAATGGTCCAAGACTCAAAATTCTTAATCACAAGAGACATGAACTCTTTCAACTTAATGGTCCAAGACTTTATCCCAAGAGGTATGAACTCTTTCATTTTAATGGTCCAAGACTGGAAATTCTTAATCACAAGAGATATGAACTCTTTCATCTTAATGGTCCAAGACTCGAAATTCTTAATCACAAGAGATATGAACTCTTTCATCTTAATGGTCCAAGACTCAAAATTCTTAATCACAAGAGATATGAACTCTCATCTTAATGGTCCAAGACTCAAAATTCTTAATCGCAAGAGGTATGAACTCTTTCATCTTAATGGTCCAAGACTCAAAATTCTTAACCACAAGAGGTATGAACTCTTTCATCTTAATGGTCCAAGACTCAAAATTAGTAATCGCAAGAGGTATGAACTCTTTCATCTTAATGGTCCAAGACTCAAAATTTGTAATCGCAAGAGGTACGAACTCTTTCATCTCAATGGTTCAAGAATCAACATTTTTAATCACAAGACGTATGAACTCCTGCATCTGCTACAAAGTTATTCTCTTCATTCAGTTAAATACTTCACTGCAAAGACGCTATAAAAGCCATTTAACAATTAATGAATGACTTCCACCAAAATGAATCCTTAAAACCCTACAAACTTGAATTCTGTGAACCATTTTCATGTTCAAGCATTTCTTATCATCTTATCGCCTACCATCTTCAATATCGGCTATCATCTCCCTTTTTGGGTTTTCATTCAATCTTTCAATCACCTTGTGTCGTCACCATTCTTGTTTTATCATCTTATCTCATACGATCTTCAATATCGTATTTTCATCCTCATTCGTATTTATCTTTTTAAGCACCTAACATCGAATTGGATTTTCGAAATTATCTTTTCATATCTCCCACCATGTCTACTCATTTTCAAGAAGAACTCAAAAGAAAAAAACCACTAAACTTCAGTGTTAATGCCAGGTAGCTAACTCATCTTTCCGTTATCACGTAAACGATCTATGGCTGATCGTAAACGATCCAAAACACAACTAGTAAATTGGATTTTTCTGATTTGCCGTGTGGGGAATTAGCCGCCAAAGTCAGCTAAGAAAGAAGGTGAATATTAACACAACAATAATAACAACAAACGCAACACCAACAACAACAACCACATGCGCGGCGATGATCGATCGCGCTCACACCATGGCCATAACCATAGCAACAACACCAAAGAGCGTCTCCAGCTGAGTGGCTAAGAGCGCACAAACTTCGAAAGAGCAGAGAAGAGAGGTTTGGACTTGAAAAGCCGCTACCTGGCTGGTTGGCTTATTGTTGTTGTTGCGGTTTGCTTACTAATAGCTTCTCTGCCTACAACATTTCGATGATTAACGTCAACAGCCACAGCCAGCAGCCATAAGACTGACCTGTCAAAATGTAATTCAAAATGGGATCATCAAACGTAACCACCACCACCGTCACGAAATGACGTTTGCCGTTGCTGTTGTGTTTGCTTCATTTGGTTTCATTTGTTAAACAGACACTGTGCCGCGAAGTTGTGTGTGGTGGAAACGGCCAGAAGGCAAGAAGCAGCAGCTGCTTCGCACACCGGAGGCCATGATGGCCGCTCAAGCAGGTTTGCCGCTTTTGGCAACGGCGCGACGGCGATTATTAATCATCGACCACGCAGTTGAGGCACTTTTTGTGATTAATGTAAGAAAAAGTCATTCAATGTTCGGGATATATTTCAAGTGATATTTTCAAGTTTTCATTGCAGCGCTGCAAAGGTCAGTTGAACGGGAAAATCCTTATGTGGTTGACTGCGGCATGCACAGAAGTTCTCATACTCGAAGAGGGCTTTACCAAATGAGTGCCTAGTGATGTGTAAATTGTTGGTTGAACTTGACGGTACAAAAGAATAAAATATATGCAGAGCTCCGTTTGCATAGCTGGATCAGTGTAAATCAACTTTAGAACGAATTATTGTGGAAAAAACAGTGAATCACCAGTAAACATTTGCCTAGAAATGTGGAAGATAATTTTTACTTAATTTCAGTTTCTGAAATCAACAAAAATTGAAAATACTTATTAGTATTTTGAAGATTAGAAGTCATACTTGAAAATTGGAAAAAAAACACGCAGCTATTATTGAAGATCGCTAATTTTCATTTCAGTATTGAAAATATTTCTAGTTCAACTATTGGAAATTTGGTTAAAATTCAAATTTAACCTTCAAACATAATAAACAAACATGTTTTGAATTAGATCAAATAAACATACATATATATGTCCAATTGCATTAGATCAAATATGTTAAGATAAGAAGATAGTTTTAATGGCTTTTGAAACATCACTCAATGGCCAACTTATAGAAGTAAGAAGTTAAATTAAATTTTATTATTATTTATTTAAATTTTATTGTAGCCTTTTAAGATAACTTAATTATTACCATTTTCTAAGGAATCCTTTCAGGACCCAAACATTTTTTTAATTAAATATTGACATGATTCTAGGAATGAGAAGATTTCCAGTCTTAGCTTCGGTAGGTACTGAATCAGAAATGATAGAAAAGTGAAACTGATTTGTTCGGCAACTTAAAACCTAAAGGAATCTTTGGCCGTTAAACATTTGACTGATACTCTGAAATCAGCTGATCGGAATCGATATTAATTTAACTATTACGCTTTCCTGTAAGCATTCATGCTGTGAATTTTGCTATGAATCGAACTTATGAAATGTATTTTTTTTCATCTTCAAAAATACCAACAAATAGTTTCAAGTCTACATTTTTGGAACTGGATATTTTTTATTTGTTCAAATCTTTTGAAAAGAGAGGAGTGAGCTCTCTTTGGACTGTGTTGTTAGTTTCTGCCTTCGACATTGTCTTTGGACTTTAAAATCTTTTCTAGAATTTATTAGAATAATAAAAAAATTAATTTTTTTCTAAAACTATCTTTAAAATAAAAAATTTTTGAAAATAAAATAAATAAAAAAATAAAATAAAATAAAATAAAATAAAATAAAGTAAAATAAAATAAAATAAAATAAAATAAAATAAAATAAAATAAAATAAAACAAAAAAATAAAATAAAATAAAATAAAATAAAATAACATAAAATAAACAAAATAGAACTAAAATAAAATAATATAAAACAAAATTTTTAAAATAAAATAAATAAAGTAAAGTATAATAAAATAAAATAGAAGAAAATGACATAAAATAAAATAAAATAAAACAAAACCAAACAAAATAAAATACAATAACACAAATTAAAATATAATAAAAGAAAATAAATAAAAATTAAAAATTTTTATTTTTCAATTAATACTTTTTTTACAACTAAAAATAAAAATGTAGTTAATTCGCGTTTGAAGCTTCTTAGATATGACACCCATACATCTCAGCCTACAAGTCTAATATTTTAGTCGCACTAACTGTAGCTCACATCCAGGTCGGTACTGACTCATCGCGTCATCGCTTCAAAAGCATCGCTCTTTTTGAGATTTCTTTCGCTTCCTTTTATATGACCCGGCATCACTGCGCTTACCAACTTGAGTTCCCACCCAACTGTTGTTCTTCGAATTGAAGATTTCCGCGCGCTTACATTATTTTCGTACCTGAGTATTTTTTTCAAGTTTCATTAAATTTTGCTTTATGTTTCTTCCAGCAGAGTTGCCCATATCCATCGATCGTCTTAACACTTTTACTTTATAGCTTACTGAATTTTTGAGCATTTCTTTCAACGTTTCACAATTTCTGAATTTCATCTTTGCGTTGTGTTGAAAGTGCAGAGACCGAAGATTTGTTTTGTTGCTCCTCAAAAGCCGAAATTGAGAAAGACACCAAAACAAGTTTACCGCCGGCACCGGCATTGGCATCGTCACGTTGGCGCGTCGGAGTTTCCTTTTTTGTTTTTGTGCATTCGAGTAGGAAATGCCGGAGTCGGAGTGGCAAATTGGCTGCAGGTTATGCAAATCGCCGTCTTTCGACAGTACATAAATTTCGTAAATGAGTGAACTGATCGACCACAGCACACAGTAGTTGTGAAAAGACAATTTTCGACACAGATAAATACAACAAAATTAGTTTAATATTAATTTGAGAAATTGATTCTTTTGTTGGCTCTCTTTGCTGCACCATTCAATGCCACACAGGCATGAATGGCGCTGCTTGTTAGCGCGTAGTGCATGTTGCACATGTGGCAAGCGGTTGAGGCAAGTTGCTGTCGCACGCTTAAAATCGCTTACAACACTTTTTTTTCATTTTCAACCACTGCTACTGCAGTTGTTGGTGCTATTTGTGGCCGTTGTTGTTGCTGTTGCACACTCGCCTTGTTAGGCATCTGTAACTGCAAGCTTACTTGCATGCTTTGTTGTTGTTTGTTGTTTTCTTGCAAACATTAATCTTCCCAGGTGATAATTAACAGATGTTTGGCGCTCGTTAAGCGCACTTTTTGCGGCTGCATTTGCGCCGCTTCGCGTTCTCGGCGAAATGATTAATCGGCGCAGTGCGGCCAACTGCAGTTTGCAACATTTGTGCGCGAGACTTGCAGCACATCATGCGAACAAATTGGCACATAATGTGTGTACACATTGTGTCAGCTGGAAATTTTGTTAGTTAAATTTTTATTTATTTGGACAAATATTTGTGTTTATTTGAAATCTAGCGAACGCTTTGTTTCGTTTGACTAATTAAAGAAATTGTGCGCATGTAAAACGACGGTGAGTTGTTGTTGTTGCTGCATGTTTAAATCAACTTAATTTTCATAGTGATTTCGTTGTTATCTTTTTGTCTCTTAACGAGTGAGTAGCCAAGCAGCAGTGTTGTTGTTGGTTGAATCAAGCGAGCAGCAATAAATCTTTTCATCTCGATGCAGACTTTTTTTTGTATTAACGTGTTTTTAAATGCTTAATTATAATTGCGGCGATTAAATTAATTCGCCGCTTACTTTGAATTGACATATAAAAGCCCATAATTAAGCAGAGGCACTTTCGAAAAAATATTGTAATGAATAAAAAAATTTTATAAAACTTTTTTCATTTTGATTTAGTGGAAAATATGAGACAATTCTGCAATAAAATTTATGAGTAATATTTATTTGAACAAATTATGACTGAAAATATAAACAATTTAATAATTGAATTTAATAATTTTAGAGTCAGAATAATTCTGCTCATTACTTAGTTATTTCAGACGAACTTCTCTACAGCGCAGATATTTTTTATTTTTTTCAGAAAGACATGAAAAATACAAAAAATCTTTATGGTAGTTGTAGAACAACTGCTATCAGCTGAATTTTACATAACAAACATTCAAATTTTTATAGGTCGAAAATATTTCAACTTGAAATTTTTCTCTATTAAAGTGATTCGTAATGCTAAAACCACTCAAAAACATTGAAAGAGGTCTATTGAAACATCAGAATAAGTAAAACGACAGCTAGAAAGTTTTTGAGTTGCACGTAAGCTTAAAATTTATTGTTTCATCGAGGCATCTAATCAAAAATCGTATTTCTACAAAACTTGATTATGTGTTTCTGTGTTCGATTGCAAGTGACTACGTTTCAGATTCATTTCCCAGGAATACTTACAATGTCAGTGTAGATAGCCAAAGCAAGTACTCTCTTTTGTCAGACCCTCTTCCTGAGTAGATATTTTGACCCAGAAATCAGAACAGTTGCATAATTGAGTTACCAGGATGCAAAAAACATTGTGCATAAATTACATATGACCAACGATGCTGTCGGAAGGGGCCTGAAACTGATCAGAGACTATAATGACGCCTTGTGACATACAAAATAAGTTTTATTTCCAAGCTGCTTACGCAAGGAGTACCTTTACCGGCTAAATAAAAAACTCACATTTTCTCACAAAAATCTAATAATTTCTTCTTAACACTCACTTACGATTGCAATTATATTCAAAGTAGGGAGGTTTGTGGGGTTTCGGCAATACATTTTGATTTTTGCTTTGTAGAAACCCAAAAGTTGACAACGTCACAAATCCGATCGTATGGGAGACGCCCTCTGGTGGTAAATTTCTGAACTTTATTTAATTTTGTATTTTTTGTACTCAAGAATGTTGGCGATTGCTGGATAAATCATTGAAACCGGTTTAGTAGCTTCCGAGATACGATTTTTCCTGGCTTACTTAACTAATACTTTTACAAGTGGGGAGACAATTGCATAGAAAATGGCAAGTTTTGTATGGCAGCCCCCTTAAGATTTAGAGTTAGCGGGTAGGTATGTTTGGAAGAAACATTCGGAAGAGAAAATACATGGGTGTCGCTCATACATTTGATACATCTGGGGGCAACTTGGGAGCAATGGGAGCCCATTTTATAAAAACGACCATTTTGTGTGGGAGCTCCATTAAGGGTTGGAGATAGGGGATGACTATGTTTGAAAGAAATGTTCAGTAAGGAAAACTAGAGGGGTCGGTCATAGATTTTAAACCTCTTAGAGCAACTTCTGACCAGCTGTGGAGCACTTTGTCGAATTTCCCAGCTTTTTTGTGAATTCTGACATCGATGCGACGCCACTTATCCCAACCCTAGTCCAAAATTTTTTGGCTCATGCAATTTTTCACCAAACCGCATAAAATGAGAGGTTGCGGAGCATCGAGAACCCATTATTAAGAATCTCTATACAACACTTAATCCAGTCTAATATACATTAATAGTATTAGTGTAAAATACCTTTATTGCGAAACGTTGTCTTATCGAGCTGCCGAACCTGTGGCAGTCTTTATTGAAAGAGAGAGTGGAGAGAGACATGAAAAATGTTCTTCCACTACCTATTCACCAAGACGTGGTTCCTTAGATTTGTTAAGGAGAGAATTGTTAAGGAGAAATTTTACGAGATAACGATTGTGATACATTTGACATCATTAGGTGGCACTGAAGCCTTGAATATTGAAAGCTAAAGTCTCTAATTTAATTCAATACAATTTTCTGCTTCAAATGCAATGAATGAAGGAAGTTTACAAAAGCGAAGTGATTTTGAATTTTTTTTATTTGTGTTAAGTTTTTGTTCAGCTGAAGCTGAATGAAAAAAAGGCCGCAATAAAACAACTAAATATATTTTAATTTTTTATAAGAAGTTTAATTCCTTATTTTATAATGACAAAAGTTATGAATAAATAATTTTTAGGGGATTTTTGTAATTTTTGAAAATAAATTTCAGCTTTTTGTTTTTAATTTGGGAGAAAATCATTTGAGGCTTCAAAGAATAAGCTGCTATATGCGATGCAGTAGCCGGAGGTCAGCGGCAAGGATGGAGGTATTTGGTTTTGGCGTTGAAGAGATTAATGAATTATTCGTTGAAGAGATCTCGTAAAGAAGAAGCAGAAGCGGCTGTAGAAAAGTGGCAGGCCGTATCCGATAATGGGTTGTTTTGGCCAGTTAACTAAGCAAATATAAACAAATTTTATTTTCACATTTGCTGCTTAGTATTTCTATATTTTTCATTTACCTAAGCCGATGCATCTATCTAGCTTTTTTCATGAAACATTTTAACATTTGCTTAGTAGTTGCATTGATTTGTACTGACACCCTCAGTGAGAGAAAATCCTAGTCGCCCAATCGTACAAATCGCCCACCATTACACATTACATAGCTGTGCGAGCATTTGGCAAATTCGCACTGCCTGTTAAAAGGTTTCTGTTTGCTAGCAAAAAAGAACCAATAAAATTTACATACTTTTGCAGTTCTCTGTCGTTGGTAGCTTCCTTTTCTGTGCTTCCAAATATACTCAGACACACACACACACACACATTCATACAGGTAAGCACACGGTGCAAAGTGTATGTGACCCAAAATGTACTGAACTGAGCAGCACTTCAGATGCTCATAAAATTACTAATTCATTAATTGAATTTGACCAGAAGTCGGACAGTGGCGCGCGACGTGCGACGCACGCTTACCGCAAGAACGAGAGCAGCGCAGAAAAAATTCACATATGAACACATGTCGGCGCACAGCCAACAACGATGTAACGTGCGAGTACGTAGGTAGGTTTGTATGTGTGTGGAGCGAGCAACGCACGGATGAGCGGGCAGCTGGGTGGACAGCAGGGCAATTCGACGGACAGACGGACGTATGGTTAGTTGGTCGGTTGGCCGGTGTACATTTTACGAGCTGTTAATGCCACTTAAAATACAAAATACTCCCCAGTTAACCATTGTGAAGTGTGTAAAATCAAATGTCCGGTTTATGCCACACAGAAATGTTGTAGGTACGCGCAGCGTGTTGTTGGCGCTGCTGTAGTTGCAGTTGTTGCTGGCAATCGGTGCTTAGCACGCTGGCTGAGCTGGAGTTGGCGTTGGAGCCGGGGCTGCAGTCAGGCTGCGCGCAGCAACGGACACGCCGGAAATGTGGCGCAAGGCCCAGTGCGCGAACATGCATGTTTGTATGTATTCATATGTGTGAGTGTGTTTGTGCATGTGTGTGGCATCAATTAATTTAATCCCAATAAAAATGCCGTCAGGTATTTATGTGCGAAGAGAGCGGAGCGCGAAAAATTAACACACTTTGGCGAGTGGTGAGCGAAAGTCAAGAAAAGGACCGATTAATGAAGGTTGAGAGAGGCAGGAATAACAATAATTACAACAACAATAATAATAATAACAGTTACCACAAAATCACACTACTACTTTTTTCTGTGCTCTACATATTTTTCTCTTTCCCTGCTTTGCGGTTCGAATTTTTTGGCCGATTTTGGCCAAACGGTCAAACAGAGAACAACGAACTGTCCAACAACAAAAATTATAACGAAATTTGCTGCGGTGTTAATAATTTATGAATGCTCGTCGCTGTGTGGTGCCGTGTCGTGTTATGGCTTGGCGTGTCGTACGAATATGTGTGGTCGACGAAATGGAAAATTTCAACCAATGTTGCCACAGGTCGCTGAATAGTAAAGTTGTCAGCAGAACTCAGTGGAGATTTGTGAATATATTCAATTGAAATATAAAAAATATTTAATAAAATTTAATAATAATTCAAAATTAAAATATTTCGTTTTTTTATTTAAATTCAAACCCTGTAATATGTTGTATCTGTTGGTGTTTTATCGTTCGGGTCTAACATTCATAAGAAATTTTGATTATAGAAATGTGTCAAAGATTGAAATATAATTCAACATCAAATTTAATGTTTGATTATATACTTTCTTATTCACTTCTTATAATTATAAAAACATTTGTGTGGAACATTTTTCAACAAACATATCGCACACCCACTTTAAAAGTGACACAACTCAAAATTTTTAATTTTCGGGTTTATTTGTTATTACTGTGCACAATGCATCTATCTAGCAATAAGCAAAAGCTCAGTATATTTTGTTGTTGTAATGTCCTAATTCAAATGGTGACACTTTTGACGAAATAAATTTTTGTTGAAGTTAATTTTAAGTAAAGTTGTGACAATTTAAGTTTAAATTTCCGAATAAATAAATTTATTTAGAATTTTCCAAATTTGTATTTCAACTTTTTAACTGTCATTTATAATTTTTAAATTTAGCGAAAATGACATAACTCAAAATAATTCGTAATTATTGAATTAAAATATCCTCAAAAAAGTCATAACTAAAAATGTTTGATTTTCGAGTGTAAAATAAAAAAAACATTTTGGCGTTTTCTGAAAAAGTACAAATTTTGAGTTGTATCACTTTTGAAGTGGGTGTGCGATATGTAGAAGTGATATTGTAGGGGTTTCCCAAAATATTTCTAAATAACTAAAAATTTATCATCAGTCTGGCAACACTTTCCGCTCCCTATTTGCATAGTCGCCAACCCCTGCCTTCCCCCTCAGTTACCGCTTGGCGCCTTGTCGACGTTTTAGCCCTTTTGCACCTTGCCGCATTTACACTTTGCAGATTTTCATGTTTTGTCGCATTGGCGACATGGCGTGTTTCCATATGTTCTTCGCCCTACCCGGCTCGACCAATGCCGCAGACTGACAGACGACCGTTGGTCGGTCTATCTTTGCAATTGTTTGTCTGCTGTTGTTGCAATTTCGTTTTCGTTTCTCGTCTAACGTGACTTCGCGTCTCTATGAATATGAATTATGGAAATTTCACTGCACCAACAAAAGTAACAACAACAATAATAATAACAATAACAACAACAACAAATGCGATAATAACAGTAGTCGTAGTAGCAATAAAAGCACAACATTTATGTTTATGTTGTGTAAATGTTAGTTGCCTGATTGCTGTTCGTCGTTGTCAACCGGATCGAGTCGGTGTGGCCAGTGCGAAGTGCAAACATTGCATACGAAAAGGGGTGGTTGACACCTTTTGGCGTTTATGGACATTGTTGTTGTTATTATTGTTATTTTTGTCATTGTTTTCGCTGCCTTTTGAGGTTATTTTGGCTTTGTTTTTATCTCCTCCTTTCATTCTGTTTAATTTGACTGCTGTTGCCGCCTATCGTTGCTGTCCGCATTGCACACCCTTAAAATATGAAAAATGCCCAACAATTTATAGGTATTTGATTGTGCAGACTTTGCGCTGAATCGTTCAATGCTCTGTAAACATTTGAAGCTAATTGAATGAATGCCTTTGGATTTATTTGCGTAGAGCGAAACGATGAACCTAGTGACCCACATTTCTAGGCCAAATTTGGATGGAGATGCGCTACGATTAACTGTTGTTGCTACTCGACGAAAATTTCACTTTTCTTTTGGGTTATTTTATAAAAATCGTTGATGTGTTCTTGAGCCTTCAAACCTTTTGCTAAAGCTCGCTGACGTCAATGGGCAATGTGGGCTGTTCTCTATTCCAATTATTGCTCGTTTGAAAAAACAAGCATAACAACAACAAAAACAATCATTGTAATTGTTTTAGGCAACATAAATGCTTGCAGTTCTATGCAGTAACTATTCAATTAACAATATGAATGTAAATTTATTACTTTGGCAGCGTATCAACAACACCAACGAAGCAGCTCAACAACGTGAAAAGCGGTGGCTTAATAAATGCAGCCAACATGTGCGTTCTTTGCCTGCTAACTGCTTTGAATTGCCGGCTGCAATAACAGCAGAAACAACAACAACAAGAGTAACATTAAAGCCAAGTTAAAATAGCAACAACACAACCAACAGCACTTGTTTACCCTCGCAACAAAATCGAATGGTGCAATGCCAAAGAAAGTAACAACAAAAGCAACAACAGCAACAACAACAATATAAATGTTTAAGCATTCACCGCTATTTAAGAGGTGGATAGAAATTAAAAGTCGCATTATGAACCGCTTTCACAGGTTGACTGACCAGCCCCCTTACCCTGTCAACGTTCCTTGCGCGCACCGCGTGAGGACCCTAACATTCTTTTGCATTTTTTCACTTTTTTATTTGCCAATTCTTTTTTAATTTTTTGCCTTTTTTCATAACCGCTTAGCATGCAACGCGGCGCACGAAAATCCCTCAAGCTGCAGCTGCGCTCATGTGCAGCACCCACAGCGCCAATTGGTGCAACACCTTTGCATATGAAGTGGCAGCGCTGCACTCGACGTTGTTCCTCTTAATGTGGCATGAACATGCATTAAAGTTAAATTAAATTCAATTAAGTGGCCATTTCATTATTTTATGATGAACACTTTGGCAGCGGGAATGTCATGTTCAATGTCAACAACAACAACATCGACGACAACTGGCGACAAGCACACAACTGAACTGGACTCGACTCGACTGGAATCAACTCGACTGGCTTGTGCCACACATTTGCGCCGCGATATGAAATGCATTTTTTATTATCGCTGCAATAAAATGTTGGTGTTTATTGGTTGACTGCCGATGTATGTAAACGACGGCGGCGGCAAACGATTGCGCAACTAAGCCGCTGCGAGTTGTGTACACAAACAGGTTACAGGTGGGCGCCGAACATCAAATCAGATTTAGGGCAATGCGGCATTTTTCAAGTAGGATAAGAATATTGAAAATAAATATTTTTTGAATGCAATTTGATTTGATTGACGAAATTAAAACAAAAAAAATCAAATAACTCAACTCTTTCGACCCTAAAGTTGTCGGAGAACAACTTAACCTTTTTTATCTAATAGAAAAAGCTACGATTAATTTATGGGTTTAATTTAAGAAGACTCCAAAAAATTAATATTTTTAGAAATGAATTCAAAGCAAATTACAAAAATTTTACTGTTATCCCAAAAATAATTTCCAATAATTTGCAGCGACATCAGGGAAAGTTTGTGTTCTAATTGAAGTCTATGCATTGGGCGCGTTTGATCCAAAACTTGTTTTTTAAATAATGGTTAAAAAAAGTCAAAAAGTGATAATTTTGTATTTTTCCATAAATATCGAGTCATTTTTCTGCAATTAAAAAATATTGATACAAAATTTATTTAATTTCCAATAATTTGCAACGATATCAGGGAAAGTTTGTGTTCTAATTGAAGTCTACGAATTGGGCGCAAAATTGATAATTTTGTATTTTTCCATAAATATCAAATAATTTTTCTGTAATTAAAAAATATTGATACAAAATTTATTTAACCCCTTCGCTACAGGTTTTTACTGGGGAAAGTTAAAATTTTACGTTCTAGGCTCCTAAGTGATTATATTAGCAACATTCCAAAAAAAAATTTTTATTTTTATACTCAGATCCTGTATTTTAGAGTGTTTTTCTATGAGAGCAACCAGTGTGACTGAAATAATTACTGAAACATAAAACTTTTTACGCATAACGGAAATCTGAATATTTATTCATTTAAGTACTTCAGCTAAAATAAAAAAAAAAATTCCAAATTGAAAACAAAACGACAAATTAAAAAGTTATCTTAAGTTTTTTGCTTCTTCTTCCTTTA
This sequence comes from Melieria omissa, assembly GCA_963971225.1. Classification (NCBI taxonomy): domain Eukaryota; kingdom Metazoa; phylum Arthropoda; class Insecta; order Diptera; family Ulidiidae; genus Melieria; species Melieria omissa. The sequence goes on from OZ020267.1 coordinate 4,294,896, forward strand.
CTATGTCAAGATATACCATTAAAAAAACGTGTATACTTCTCTGCTTTAAAGTTCAATATTCAATTTATTAATTTCGTATTTTACCTAAAACTTCAAACTATTCTAAGGACCAACAAAAAAGAGGCGTGGCGACTTTAAATGTTGTGTGCACAATTCTTAGTGCAATGTTTTATGATTTAAATACCAAAAAGTATCATAATATCGATACATAGGATGAAAATTCGGGGTTGAAAGGGTTAAGAATCAATAAATGCATTTTAAAAGAATTTTAGAACTTAAGGGGGGAAGTACCTCTCGGAGCCGAAAAAAAAGTCCTTTTTTGCGATTCAATTTGTGGAGAAATAAAATGGCGCACATAAAAATTGATATCGTTTATATTTAGAGCAATGTTTAAGGAAAAAAAAACATTTTTTACATTATGAAAAAAAAAAAAATTGAATGACTTATGGTCGATCCCGTAAGACGTGTTGCCGCTGACATTGAAGTTGCCGTACACGATTCTGGCCGCAATTTTCATCTGAAATCATAAAACCAAACATTTTTTTACTCGAGAGGGTTTTTTTTATCGGATAGACTACAATCTTTGCGAAATTCGAATATTAACTATAAAAATCAGTGTTGCAAAGAAAAAACGGCTTTTTTTGCAATAATTTTCGAGTCAAAAATGGTCAAAAAATAATTTTTTTTTTACGCCTGTAGTCTATCCTGTGCAGTTTTTTATGCTCTTTAAAATAAGGGCTGGATGAAGGAAATCGGCCAACAACTTTTTTTGTAATCATGCACGCCAATTTGAAAAACATGGTTTTGAGAAAACGCCGTTTAAAGTTTGCGTCTTGCCGCCAGTCGCGCTCAGCCGCTTCGGCGCCAACCAATATCAAATGGCACAACTTCCACAATTTTGACAATAGGCTTTTGAAATTTTTTGACTGATTTCTCAATGCTTATACCTGTCGATTAAGATAATAAAAAAAAAATCGATTTTTTGAAATTTATTTTCATACTTCCCCCCTTAAGTGAACAACTCCAAACTAAGATTACAAGCAGCACCCTGTGCCGCATCAATCTTGCAACAAATCATGCAACAAATATGAATACAAATCAGCTCCAACAATGCAGCGTCGTAATGCAATCACAACAACATCTTCCCACTGCACTGCATTCTGCACTACAACTCTGCCACAAATCACCGCAGATGCACCGCATTGCCCTACAGAAACCGCGTGAATCAATCATTTCCACACTCACAGACCATAACAACAAATTGCGCGCTCATTTGCGGTCAACGCGCGCCAATCTTGCATCCCGAACAGATGAGCGAACGTACCCAACAACACCAGTAACTATGACTAGATCGCGTCTAGCAGCTACATACATCAGAAAAGTGTGGTAGCAAGTCGATGGCCATTATCGCTATCAAAGCATGTGCACGCGCGCGCGCCTGCGCAGTCATTATGCTGCTCTGGCCGCCGTTTTGTGGTATTTCGCCAAAGCCGAGCGCTTTGTTGGCTTATCTGCCCAGCCGGCCGCAATCCATTACAAGGCTGCCTGCCACTTTAGTTGCGTTGTAGGTGTTGTTCCTCTGGCCGGCTATCAGCGCCAGCAGCGAAGCAGTCAAAAGCATTTAAGCCCTGTTGTAAAGAGTCGAGTCGAGTTGAGTGAAGTAGAAATTTGCAAAATAAAATTGTAACGAACAAACTAAACAAAATGTAAAACTAATTTCGTTCATGGACGCAACGTGTGATGTGTCCGGTTGAACTGCGCGTGCAATTTTTGTTTGTTTACTTTTTCTTTACTTCTCAGCCGATATTAATCGCTTAAACTGCTAGCTTGGGCGCCTAAAAGTATACTAAGCCCAACACCATTCGAAAGCAGAGCTTTTTTGGTTAGTTTGCACTTTTGCAGTTTTTTGTTAACACAAAATTAACACCAAATACAAAAACAACTATTTTAAAATAATTTTTAAAAATATACATAAAGCAAACAAAATTATAAAAATAAAAAAAGTGAAAAATTTCTTACCCATGTCTGTTGATATTCCGCCATATTGTGTTAAATCTGATCTTATCTTACCTGAAAATAGTAAAAGCGGAGAAAAGTTAATATGGAAAGAATTTCTAAGTATTTTATAAACATTTTTATATAATAAATAATTCAAGTTTTTCTTCAACAAAAACTGTCCTCCCGTTCATGAATTTTACTCTATTTATCTTTGAGTGTATGTGTATGTGTGTTTGTGTACAGCGGCAGTCAAAAACCTGTGAAAATTCCATTCACTGCTGCTCTGGTTTATTAATTTTTTCTGTGGTTTTCTTTTTTCAGAATCTTTTTGCTGCTGTGCGCGCGTTTGTTTACACCGTGAAAGTGCCAAATGTAAACAATCAAATTGCCAGTGTTGGTGCTTTGGTCGACGAAGAGGGAGCGACGCAAACTCGCATATGGAGCAAAGTATAAAAATTTGATTTAATGGCAGCGATAAACCACGTGTGTATTTAAATATGCTGCGCCTGGCGCCCCACAAGCGGAGCCGGCTGCCAGCTGCTTGCCGACTGCCGACTACTGGCTGTGTAAACGCAATTTTCACACACATTTTATGCACTTGAAAAAATCAAACAAATGCACGAAAATATAAAACAACAAATGCACAAATATAAATAAAATGAAAACATGTAAAAAACGTATCAAAAGTGGGAGGGTGGGTGAAAATAATTACGACACAATTTTCTATCAAAGTCTTTTGAGAATTTTTAGTTTTATTGCAATAAATTTTCTATTGAAAAAAGTGGAAATTGTGGACAGAAAAACAAAATTCGCAATCAGACTTGAGTTTAAAAATCTGTTGACCACATTCGAACATTCCATTATCAGCAGAGCCGCTCAGCCATAGGCGACGATAAAATCTAAAACCTCTTTGCAGCATAAACGCAAAGCTCGTTGCACCATTTATCTCAATGAGAGTGAAAATGTATCTGTGTGTGTGTTCTTTGTGGAGATTAAACATTTGCGGCAACAGCAAAAACTGCCACGACCACTTCAAAGTCTGAAGAAAAGATGCCAGTGCAACGTGCCACATGCTGCAGCACGCTGCACACTTTATGCCACAAAGCCATCACTCTGTCTCGCCGTCTGCCTGGCCGCCACACAGCCTTCGTGCAGTCAAAAGTGAATAGTTGTTGGTTGTCTGCATTGCTGTCGGACCGCAAAAGGGGTGTCGGTGCTTGAGGAGAACGGGCGAGGAGCGCCGGCAGCAAGGTGTAAGCGTTTCATATCTATTTATCAAGTGCTCGAAACGGCCGTTTACAGATGAATAAAATTCACATTAAAATGATTTTTATGGCGCACTTCAAAGCCGCTGCTCACAACCACCGCGAGAGCAGCCAAACACACACACAGTCACTCGCAGATGCCAATGCGCGGCGAGTAGTGCGCAGACGGAAGCTAAGCCCAGCCACACACAATACACGCCCGAATGTAAAAAACAAACACAAAATGGGAAAAGATGGAAAACCGAAAAAAAGCTAACAAGATCAAATATAATTTTGAAGATTTACTACTGGCCGACGCGCGCGTTACGCTGATAGTGAGAGCTGGGAAGCTTTGTGCGGAATTCGAAAAGCAGCGCACACGGCAGCAGTGCAGAGGAGGCTTGTTTGCACTTTGCTGTTGAGGTTTTATTGCTCATCAAAGTTGTGCTGATATAAATCTTAATTGCCGACCCAAATAAATACACAAAGTGTATCTACAACATGCAGGCCACATGTAGCTAGGCGAGTCAGCGCGTACAGCGTCTAGTGCGGGTAACTGCGGGCTTCCGCCCGTCTGTGTGCTTAAAGAAAATATTAATTTCATACGCTCGTCGCCGTCGACTTCTACTTTTCGTTTTTCTTATTCATTATTAGAATAAACAAATACGACTGAAGAGCGCAATACACACTTTCAATTAGCCGGGAGTAAATATTGAGACGCTGCCAAAGCGGACAGAGAGTCAGAGTCATGGTCGGAGATAGTCGGCGCGCTCGAAAGGTTAAAAAGAAACTATGATTTTATGTAATTGTTAAATAGTCACAGAAGTTGGTCTACGTTGTGAGACTCGGAATTTTTCATATTCTCATTGATCATTTAGATCATTTCAGAGCGATTGATCAATGGAAAGATTGATTCGTTTTTAACTAACGAATTATTTGCAACTTGAGTTGAGTTGAAAGAAATTTAAATTTATTAAATTTATTTATTTGAAGAAACTTAAAGTTTTTTAAAATATTTTCTAAGTTAATGCATCCGAAATCTTATTAACTATTATTAATTAATCAAACATTTAAATAATTTAAATTTGAAATAAAATTCTAAGAAACCCATTAAACTAAAAAATTTTAAATTATTTTTGTCTAAGGAAATGCATCCCAAATCTTTCACCTAACATGAGTTATTAATTAATCAAACATTTAAATAATTTCAAATTGAATTAAAACTCTAAGAATTCAATTGAATAAAAAAATTTAAAATAATTGATTAATTAATTAAATTAAAAATGTTTTAATAATTCTTGAGTTAATTAAGTTAATTTGAAATAAATTAAATTTTAAACTAATTAAATTAATTACAAGTCTTTCATTTCAAAATAAAATTAAAAATTCTTTGAAACCAACTAAACTAAGAAATTTAAAATTATTTTTTAATTAATATAATCTAAGTGAATGCATCCTAAATCTTTCACTTGGAATTAATTAGTATTTAATCAAACATTTAAATAATTAGACTTTTAAATAAAATTCTAAACATTTGTTTCGTAGAACTAAGAACTTCAGAACTAAGTAAATCCGTCTAAAATCTTTCACTTAAAATTTATTATTGATTAATCAATCATTTGAATAATTCTAATTTAAATTAAAGTTCTAAGAAACCAATTCAACTTATTAATTTAAAAGAATTTTTAAATTAATTACCATCATCTAAGTAAATGCATCCCAAATCTTTCACTTAAAATTAAAATTAAAAATTCTAAAAATCCAATTAAACTAACATTTTAGTGCAAACGAATATAACTTTAGATTAACATTAATTAAGCATTAGTTTTCCCATAGTCTATAAGTAATTCAACTGAAGACTGAATATATAAATAAATAAATTAATTAATTAACTAATTAATTACCATTATCTAAGTAAATTCATCCTTATTCTTTAGCTTAGAATTAATTATTAATTAATCAAACATTTAAATAATTTCAATTTCATTAAAATTCTGAGAATTGGTTTCTTAGAACTAAGAATTTAAAAATTATTTAAATTAATAAACTTTATCGAAATAAGTACATCAAAAATCTTTCACTTAAAATGAATTATAAATTATTTAAACAATTTCAATTTAAATTAAAGTTCTAAGAAACCAATTAAATCGTTTACTTAAAATTAATTACTAATTAATCAAACATTTGAATAATTTCAATTTGAATTAAAATTATTAGAAACCAATAAAACTAAGAAATTAATTGTAATTTTTGAATTAATTACAAGTATCTAAGTAAGTGCACCTAAAAACTATTATTTAGAACTATTTATTAATTAATTGAACATTTAAATAATTTCAATTTGAATTAAAATTTTAAGTAACCAATTAAACTAAGAAATGTTAAATTATTTTTTAATTAATTATCTAGGTAAATGCAGCCAAAATCTTTCACTTCAAATTAGTTATTAATTAATCAAATATTTAAATAATTGCAATTCGAATAAAATTAAGACATACAAAATTACTTTTTAATTAATTACCATTAACTAAGTAAATGCATCCAAAATATTTCACTTAAAGATAGAAACTAATTAATCAAACATAACCAATTGAACTAAGTAATTTAAAATTATTTTTAGGTATTATTTAATTTTATTTAAATAAATGTACCTTTCACTTAAAATGAATTATTAATTAATCAATTACTTAAATAATTTCAATTTGAATACAAATTTTAAGCAACCAATTAAACTTATAAATCTAAAATTATTTTTAAAATAATTCCATATCCAAGCAAATACATCCCAAATCTTTCACTTTAAATTAATTATTAATCAATCAAACATTTAATTAATTTAAAATGATTTTAAAGCTCAAACTCTTGATTATGAAAATGAATGCGAATTATTATAATTCAAACTAAAATTAATGCTTCAACTGTTGTCTTTAAAATTCTTCTCAAGTGCAGTCATTCTCAGCTGTCCAACTTCTGGTCATTAAAATTTCCTCAACCACGTTTTGTTTTTCAACTTTTCGTGCGGACATTTGCTATCGCTTTACAACCCTTTCGCAACAACAGGAAAATATGACCACCAACTGATAACAAGTTGTCAATACCAACATTTAAAATTACCCCTCTCGTTCCTCATCCCACAGTTCTCCTTCACAACCTTCGCCTACGCGCAAAAGTCATTAAGGAAACATTAAATTGACACTAATGTACAACAGTCGCTTTCAAACTTTCTCAAGCTGCATAAGTAAATTATAACAACAACAACAAAAACAATAACAACAAAGTGCTCAAAATTTAACCGCTTTGCTTGCATGAAATTTCTGTGCATTTAAAAGTGTAAAACAGCCCAGTGCAAATTAAATGTTGCACATTTGCCACACTGGCCCAGTGACCATGGCTCACACATTGTCCGCACTCCTCGTTCCTCCGCCTTCAGTGCACATGAGACACAAGGTAGACACTGTTGTGGCGCTCAAAAAAACGCGCCGCCACGCATCCGTTCAAGGCGGAGAATTGTTGAAAAAATCAAGAAATAAAATCGAAAATTGTTAAACAAACGCGCGCAACACGCCATAAATCGTAAGCAGGCAGTCGGCGGCGGCCGCATGCCCTAACCATCGCGAGTGCGGGCAACACTGGTTCGTGGCAGTAGCCAACCAGCTGGATGCAGCGGCGCAACATCAGCGCGACAGCGACACCATAAATCGTTGTGATTTGAGTGATGTTTATCTAAATTGCCGCCTTATTATTATTATTGCGGCGCGCACAGTGGTTTGCATACAGCGGCCCCTTGTCGCCGACCCGCTGTACAAGTCCCGAGTTCTGTTGCGCCGACGGCCGACCCTTCTGCGGCGCGTCTATCGCAATTTCCACTGATACAATTTGATTATTTCAATCGATTTCGAAATCAATTTGTAGGTTATTGTGCGATGCTCTCTGGGCTCTTCGCGTCCGAATGCGAGTTGCACTTTGCTGAAAATTTTCGCTGCATCTTAGGCGGAGCAGGCAGTTTGTGGGAAACGAAACAGGAATGCTGCCAACGATTACGGTGCACGCAATTCCATTCTCATTATAGTCGGCAGTACCTAAGCACAGTGGCTGGTAATGGGCGCACGCAGTTCTCTAATTGCCGGTGCAGTGTTCTGGGAAATACCCAACATTCGAAACAGTAGCGCAGTCTGAGGGAACTTTCGAAAGGAATTTGCGGAAACAGTTCGAATTTAAAAACGTTAATAAATTAAAAATTATTCAATTTAATAGTGTTATTTTTAACTTCATTTAGTTGACTTATTAATTGGAAACAAATATGTGATATGATCTTTCGAAAATATTGATACATTTTAAAGAGTATCAAATCTATACCAGAAAAATTGAACTTATGAGTTGTCTCACCTTTTGTGATCAACTAGTCAACTGCAAAATTGTACGGGCTACAATTAGTCAATAAATTTTAATCTTCTAAAGAATTCCTTATATTGTAACATAGTCTACTATAAATAATCTTAGTCTGTTCATTGCTATCAAATATTCTTTCTATTATCTCTTTAATTGAAGAACTTAACTTAGTTTCTCAGAAAAGATTCACCCCTTTTTAAGAAATCAAGTACCGGTCTCTTGTAATTTAAAATATCGTTCATACTACTAAGTGCTTTAGCCAATTCCATACTTTAGTTTTACTTAACAACCTTCGAATCGAATTGGAGTAGCAACTTGTCGATGAAGTTAGTAAGTAAACTGTTTATTGAAAAATTTTACTTTTTTTCTTGACATAGAGGAAATCTTCCTCATGTTGTAAATGAAATTTAAGTAAAAATATTTTGAGTTCCAACACTAAATTTAACGTTCATAAAATTGCAAGAAATATGGAAGTGAAAACCGGTTTTTAATCATTTTTTATATACACACAAACTCACGAAGCATGTGTGTGAAGTAACTGCAATGCTTAAAAACCGGTTTTAAGTACAACCCAATAGTTTCTGGGCACATTTAGATCAACCAATGAACACAATTTTTATACAAAAATGTTAATCTCTGAATTTAGAATCCAATAAAGACATGATTCATGACAATTTCCTTCACAAAAATTCAAGAATATAGATATATGTATTAGAACTTTACATCAATTCCCAAAAAGAGTATATATGTAAATCATTTTTATAATATCTACTTAACCATATCTACTATATGTGATTTTACTTTTGCAAATCTTATTAACTAAGCCAAGTCTTTCTCCCTTTCGTACATAAATATTTCTAGACTTTGTTAGTAATCAAATTTTTTTTAATCCATAAAAATTTTTTATAATTTTAAAAACTCTTTAGAACCCAAAAAATAAACTTTTTAAAACCATAAAAACATTTTAAAAGTTTAAAAAATATTTTGCCTCGCTTTCTTTTGACAACTACAAAAAAATCATATGCCACTAAAAAAACCTGAATGGCAACCCAGACGAAATCTTATTAACTAAGCTAGGTCTTTCTCACTTTTGTACATAAATCTAAGTTCCAATAATCAAAATTTTTTAAAACCATAAAAACACAACTAACTTTAACTTTTAAAAACTCTTTCAAACCCAAAAACCAAAATTTTCAAAACCATAAAAACACTTTAAAACTTTAAAAACCTCTTTTGACTCCCTTTCTTTTAACAACTACAAAAAATCATTTGACATTTAAAAAAAACCTAAATGGCAACCCAGACGAAACACAAACAAGCCCAATTTTTTTAATTACAAATTTTACTTTTCATTAACCACTCAACAAGAACATGAGCAAGGGGTATGAAAACCACTCGCTAAAAAAATAACAACAAAAAAAATCAAAATCACATTGGCAAAAAAAGTCAACAACAAAGCACTCAAAAAAAAGGGAAATTCTCGCACAGCGGCAATCATAATCAATGGTAATGTTTTCAACGCGGCAACGCTTGACAACAACTGCAACAACAAAGCGGCGCTGGTCATTATGCCAACCACCAAAACCGACAATAATAACAACAACAAACAGAAAACGACAGCCGGGGCCACCACCGGTGAATTATTAACAATAAATAAATCATTATTAAAATCAGAATCTTACTCAAATCTGCATAAATAGTTCACCAAAAAAAATATATCTACACACACACACACACACACACTTGTATAAGCACATACAAACTCTTACATGCGGCGAGTCTTTTGGTTTCGTTTCGTTGCTGTTTGGGTCTGCTGTGTGAGACATTTTTAGTGTTCGGCCCAACTGAACGAACGGAACAACAGCAACCTACGGGAATGTTTTGCTGTTTTAAAATAAACTCAAAAGTTGGTCAGTATTGGGCAATCATCAAAGGAAAGGTAGAGTGTTGTTGTTTTTGTAATTTCAAAAGTTGTTTTGTAGTAAAGAGAACTCGCAATCGGTTGATTCGAAATATTTTCGATATTTGTTCAAATAGTTTGGATTTTGTGGGGTACATCAGACGATCAAAAGATGTTCAGAGATAGTTACGAATATAGCTTGGTCGATACTTTTTGTAGTCCTGTACACAAACAAATACATTTTGGCACTTCATTCATGGGAGCCATGGTTCATGCCCCACTGTAGGGTGCGAGTACTTTGCATGAATAACTTTGTATGAAGTAAAAGTGTGTGTCATCACAAGGCAATGCACACACACAAGTATACACTAAAAAAAACTGTTGCATATAAGCAAACCTCCCACACTTCCTATGTGATCCACATGCATTCGCTAGTTAATTTTTATGTGTCTGTGTGTGTGTGAATGCAAATGACGCGCTTCGGCCATTTAATTCAATTCACTCAAATCGTTTTCGTTGTATTTTCCACCTCACCGGTTTTTGCTTTTAGTGTAAAAATAATTTTTAGATTGCTAGAAATTATTGCATGCAGGAAGCCGAGTGCGTGTTGGTCGTCGCCGTTCGGGCTTTTGTGTTGAAATGTGTCTAAAAATGTGCTTTGGGTGAGTGGCAAGTGGCCGCTAGAATGTTTTCCGTCCCTCAGATTGTGCCGATATGCCGTTCTCAGCGACCAACGAATGAAAGTTTAAATTAAATCAAATTACAAAAAAACACTTTTAATGACATGTTTGCCAGTTTCAAACAACCAAGAAATATATTTCAAATCTTAAATAATGCTTTAGGTAATGAGACAAATTTCACCCGGCGTCATGCACACCAACAACAATTGCATGTAGTGCATTTTCCATTCAACTCTCAGCTTTAACGCTCAACTTGTCCTTGAATGCATAAATCGAAGCAAATTATTTGAAAATTGCACTTCGAAGAAGCCGACTCTGTCTTCAACAGTGGGATCAGCATTTACCAACATTGAATATTTCTGGTTTGACAGCAAGTACGTGCGAACCACAATTGAGGCGACTTTATTACGGTGACGCAATGTGACGACACAACACGGCACCGCCAAAAGAGAAGGCGAGGCCATAATTGGCACCCATTATGTGAAAATATGCGAAGAGAATTGACGACGACTGCGGCACGTGAAAAGTGCAAAGCAACCGTGGATCACTGATGACTCTGCACGACCATTTCTCATTCTCGGTCGTTAGTGTTTGGGCAATTTTGCTCAAGGTCAGAGACGTCAAAGACGCACCACAATGTCATAATTTATATTTTTAATCGTTTCACGTAAGACATCGTTTGTGTGCGGTTGTGGCATCGGTGCGTGCAATTCGTGCCGGAGAACAATAGAAAATGTTGTCAGTGCTGAGACGTTCAGTTAAATCCACGGAGCATTACCTGCATTTTGCTGATTTTACAGGTGCAAGCAATCTTGAAATCATACTAAATAAACAGTCAGTGAAGCAGGACATTTGCTGAAAGACTTTCATCTAGTGCCTCAAAAAAGAACTCTGGAATTATACTCACTTTTTGTTGCTTCCAGAAAAATTTCACTAAAAAAAAATTCTGCTGATTAGAAAAAATCGACTTCGATTGAGTTAAAGCTCACACTAACTGAATAACACGACAGAATTAACCGATGTTGTTCTTTTTAGTTCTTTCACATTTTGGTGTTAATAGACACATTATTTTTAGGTGTTACTACATGCAGAATTCGAACTAGCGTCGCTCTGCATGCGACTCGCTTGGACCGCGCACTAACCAACTGAGCCACGGCTCAGAAAAAAAAAAAAAATAACGGGAATCTCGTTTTCTCTTTCGGTGGCTGTCCTCTCAGCTGGAAATGGCAAACCTCTGAGATTAAAAATTGCCTATGAAAAAGCTCCCAACCTGCCGTTCGGAACCGGCATAAAACTGTAGGTCCCTTCCACCCGCGTACAAAATTCACACGCACAACACGGGTGGTTGCGGGAAGCTAGGCCTTAGTCTAGCGTAAGCGGGCTGTCGTGCCAATCAATTATTATTATTATTAGACACATTATTTTAGTTCAAGTTAGTACTAACTGGTTAATGTGTTAGTGCTAACCAGTTTTTATTATTTTTAATTAATACCCATTTAAGTATTACTTAGTATTATTTAATTAGTCAGTATTATTTAGTATTTTGTATTAGTTAATATATTTAGTATTATTTTAAGTTAGCACTTACTGGTTCATGGTTTATTACAATTTAATTTTGGTTTAGTTGAGGTTAGCACTAACTAATGTTTTAAAGGTAACCAGTTTTTGTTAACTTCAATACTAAAGTGTTTCTACATTAGTTAAGTTCAAGTTAGCACTAACTGGTTAATGGGTTAGAGCTAACAAGTTTTTGTTATCTTTAGTTTTTATTTAGGTTTTATTTAAATTTAGTTTAAAAAAGTTTAATTTATTTGTGGTTAGCACTAACTAGTTAATGCATTAAGGATAACCAGTTTTTGTTATCTGAAATTTATACACATTTTAGTGTTAGAAGACTGGGTTAGTGGACCAGTTAACCAGTTTTTCTTATCTTTAGTTTTTCTTATCTTCAAAAACAGTTTAGTTTAATTTTAGTTGAGGTTAGCACTAATTACTTAATGCATTCAAGATAACCAGTTTTTTTTTGTTTTCTATTTGTTACATAATCTATAATTAATTACATCAATTTAGTTTAAGTTAGCACGAACTGGTTAATGGGTTAGTGCTAACCAGTTTTCGGTATCCTGAGTTAACAAACATTTTAATGTAATTTGAATTCAGTTAAAGTTAGCTAAGTTAATTTAATTTTAGTTAGTTGAGGTTAGCACTAACTAGTTAATGCATTAAGGATAACCAGTTTTTCTTATCTTTAGTTTTTCTTATCTTAAAAAACAGTTTAGTTTCATTTAAGTTGAGGTAAGCACTAACTAGTTAATACATTCGAGATCCAGTTTTTGTTATCTATTTGTTACATAACCTATAATTAATTACATTAATTTAGTTTAAGTTAGCACTGTCTGGTTAATGGGTTAGTTCTAACCAGTTTTTGTTATCTTTAATTAACACACATTTTAATTTACTTTGAGTTCAGTGGAAGTCAGAAAAGTTAACTTAATTTTAGTTAGTTGAGGTTAGCACTTACTAGTTAATGCATCAAAGCTTAACCAGTTTTTGTTATCTTTAATAAATACACATTTTAATAATAGTTTATTTCAAGTTCACACTAACTGGTTAATGGGTTAGTGCTAACTAGGTTTTGTTATCTTTAGTTAACACAATTTAATTTTTTTTATTTTATTCGAAGTAAGTTAGTAGAGGTTAGCACTAACTAGTTAATACATTAAAGCTAACCAGTTTTTGTTATCTTTAATAAATACACATTTTAGTATTTATAGAAACATTGGTTTAGTTTAAGTTAGCACTAACTGGTTAATGCGTAAGTGCTAACCAGTTTTTGTTATGCTCTGTTAATCCACCTTTTACTGTATATTGATAACACAAACAGTCTCTATCAGGTAGAACTAAACTAAATGGTAAAGCAATGACTAAAATAAATTAAACTTAACCTAATTTTCAATTCTATTGAACATCCAATGTATACTTATGCAAATTTTATTTTCTGTGTACAATTCCATACTGAAAAACAAATATCCAAATTTTTATTGCAGCCTTTTTGGTGAGGACCCAACACTGAACGCCATGTCTCTCTAATGGAGCGCAGCGTTCCAAATTTCAAAGGTATTCCTGCAGCTAAATGGGGAAAATTAGTCAAACATATGCCACAACAACCTTGTCCGAACACACACACACACATACATCAAGCCGCCTACATGTGGACAAACAAATTGACACCAAAAAAAAAAAACAATAAGAACAGTAACAAAAATCGCAAGGCCCAGAAACAGCGCCAACTGCAGCCGCAAAGAAATATTTTTATCTGCATGTGAGCACATAAAACAAATTTTCGGTTTTCGGATTTATGTTGAATTTTATCGATAATGACTTAAAAGCCTGCAGGACAATGATTTAATGCGCATTTTATTTGTGGCTGAGATGGAGGAGCGCGAAGATCGGTGCGGAGCGCAAAGTGCAGAAACTGTGCGCAGGCGCGCGCATTCAGCGCACAAAACAGCAAATCTCAAACCGGGTGAAGAAATCTAAACAACAAAAACAAAAAGTGCAAATATTTTAAAGCAAGTGTGAAATGTTGGAGGGCGACGGAATTGGTTTAAAATAAACTAATATTTGTTTGGTATCTGGTAAAAATTTCTACAAACAATGGATTTTTAGCCTCAACTAAAACTACTAAATGAGATCTTTTTTAATCCAAAATCATAAATTACACAACAACAACTAAAATGTGTGCTGCAGCGCAGAGGTTCACACTGCTTTAATCTTTCGACTTTATGTTTGTTTGTTAAATTTTTAAAATTATTTCGTTGTTGTTGTATGGTTAGCAATGCCACTGCAGTGTTTGTATTGAAAACGAAAAAATTCATGAAACTAAAATCAACAGAAATCAACGTTAAATAACCAAAATCAGACGAGATAAACAAGCGGCCAAGCGGAAAAGAGCGAGCGAACGCACGAGCGAGCGAGAGCGCATCAAAATCAAAGACCAAAACTTATACTAAAAACTAAAGGCTAATAAATTTTAAAATTCTCACATTAATAATGAAGCCAAGCAGGCGAAAATGTGGCAAAGCAACAGCAGCAACAATAACAACAAAAATAATAATAATAAAAACAACAGCAACACCGGCAGCAACGGCAACGGCAGCGACCACGGCATATGAGTTAAACCACGCGTGCTCCGCGCCAATGTCCGTCCGTCGGCGGTCGACGGTCTGACCATGTGGCTGTTCGACCATTCCGCCCAGCTCATCTGCCGCCTCTAACTCCACTCAACTCAGCTCCAAGTCGGTCGTCCCGTCCGTTGCCCGTTGCTTTTGTTCATCCGCTGGTCTGTTGGTCAGCGCGGTCAGTGACGCAGTGCACATTGCCGCCGTCGCGCATTGCCAACGAATCGGTGAAATGGAGCAAGCACGCTTTGTATTTGTTGTATTTGCATTTTATCTCACTTTTTGGTTGTTTGCCTCTTTCATACATATTTATGCTCGGCCGAAGTGCGCAAAAGGCACACACACAAAACCCAAGAAATTATGAATATTTATAAAAAAAATGTATATTGTATGGAAAATGAAATAAATATTTGGCATGAAAAATGCACCGAAACGCGTCGCAATTAATATAAATTTTACTTTACAGGTGAATCGAACATTTAACGCTGCACCGGCCTTGGCCAAACGACTCGTAAATGCGCTTAAAAAAAACAACAAAACAAATTACTGTATCACATTTTCAACAATATGCAAAATTGTTCAAAACTTTAAAATATTATATGTGTTTTTTTATAAAAAGTGTATACTTAAAAATAGCAACACAAAATTTTTGCTCAGACATGTTCTATTTTATGTGTTTATTTAATTTATTTTTGTTGAGTACGAGAAACCATTATTCATTAGACGCATGACTAAATATTTTTGTTCGAGAAGCTATGTTTAGCAAAATTCACACGCGACCAATTTTTTTTTTTCTTTTATTGAGGAAATATGCAGAGCTTGTAATTCTTTGAAATATATGGTTTTTAGATAATCCAAACTATAATACGACACAAATATTTTGAGAAGAAAATTATGTATTCTTCCGAAACGAAACTTAGAAATGCCAAAAAGAGTTGAGAATGAATAATATAGGACAATTTGGTCCATTGTGATAACCCCGGAAATAAACCTCTGAGAGTCAAAATGCTTAGGAAAAACGTCTAAACTTGCCGTTTGAGTTCAGATCACTTCCATCGGCGGAAAGTTGGGCCTTCGTTTTGCATTCTGTTGAGCCCATAAGTTATAAATATTTCACGATTGAATGGGATCAAATGAATTTGATCAAATTAATTGGATTATCACTGCAAAGTATAACGTTAGTTCATGAAGAATGGCAAAGTTCGGAGTTTAAGGAAGACATATGACTTGTACCTGTGTCAGTCTTTTGTGCTAATGTAAGTTGCAGCAGAAAAACTATTTCTTCTTCTTCTTCTTGACTGGCACGACAGCCCGATTACGAGACTAAGGCTTGGATACCCGCATCCATCTTTCCAGTGGAAGGAACCTACAGTTTTATGTCGATTCCGAACGGCGAGTTGGGACCTTTTTCATGAAAAATTTTTACTCTCAGAGGTTTGCCATTTCCTGCTGAGAGGACAGCCGCCGAATGAAAATTTTGTTAACGCAACGGAATCTTGAACCTGGGTTCGAGAGTCGCATTTGACTCGCGGCCCAACGCACTAGCCAGCTGAGCTACGGTGGTGAAAAACTATTTCATTTCAGTTAAATTTCACCAGACAGAACAGAAAATCTATATTTCTCGTTAAAATAGAGTCTGCCGAAGCATAGTTCAAGAGAACCGACAAAAAATATGGCATCAGTGTGTTTTCAACTGTTTGAACTGTTTTTAAACTGTTCTGAGCTGAGCATATTATAAAAATAAAATATATGTAAAAGACTAACCAAGGTGTTCAAAGAAGTATCCCGCGATTTAAAATATTATGAATGAGGTGAAAAGTGCCAACCCAAGGACCAAACTTTTAACGTGCGAAGTATTTATTCGAAACAATGCATATTTTTAAGTCCAGTGATTGATATTCATGACCCGAACACATGAATGACGGCAGCGACACGACTACTTCTGTCAATCTATAAATTCAAAACGTTCGTATCGAGACGATTATTTTAACGACTGCACTGCTACACGAACGGAACGGAACACAGTTGTCGCTGTGGCCAAACATAGAACTATTTCGCAGGCGACAAAACCAAACTGCTGCTTCAAAAAATTAAAAAAATATTGATAGTTTTTTAAACCATTCCAGCTGGAATGGTGATTTTTCTTTGGCCTCCCTGACAAAATGTGTTATTCGATTTGGCTGAAATTTTGTACAATGAAATGGAATAGATGCAGGTTTATTTCGTTTTTAATAATATTGAAGAATTGTGACATTAAAGTTATCCCAATCCGTGTTTAAAGTTGACTAACTGGTTTTGTGTACCTTATCGAGAAAATTCTGAAAAATATTGGAAATTCCAGCAGTTTTTCTGGAGTATGTAGTTCATTGAACTGCATATCTTCTGTGAATTGTTGGTATTGCTTCTACAATCTACCTGTGTACCATGAATAATTTCACCCCCCCCCCCCTATATCTCAGGGGCTATATCAGGTAGACACCTGAATTTTTGTGTAAATTTAGACAAAATTCGCTGGCCAGAACAATATGCAGGCAGTAATGGGTTAATGATTGCTTTGAACAACAATTACAAGTTTGTTACTATTCCAAGTAAAATTTACTAGTAATAAAAATGTTTGTACATTGTACAAATTGTAATTTGTTTTTAATTGATTGTTTAAAAATTAAAAATTAAAATTTTTGTTTAGAAGCTAAAAATACAATTGTAACTTATACACTTTTATTGTAATCACATAGTTGACTACACGGCGACGGTCAAAGCCAGCGCTAAGAATCTTGAAGTTGTGTGGCCGTGTCGCTGCCGTCTTGAATGTGTTCGGGCCATCACAAGTAGAATCATCAGAATGAGGCAGTTTTCTTAAAAGATCTTACGAACCTGTCGACTTTCAAATTAATTGTGATGTTTTTGTTTAAAAACTTTAACGATGATGATGTAGTCGTAAATAGTCTCATCAATGCAAATTTTAACAATTTTCTACATTTGTTATTCTATTGGGTTTTCTGTAATAAAATATGTTTCTCTAAAAGATTCTTATCTTAAATTTATTTATTAATTCCACATTACCAAAACAAATTTATTATAATTTCATTCGCATTAGTTACTAAAATTTCTGGTTAAAATTTGCGGAAATTCCTCGGCGCCATTTCTTCCTCTACTCTCCAAACTCCTATGGCACTTTCAATTTGAATATATTTGCTTCAACATTGATTTATTGCAAAAATCTATTTAAAATATTTCACATTTGAATATTAATTTCGCTTCTTGTGAACAGCAGCAACAAAATGCAAACAACAACAACAACAATACCACAATTGATATTAACGGAAACATAGAGCGTATACAATTTTTAATTTATATGCGAAATTTGCGAAACGCAACTTCGACGAGCGATGCGATGCGAAATCAAAACCACACTCGAAGCACAAAAATATCGCCGCAACGCATGTCGCAAGATGTGATGTGTGGAGGCTGCGTTGCATGGCCGCTGGCTGGAGCGGACGTACGAGTACGTGAACGGACGGACGGATGGATGGATGCACGAGGAGCACTGTTGTGACGTCGTCTGTGCGTCTGACCCGTGTCAAAAGCTGCCATAATGCTGCGTCCGAGGCGCGGACGGACACAAGTGTTGTGTTGGCAAAATTAAAAGACAAACAAAACAAATGAAAAAAAAAACTATGCAAGAGCAGAGTGTAACAACAACTATAATAACAATAGCAACAGCGACATGGTGAAGGCGCAAAAAACATGCGTACAACAAATGATGTTGAATAAAACTAAAGAAAGGAAAAGGTGTGTAATAAAAAATAATAATAAAAGCATAAAAAATTCCACATATGCAGAAAGAAACACACAGGAAGACCGACAGACAGACAGACAGACAGACAAACAAACAAATGAACTAAACTTGAGTCATCGAAGTTTTGGAGTATTTGCAGCATCGCAAGTTAGGTGCCGACATTTGGTTTAACCATGTAAAATAAGAAAAAACTTCATATAGAAAATATTGTAAAGAAAATTCTATCTGAAGCACTTTCGTCATCAATGAAACAATAATTTGCCAGTTTTGCTCTTCAAGTCCTCCTCAAAGCATTGTGTTTCTCTTAAGAAGCAACATCTCTGGCTCTCAAGTAGACTTCTACTTCCTGAGGTGAGTACACAAACAGACAAGGACGGCATAGCTGGCGCACGTCTCGCTTAGTCAGACCAACTTGACTTTGCCTGCAATGTGCCACACTGCCCTCGGCAATCGCACACAATAATGTGTGGCAAGAACTTAGAAACAGCACATGAGGGATGCATAGAGAGAAAATGACGGTTAACCGAATGAAAGAAACCAGGTAGAACGAAGCCAGCGACCGAAGTCGAAGATAATTAGGTCAGTCACGGAACCATTAAAAGGACACTGACTGGATCTTTGGCAAGAATGAATTAGCTAAGTCACAAAAAAACTCCAATCAGAAAGGTGTGAGCTACATTTCAGGTGGTTAATGACTCATAAGAACTGACAGATATCGTAATTTTTTTAATCTTATCAGTACCGAAGACACCATCCTTTATCTTGATAGTTATTGAATTCGAAATTGAATATCTTTGGACAAAACGGAGTTCGAAGATGTCTTGTGTGCTGCATTCAACAAAATTACGATGTTGTTCAACTCAGTAGAGAATTCTTTATGGCAGAAGGTGGACCAGGTTCTATCAAATGCAACTATCAGTTGTTAGCCTTCAGTGCTTCACCAGCATTAAGTTTATACGCTGGAAGTCGTTAAGGTTCCTTAATTTTTGAACTCTCTTCACCAGTTTTTAATATCTGTTACTTTCTGTTATTGATTTATAACTGTTTTCTTTCAACGAAGCTGTTTTTTGTAGATGAGTTGAAGATTGATCTACCGACTGAAACCTCCCGCTGCTTCAGTGGACCAATGGACCTGAAACAGACTTTAATATTGCTAATAAAATATTTATTTCTAAACTTCATTGACCAAAAATTATCTTCTCTTGCTTTCAGGACCAACAAAATGATTCAAGAATGGAGATTATTTTGTTAGTAGTGTGAAAGAGATTTTTCTTATGAAACCAATAGCTTGGAACCCTAAACTATTTCTCCTATTTCTCTTTTTAAGAAAAATTTGCATATCGTAGAAAAACTATTGTTTAGAGCTGACTAGGGAATAGTGAACTCCAAACCGTTCCAAAACATTGAAAAGGTTTCCAACTCCGTTTGGGTACTTCATCAGTCAGAAGATGAAAGCCCATTGTGGTCATTTTGACGGATTTTTGTTAAAAAAAATGAGTCTTTTCTTAAGTATTTATATTAAGTTTTGCTTTGATGACTTTTATTTTTTTAACATTGAAAATGTTTCCAACTCTGTTTGGGTACTTCATCAGTCAGAAGATAAAAGACCATTGCGGTCATTTTGACGGGTTTTCATTCAAAAAAATGGTTTCTTCTTAAGTATTTCTATCAACTTTTGCTTTGATGAGTTTTATTACATTAAAAAAGTTTCCAACTCTGTTTGGGTACTTCATCAGTCAGAAGATAAAAGGCCATTGCGATCATTATGACAAATTTTTGTATTTTATTAAGTATTTCTATCAACTTTTGCTTTGAAGACTTATATTTTTTTTACATCTAAAAGGTTTCCAACTCTGTTTGGGTACTACATCAGTCAGAAGATAAAAGACCATCGAGGTAATTTTGACGAGTTTTCATTAAAAAAAATTTGGATTTTCTTAAATATTTCTATCAACTTTTGTTTTGATGACTTTTATATTTTTAGCGAGTTCTACAATTAGGGTTCTACTCTCCAAATATGATGTATACTTTTCGAGATATCACCAGATATAATATGTAGTCTTTGTAGGTATGGAAAACTTACAGTCTTTCTAGTGTTAAGAGTTGAATCAAGGCGCAAAGCTGCATAGGGTCCTACTTTGTATGACAAGAATATGTCGTAGAATGACTACTGGATCTCAAAACCATCTTCTATTCAAAACTTTTTGCCTTAAGTTTCAAACTCTCAAAAAATCGAAAACTTTCTGGTATATGGAGAAAAGTTTATGATGTCTTTACGGAAAATTTTGCGTCCTGTACTCATTTATTCATACTGCAATATGCTTCTCCAATCGATCACATTTGTGCAGCGGCTGCATGCGGCTTTTTCACCTTGTCGCCCTGTTGCCAGCAAATAAATTACATTACGAGCTCGGCTTTATTCAGCGGCCAAAGTATTGATTGGCAGCAGCCACACATTGTCGGATACTTAAGTACAGAGCCGACAGCGATGCGGCCACATGCGGATACGTTGCATTGGTGTGCGATCTGCCGGCGGCGACACCGCTACCACCGCCAGTTATAATTACAGCTTTTGTCAAAAACCAAAAAAAAACCACACCATCAGCTGGTTGTCCAAGAAACTGGTTGTTGTTGTTATTGTTGCTGTTGCTGTGGTAAGTTTAATTTTCATTTTAATTGTTTTCTCACTCTTTGCGTTGCTTCAATATTTACGCCAGCAGTTTGCTGCGTTGGCGATTTCGACTGTCGATTTTATGGCGAGGTGCCAATTAATGATATCCTTGAAATTTGATTGATTTCTCATTTCAATTAAAAGTTATTTATTTTAATAATAATAAATGTTAATCAGACTTGGTGTGAGGTAATTGCGATCCGCATCGCGTTGCAACGTTTACTTTAAAAATTTTAATCAAGCGATGCTGCAACCTTGCTCAAGTTTCTTTTTTGTATTATGGATCATTTAGATAAAGGAAGAAAAAGAAGATTGGCATGAGTGCAAATGATGAGTGAGTTTTTTGCGCTGTCATGTGATGGCCACCCACGCGCCGCAGAGGCCATTCGCAAAATGCTGAACAGTCTGGCCAATAAATTTTAAATTTCATTTTGACTGAAAGTGTGTGAAACAGTTGATGGAACATAATTTTGTGTTGAAAACTGTGCGACTACTTTTTAGACGATAAGCCAATAAAAACTTATATATAATTTTATGTGAAAAATATGTTTCTCACACATATTTTGCGTATGGCAGACGATTGTCTGAATGTTGTTTGAAATGATGTCGTGTTGAGTTTCGGAAGGCGTTCTGAATAAGTAAAAGTCACAAGGTTAAGATCAGCCAATCAACACGCTCGAAAACGCGATGGCTGGGAAAGTAAACTTCAACTAAAATTTATGATATAAATATGTTTTAATATTTAAAACATTTTCAAGAACACACACTACTCAGCTTCGTTGTGATGTCTGGGAAAAGTAAACTTCAACTAAAATTTATCATACAAATATTTTTAATATTAAAAATATTTTCAAGCACACAAACTACTCAGCTTCGTTGTCATTTTTATGTTTTGCATTTTTTTATCAAATAGCCTTCAAAGTAGAAATAAACTCAAACTGTTAGACTTCTACAAAATGTCAATGAGTTCTTCTGAGTTATTCACTTAACATGTCAAAAATGGATAGACATGATCTGGCAACGCGTAGCTTTACACTGAGCCCACGCACTATTTGACTAAAAACCTGTTTCCATT
The DNA here is from genome assembly GCA_963971225.1 of Melieria omissa. Lineage (NCBI taxonomy): Eukaryota > Metazoa > Arthropoda > Insecta > Diptera > Ulidiidae > Melieria > Melieria omissa. The sequence goes on from OZ020267.1 coordinate 4,316,833, forward strand.
TTGCCATCTTTCGATGGTTTCATCTTTTAAAATTAAGTCATTGTACGCTTCAACGATATGTCAGATCGCTTGGCTAATTTGCTGCTACGTTGTGCATTGTCGTGCGTCATAAAATTGCCACTCTGCATAAACAGCCATAAGAATCCAAGGCAGTAAGGTACACTTGAAATTATTTCAGTCATTTTTGCAGACAATAATTTCATAAAAATCAAAAAGTTGTTATGCCGATTTCAGTCATGCAATTTTTTTTCAGTCAGGCAAACTGAAAAAAATTTGAAAAGTTGCTATTGCAGTGATGGGAGAAACACAAATATGAGCCAATGCTGTATTAAAGCTGGCAATTGAGATAGAATTGAGAAGAATTATTTAAGCATATTTAAAGAGATGTAGATTGGTCTTTGAGCCAATAAGTATAAATAAAAATAAATAAATAAAAAAAATTAATAAAAAAATTAATAAAAAAAAATAAATAAAAAAATAAAAATAAATTGTCTGCTTTCAGTCTCTGACTGCCACTACATCTGAGACTAAAACCAAGTTTTTTTTTTCTTATCTATCTTTCCATTTTGAATCCTCTCCTTTACATATTCTTCATAACAAACTTATTCGCCAAGATTTCTATTAACAAATGGACAGGAAGTAACAAATCTAAGTTTCAATTATTCGTATCAATTATTTTTCAATTTAAATGACAAAATATTTCTGTAACTCAAATAGCAGAACCGAACACATGAAACTGAAATCACTGTCAGAAGCCTTCAAATTGCCACAACGACTATCTCTCTTAGAAAATAACCAGTGTTGCATTATAAGAAAAATTCATAAATATAAAATTCGTTGTACTTTCTAGTCTGCCGCGTAGCTGAAATTAAAATCGAATAAATTAAAAGCCGCGAGTACAACGAAAATTCCATTAACTGACACAAAACTATGAAAAGTTATCACCGATATATTTGAACTTTGAATCACTCACATACATGCACACCCTACCATATATGGACTTTTGTATATTTTTTATTATTTATTAACAATTTTTTTGTGTTTTGTTGATAAGGCGCATCAAATTTGCCGACAGTGCGAGTGCGCCGAGTATTTCAGACGATCGCCAAGATCGACTGTTTGTTTGGGCGAATAAAGATTTCGTTTGACTGACAATGATGTTGTTGTATTCAAAGCTGCCGCCACAGCAAAAACACAAAAATAACAGTGAAGTGACAAAGGCACAGACTGAGGGTTGGAATGCAATCAGAATGGCCGCATAGGCGCCCAATGCAATGGGCTGACAGTCAGCTGTAGATTTGAGCTGAGACAGACAGCGACAGCAGGTTGAACGACCATTTGATGTTTGTGGACAACGCTCCGACAAGAGAAACGAGCAGAGTCGGCCGCTATATTTTAGAATCTCTGCTTTTGCTCGCTGTTTTTTTATTTATTTAAATTCTTTTTGGCAAATGTAGGCCATCAGAATAAATATTTCTATACAATACATAAATTTATTGATTTAAGAAAATTTTGAAAGCACAAAGTGCCACTGCTCGATCCTTTCTATGCAACAAACAAGAAATGTTTTTTGCAGTCTTTTCCACCTTTTTGCTGCAAGCTGCATGGGTCCGAATACCCCCATTGCGTAGCTAAAGGATGTCGGCAAGGATTGCAATAATTACATAAAATGCCGCAGTTAGAGCGTAATGAGCGCCGCCGCGGCTGGCTGTGAACTATGGCTGTGCGGTGCCGCGTGCTGCGTAGGTTAGACGCCGCTGGCTGCCTGGTTGCCATATTTTTTCGTTTTTATTGCTGGCATTGTTTTAATTTGTGTGTTGAGTGCTTGCAACAACATTGTTGTTTTTGTTGTTGTTGTTGTTGTTCTCACTGTTTGGCGCTGCTTTTGGACAAATTGCCGCTTATTTTTATTAGTCCCGCCGCTGGTTCCCGCTCTCTCTGCGAATACATGAGTGTGTGTGTGTGTATTTTTTTGTAGGTGACAAAAGTGTTGTTGCTGTTTGCTCAGCATGTGTGACTACGTTGCAGGAAGTGCTTAAATGTTGCATAGGTGTGAAAAATATTTGTGATTGTTCAAACACTTTTTGACTTTTTATGTTTTGTATTTTTTCACATTTTTCGATATTGAATTTTCTTAATTTAGTGGCGGCAGGAAATATGACTAACAAATGGAATGGCAGCGGAAGCAAAATATACCAGTCTGTTGGTTTTAATTAAAAAAAATTATACTAATTTTAATTGAAGTAGACAAACTGCAAACCATTTCTAGACTTAAGAAATTTCAGTTAACCTTTTCGCTATTTTGTTGCCATATGGCACATTGCTACTCTGTGGACGTCTGAACTCTCTGTGGTTTCAAGAATACATTTTTTGTTGGTCCTTAGAATAGTTTGAAGTTTTCGTATAAATACGAAATTAATAAACTGAATATTTAAGTTGAAAGAAGAGAAGTATACACGTTTTTTTTATGGTATATCTTGACATAGTAAAGGAAGAAGAAGCAGAAAACTTTAGATAAATTTTTAATTTGACGTTTTCTTTCAATTTATATAAATTTTTTTTTTTTATTTTGGCTGAAGTTAATGAAGAAATATTGAAATTTTCGTTATGTGTAAAAAGTTTTATGTTTAAGTGATTATTACAGCCACAACGATGTGGTTTCTCTTATAGAAAAACACTCTAAAATACAGGGTCCGAGTATGAAAATTAAACATTTCTTTTGGAATGAGACCACATAGAAGCCTAAAACGTAAAATATAAAATGTTATCTTTCAACAGTAAAAACCTGTAGCGAAAGGGTTAAGTGATTTTGTATTTTCTTGGCTCCAATGTATGAAATGAAAACTAAGACATATTACAGAGCATATTTTTGATTTATTAATTATTTTTTTCACAATCACAAATGCTTACTAAAGGTACTAAAAACAACTTTCAAAATCAGTTGTTGATCAATAGTCATGAAAAATATAACTAGAACCAAGAAATTGAAATTGATGAATTTTATTTTAAAGAAAAACATTTCATCTGCCCAGAACTACATTGAATAGTGAATGATTGTTTCTTTAAAATAACATTTTTTCTTTAAATTAAATACAGAGCATACTTTTGCTTTCAACAATGACTCTTCAACAATGAAGGTACTAAAAAAGCTGCCTTAGTTTTTGATCAATGGTCATTAAAATAGAACTTGAACCAAGAAACTAAAATTGCTGAATTTTTTTTTAAAGAAAAAACATTTCACCTGATCAGAACTACGTGAAACCGTCAATGATTTTTTTCTTTTAAATTTTCATCAAATTTGAAACCTATTCATTTTGCACTTTGCAGGTAACTCAAACCAATAACTAAGAAATTGTCGTTTCCGCCACAAAGTATTCAAACTCATTGCTGCCATTTTCAGCAGCAACTTCTCAACATTGTTCGAGTAGCGACGATTAGTCATAAAGCGACCACAATTAGTGCATCTGCAGGCCGTAAGCTGGGGCCAACGTTCTTGGGCGACTTGGACTTGTCAATGTTTTGTAGTTGCTGCCAGCCAGCTACCAATTTTACTACTCAACATGTGATTAAAATTGACTACTGAACTGCGGACACAGAATGCATAAGCAACAGAAACAACAACGAGAACAGCAACAACAAAACGGTGAACTTGTTGGCAAGTTGGACATTGCGAACCGCTGGCAATTTTTTTGCGTACCAGCGATGGGGAATGCGAAGCGCTGTTAAAAGGGAAACTGAAAGACAGAATTAAGTCAGGAGGGGAGAACGAAAGTGCTGCAATAATTGATTTAATACTGCAATGTGTAGCGGCGAAAGAGGATCACACACACACACACACACACACATAATTCGAAGTTCAAAGCATTGGAGAAACATAAGAATAAAAAAATGAGCAATTGAAGTGTTTTTTCACTCACCTGCGATAGCCATCCACGGGTAGAATGTGTGATTGCTGGCCTGGTGTAAACTGCTGGCCGCGGCGCTCTGTGCCGCAGCAGCGCCCGAAATGGTGCAATTCGCATTCCAAGCGGTGCCAGCGCCGCCACCAACGCCACCCACGCCCACACCCACGCCACCGCCCACGCCGCCCGCGCCCGGCTGACCGCTGCCCACACCGCCGCCACTGCCGGCACCACCGCCGCTGCCGCCGCGATGACTCACCGGACTGCCGCCCGACGTGTCCAAGTAGCCGCCGACTCGCGAGTCCGGCGTACAGGCGGACGGACGCACCGGCATGCCGCCCGCTCCATTGTTCTGTCCATTGGCGGAGCCGTTCGAGCCGCCGCCGCCGCCCGAACCACCGCCACCGCCCGCGCCACCACCGCCGCCACCATTGGCACTGTTGTTCCAGATGTCCTTGTAGCCGTTGACCGAGTCGGCCTTGATGTTGAGGCAGTCCTGCTTGTAGGCGGCGCCGTCGCTGTAGATCTTGCCGCAGGCGGCCGTGATGCTCGCATCGTACGGCGAGTCCTGTGTGGTGCGCTGCAAGTGATGGTTGGCGTACGGCGACATGCCCAGCGATAGCGGGAAGCCGCGATAGGCGGCCGCCGCCGCGGTGGCGGTCTGATCGTGATGGCCGCCGGAGCCCATGGCCATGCCCGTCGCCTGGTGCGGGTGCCCGTAGAAGCCCGAAGCCTGTTCGAAGTAGGAATTCATGTTGCTGGCGGTGAGAATTTTGGCGGCTTAGTCGCTAAAGGGGATCGCAGGAAGGAGAAAAGCGTCGTCCGTCGATGTGGGGCGCGCTGCTTTGCGGTGCGTAACGCCGCTCGATCGGTTTGTTGTTGTTGGTACTCTGTGTGGCCGTGTGCTTGTATTAGTGGGCGTGTGTGCAAGGGGCGTGTTCAATCGTTGCAAAAGGGCGTGGGGCCAAATTTTATAAACAATTTGTTGTTGTTGTTGAGTTGCACTTTCACCGGGCAAGAATTAAATTGCAAATTGTTAGCTTTATTGTTTTAGTGGATATTTTGTTGTTGTTTTATTTTGAAGAAGAAGAAGAATTGTGAAGAATTGTGAAGAATTTGTGCACTTTTCCACACAACTTTTGCTCTCCCAATGTACACTTTTATTTTATAAAATCTGATTTAATATTTTTCGTATCTTTTTTCGTTGGGAGAAATGTTAAACTTATTTCTTATTTAAACAATTTTAAAATTTTTATTTATTTCATAAATGTTTATTGCACTTTTGGGTGTAAATTTCTGCACTGTGGGGTTTTGTGTAAACTTTTGCTCGATTTTCTTCACTAAAATTTGAGACAATTTATTTCAATAAATTTTGTATAATTTTTCAACACGTTTTGTTTAGTTGGTGTTGTTGTTGTTGTTTTGAAGTTTGTAAAAGTGTAGTGCACTGTGCTCGTATACTTCGTTACGTATTGATTGATTTGTTGTTCGTTTGGTTATCTAAATATCGATAGTTGGATTTTAGAAATTTTCCTTTTTGCTTTAGTTACTTGCAAAAATATTTTGCAGCTCAAAGCTAACAAGGTTTGTTAGCTTTTTTCATTGTTTTTAAAACTTGTGTTGCGCTCTGTTTGTAAAATGTTGTTCAATTAAGTTTTTTAGTAATTAAAAGTTCTTCTATTAATTGTTTTCTTTGTTTAAATCAATATTAATGAGTATAAACAAATTCAGTTTTAAGTACTGTTTGTAGCTTTTTTATTAATTCATTTTTATGTATTTTTCTCACAAACTTTTTCTTATTTTATTTGTGCTCAGTTCCAAAATTTAGCGCTTTCTATCTTTGTTTTTGCTTAACAAATCTTTGAGACTGCTTTCAACAAAGTCAAGTTTTTTTCATTAAAATTACTTTTCAATAAAACGTTTCGTTTCTTAGGTTATGGACCCCGAGCTGCAATTAATTGCATTCGAAAAAATTTTCAAAATGTATATTTTTAATAGTTCGCAGCCAAATATTTTTATTGTATTCAAATAAAATTTCCTTCAAAATGTTGCCAAATTTAATGCTTTACAGTTCCGATTTTTTTCGAAATGTTTTGAAAAATTTTCAAATTTTTTATAAAAACTGTTTTTAAGTTTTAAACAATTTTTTTCAAAATTTCCAACTCTTAATTGTTGTCACAATTCCGCGTTCAAGCACTTGTTCGCCGCCTCTTTGTTGTCACTTTTTGTTTGTTGTTATTTTACAATTTTTATTAAAATTTTTTTACAATTAGCAGCAATGCCGCTAATTTTTATTTATTATTAGTTGCTGTTGTTATTGTTGCTGCATTTGTTATGTTTTATCAAATGCGAAGCAACAGTGAACGTCACCGACCGAAATCACCAACGAAAACACAAAGAAGACGAAACAACAGCAATAAACATAAAAATCGTAATAATAATAGTAATAATAATAATCAATTTTATTTATACGAATGTGTGTGCGCGCGTCAAAACACCACAACACCGAAACACCAAAACACCGAAACACCAGAACGCGCGTCAGGTCGAGTCTCGAGTTGAATACGATTTGGCTCACAATCAGCTTTCAGCTTTCGCGGAGCTGTTGCTGTCGCTGTTGCAGTTGCTGGTGCTGCTGTTGTTGCTGTCTTTGTTGTTGGCGTTGGCCGTTGCCGTGACTGCGAGCTCACTGTTGCGCGCTCACTTGCGTTGCGACCACTACGACTGCGACTACGAGTGTCGACTAACCGCTACCGCTAACCATTAGGGCGCACAATGCCAATAACAATAAATGGTGATAAAGTGGATAATAAAACAGAAAGCGCGCGCCTGCTGCCGCTGCTATCCAAACCGTTGCCATCGAACGAATGTGCCACCAAATCGCAGTTTGTTGTATTTTGACTGACGACAACAGCGGCCGACAACGCACCACGGCGCTGGCGCTGCCGACGTCGACGATGACGATGACGACGACGACGATGAAGAGGGCGAGCACACGGGTGCTGGGTGAGGCGCTGAGGCAGAGACGGCAACGGAGCTGGACGCGAACGCGAACACGGACAAAGAGACGAAAGCGGAGGCAGGAGACACGCAGCGCGCAGCCAGCAGCAGAAACGGAAATACTGCTGCACATGGAACGGCCTGCGAATCGTCAAGTGAACTGATTCGAATTGCGGTGAATCGAGCTGAGTGGCATCGCGTTGAGTCGAGTGGAATGGAGTGGAGCAGCGACTGCAATGAATTAAAATCAAACGTGCTGAGCCGGCGGGTGCAGGGGGTGGCCGACACAGCACAAAATGAGAGCGCACACAAGAGAGCCAATCAACTGCCGCGTCCCGCACGCCAACTCAGTTCTAGTTCAGTGTTCAGCTTCATGGGAGATATCGCTCAGCGCTCAGTTGACGCTCATTGTTGTTGCTGATAAGACACGGCAACATGAACGCATAACTCGGTCAAAATGCGCCAACTCGCAGCAGCGCCAGTGACAGTTGGCAGACGGCAACCGCAACAACCAACAACAGCAGCAGCAGCCGTTGCACCGGCCTCAACCGCGACAGTTGGTGGCTCTGTCTGTGAACAACGTGCAAAACGCGTCGGCAATTGGCGAATTGCGCCGGTGAATTTACCCAGCGCCACAACAGCAGCGGTAGCCGAGAAACGAACGTGTAGCGCGCGTAGTTGGAAGCAGAAACTGAAAGAGCCATAAAAACGCAGAGCCCACACCGGACCTCCTCCGGCCGACTCAGCGCATTGTGCTCAGCGCACAGCACTCGGACTGGGCAAATGAATGCGTTGAAATGGCTCGGAGTGAAACGGCTACGAAATTCATTCCCACTCACTCCACTCACTTCATTTCTCGCACTTACTCACTCATTCAGCCATCGAACGCAAACCACTCAAAGTTGCCAACTCAACCAAAATGGCTCGACTTTTCCAATTGGCTTCGAACATGTTCGATGTTGGCTGCGGTGGGCCTTCCCATTCACGCACTCACTCGCGCAGCGCAGCCAACCGCCCCTTTGCCCAATCGCCGGCTGTGCTGACGCGCTGCTCGTAGCCACCAAATACTGAAGCGTCCAACGCAGTCAGAGCGTTTGTTTACCGGCACTGCTGCTCGTTTTCTGTTGGCGATTTTCTGCAAATTTTCTCAACATTTGTGTGAAACTTTTGTTGGCACTCGATGCTTGGTGTGTGAGTTTATTTCGGTGCGTGCGTGTGTATTGGTGTGTGAAATTTCAGCACGTTGAAGCGCCAAATTTTCTTACAGACCTAATGAAAGTGCAAAAGTTTAATAAAATTTGTTGCTATTCTTTCTGGATTTATTTAAACTCCTAGTTGCCAAGTGGGGCTTCATATATTGATATGATTTTATGAGATGATATATTATGAGATGAGATTATGAGATGATTTTTCGTATATCTATATATGAGTATCGTATATAATGAGTGACATTTTTTTATTGAAATGAATATTGTGAGTCCATCTATATTTGCCAAAATGAAACTTAAGATGTGCAATGATAAGAGATATTGCACGCATTTTTTGCACAAGTTGGCGGCAAAATGGAATAGAATGCTGGCTCGTCAAATAAGATTAAAATTATAGAATAAGGAGGGTCTTTCTTAAGATTACAGACTTAGAACTTTTCCAAGTAGGAAAATGCATAAATAAAGCTTTGCAAAAATATAAAATACGAAGCCAAACAAATATTAGAAGATCGAGAGAAAGCTTTGTGGGCAAACTATCTCCAAGTTCTTTCATCCAAAAATTTCTATTCATAACATAAAACCGATAGTCCCATCCACAGCTATTCGGGAACACTCAACTGGAGAAAATACAATAAAAAAAATAAATGCGTGCGTTGTCCAGTTGAAAATGCCCTGTGATCAGGAATTCCTGTACAATCGGTATTGTCATGCCTGTACATTTGTCTGTGCGTCCGTCAGCCAAAATATAAACATGGAAACCTTCTCAAGAATTAAGATATCAGAATGAAATTTTATAATTTGTTTGGAACTCATACTAAAAACTGAAAATTTGCCTTTGAAATGGAGTTAAATGTTAATATTAATTCAAATAGGTAATTGGGTATTTGTTGAAATGTACAAATAAATTTGTCGGAAGGAAGTTTGGATGGAATGGTTTGAATAAGAACTCAATTCTCACTTATTCTTCTTCTTCTTCTTAGCATGACAGTCCAAGATGGACCACTGCTTCCGCAACTATCTTTGTCGAGATTTCTCGATCCGCAGCTAAGCGCCACCAGTTTTGCACATTCATCTCTTTGAGGTCATCGATCACTGCATCTACACATCTTTTCTTTGATCTGCCCTTAGTTCGCTTCCCATGTGAGTGCTTCTTAAAGGTTCGTTTTGGAGCTCTTTGTTCTGGCATTCTTTCTATGTGCCCAAGCCAATTCTCACTTGGGTACTGAAATTTACAAATCTGTACTTTAACACAGACAAAGACAAATGTGAAGGCGCATACAATGACAGTAGTCGTAGGTGTAATTTTGGGCAAAGTGAAAAATGTTTTTTTATAAATTCTTTATTTTCTTAGGGAATCTCAAGTCCCAGTACAATGGAAGTATACTCTGTCTGAGTGCTGCACTTGCTGGGCTGCTTCGACAGAGGGAAAATAATTTTTTTTTATCAATTGTTTGCGAAGTAGAAATTTCACAGCGGGCGCCAAGGCCATAACGAGAACTTGCACTTCGAAATATATTTGCATTCATATGCTTAGAGGCACCGGATAGACGAATAGATTGCACCGAAATATACCACTTACGTTGCAGTCCGGTTGATCCGGATAGTTCCGCCTAACTTGGCTAGTCCTTGGTCCTTGGATAGTCCTAAAAATTCGACTCGGCGGAGACCAGCTGAAAGCTGCACATTTTATGTTTAATGGAAACGGGAGTCAGACCTTTATGTTTGAAATAATTTCTAGTAATCTCAGCTCAACCCTGGACTGGATCAAGTCCTGTGTAAATAACCTACATAGAGAACGTTGGTCTAGCTTGGGAAGCTGTAAAACTGCCAAGTGTTTTGTGAAAAGCCCGAACAGGAAAGCCGGGAATTTCCTCCAGAAGCTGAGAAGGAAAGACCTCCGACGAATGGTCGGGTTAATCACAGGACACAATCCATGGGGGTGAGATATGGCCAACATGGGCATCATCGAAGATCCGACTTGCGTGTCTTGCCTGGAGGAGGTAGATAGTACAGAGCACTTTCTATGTGCATGTCCTGCCTTCTCTAGAACGAGATTGCGCAGGCTGGATTCAGATGTTATGAGAATGGACGAAGTTCATTCTCTCGCCCTGTGTGATCTCCTGAGATTCATTAATGAGTCCGGGAAATTTGCACAGGAGAACTCATACCCTCCCTTCCATTCCACCCACTTTCTCTTTTTCTTCTCGCATTCCCATCTCCTCTATCAACCCTTTCCTGAGCCTTAAGTACAATGGGCTCTAAAGCCTGAGTGCTTGAGGTAATGACCTCCTTTAGGTTATTTTCCCGGCTCCCCTTCACATCCATCCATCCATCCATCCAATCTCAGCTCTGATGTAAGTATGGAAACCGTATGTAACAATATAATAAAACACTTATTTTACTCTTCTCTTACTCTTCTCTTTTTCTCTTAAAAAAAAAGTCTATAGTCCAAAACTTTCAGAATTTTTCCCAAAAAACCCGGACTTTGGACACCACAATGGGCCTTATGAGGCCTCTGAATGTACTCGCTGAGAAACCAGTAACCTACCCGTCTTACCTAACCTAATAACAACGATTATGGCTCACTGAAAAAATTGAATTGAAAATTATTTCTAACGTACACCAATTACTCGACCAATATTAATGTGCAATATTCATGTAAATAAATTACATGCAAAGGAGAAACTTTTGACCAAACCATCAGCCCAATAACAAACACCACTAAATAGCAAAGTAAACAAATAAGCAAAACAACAAATGCGACAATCAAACACAATTTTTTGCCACAAGTGTTTGACACAAGTAAACAGACATTCAACGCTTCGAAGAAGCTGCAAGCGAACCAAAGAAAAGCAAAGCCAGGAAAATAGCAAATAGAAAATAAAAATATGAAAAAAAAAATAGCCAAATGACACACGTTCCATGCCAAAACTAAGAAAAAATGTCTTTTAGTGTTCCACTTGCGCCAACGCATATACAACACACACACACATACATATACGCATTCCAGCACAGCACAGCATCCGCTCGCATTCGCAACTCGCATTCACATGTCCTCAAAACAAACACAACTGCAAACAGCAGCATGAGCAAACCAACAACAAGGAGTCAACTACTTTGGCACAGGGGGCGTTTCGTTGGTGGCGACAGGCAAACACAAGCAACGACGACACTCACCCACACACACACACACACCAGTCAAATAGACACACACAGACAGCACGGCAGCCGGTCGAACGACAGACGAACGGAGGGACAAAATAGTCTCATAACCATTTCGAAGCCATTCGAAGGCGCATAAAAGGATCACAACAATCGCCGAAATGAGCCATAATGAGCTCGTAAAAATTTTGCTACCTAATACACTCGCTCGCAGCGCACAATCTTCTGTTGCCGCTTTCGACTTCTTCGGCTATTTAAACTTTGCTGGCTGCAAGGCTGCAACGTGCCAAGTGGCTGCCGCCACGGCACCAAAAGTGGAAAATGTCAGTTGAAGTTTTGTGCGGAAACTTGTGAATGTTCTTGTTTTTGTTATTGTTGTTGTTGTTGTTGTTACTGTTATTGTTGTACTGTTGTTTATTAAGGAAAGGCAAAGGTGAGCACGAAGCGCAAAATGTGAGCAGTGCACAAAATGTGGGGGTGGAAAGTGCGAGTTGCGCGACTGAAGAAGATAGAAAAGTAATGATGATCGAAAACGGTTTAGAAAATCTTATGATTATTTAGTTGCAAATTTACGGAGTTAAGGTTTTTTGTGTGAAAGTAAGCGCAAATTATGAGGAAAGAAAATGCTCACAAAATACAATTAAAAATTTAAAATAATCTAAAAAGTTGTTTGAAGATTTAAATAATTTTTTCAGTAAGTAACAGAGAAGTTAACATTTGAATCTTAATTATTTATAAATTCGTTTTAATATGAACGTTAAACTTTGATAGCCCAAAACTTTCTTACGTCTTGTGCCTTATTATTTGTTAATTAAAATATCAAAAAGCGAAATTTGCTTAAATGAACAAGAAGGCAGCAACCAGCAAAGAAGCAACGCCCCCTGACCAATTAAAGAATTGACCGCCAACCCAACATGGGCCGCACAACACTCAGCGCGGGTCGTTCAGTAATTTTTCACAGTCTGTGGCGCGCAACCTTTGACGATGGTGCGCCAAGAGCCAATGCAAAAATACCCAAACACAGAATGGCATAAACGAGCGGCCGCATGTGTATGTGTGTGTGTTAGTGGGCGGTTTTATGACATGGCATAATTCAATTAGCGAATTTATACGCAATCCCAACAAACCATTCGACAATTAACAATGTTGCATTATCACCGCGTAGGCATCGCACGCACAGTGGAGGCCGACTGCCGAATGCATAGTGAACAATTGCATTCGCAATTGCAGACAGCGAGCGTGTGAAATGACAACAGTGACAGTGGCAACCAATTGAATCAGTTGATTGTCCACCATTTCAGAGAATGCCAAAGACATTCGTTGCGTTTTCAGTCCAATCAATTTTGTAGTAAGATTTAATTTTGCAATGATGTACAAAAATCGCAGAGCATTTCAAAGTATGGCCAAAAAAACACAGTTAAGTGATATTTTGACACTAGAATGCCCTAGAAATTCCAAATTGTATACAGTGGTGTCTGGATATAGTGACCAAATTATTCCAAGGTCTTTTCACTGTATTGAGGTTGTTCACTTTATCAAGGCCAACATTTTTGTTCAAAACCTCGTTTTATTTGCTCAAAATACACTTTTTGTTTTTTGCGTCAAAATTTTTTTTCTATATTTAGAGGCTCGATGTAAAAATTTGGGTGTTTACTATATCGAGGTGTGCACTATATAGGGGGTTCACTATACCCAGACACAACTGTATTATATTTTATTTTATATTATTTTATATTACTTCATTTCATTTTATTTTATTTTATGTTGTTTTATTATATTTTTTTGTATTGCATTTTTATATTTTTTATATTATTTTATTTATTGTTTATGTATTTTATTTTATTTTATTTTATTTTATTTTATTTTATTTTATTTTATTTTATTTTATTTTATATTATTTTATTTTATTTTATTTTGTTTTGATATATTTTATTATATTTTTTATTTTATTTTATTTTATTTTATTTTATTTTATTTTATTTTATTTTATTTTATTTTATTTTATTTTATTTTATTTTATTTTATTTTATTTTATTGTATTTTATTTTATTTTATTTTATTTTATTTTATTTTATATTATTTTATTTTATTTTGTTTTATTTTATTTTATTTTATTTTATTTTATTTTATTTTATTTTATATTATTTTATTTTATTTTATTTTGTTTTGATATATTTTATTATATTTTTTATTTTATTTTATTTTATTTTATTTTATTTTATTTTATTTTATTTATTTTATTTTATTTTATTTTATTTTATTTTATTTTATTTTATTTTATTTTATTTTATTTATTATTTATATATTTTATTATTTTTTTGGACGCCTTTCTAAAGAAAAATCATCTGTGACTTTTACTATTTTTAAAGCCAAAAACAATAAAAGAAATAAATATTATAAAAATTTTTGCCGCAAGTTTTTAACATTAGTCCATATGGGCTTGAAAGAGAGGTTGGATTGGTCGGGCACTCCAGTTTTGAAGCCCATAAGAGTTTTACAATTAGAAGGATATATCAGTGCAACATTAAAAAACCCGAACTTTTACAATGCACCATACAAATTTTCTATCAAAACTATGATTTTCATATTTGTTTCATGATTCACCCAGCAAATACTTTGGACTAACGAAAACTAGGAGTCCTCGAATTCTTTCGTTTTTTTAACATTTAACTACAAATTATTACTTAAAATTATTAGTAAAAATTATTACTAAAAATTATTACTAAAAATTATTACTAAAAATTATTACTAAAAATTATTACTAAAAATTATTACTAAAAATTATTTTTAAAACTCTACAAATTATTACTTATTACAAATTTTTAAATTAAAATTTTAAGGCAATTCAAAAAAATTCTCACTCCATTTAGTTCACAGTTCAACTTGCAGTTTCCTGAAAGGATCGTCCCAAATATTTTCATTTCCCTACATTTCAGTTTTCCACCGATCTACTTCACCCCACTCACCCCACAACATATCGCCGTCTGACAGTTCTGCATGCGTGCGTGCATACGTGCGTTCGTGTGTGTCTGTGTCGAATGAGTGTAAATGCGCGTCGCCGTCGTAATGTACGCTTGGATTAACCAATTACAATGCAATTTTAATTTGCAACCTCGCGCAATTTTATTATGAAATTGGCTTTATGGGCGGATGATGTGTGCGTGTGTGCGTGCGCGCTGTGTCGCGTATGTGGAGCGCACAGATAAGAGTCGACAGGCCGCGCTGGACACCACCGCGCTGGACGAATGCATCGACAGACAGACAAACAGACGGACAGACAGACGTGCTTGCATACATTTATGTGCGCACTTATGTCATAGCCGAGCAGTCGGTGGCTGACAGGCAGTGACAGTGGCGGCGACTACTGTCACAGCAGTGGCAACATTGTGGCACCACTGACGCCACTGTTTGCCGCACGATTTGCTGCTGCACTATCGCACTGCCAACAGTGCAAAAATATTGTAATGGCAATAATGACAGCAGCAAAAACAACAACGCCAACAATGGTAAATGCGAAGAATGCAAAATGCAAAGCAACGGATTTAAGTTCTTTATTAACACTTAATAAATCAATGGAGTCTCTGTGGCCGTGTCGGTGGCCATGCAATGCAGTGCGACACAGGCTGCTGTGGTGTTGCACGTTGTAGTGGGTTGGCGGACACACACACATACTCAACCATACATGTAGAAGTGCGCGTGTGTGCATTCGAAAGCGCCATAAAGTGTGTGTATGTGTGTATGAAATTGTACACAGTGTCCATTTCCACATCAGCAACAGCAACACCAACAACAGCATCGGCAACAACAAATGCCACTGTCACAGCAACTGCCACAGTATCGAACATTAATAAATCCTCATCATAATTCAAGGCATTGATCATCGCACTCGATCCCAAAGCCTGCACAGCACAATCGCACATAGCCAACAACAAAAACAACAAAATAGCAACAACCACACACTGATAGTGACAAAGCCACACAGCCAAAGCAGAGCTAAAACAACAGCGACAACAAAAAAATTCACAAACAAAAATCAACCAACAAAAAAGGAACACAAAATGACAAATAGTTTGGCGCTCGATTGGCACACAGGAACTGCAGCGCCGACGCCAACGCTAACGACAACCGTCGCGCTGGCAAATGGCCACCGTGGGGCGCTGAGGCGCTGTCGGGTGTGGCTGGGGCGCCTCGTCGTGTTGGCCTTTTTTGGACGTTGGCCTCTTCGTATTTGCAATTACTTCGCATACGAAAGCAATAAAATAGAAAATATGCTCGTAAAAATAGAAATTGCATAAACGACAGGGGAAGCGCTGCATAAAAAGTGAAAACTTCGTTTGCAAAGTTTTTTATGTAAAAATTATGCTTTACGATTTGTTTGCCATAAGAATGAGGTTAGCATTGTCCAGTGAGTCGGTGGCGTCAGTCAGAGGATGTGTCCCAGGCGCTTCCTTGTTTACTTTTCTACTTTGATGATTTTCTTTTTCTATATATTTCACTACTTGCTTGCTATTGTCTTCTCATTTATCAATGTTTTGCTTCACTTTTCTGTTGAGCGACTTTTCTTTGCTGTTTGTATATTTCAGATTTTTTGGCAGATTCCAACTTTATGTTTTTTTAATAAAAAAAAAACTTTGCTATTCTTTCGTTTTCGGCTTTTCTGTTTCTGTTTTTCTTTTATACATTTATAGATACTTCTTTCTTTTGATTGTCTCAGATTTTCACCTTCAAAACCGTCCATCTAACCTTTACTTCAATTTACAAAATTGAGATGCAATAACCCACAATTAACCCTTTCGACCCCAAAGTTGCCTGAGACCAACTTCACATATTTGTCATCTTATCATCAATTTGCCAAATTTAGATGCAATAACCCACAATAAACCCTTTTGACCCCAAAGTTCCCTGAGAGCAACTTCACCTATTTGTCGTCTTATAGCAAAAGCTACGATTGATTTATGGATTTAATTTAAGTAGGCACCAACAAAGTAAAATTTTTAGAAGGGAATTCAAAGCAAATTATAAAAATGTTACTGTTATCCCAAAAATAATTTCCAATAATTTGCAGCGATATCAGGGAAAGTTTGTGTTCTAATTGAAGTCTACGAATTGGGCGCGTTTGACCAAAATCCTGTTTCTTTAATAATGGTTAAATAAAATGAAAAATTTTGTATTTTTCCACAAATACTACGTAATTTTTCTATGATTAAAAAATATTGATACACAATTTATTTAATTCCCAATAATTTTCAGCCTTATCAGGGAAAGTTTGTGTTCTAATTAAAATCTACAACAAGAAACCCTGTTTCTTAAAAAAAAAATCAAAAAGTAATAATTTTGTATTTTTCCATAAATATTAAATAATTTTTCTGTATTTAAAATATATTGATATAAAATTTATTTTACGGTTTGGTCAAAACCCTGTTTCTTAAAAAAATCAAAAAGGCAAATTTTGTATTTTTCCATAAATATTAAATAATTTTTCTGTCTTTGAAATATATTGATATAAAATTTATTTAACCCGTTTTAAGCTAAAATTGTTCAAAAGTAAACTAGCTCTAGAACTCTAACAAAGAGGCGTGGCGACTTCAAATGTCGTGTGCGCAATTCTTAGGCAAATGTTTCATGATGTAAATATCAAAAAGTAATATCGCGATACAGGGTAAAAGTCGGGGTCGAAAGGGTTAAATTAAAAAATTCTATCTATCTGATTCTATTCTAATAAGGTTTCAAGGCTTTTATAATTCTCCAGAAAAATGCAACTAATTCGCTCTTTAGAATCGGAATAAAGTGTTAGATCCCCCAGCTTCAATTAGAAATAAAAAAAATAATATTGCAGGAATCGTCCCCCAGAACGTTTGGGACTGTAATAGGTACATATATAAAAATTATATGTATATCTTCAATTACTCCCACTACACCGATTTCCATGTTCAACTATTGCTTTCCTCATGTTTCGTCTCCTCGTTATTAAACTTCTTGCAAAAACTACAATAAAGGGCGCACCGAGCAGTGTTGCATACAAAATTGCCCCCTTCTCCTGTTTCCGTTGGTGGAAAACTGCATTCGCCGGCCATTGCATGCATTGTGGGCCCTTAGGCGTTACTCAAAAGCGTGACCAAAGCAAACAGTGGCAGTCGCCTGGTTAAGTGAGGCGAATTACCCTTCGCACTCTTTGCCGATAAAATAAATTTGCCGCGAGCACATTCAACAGCGCAAGCGGCAAAACACTCGCACTCGCACAAACAACAACAACTGAAATAAGCAATTTAACTGAATTTAATTATCCCTCCCACTGTTTAATTAGCCACCGAATTGCATGTGAACGATAAACGCGCGCGATCACTGAACACACACGAGCGCGCTTCCGTTTCTTTGCCGCTGTCTACTCTCGTCTGCAAATCGCATGCCGCCACCCATCACCGCACTCATTAAGCTAATAAAGCATCGATTGGAGCCGATACACACATACATACAGACCCCACTCGTCGGCACCCGCCGCGCCAACCACAAACAAACATCAAAGGCTGCGCGCATTGAAACTCGAAAACAAAAATCCCTATAAAAGAATGCAGGCAAAGAGATCAAACGTTGAAAAGAAAAAAAATACAACAACAATAACAAAAACCAAAATAACGGCAATTTTATTTACGTAAATTCAAATATTTGGATTTTCAATTTTTTTTACAGAAAAACAAAAAAACAAAAACACTTGCAGACAGTGGCGCTCCTGATTCTCGCCGCCGCCCACGCACTTTTGCCGCTTCTCACTCGTTTATTTGCCTAAATTATCTATTTGTTTGTTTGTTTGCTTAAGTAACAATAACAACAACAAACAGTCATATTAGTAGTTGGCACCTGTTTGATCGTCAGCAGCAGCGCTCTGCCTCCTCAGAGTTGGAGTTGTACGCTGCGCTGCGTTGAGTCGTTGAAGGGCGCTTTTATCATCGCTCGGCAAGGTTTATTAGCCAAATTACTTTGATTTTCACTGTTCAAGTCAATTTATGTGTGCAACAATTGCTGCCGCTTGAATTATGTATGTGTTGTTGATGCATTTGTTTGGCCCACAGTGGGCATTGGGCTTTCAAGTGCCGACATTGAGTGTTGATAGTTTGATTGCTTTGCGATTGATGAGAATCAAATTGGTGATGTTGTAGTTGCAGCTGGCAATTACTGACTGGTGTTTCGTAATCTGTGAAAAATATATCTTTTTTTTAATTTTTTTTTTCATTTACTTTGTTATGCAAAGTGTCCTTTCCGTACGAATATGTATTGGAGTTTCTGGAAATTTTTGTTACAACAGGCTCAATCAATCAATCAATCAATTTACATCAAAGAATGCTTGATGAAACTGCTTTTGCCATTTTTAAGAAGCCACACTGTTTCTACTCCTTTTTGGCCAGATTTAGCCACATCCCACTATTCCAGAGCAGCCTTGAACTTGTATAATGACAATAATGTCAATATTGTACCCAAAGAATGCAACCCACCAAATTGTCCAGAATTAAGTCCCATTAAAAGATATTGAACAGTAGTAAAGCGGAATGTAAAAAGAACAAAAAATGTAATAAAAAAATGAAAATTAGTGCAAAAGAAAGTTGAAGGAGTCCGCTGAAAAGATCGCAGAATCAACTGTGCAAGACATGATGAAACGAGTAAAGGGAAAGTTTCGGGCCATTTATAGAAAATAATCCATTTTATTTTTTGTGCGTTGTATCCTTATACTAATATTTAGAGGCATCTTCATAGCAACAATTTTCAATTTTGCGTGAATACTTCTAAAAATATACAGATTTTTTGAGGGATCAGTTTTTTCGTAGATACTCCTTACTTAGATTAGCTTCAACTCACTTGTGATACCCATATACGTTTTACAATGCTGTTTGAACATTTTGTTTTCCCTTTTTCCAACACCAATTGTCTCACCAATTGTCTTTCCAACATTACAGACACCAATTGCCTGAAACAGTGAGCTTTTACAGGAGTCCGAATACATTAATGTGGCCCAAAGTAGTCTTATTTTAGTGAAATAAACATTCACCTTCCTTATCTCTGTGAAGACTTATGGAAACCTCTTTTGAATGCAAATTTCTTAGCAGTTGCAAAAAAAAACTGCATAGTCTCCGCAAAATCAGCTTTAAATGGAAATGATTCTTCTAAAGTTCAAACCAATAGTTGATCCCACACACGATGTCAGATAAACCCTGCGACATTCCACTGAGGTGGCAACGCTTCCGTATTCAAGTGTTCAGTTATTCAGTAAATTGGCAAAATTCTACGCTTCTCCAAGCAAAACCAAAAACACAACAGACCAAGAAATATTTTCCTGGAACTCAATCTGAGTAAAAACCAATTGCAGGTGTGTGCAAGACAGCAAGCACATACGCCAATGTATTATTGAGTGCAGAACTACTACAGACAGACATCACTTGGCTTTCGTTGCACGAGTGGCCACATTGAAGTAGCAGCTCCAGTGCCAACTTCAACCCCAGCACCAACTCCAACTGCAACTTGGTCAATTCACCAATTAAGTGAAACACGTTTTCTAACGATTATTTTATGCAACTTTAAACGAAAACGATCGCAGCCACGATCCATCTAAATATCTAACGAACGTGTGTGTATGTGTGTGCGAACAGTGCGGACAGTCAGCTAGCTGCACGAATGGGGCGAGGGGCAACAATTGCAACAAACGCTGCCATGTACTAAATCCAATTAAAGACTTTCGACGACAACGTCGACAAATAAATCGTGCGCACGCCTAATGTACGACATGACGACACCCCCCTCTCGTCCTGCCCCGCCATCCATGTGACAACTGCAGTACAACTGCAACGGCTTGTTGGCAGCGCGCAAGTTTCGGTCCCTCGAGGCATTTGCAATTGCACCAATAATAACAACAACAACAGTTGTACTTCGACCACCGCCAGCCGTGGAATATTTGACGATTTGATGAATAACTTGACGTGCCACCGATTGTCAACCGACGACGTGCAACAATTGGGCGGACATTTGCTAAAAACCCCCAGCGCGCGCTCGTTCCATTCGCCCATTCGAACCGAGCCGGTGCGGCAGTGAAGCGATGCATTTGTGCCACCAACAGCGCCAAGCAATGAGGCACTGCACATTGCCCGCCTGCGTCGATTGCACGAGTGGGGCACGTCGGTAGTTGTTGAATTCACTTAAACGAAATGCTGATTTTGCATTTGGCTGCATGTTGCAGCAATAAGCAACAACAACATCAACGTTGGTTGTCGTACGCTGCCGCACCTCTACGCTCAGTAGTTTCAGTTGAAGGGCGTATGAAATCATACTTTTGGGAGGAATTGTTTAGAGGTGAACAGGTTTTGGTTCAACTTGGAGTACTTGAACCCCCCGTTGATCCTTTCTGTGCGCCTCTGAACGCATCGACAGGACGCGCAGCAAATGAAATGCAGCAGTTGTAACCTGGCCACGAAAAGGCTCAAAATGGCCTTTGAAAGTCCATGTTTTGGGTGCTGCACAACAACAACAAACCGAGCTCAGCGATTCAGGTGATGCATTGCAATGCTCTGTGCAAATGTTGAATTTTTTAGCGAAATCCGAAAAAGTTTAAAAAATAGCAGTGCACAATAAGCCTTGAAGTTTATATTTAGTTCGATTTGTTGTTGTTGGTAAAAAAATCTTGTATTCAATCTTACTAAAAAGGTCGTTGACTATGAGTGCTGTTTGGATCCCTGGGTCATTCCCAAATATCACAATGCATCAATCTACCAATAAGCAACAGCTCAGTATATTTTGTTGTTGCTAAATGTTGCCAAAAAACAGTTTGATCTCTCTTCATGTCGAGAAGTTTGATATTATTTGATTGCTGCAGCTCAATGCAAGAGAGTCCTAATTCAAATTGTGACACTTTTGACGAAAACAATTTTTGTTGGTTTCAATTTTAAGTCAAGTTGTAACAATTTTAGTTTCTATTTTGAAATAAATAAATAATTATCGTATTTTCAAAATTTTTCTATTACCTTTTTATTGTCATTTATAATTTATAAATTCAGCAAAAGTGACATAACTTAAAATAATTCGGTAATTATTGAATTAAAATATCATTAAAAAAGTCACAAATCAAAATTTTGAGTTTCTAGTGAAAAATAAAAAATCTTTCTAATTTATCCTAAAGCATAATCTGTAAGGATTTTCTACTAAATGGTTTATTCGTTATTTTAAAACTATATTTATTCAGCTCAAAACGGTTTTTTGCGTTTCCTGAAAAATTAAAAATGTTGAGTTGTATCACTCTTGAAGTGGATGTGGAACATGTTAATTATTTTTAACAAAAAAACTTTATAAACTGCGTCCAATTGATTATATTAATCAAGCCGATAAGTCTTACGCTCCAATGTGATACTGGACAGAGTACTATGTGCCTTCAAATTCGAAGAATAGTTCAGAAAATGTAAGAAAACGTTAGTAGTGCTTCGCTTTTTCACTCACTTTCAGCTCGTTTTCTGTGTTGTCATTCTTTCTCCTAAGACCTTAAATGCATAAAACTACCTGCTAAGCCTACGAAACTTGCTTTCATAGGTTAGTTGCTCAACTCACCCTCACATCCAACCACTGATCCATTCGCCCCTTCACGCCGATGCATATCTAATGATTTTACATAATTTCAAAATCATTTTCCACAATTCAATGCAAAGTGGCAATTGCAGCTCACCTCTTAATCACGCCCTCCGATTTCTAGTAAACCTGACTTCACTCTCAACAGCGGAACTGGCCATTACCAGTATTTACGTAAATGTGTGTGTGTGCAAGCAACAAGCCGTAGAAAAATCGCCGCATTGTACAGTGGGCGATCAAGTCAAATGGCAACAATTTCCACGTTTTTCTTTAAATAAACGTCAATTAAAAATGCATAACGCCCTGCCGCCACATGCGCCCACCGCACTCGGCCGCCGCGCAGCACGCGTTGAGTTACGATGTCAGTGCGCGAGTGGGCTGTGCCACATCAACACTACGCCACGCCATGCCACACCAAACGCCGCAGTGCCACGACAACGACAACACACAACCAGATTGCCACAAACATGGCAACAATTGTTGTCATTGTACGTGTGGTTGTTGTTATTGTTGATTGTGTGGTGTTGGCTGTTGCGAATCGTAAACAAATCGTCAAATAAAATCGTAATCGCGGGTTTCTTTGGTTTTGCTTGCTTTCTACGCGGGCTGCGCCACTGTGCCTCATTATGCCAGCGAAGCGTGCAATTTCCATGCACTTCGTGCATTGCTGATTGCTGCTGCACTGCTGTCGACTGTTGCTGGTTGCTGGTCGGCGAGTGCAATTCGAATTTATGCTTTAATGCTAAATGAAATGCATTGCAAACGAGCCATTTGCGCCAAGTCGCGTCTTTGACTCTGGTCAAATGCGAATTGGTTGTTGGGTTTTCCGAGACTCAGAAACGAATTCGATTAGTCATTTCAATCGAGGTGAAGTTTGGGCTCAGAAATATTTTCACTGCTGTTCGAAATAGTTGAAGGATATAATACTGAAAACAAATAAATAAAATAAAATAAAATAAAATAAAATAAAATAAAATAAAATAAAATAAAATAAAATAAAATAAAATAAAATAAAATAAAATAAAATAAAATAGGTAAAATTTAATTATAACCGCAATTCAAATATATAAATAAAAAATTGAAAATAATTAAATTAAATATAATAAATAAATCATTGTACGTTTTGTTTAGAATCATCAATAAAATTCAATAAAATTTATTTAGTAGATAATAATAATAATATAATAATAATTTAAAATAATAAAAAAAATTTAATATTTAAATTCGAGTTACCCACAATTTTTTCTTCTTCTTCTTCATAACCTCCCCAAACAAATAAATGTGAGTTAACAGACTCTCACTCTATGCGCGTTGAATGACTCAATTATAATTGGCAACTATTCCATACCAATCAGTAAATTATCTCACCTTAAAATCCACGCAAGGGTCAAGTGCTACGAAATAGCAACTACGAAAGTTTTTGCAGCAAATGGCCGCACTTCCGCTTCCCCACCATTGAACGTCGCCATGCACCATGCACGTTCGCAGCACAAGTTCGCAACGGCGGTTTGTGTGCAAAACACTCATAAAACTCATAATAAACAATCAATATTTCGATCCGATTCGTTTACACCCATTTTGCACGTCTGCGGCGCGTTCGCTGTGCACGCGGCCCTCTTTGCCATTTTTACAAGTGGCCATGTTGCCATTGTTGTTGTTGTTATTGCTGTATTGTGGTTGATGTGGTGTTGAAAGCGCTGAAGCGCACACTTGCAGCCGGTAACAAGTAAGTAGGACGAACTGGCTAATTAACAGGCAACGGGCAGCAAGGAGCAAAGGCAAAAGGCCACAATTGTTGCGCGCCGATTGTTTGCAACTGTGGCCGCACTTAACCCTTCGGTGCATATACCATACCTGCCTTGGTTTGACGCGCGTGTGATGAACCTTTGGCAGGCCACAGTACTGGCTTCGTTTGAGTTGAATTCGTCAAAGAAAAATGTAAGAAACGAATGCAACAACTATGAGGAGGGAAACGCCATAAATGCAGGAAGGAAGGAAAAACATTCCGAGGTGCTGTAATTGTGTATTCGAATGAGTGCAACAAAACGCCCACAAGCCGCATGCAAGTCGAGGCTTGGCGTCGATTGTTTGATGGATTGCTGTGTGTTTGTATGGATGGACTGAATGGATAGACGCCTTGATGGATGGTCGAAGGGTTTTTGCGCTGCCTGAGTAGGGAAATTGTTGAACAGTGAATGAATGTGGGAATGGACTAATAATGACTTTATTTGCTGCCCTTCAGTCGAGACAGTTGGACGTAGCAGCTGAAGAAGTAATAAGTTTGCTGTGCAAAATTTAATGTGCGTTAAAGTTCAATTCAATGGCTTTAAGTTTTTGTTTATATTTAATCATACTTAAAGCTGGCCAAGAGTCAATCAATTGGTTGTCAATCGACAATCAAATTGATTAAAATTTTAAACACTTTTCATCATTTACACAAAATACCTGCAATGCCTGTCAATACTTAATTTCGCCTCCAATCAAAAACCAACCCATTTTGATGCTTAGAAAATGCTTTCAATTGGCAATTAGGCGCCAGTTAGGGCTTTCACCCGCGCCCTTCTCTCTCTCCCATCAATAATTTGCATGCGCTTCACTATCAACGCTAATGGAAATGGAAATTGAAATCGTAAATGCCAACGTTCAATTACACTGCGACGCACTGGCGCGCGTCAATTTCGCGCAATTCGCAGTTGAAATACAAATTTGAGTGGAGCTTTGTTGACTGAAATTTTAAGCATGAGCCATTACCCTCTTCACCCGCCTAATTCAGCGCCTAATGCCAAATACGGCCACTTCTTGAGCAGCCACGTCTGAGACTGCTGAGACGCGTCAAGCGAAGTGAAACGTAACCAAATCAATTTATTTGTCGTAAAAATAAAATTAATTTTATGATAACTCGGTGAGTGTCGGTGTCTGCGGCGAATTTTTACGATCTGACACTCATAAAAGCAGCCGAACCAGTGTCAACGTTTAACATTTTTGTTGACAGTAGCAACAATCCAAACACTGAATGTCAACAAACAATGCGTTTTATATTCTAAACAGGGGAGCAGCGTAAAGAATGCGGCTGCTGCCAGGCTGCCAGTAGTGGCAGTTTAAGACTTTTATAGCCTTTTTACGACTTGACGCCACTTGAGGCGATTCAACAAGTGTTCACAGACAGACGAATAGGAGAAGGTAGGCAGAAAAGTGGTTAGAGAAGCAGTCAACAAATGAAATTGTGGTACAAATCAGGAGAGAAACATTTAGTTGCTTAGAATTTACTGTTTTGCCGGTCTATCTTTAGTTTCATTCTACCAATTCGGCAAAATATCCAATTGGATTTGACCACATTTGTCACCGCCAAAGTGTTTAAGGACACTTCGAACACTGAGATGTAAAAAAAATCCTCTCAAACCCAAAGCATCCCTTCAACGTTCATCCAACATGGCAACCACTCAATAATGAGATCCTCTCCCTGTGAGTGCAACTGTGAGACACTCTGCCAACAACTTCAGCGGCCCATTTAGCTACACACAGATTTTACGACATTTTTACGATCCGCAGCGACGCATCTATAAAATACAATCCGTGCCGTGACGTATTCCATGATAACTTCTTTTTGTGCCATCGCTGCTGAGCTGCCGCCGCCACGCTCATTGGTGGTCTTCTATCAATTGTTGTTGCTGTTGTTATTATTATTTTTACGAGGTGTTACTGCCACTACTAAACGGCGATATGAGTGCCGTCACCGTCACTGTTGATGAGAGTGATGCTGCTGTTGTTGTTGTTGTTGCGGCGGTTGATGTGGTTGTTGACGTTGATGGTTGGTTGATGTTTATTTTGTTGTTTTTATATGTATGTTGTCTGGGCCGCTCGCTGTTCGCACTTTGTGGATATGCAATAAAATTCTAGTCAAGTGATTTTTGACTGCACTTTTGCGCCATTTCTCCCTTCCGTTGCGACACCAACAGCGGCACCGATACTACCGGCTTGTAGCTTGTGTTGGTTTTATGGCATTTTAACGATTTGTTTTGACTGTATATGGGTTTTCTACTTTTTATATGCGGCATTTATGTCTCTTTTTACGACTTCATTTAAATGTCGTATGTATGTTTATTATGTTTATTTGCTTGTCAGTGCAGTAAATCATAATTTTCAAATGGCGACTAATTCGAGTCTAAGTAGTCGTAATGGCGTTAAAGATTTTGGCATTAAAAGTCTGGAGTGAAGGCTGCGGTGCTTTGAAATTGAAGGCGTTTTGATAGGCGCAAAGCGAATTTTGTGATGGTGTCAATGAAGATATCAAGGAAATGAGGATGAAGTTGACAATGAACATTTACCAGTTATTGCAAAAAAACATTGTCAGCGATGAGGGAAGTGAAGTGAAGTGATCGAAAAGAGTAGTTTTACTTGTAATTTGTGTTATGGCCTGAGCAAAGATTTCTTTGGGAAGTCCAGTCATTTACTTCTTCATCTACTGTATTGGTAGCAGTTGTTGCCTGCTTTAATATAGATGGCCGATTCAACTCTTTCCTTTCGCTATACTGTAAAAAATCAAATATCAAAGTTTTTTCCAAAGAAGTTCCAGAACTTTGAAATAGAATAAAATTTAGATGTATGAATCCACAGACTGAGATCCAAAACATTAATGTTTTCCATACCTGACATATTTTGGTCTTTAAATTTCAAAAAGAAAAAAAAGAAATTAAGGATAGGAGACAATTTTCTTCTTTCATTTGATACTCATGTCTTCATCATTGCACAACCGCAAATATTAAAAAAATATTTGAAATGTGTATATCCTTAAAATTTTAAAGTCCCTTAAGAAGGTTTTTGGGTCAGAAAATGAAAAACTGACTATGCCAGGATACTATAAATTACCTCTAGTTTCACGTCTATATCAACATTTGGATGTTTCTCGGCAAAAAAAAATATTGTTTCGCAAGGCGTAATAAATGTAAAGTTGGTGTTTTTATCATAACATTTTTCTCTCAATTCTATTGAAAATAATCTTCATCTTAGATTTTAAAAGCAGAGGAGATAATTTATTTTATCTATAAAAAAAAACATTCGAATATGTATGATTTTTTAAATTGGTCGAAATTTCACTTTTTTACAACTTTAACCATCAGTAACTTCCCTAAATCTCATCTGATTTGGACAAACTGTGCATCACTGTATTAAGACATTATCTTCTGACCGACGGACACTTTGCATTAGTCGGATGATTCATTTACGAGATATATGCTCATCAGTTTCGTGTTCAGCGACCGAAAGTTAGTCTAGAAAAAACACTTTTATTTTTAGGTGCATTTTTCGTGTCGAGTAGTGTAATCAATGGTCTTTTTTATTATCTCTACAAAATGTATATAATAATATGATTTTAATTTAAGGTCTTAGAGCATATTTCAATACACAAGTTCCAAACGACAAAATGCAAACAATTTAGGTATACATTAAAAAAATTCCTTAGACACAAATCAAAGTACTCAGGTAGAAGTTCCTTCCCGCATTTTTACATTTCCTTATTTCAATACTATCGAGTTTTGCCTCTTTTCCGCGTATTTATCTGACGCTCACTTTCCATTCAATCCTTGCTCTGTTGACTCGATTGTATTTAAAATCTTTCAGAATTACAGAATTTAAAATATTCATTACATGCATGTAAGTTCTACCCTCGAAATATTCAAAAATTCCACATAATCTCTGCAGTATTTCAATTCTTTCTAATGTCTAAAAGTATTTTATTTATAAGACACACTCAAACCTGCACTCTGACGCGCCTTTCAAGTATATTCACATTCAAAATGGATTCCAGCATGTCGGAATTTACATTTGAGGCGGGAATTAGGGATACATTTGGCATTGCGACAGTTGCGGTTTACAAGAAAAATGTCTCCAACTTGAAACATGTGCAACACATGCGTGACACCGAACACTCGACAACACCATGGAATCGAGCGGATAGCATTGCAGCAGCGACTAAGCGTGCGCAGCCGCATATTGAATTACATTAAATTGGATGGAAATGTGTGTGTGTGTGGTTGTTGTAAATCATGACGGGGGTTATTGCTAAATATGGAAAAGTGTTGCTGGATTATGTTGTTAATAAGGATTGCTAAATGTATGTAAAAGTTGCCTAATGAGAAACAACTGAAGTTCAATGGTGTAACATGCTTCACGAAGCGTGAGTATTCTTCGGTGAGAAAAATATTATTAAATTATGTTTGTGTAGGATAACCTACACGAAAATGTTATAAATTTTACCAATGAAATTTGACAAGTAGGTTAAATTTTAAAGAAACTTTTTAATATAATGAATGAAAAAAATTATGTTATTTAGTCCTTTTGTGGTTTTCAAGATCAACTCAATGCTATTTGAGTCAGTGTGAGTCGAAAATAAGTCTAGTAGGCCATGAGACTACTATCCTTAAAAAACTACGTTGATTAGTCGGCACAGTCGCTTCTTAGATAATGTCAAAAGGAGTAGAGGTCGATACACTCTTTTTGGATAGTCTTAGTTTAATATTTCTGTGGTTAAAAGCGATAACCGCCTGAGTCGAAAATTTGCTGTTTCGAGCAATCTCGTTTTAAAGTTTCAGCGCGCAGTGTGTTCATTATGGGAATGCGAATAGGTTTTTACTAATAACTTTTTTTATTTCAAAGTTACAAACTCCCCGACTTTTCACAAACGTAGCGCACAGTCAAGGGAACGTGGTGGCATCTATAACTCAATTTCTTCTAAAGTCGACTTGAGCGGTTATTGCTTTTGACCACAGATTTGACATATTTGCAGAATAGAATAGGTTGAACTGCCCTAAAGGAGCTCACTTAAGAAAATCATAGCTTACTCATTGTAATGATTACAAACGTGATTAAAAAATTTGCTATCTTACAGCTCTCGTTGTCTTCTAGTGAACTTAAAGTCACACATGCTAAGCGATCACTTCTTGCATGTTCCTTTGTAGTCTGTCTAATAGTTGGGTCTATTGATTGTCTGGATGTTTTAGCAAAAATAGCTTTGAATGTCCCTAAACGGAGACTTCGGAGGGTGAATAACTTTTATTTAGATGTTGTTTGTTTTTATTAATATTTCCTATAGTCAGTAAGGACATTTGTTCATTGGCTAAATAATAAATAAATGAAACAAAATAAATAAAAGAAATAAAATAAAATAAAAAAATTAAATAAAATAAAATTAAATGAAATACAAATAAAATATACTGGCCCAATAGTCCTCCTTCACATCCAGGCAGACGTAAAATTCTCGGTTTTCAATCCCTCAGTGAGCGAAGAACTTTTGCATATATCTTGCGTGTTAAGATCAGGTGTCCTTAATTATTAAATTGTGTCAGTGCTTTAGAAATCAATCCGACTTTGTTGCAGCATATCGAACAAATTATTCATCAAATGAACCGATAGCCAAATGTGCAATATGCACAGCCAACATCTAACTAAATTTCAGAGCAAACGAATATAGCTTTAACCTTATTTGGTATTTTTTAGTTAGTATTAGTCTGTAAGTAATTCAAGTGTAGAAAAAAAATTTAAAAAAATCCTAAAATCCTAAAAAAACTGTTTTACTATTAGAAGATTAGAGATAAGCCAGTTCGGCTTCCAAATGATGTGCACCAAGTGACCAAGTGTAGACTTTGGGCAGCTAAGTACGATCAAGGCAAAGGCAAAGGGCAAAGCAGGAAGATATAAAGTGTAGTACAGTCTCCTCCTCAAAAATAGATTCGCAACTACAACAGTAGTCATTAAAGATGAAACCGTGTCTCTGAGTAGACCCTCCAGAATTCCAAGGCTATGGAAAAAATCTGTGGTCGAACGCACTTTAGAATCCTTCAGAAAAATCTAGAAAAAAAAGACAAAACGCGAAACAAGCTAAGAAGAATAAGAAGAAGCTACAAGTTAGGA
The DNA here is from genome assembly GCA_963971225.1 of Melieria omissa. Taxonomy (NCBI): domain Eukaryota; kingdom Metazoa; phylum Arthropoda; class Insecta; order Diptera; family Ulidiidae; genus Melieria; species Melieria omissa. Next base: position 4,346,606 of record OZ020267.1, read on the forward strand.
AGACTTTTACTAACTGATTGTGGCTAACTGTTCAGTGCTGTTCTCGGGCTCACTCACATTCGACATACAATTTTGTCTCCTAAGTATTTAGAAGATTAGAACCGATTTTCTACATGAAACGTTCTCATAAATCTTATGAAATCAAAGTAATTGCTTTTCCAATATATTCTAAAAATATAATAATTCCACTTTCTCCAACTGCGCTGTTCAGTCAGCTTGTAATTAGAAATAATCTGCCAAAACACAGTCAAAGCAAATCGCCCAGTTGCCCTCAATTCCCATACAAACAATATATAACAGGAATTTTTTACATAAGTTTTTAGGTTAAACGATCAGTTACAAAGTCGTTACGGTAAATTTGTCGAAGGCCACACAAAACCGATTTAGTATTTAACACGAATGGCTTTTGTTTTGCTCCAAGTGTGAGAGGTAAGTAGCAAAAAACCTAAATAATTCATAAATCATAAAAATATGTCATAAAAAATAATGTGTGTCGTCTTGCTGAAAGCAAAAAATAAAAAAACAGAAAACATATTTCAACATATCCTTGAAGGAAAATTGGGCTCAAGCAAATTACAAATCTTCTGTGTGTTGTTGTTATTGTTGCCTTTGTTGGTTGTGAGGCTTGTTATCTCGGCATTATCTTCAAATATCAGAACAATTCCAACAACAGCAGACAAATTTAAAATGCATAAAGACGACTGCAACACAGCCGAACGCATCCAACAACAAAAATTATTTCACAGTTGTCTGCGCAGGCGCATTGTCCGCGCCAGCCGTGTCGATTATTGCGTGCGCTAATAAATCATAAATATTGTAACGCATGTCCTGTCATAGTCCTTAGCAGAGCAAGCGAGAGAGAAAGAGAGAATGAAATGTTAAATTGTTTGGGCGCCCAACTCAAACGCTGCTAATCTGTCGCCTGGTTGCGCAGCACATAACTTCTGGTTTTGAGTTTTGCTGGGCCAACACCATTGTGGCAGTTGCATCGCGCCCTCATTCCGTCGGGCTGCATAAACCGATAACAAGACCGACCACCGTCGCCGCCAACGGTTTCGTTTCGGCTTTGAGCTCACCTTGTTGCAGGCCGCAAAACTTTCTCTTTTTTTCTGTGCAATTCTTTTCAGTTTTCATGCCAATGTGCACATGATTTATGGCCAATATTCTAAATGCACATGAACGGCGCTTCAAAACCATAGTTTCCAGCCGTTCGAAAGGATCGAAATTTTTGTTTACCTACAACTTGTTTCTGGCATCACACACAAATTTTGTTGGATTGTCTTCGGAGTTTCGAAGATTTTTGTTTTTTTTTTACTAGTTGGTTGAAACTGTGCAACAAAACGTTTCAGGTGAGTATTTTTGTATCTCAGCCTTATAGAGTTTAAAAAGTCTATATCAGCTATTAATCAAGCGACTATTAAATATCTGTGGATAATGAGTTAGTTTAGTTTAAAATTATTTGAAAACATTGGCTCTCATAACAATTGACGTTAATAGCCAACACTCTTGTCGATTCCATCAAACAACAAAAGCTGCCAACTGCCAACAAAATGAACGAACTCAAACAAACACGCTGCCAATGCAATAAAAATCACGACTAATAAAAGCGCAACACACGCCACGGCAGCAATCAGCTTAGTGGCAACCAGTTGCATTCGATTGCAATAAAAACAACAACAACAAAAATGAACAACTCGATTGCAGACAGCAGCAGACAAACAAAGACGAAATTGCTGCAAGCCACGACGCCAAACAGTATCAACAACAACAACACCAACAACCTGAAGAACTTCTGGTAATAAGAACATTTACGAAAATCACCAAAAAGTCAATTCAACTCTCAATTGGCAAAGTGGTGAAGTTCATTGGTGTGGCAGACGGACGAACGGTTCAGTATGGCAACAACAACAATAGCAACATTGCCATCAGCGTCACCATCAACATCGGCATAACAACGAAAGCGAGCAATGAGGGAAGAAATAATAACAACCAATGTAACAACAACAACAAAAACAAAAACTTAATGAAGCCAAAAATCTAAAATATCAGCAAAAAAAGAAAAAAGTTAGTGGAAGAGAATGAAAACATGCAGCAACGGCAGTGAAGGCAATTGCCACATCAAAAGGAGCAACGCCACAGCGGCGAACAACTGTGAAGCGCCAAGAAACTTATTAACTAACAAGTGCAGTGCAAGCTCTCCCTTTCACCCCCTCCCATGTAGCACTTCACGCCCCAATTCAATGGCGATGCAAGGAGCAAAGCCGAAACATCAACTGCGACTCTGACAGTGCACTGAGCGAAACGGTGCTGCCACCAGGACGCAAAAGTAAATGAAATGACCACTTGCGGTCGCAATAACTGCGACATTTACGATTATTTTACGGGGCAGTAAAAATCAAAAGTGTAATTTACGGAATTGTCGGGTGTGGAATCGAGCGACTGTGGCGGAGTGACGGCCGCGACATGCCACGCCAGGCCAATATGACAACAACACGCTCGCTGCAAAGCAACCAAAACAGAAAAAACATGCTTCCACAAAAATCACAACAACCAGTCAGCTTAGTAACAACAACAACATTAACAATGCACCAGAAAACCAGTTGCGCAGCGCTGTGTGTACTGGGTTTGGCTCGTTTGGCCTTTGGTTGCAAGCAGTCGGAGAAGACGTCAGTCTGGCGAGCGGTTGGACCATTGGCGCAGTGTGTGCGCCATATTGCAGCCCAAGTTCCCCCCCCCCGTCAACCGCACAGCAAACACCTTTACGAAAGATGCAATTTCGACCAGCCCGAAGCAGCGCCGTGCAAACCGCAACACGGACAACACCAACCAGCAACACCTAAGTAGCAATAACAACAACAACAAAAACATCAGTACCAGCAGCATCAGTTCAACAATACGCCTGAAGCGACCCGCAGTCCCAGCTCGACACTTGTTTTCTTCGCATTTCGCTGCGTGTTTGTTTTCGCCTCGACGAATGCACCGAAACGATTTTCATGCTTCGCTCCGCACATCGACGCCCGCATTTTCTTCTTCTTCTTGACCACAAGTCAAAATTGCAACAAGGATTGTTGGCTTCCTGACGTCGACTTCGATAGAGGTTTGACTGAAAATTAATTTTTGTTGGCGAATTTTCTTGATTGCTTGCCAAACAAATTGGCGCTCTTATAAGTTTTGTGAGGGAATTGCACTTCAACAATCACTTTAAAGTGGGTTTGTTTGATTACAAATCGCATTGGGAATATCAAAATGAGGATATCAAATACAGAGCACTGATGAAAAAAGTTTATTCAAAGGTTCACAGAAAAAATTAAAAACAAAATTGCATAGATTTGCAATAAAATAAACAACAAATTGTCGCACCTCTTTTTGGTTTTTTTGTTTATGGGTGCACGTGAGTGTTTTTAAGATAAACTAAACGTAGAAGTGAATAAAAAAATCCCTAATAATATAATCCCAATCCCAACAATTCTGATATTTCAATTTAGAATATGAAAATCAGACACATCAATATCGAATACAATTATTTAAATATTTTATATTTTCTTATGAAACATAAAGCATTGATTTTATGTGATTGGTGTCACTTTAAGATAACAAAAACAAATTATTTAACTTTTTTTCCATGTCAGCTTAAAGGTTGGAATTTTTTAACTATTTGTCTTTTTTGCGCTGTTGTCATTTTCAAGATTTGGCTGCTCATTACTCATCGATTTTATTAGTGGCTGTCAGTCGTATTTTAAAATGGACTTTCAAAACATTATCCAACTAATTTAGTCAACAGGATTTCAGTTTTTTTTAATATACAACAAACAACAAATAAAGTGGTAAAAGGTATGCAAAACTCATTGATGCATAATTAACATAAACTATCAAATACATTTGAACTTCAAAGTGAAATCGGAAGGAGCCAGAAAAAACATGTGCATTGTTCTATAAAAAGTTCGTATTACAGAATAATGGAGGAGATCGTTATAAAGAAGTATGACTGTACCATAACTAATGAACCAGTTGAGTGAACTTTAACCGGCGTCTTCCGATTGTATTTAGAAATTTTTTGCATTTGAAAATTTTGAATTATTTTGAAAACAACCCTTAGAGTCGAGCAACTTTGTAGGTAAAATAAATAAAAAAAATAAAATAAAATAAAATAAAATAAAATAAATAGAATTAATAAATTATTTAATTATGTAATTAATGTTTTATATTTCATTGTAAAGGGAATTTCACAGGGTACAATATGACAACAAACTTATTGTACTTTAGTAATGCATTTTTTCGAGAAAAAAATCCGTTAAAAAAAAAATTGTATAAAAAAATGTTTTTGTTTTCGCTTAAAACTTCTTTCTACCTAATCTTTCGTATCTAATGTCAAAAGAAAGGTATCAAAAGAAAGGTATGAAAAAGACCTTTCGTTTGATACCCACATCGTGTAAATCAGTTGGAGATTAATTGATTTTTTTGATAAAAGCTTCAAACACCGAGCCACGCCTTTTATGGGCGTTTCCCAGCCAAAATGTTTAGTTTGTTAGATGCAGGAGCTGACCCTCTATATAAAAGCATACTCATTTATTTTTTTCACGAGAGTTCGCTTTACTGCATTTATGTCTCGACGAAAAAGTGGGGTTTTGGGGACATTTTTGTCGAAAACACAGTTTGAATGTATTTTTTTTGGATTGGTGACTTAAGCAAATTTCTTGGTCGTTAACATATCCAAAAACTTCACGAAGACAGTAAAGCGATATTCGGAACGATTTAGGACCTATTTGCATTTAAACGTTCGAAGACTTAAGCGACGAACTCGCCTGAAGTGAGAAAACTTCAAAGTCGGATTTCTCATAAACTAGAGCCAATCCAGCCAAACGGCCGGTGGATCTCAACTCAGTATACCTATAGAAAAGTCGCTCAGTAGGTGCCCCGCTTGTTACAATTTTCGACTTGCACAGTGTAATTATTACAGCAACAACGACATGGTTGCTGTCATATGACAACACTCTAAAAAACAGGGTTCGGTAGAAAAATTCAAAAAAAATAGTATTGGATGTGCATGATTCAACCACACAAAAGATTGAATCGATAAATTGAAAATTTGAATTTTTTCCAATAAAAACCTGTAACGAAAGGATTAACTAGCCATAACCAACCGAACATGCAATGACTGACATTTTTAGGAATTTATTAAATATATCTGATTTAAACCGAATAAATAAGTTTCTATAGATGACTTGATGATGGTTAGATTGGCAAGCTCAGAAATGCAAAGAAAGCAAACAGATGTTCCCAGCGTGACCCCACAAGGACTGTTGTGGAAATGAAATTGAAATTTAATGTTCTTCGGTTTGATTTTTATGCTCAAAAACGCATTCTACACTCATTCGTTGCATGCCATTTCGCCTCACTTTCCACTGACTTGCATAGTGGACGTTAGCGAGGCTTCGAACCGGCAACTGCCAAGTGCAGCTTTCAACCATTATGTTGCGTTGCAGTTGCTTTCAAACTGGAGCGGACATACGTAAAATGGGATAAATGCAGAAATTCCAATAAGAATATTCTGCACGCTTGGTGACGTGATTGCGTGCTGCGTGTGTGTGAAATTTTCGATGCGTGCGTGTGTGCGTGCAACGGGAGCGAGTTTCAGAGTGACATCTGGGTTTCAAAATGCAACCAAATCTTGGCCGTGGGATGGCGCATATAAACTTTTGTGTTAGGGATATTTTTATCAGGAGCCAAAAATTTGCTCCAGGAAATATAAAAAAACAATTGGGAAATTCTGCGCGTTATGTAATATGTGAAATTCTGTTCACATGACAATGTTTCAATTGTTGTAATGTGCAGTTCAATACTCGATGGAAAAGTGAAAATTGTTTAGTTAAATTTTTGAAAACAAATTTTACTTTGAAGAAATTTTTGCTCAAATTATTGAACCCGAATTTAATTTGCACTCTGCTCCGTCAACTTTTTGCGCGTTTAGTTGCCAGCACACACACACACACACACGAACAAGTTATTTGCACACTTTAGCCGTTTGCTTATTACGTCAGTGCGAGCGCGTTGAACTTGTATTGTGAACTTTGCCACACTCCTCCGCCCACTTTGTCGGCCTCTTCGTTGTCCGCAGAGCACACACACAACAGAGCAGCGTCTAATGTGGGCTGTGCTGTGTGCGCGCGGCCAGCACGTCTGCGCCGCTGTGAGGTTGAACTTGTAATGGCCGCAGCATGAACGAGCTAAAGAAAAAACCCGGCCAACAATTGAGCCAACCACCAGCCAACGCGTTGAACAGCGCACAACGGACGGGGTGCAGGCAGCCAAACGAGTCATGCACATTCAGCATTTCATCAAGAAGACACACACATACACACACACACTCATGCATACAAACAGCGCACACTCCGCAATGAATAAAATGTATCTACACACGAATTCTGACCAGCAGCGCGTTTGCCTGCCTGGTGCTCGCTTGGAGCATTCATCAAACTCAACCAAGTTTCAATTTGAGCTCCTCATTGTTGAGCTCAATGCTATGGTTGTTCCTTGTTCTTGTTGTTGTTCGGGCTGCTCATTTTTTGTTGTCAGTTCATTTCTCGCCGATTGTTTGTTGTGTATTGTTAAAGTTAGTATTTGTTGTTGCATTTCGTGTTGGCTTTGTGTTCGCTCAAAGCGCAGCGTTGAGCATTTTTCTGAGTTCTGTGGATTTTTGTGTATTTGAATTTTTGCTTTTTGTTGTTGCTTTTCACTAAGTCTTGACTTGGAGTTCCAGTTGATGCATTTGGATACAAATTGTGATACAACTTTTTTCAAAACGTTTTATTGATTTGAAAAATTTCATTGTTTGAAAATAGCAAATGATTTCCACGATTGTTTCATGCCGCCAAAGAATGTTTTTGTAACTAAAAATCAACACAACAGCTAAGAACTTCTAAGAACATCTTCTTCTTCATTATCTTGTTTTGTATTGATTTCCGTCACAATCTTTGCAAACGGTTTACATACAAAGTGATCTGCTCTATTAGGAGCTTTGTGTCCCCTTTAACATCATTTACTTAAAAATTATTGCATTAACATTTCTTAAAAGTTTATAGTGCATGGAAATGCTAATAAAAAATTCATTTAAATCCAGAATGCCATGGTAGCTAGAACCCACTCAAGTTGCGCATGTGGCGTTCCAGTCTCATAGAAGTGTTCCAAAGTTGTGTACAGATTTTAGCCAAGAAATCGAAATTCTTATAGACTTACAGAAATCCACGGAAAAGACTTGTTTTGTATTCATTGAATCGGGTTACATGCTGAGGGACGCTCTGACTAGTATTTCAAAGCGCAAAATACTTTGTGCCGAAAATCGCCTGAACACATACAAAAGCACTGTACAACACAAAAGAAATAACAATGTTCTGACAACGGATTCTGGTAGAGGGGGCCAAAAAAAAATAAACATGTATTAGCGTTTTGAAAGTTTACGTCTGAATGTTTTTTTAGGGGGTGTCAATGTTTTCCCCTTTTTGCACATTCTTATGGTGAATCGGCATGCGAAAACCATGTAACCTCACATTTTAGGTATATGATGTGTTCAACAATTTGATGTAGAATACTACAAAGAACATTTTTGTGGAGCATTTTAACCCTGTAGCTCCTATTTGTATGGGTCAATTTGACCCTTTCTTTCTAAAATGCCAAAAATGTCCTGCAAAACAGGACTTTTTAGGGACAAAATGTACCATGAAAATATTTGCCATAAAATTCTATTATAGGTCTCTGAATACATCAAAGCTCAGAAATTAACTTGAACACCAGAATTAAGCTAAAACTGAAAATGTGTTTAAGTGTTTATTTCGTACTTATTCAAAATTTGTACTAAAATCTCCTACAAAACTTGCACGTGGAATAGCAGAAGGGCAACCAATATGCCAAAAAACAATGGGAGCCGAGAGCTAAAGGGATATTAGGCGAGCATAACATTCTCCATCCACCGCTTGTGCCAACAAAAAAAATTCTTTTACAACCATTACATATAAAACTTGTTATTTAAAAAAGTTGATTTTGTTGTGCAGTGCAATTAAACAATTTTAACAGGAATAGTAAATTTTGAAGCCTCCAATGCATTAACTAATTTTTTTTAGATATTTAATAAACATATTTTTTTCTATATTCTTCAGTGCTTATAAAACCGAAACCCGCATTCAACTACTTATAATACTTATTTGTGTATGTATGCATGTAAATTAAATAGCTTTAAGCATTTCTAAGCTGCATTTCATTAACCAGCCGCTGCACATCACAATTGGTGACAGCCTTAAGAACAACAAAAACAACACTAAATAACAATTTGACCATTAGGTAATGGCCGCAACGCATGCCACGCCGCATTCATCACACGTTTTGCATATTTAAATTCATAAACTTCAAGCGAACACACGCACAGCCATCGGTGTAGCACTGATGACATAGTCAATGGTTGATGTTGTTGTTGTATTTATTAAGCTGGACCTACCCAAAAACGTTACATCATTTCGAAGCCGTAACGCATTACGGACGCTACAGCATGAAGCGGCTGACCGAATGAATGTTGAATGTCCTGCAGCCAAACTCACCGTAGGTACGTGTGTGTGTGTGTGCAGGATATGGAAATGTGGGCCATTCGTTCAACGGGCTGACTGCCTATGGCACACGTGGCACATATACTAACTTCATTTTTCCCTTCATGTGTATGTGTGAGTGTATGTTTATATGTATATGGGCCGGTATATGCTTTGCACTACATACAAATGTGACTGCGAGCTGTTTTCCCCTTTTCAAATTCAAATTCGGACGGTCACTGAACGCCTGGACGGAACGGCACAGCTTGTTTTCTGAAATGTAGGTGAAGTGGTCAGACCAGCGCCGATCCAGCCAAGCGCCCAAACACACGACCGACCGACCGACCGACCGAGTGACCGCTGGTGACTTGGGCGCTGTGCGACGCCGTTCAGTTCAAATGCTCATTTGCATATTTTGCAAGCCGGTGTGGCCGGTCAGTCGGTCGACTATCGAGCAGGGAAAGTGTGCTGCCGCTTTTTCCGTACTTTTCTCACTTTTTTCTGTTCAATTTTTTTCATTTAATTTTTTCATATTTTTTGTTGTTGCTGATATTCGGCGCAGCGCTTGTTGGCCGAATTTCAGTTGGAATTTTTTCGCTTTCCTCTAATTAATATTTCACTTTAGCTGCTGGTTTCATACGTTTCAACCTCTTTTTTTGCCTCATTTTTTGTATAATTAACGAGCACAAAAAATGTTCGTTTTTTCTTAATTTAATTCATATTCATAATTTATGAAAACACAAAAATGGCCGCGCAGCGAGCAGAAGTGAAAAATGGAATTCGAAGCGAAATGGAATGAATTAAAATTAAACATGTGAAATGAGAATGTAAATATTTATTTTGTCTAATGTCGTTTTAATTGGATGAATTTTTGGACAGGCGACCGCTGCGGGCGGCTGAGCGAGGGCGGAGCGGCGGTATGGCACGCACGTCACGCCACGCCAGTCAATTAATTTCGGAACAACCATTTGTTGTATTTTGCGTCAATTCCCCTTTGCTCTCTTGAACCTTTGTGTTCACCATTTGTGAATTAATGTTCAATTTGAACAAATTCAAGGGCTAAGTTTGAACGTTTGACTCGGTTTGTTGAATTTTGCAGATTCGAAAAGCCAACAACCTTTTGGCATAATTTTGCTGTTTTTAAATTTCGAAATATGTCAAATGATTTGCTTTATGCGGTCCACGCTGTACATCACCCGAAAGCGGCGCCTCTGCCCAGTTATTTATTGGCCCCCTCGATGATGGGAAATTTTGTATGTGTATGTGTGTGTGTGTTTGTTGGAATATGCCGTTTGTTGCGGGCAGAAATTTAATTAAACGATTTATGTGCTGGTCATATATCAGCGAAACATTTTCAATTAGCATAGAACAATTTATGGGCTCGGTCGCCTGCCCCCACTCAGTTTTCTGTACCATAACTTACATACATATACGTGCATGTGTATATTTATGTATGAATGGATAATCCACATATCGGCACGCTACACACGAAGCCCACATATGAAAGCCAACAAATTTACGTGCAACAACTCATAGTTTGGGGGGAGGTGAAGGCGCCTGCATATCGCCACCCGGCAGTAAAGGAAATGCAAGTGAATTTTATGTGGTACTGGGATGTATGTATGTTGATTTGTTGTTGTTTTATTTGTACATAGGTTTGTACATATAAATTATATACCTATATATTTTTTTGTATTTTCTTATATGTATAGGCTCCATTGAATGAGATGGAACAGAAGCAAACGAAATATTCTAGGGGTGCTTCTTGAGGTCTGCTCTCAACATTTCGTACACCTATTTTCGTTGAACTAAATATATATGAGTATACAGTTTGTCAAGTAAATGTTTGTTAATTTAAAAAAGGTAGAAACTTATTTTGAAAAGCTTATAATATAACAGAAATTGCAATATTTTGAAATCATTTGAAAAATAACGATAAATTTAATATTTCACTCTCATATAATGTAATGTCTTAAGTAATGTCTATTTGATTCGCGCATTGAAGGGCGAATTGATTTGAAAGTATCTCCTGGACGATCCAAAAAACTGTCTGACAGAGAAGAAAGAAAAATCATCCGAAAAGCTCGTGAAAACCCCCATATCTCAATAAGGGAAATGGCTTTGGATATACAAAAATAGAATGCGGAACTAATGTATCTCATGAAACTGTTCGGAACTATACGGCGCCAAATTTTCTATGCAATCTTAGTTTTGAAAGAAGACGAATGTTTTGACAGTTTGAAATATAGCTTCATTCCTTTTTTGATTTTTTACACTGTTTTCGCGTATCAAATAGACATTACTAATAATCTATATTTAAAAAAATTTCAAAATATTGAAATTTCTGTCATATTATTAGTTTTTCAAAATAATTTTTGTTGTGTTTTATGAAGAAGTGAAAAAAAAAATTAGTCAAATCCGATGAAAATTACTTGTAGAAGTCATACCACAAAGTATAAAAAAGGTGATTTTCGGGAAAATGCGTTTAAAGATAACGGAAATGCCCACACATAAGGCATTTGTCATTTTTCAAGTTTAAACATGTACAAAAATAATAAAAAAAAAATTTTCAATTATCTTGTATAGTGTTCTTACAATTAGTTTCCAAAAATAGACTAAAATTCCGGGCGCGTAAGCAGAAGACCCCCTTAAGTTTGCAAGCATTTACTTGACAAACTGTATGTTTCTCACAAACATTTGGGTGGCAAAATTTCAATTGGTATTGAGTTCAACATTTTGGGTACGGAACTTCCCAAAATTAAGTTCCATGTGAGCCAATGTGAATATATCCTTTATGGGTGTATACGAGAGCTTGGACAACTAAAAATGGGATGTTTAGAATCCCTAATATGAAGTAGAAGGTTTTTCACTGAATGACTACCAAACCAAGGTTCGACCAAGAGTCCAGCAATAGTTAAAAAGGATGGAAAATTGTAAATTAATAATAATTATTACATAAAAAACATTTCACTCTCGGTTGTGCCACTTTGAAGATTGGGTTATAATAAAAACTAAAAAAAATATTTTTTAAATTTTTATTTTATTTATTTTATTTAATAAAAAAATATTTCGGCTCCATCAAAGTGTTTTCCATCGTTCAACCTGAAACATTTAATTTTTAATTTTTTATTGTAAACCAATATTTTTTTTTTATTATATTATATATTTTTTTAATTTTTATTTCATTTTTTTTATTTAATTAAAAAAATTGTATATATTATATAATTTTATATAATAAAAAAATATATTTATAATATTTTTTTTATTTTATTTTTTTTATTTAATAAAAAAATATTTCGTCTCCATCAAAATGTTTTCCATCGTTCAACCTGAAAGATTTTATTTTTAATTTTTTATTGTAAACCAATATTTTTTTTATTATATTATATATTTTTTTATTTAATTAAACAAATTTTATATATTATATAATTTTATATAATAAAAAAAATATATTTATATTTTTTTATTTTTTTTATTTTATTTAATAAAAAATATTTCGTCTCCGTTCAACCTGAAACATTTTATTTCTAATTTTTTATTGTAAACCAATATTTTTTTATTAAATAAAAAAAATATTTCGTCGCCATCAAAGTGACTTCCATTGCTCAAATTGAAACATAAAAAAAAATATTCCAACTATTAAATAAAAACAAAATATAGTCTCCTTCAAAGTGGTTTCCATCGCTCAACCTGAAACATTTTATTTTTAATTTTTTACTGTAAACCAATCTTCAAAGTGCCACCAGCAAGAATGTTTTTCCAAAAAGCAACTCGGGACGCATGACTCAAAAATCGTTTGAGTCTAGGGAGAGTTTTATATAAAATCCAAGTCCATTCCTTTGCATCTGAAATATAGATCTGACTTTCACTAGTTTGTGTTAGTAGGACAACAGTATTGAATCATCCCACTGGACCACATATACAATTTTGATAGCCCGAAATTGTGTCAAGTGGTAAAAATCACAGCAAAAACTTCTCTCTCACTTATAAAAACTGCTGCTCGCTTCTCTTGTGCTGTCCACTATTTCACTTCTCTGGCATATTTCATAGATAAAATATTGTTGGGGAAAAAAGGCTGCATCCAAAAATTTGTCACTGCTCAGATGAGTTATTGTTGCAGGCACATATCTCGATTCACAATGCAAAGTATCCTAAATGATTTAAGATCACTTTGAAGTGATATATGGTCTCAATTTTCTGGATCTTTACATCTCAGTTTCTCGGTATGAATGAATAAAAAGATGTGAGCTGTAAAACTGTAATATTTCGAATTAAATTGTATACAGAATCATTTATTTTATTTTGATAAACGTCTTTTAGAGCATTAAATCTCTGTTTTTTCTTTATATTTGTATATTTTTGACAATGAAAATTTTTTTCATATTTTTAATATATTTTTTGCAGAACAAACCCTTTAATGCATTTAAGCTCGAATTAAATTTTATAAAGCATCTTGTTTTTACTTTGATAAACGTCTTTCAAAGCATTTAATCTTTGTTTTTTCTACATATTTGTATAGTTTTGACACTATGAATACATTTTTTCATATTTTTTAAATATATTTTCTTCTGAACAAAACCTTTAATGCATTTAAGCTCGAATTGAATTTTATAAAGAATTTTTTTTTACTTTTATAAACGTCTTTCAAAGCTTTTAATCTTTATTTTTTCTTTATATTTGTATATCTTCGACGATGAATAAATGTTTTCATATTTTTAATATATTTTTTGCTGAACAAAACCTTTAATGCATTTAAGCTCCTTTTCCCTGTGGTTCGAAATACATACAAATGCACTCAAAACTTGCATGGCGCACACAAAATTGTTTTATTGGGGCACAAACATGGTGTTGCCACACCATTGGGAAGCTGAAGTGGCACCCAAAGTGGTGCTTTACGAACAAACAATTCAAGTGGACACAAGAAGAGTTGTTTTTGGTTGCTGTACTCGCATGTTTTTGCGCCACTTGGACGGTTCATGATTTTTTTCCGAGTATTTTTAGGGCACAATAAATGTTACGAAATGGAGAATGATAGTTTCTGTGTGCTTAAATGATTAAATTGAGGTTATATGAAGCGCTTTAACTTTTAGTGGATTTATTAAAATTATAAGAAGGAATTTATATGCTTCAGTTAAATATTTGTCTTACTTTAAGGTTGCTCAAATAAAATTGTCTTGAACCTGAACAGTCAAAAAGGACGTTTCAAATTTTCAATTCGTTGCACATTGTCATCCGCTTTTTCCCGCTATTGAGCGCTGACTTTTATGTCTTCATCGAAATGGCACAAAACCGCCAAGTTGCATACAAATTTTTTTAGGGAACAATGCGAACAATAAACTGCGTAGAGAAGCGTTGAGAAGTGAGGTGGGGCAGCTGAGAAGCGTGAAAATTTGCTTTAACCTTGCAAACCTTTTACTTGGTGGAAAGTGTGTGTGTGTGTGTGTGCCGCAGCAACAGTCGAACATTAAAAAAATGAGGCAGATAAGACACACAATTGGTGAGCAGATGACGCAAAGGGCTAACAACAACGGAAGATCGCCCATAATGCAGCAACATAAATCAGCGGCACAAAGCCCACAAGAAAATAAAAAATTAAAAAATCTTTTTTATCAAAAAAATTCAGCTGACAATGAAAAATATGGCGGACGAGCGGCAACAAAAGCGCGCGTAGCCTTCACACTTGTCGGCCTGATGGCAATGTTGACTTTGGAACAGGAAATTCTTTTGTGCAGCTCAACCTTATCTGACAATGCCAGCCAACAACACCGAGCGACCAGCGACAGCAACGGAAAACAGCGGCGGTGGCAGATTTGCCAAAAGGCGGCAAATTATGGTTATGGGGTGATGATGATGACGACGACGATGAGGAGCAGCAGCCGCAGCCGCACAAAGCAATGCAAGGTAACAGCAACAACGAAAAATCCCTTTTGAACGCTGGGCTTTTGTTATTATTTACGAGATGGCTTCATCGCATTTGCGTACCGTGCGTCGCAACTCAGCCAGTCAGTCAGTCGCAACTCAGTCTGCTGCAGCGGTATGGGCAGCAGCAGCTGCACATGCCGCATGCGACCTTACATCCAACATTCAGCTATCTCTATGCGCCATTTTTAAAACTTTTTTTTGTTGCTCAAAATGCGATAATTCAAAAGATTTACTTCTGTCAACATTGCCATCATTGTCGAGGCAGCGGCGTTTCCCATGCCAACAGCAGCCATTCCAGCTCAATTGCGATTTCAGCATCGTTGGCTGCGCACAAGCGATGCTCAGTCACACACACACACACACACACAAACGAATGCATAGCACATTTTAGGGGTTGGCAGCCATGCTGCGTTCGTTTTCTTACAATTTTCTTTACATTCCCCGCTGCGCGCGTGTGCACTGACGAAAATAATCGAAATGGTTGCTTCAGTTTCAATTTTAAATTAAAAATGGCAGCACTCGTAACTCATTTTTATGTCCTTTCACTTTTCTTTGCAGTGCCGTCGTCCCTTCGACTTTGACTTCTCGTGTGTGTGTGTGTGTGTGTGTGTTTGTGTGAACTTGTCACTTGGTCGTCTGCTGGCTGCAGGCCAGGGGTTGATTTTCCCATTTGTTCTGCTATTCTGCCTATTGAGCTGTGCGTGTCATTTATCAATTTGTTGTTGCAATTTCTATGTTTTGTGTGGTAATAATAATTATTCGATTTGGTCGCAAGACGCTCTTGGGGTGCAAGGCTGGCTGCATTTTCATTATCTAACTTTAACACTCATAAATCGCCCATGAACTCTAAATCTATCAATAGCTGCAGCAGTGTTTGTTATAATTACGATTTGTTATTGTAGTTTTGTATTTATAAATGTGTGATTTTTTCGATTTTTAGTGTTGTTATTATTTGTTGCTCTTAAATTTAGTGATTTTTATGTGCATTTTTGTATGTAATTATTATTTATGACATCATTTTGTGGTGTGAAGATTTCAAGTGTATTTGAGCTAAATATGGTTTCCGCGCGTCTGCTGGAAAATAAAGGAATATATTTCAAGGGCGTTTTAGTACTAAAAATCACAGCGTTGCTGGTGGTCGATATGCATCAAGAAAATTGTCTGATTTCAATTAGTTTTGAGATCAAATCGAGGTTTGAACTCAGCTCAGGGTTTGAAGTTGGGGATTTGAAGCATTTGCCGAAACTTGATACAAGTTCCAGAAAATTTTTTTTATTTTTTTTTAATATTCGAGGTTTATAGATGGTCTGCTAAAATTTATTTTTTGTTTGACTGAATAATAAATAAATAAATTTGGTCATTTATAAGAAGCGTTTTGAGTCTTGGTTCCATGTCGAAGATGAAAACTACCAACAGCGAAACAGAAAATTTTTTTTATTATTTTTTAGTATTCCAAGTTTATAGATAGTCTGTTAAAATTAATTTTTGTTCGACTCAATATTAAATAAATAAATAAATAAATTTAGTAATTCATAACAAGCGTTTTGAGTCTCGTCAAAGATGAAAACTAACAACAGTGAAACAAATTCTTCTAAGTTTAAGGTTCAAGTTTTTTTCAATTCAATTGCCACAATCGACTATGAATTTCGCACACCGGAGATAATTTTAATATAAATGCTAATATTTAAATTAAAACTCCACCATAACAACCCCCCTCGCCACTTCACCAAGCAATAATTTCGAGTGCTCTCTGCTGTCGAGCAGCAGTAGCGTGAAATTAGATGGGTTCACGCTTCAAGCGTCTGACAACTTCATCGTCGTCATCATTGTCATTGGCAGCAACAGCTTCAGCTGAACCTCGAACTCCGCCACACCTTCCAACTCCCCTCGTCATAATTTTGTCTATTGCTGCGCCGCGAGCAACATTGCTCAAGTGGCATTTGTTGCAACCCCATTGGCCGTCAGGCTGCGCTACCTCTACTCGAATTTCCCAACGCATTTCCCATGTTGCGTAAATACAATTTCATTTTTCTTTTTCTATTTTCGTTTTCGTTTGCAGCGTGCGAATTACACACACATACACATAGAGAGTCACACAAAAGGCGCCGCCGCGTTGCCATCGTAAAATTAGAAACACTTTGAATTAAATTCACATAAAATTTAGTGTGTCCGTCTGGCCGACTGATCTGCCTGTCTGTGTGTGTTTTCTTTTGTTGTGCTTAATTTCTTTCATTTCGGCATTTGGCCTTCCATTTCTTCATCACTTTGTTTTTAGGTTTTTTTCTTTCATTCATTCTATACATTTAATTAAGTTGTCTTCAAAGTACGCAAACCGCATATGGCACAGACGGCGGCGTACGTTTGCACCATGCCCCCTCGTGCCCCCGCCAACATATGCCAGACACAATTCTACGCTCATTGGCAGTTGCCAGCCATTCAGCCAGCCCGCCAGCTGTTGATCCATTCACCCGCCAACTGTCTGTCTACCTTCTCTGACGCTTTGCTCTTTTCACAATTTTCAGTTCATTTTCAAATTGTAAATTCCACTCGATTCGATTCAATTCAATTTTACAAAATTTCAATATTCAACGCGGCCGCATCTAATTAGTGATGGCCGTGGCAGCGTCTGGCCGCTGACCGCTTGCTTGCCCCTGCAGCATGCCGCAAATTGCTCCTCAAGTGGTATGTCTGGTGCCTTATTTGCTTTGGCTCCCCATATCCCAATGTCTTCGAAGGTCTTGTTTTTGTACACTATATATACATTTATATCTATGTATGCATCCAGCCCAAAAATTCAAGCTGCTTCTTATTGTTATTGTTGTTGTTTTACACACATTCACTTAATGGCATCGCATATTGCCGTTTAACAAGATTTCTCTTCGCAGCAAACTCATTGAATTTTCCATATTTTTTGTGCTTTCCTGCTCCACGCGATCTGGTGTTGTTTTGTTGTTTTAGTTTTGATTGTGTTCACTTTATTGACTTCTTGACTTAGTCGAGTTTTTTTAAGGTTGTTGACTCCGTCCGTACAGTCGCCTACTGGCGGCAGTGAGTAGTCGAGCTGACAGGGAAATCATTGAAATTAATTTTTATTTCAGTATATCTTTTGTTGCTTTATTGATAACTGCTGGTTATTCTTGTAATTTATGTTTGGTGGAATGGGCCAATTGCAGTAATGAGCGTAATTAGGCGGCGACTAAGCGTGGAATGCATATGGCACAGCAACAACAATGACAAAGGCACGAAGAGCCAGTGTCCAATTGGAGCGTTTGTAGTCGGCAACTTAAAGATATAAATTCTGCTGAAGATTTCGACATTCGGGTAAGAAATATTTGAGGAATTACAGTTAAGCCGCGAAGTTGAATGACTTTGAAAGTGTTGTCCAGTGTGGGTGGAGTCGTGGCTTGGATCATGCAGCCAGATCTGAACTCGGACTGTTTGCATGAAGTAATTTTAAAACCACAAATTATTCAATTGAAAATGGAGTCACAAATGGAATTTAAGCTTTCGAGTTCAGCATCCTTAATGATATGGAAATTATCCATATCTTATAGAGAGAAGTATTAAATTTTGTATATCTTAAACTAATAAAGTTAGAAGGAGGAAATTCAAGGATGTGGTAGTATACATATTAGTTCTTAAGATATATTAAAAAAAAAACTATTTGAAATTTCCAAGGTATTCAAGGATAAAGTTTAAGAAGGACATTTTCAATCTTTTTTCGTCCTTTTGCTCCAACACATTAAATTTTCTAAGATTATAAGGATTTTTCTCTTTCATTTGATACCCATATTGTTGTTCTACAATTTGCTACATTTTTAATATAATTTTTTTGAATTAGCAGGTCCTTGAAATTTCATAGTTCATTTAAACAAAACCCTGACGTCAGAGAGAAAAACTAAAAACACAGTTTCACTAAATTTCGCTCCTAGTTTCGCAAGTTTATCGACTTTTTCGTGTGTAAAATTTGTTGTCGTTCGGTGTAATCAGTGATTCCTGGGCCTATATACAAAAATTAACCAAAGTAAGGTTAACAAATTTTGAAAATACTTGAATACATGTTTAAGTACCTAAAAATATATTTAATGCCATTATCATTAGCATTTTAAGACGTTCAAAAATTCATTAAAAATTCTATACCTAAATACATAAACTTGCAATACCAGAACAAATTTCATGGAACTTTCACTTTGAACTTTAACTCTTCTTCTTCTTCTTGAATGGCACGACAGCCCGATTACGAGTCTTAGGCCTATCGACCCGCAACCATCCATGTTGTGCGTGTGAAAATTTACAAGTTTGGAAGGGACCTACAGCTGTATGCCGATTCCGAACGGCGAGCTGGGAACTTTTTCATAAGCAATTTTACTCTCAGAGGTTCCCCATTTCCTGCTGAGAGGACAGTCGCCAAAAGAAAAATTGTTGTTTTTCCTTTTTTTTCAGTGTTAGCAGCAACGGAGTTTTGAACCTGGGTTCGAGCGTCGCATTTGACTCGCGGTCCAACGCACTAGCCAGCTGAGCTACAGCGGCTAAACTTTGGCTCTAGGATTGCCAATAAAAATTACAACTAGTCTCAGTCATCTTTCTATTCCGTCAGTGAGCCTATTCACTCTATTCACTCTGACATCCTGTGATTGTAGGCAGTAATCTGAGAACTAATATTGTGACTGAAATGGATTCTTTTGCTTTCAAGTTCCACATTCGGTTTGACCTTTGCCATCATTAATGTCACTATTTGTACCTCTTCACTTATATACAAACTTACGTTTGTAAATAATGAACTGAAAGATGAGAGTAAGTGAGTGTCTAAAAAAAATAATTCGAATTACTTAAAAGACTTTCTTCTATTCCAGACAATTGAAGCAATAGTACTAGGGTTAGTTTTCACAGATGAAAAATTGTTTAGAAGGACATTGGTTAAAAAACGAAGGACATATCGTCTCCTGAGAAAACAAATGTCGTATGTCCTACTAAGCTTAATGGAACATACGACATTCGTTTTCTGAGGCGACGATATGTTCTAAGAAAAATTCAATTGAACATTTGAACTAAAAGGCAAATGGCGTTCAATTAATGATTAAAAAGGCCACCATCCATAAATTGGATTGAAGCCAAGGTGGGACCTCATACGAGAGATTTTAAGTTTTTATGACACATGGGAGTAAATAGTTCCTTAAGCATATTCTCTGGTGAAAAATGTGGAATAAGCGAGCTGATCAGTTTATGATGATTAGAGAATCCTAAATCATTCTATGGACTACCCAAATAATTGGAATTGAATGGAACAGAACCTTGGTAAGAAATGAACTAATTGCATGGGCTAACATTATCCCAAAAGATTCGTATTGCCTCATAGAGAAGACATATGCTCACAGATTATATCACACAGTACATTCTTATGTACATCAACTCAAAGAACTAAGAATACTTTACAGATGACTACACAGATAACTTCGCCTCCACAGACTACTACAAGAAATACATCCAAGAACAAAAATCCTTTCAAGGTCCAAGTAAATTTCTAGAATTCAGCAAAAAGAGGCTTTTTCTATTAGAAATGGCACAGAATTCTTAACATTTGAAAATTGATGTTCGGAAATAAAGTTTTAATGAAAATATGAAGGAAAAATAAATGAAGAAATGTGAATATGAAATATGAACTGGTGTCATCAACAAAATCTAGTTAGAAGTAACAATCAAAAATGGCAAAATTGAAAACCAAAATACTTGCATACTTTTTATGACGCTTTTCAAATTGCCTACATTACAGTGAAAACAATAAATATTCTGCATAAATAAATATTGCCATACTCATCGATTCGCATAAAAAATCTTGACTGCAACAACAATAAGCATCAACAAAAAATACTAATAATCATTTTTCGCCAAGAACAGCGAACAACGCGCACAGGTCATCAAGTGAGTAAATAAAAATAGGAAAACGCTTTCCATGTGTGTGTGTGTGTGTGTGTGAGTTGGCGTGTATGCGACAGCGCCCTTTGGCCCTTGGCAAACTTTAGCACTTGAATTACGATTTGCCGATAAGTTTTGTTGTTGTTGCTCCAATATAAATGTTGGCACCGTATGGTCTGCGGCAGGAACAACAAAAATAAAAATGACAAAAATTGAAAAACGGCCCGAGAGTATGCGAGTGAAAATGGGGGCAAAAGAAAAGGGCGGAAAAACTAAGAAAAACATAGAAATGCCAACGCAGTGTGCATTATTGTTCGGCTGGCATTATTTGTGATTTCTTTGTCATTTGTGTTGCTTTTACTTTTTGCCTAAATTGCTTTTGCTTTCGATGTTGTGTTCATTGTTGTTGTTTTAGTATTTGTTGCTTTTATGTGCGGCAGGCATTTTTCATGTTTTTTATGACTAAGAGAAAAATAACTAAACTCACACACACACAGAGACAGAAACACTTTGCGGCACACTTTCCTTTCGTGACAGAGGCGCAAACATTCGGCGCTGAAATTGTAAGCATTCGCAGTGCCGTAAAAGAAATGATTTGCTATGTCACCAGAAGGCAATGAAATAACAAAAACAATAAATAATATATCAGAATACAAAGCAAAAATTAAGATAACGCAAAGTTTCACAATTGCCAAAAAACTGCAAAGTGTGCAGAAGAGCGAAGTAAAAATCGGAGGAAAATTGAAAATCAGTTAATAAAAAAAATATTTATTAGAATTGTTGGGAAATTGCTTGAAAATGTCTGGAGAGAAGTAAGGGGAAGCTTGAAATGCGACGTAGGGGGAATTATTTTTACTGAAGCATTGTGCCTGCTCAAAAGTTTCGAAAAAAGTAATTGTGGAGGTAGAACTTGAATCTTGACGTGGAAAGTGAAGAACTCTATTGCAATCAACTTCTTGGAATGAAAAAATACAGATAAATCTGTGCTCTATGTCAATTCAGTGACACATTTGCAAGCCGAGATTGTCTCTTCGCCCATCAACAAGAAAGCAGCAAAGTTTAATTTCAAGTCTAGAAGACTTGTATCAAAATATATGCTTTCTTTTTTAAAGCTCTTTGATAACCCGGGTGTGTCTTATAAGTGGTATTGAAAAATAAATCAAATAGTATTTTCTTTTCTTTTCCCTACCTAACTCAGCTATAGGCGCTCGATTTTGTAAAAGTCTTTGCATTAGCACATTTTCCTCCTCTACATTAATTCTGGCTTACAACGCCTTGATTTATCTTAAACTCGTAAATATTTCAGGTCATCTGACACTTTTGCGTGGCGCGACTTCTGGCCAGCAGAGTGTCACAATCTTCAGAAGATTAACGCCAACTGCAACACTGAATTTATTAACACACACACACACATACAGTTATGCATTACAAACATCTCAAACCGGCCACATGAAGTCACCAAGATTGTCGGACAGACTTTAGCATGTTTTCAAGTGCTTAGCGCAACCAGCAACAGAAACAACCAAACAAGCTGTAAAAAAATTTATTCAAAAGCCAGAAAATACTTCAAAAAACAAAACGAAACGAAATGAAATGAAAAAAGCTTAAGTGAATTTATGGCCGCGCCTAAATCATATTCATGGCGGCGCATGGCGGACAGACGCACGGAGTGTGGCCATTGAAGTAGTTGGAATGATAAGTTTTTTATATAAAACTTGAAAGCTTTAAGATTAAAATGATGTAATTTAGTGTGTGTGAAGCTATGCTCATTTTGGGACAAAATGTCACAGAAAGCCATAACAGTGTGCCAAGTTTTTTTCAAAATGTCAAGTGTCAAATTCATACACATATGTCAGTGGTGCACACAGGATTTCATTTAGGGGGGGTTTGCATACAACTTTTGAGCCGAATACCATTCGAAACCATATTTTGAGCCACAAATTTGTTGTTTTTGGGGTTTGAACCTCTGAAAACCATCCTGCGTGACATATGAACATATGTATGTGTATTCTACGTCATGTATGAAACACACAGTATGTCACAAAAGTGTCACAAAGTAGTGTCACAAAGCAATATTCCTATTTTGACAACTTACGACAACTTATCACAAAAGTGTATCACATTTTTCTATTTAAGTTTTTGTTGTTTTTAGTAATTGCAATTAAAGATATTTAATATTGACCTCTGAATTTGAGTTCTGAATGCTTGGGGGGTCTGAGCCGCCGAAAACCCCCCTGACATAAGAACATATGTACATATGTATATTCTACGTCTTATATGAAACACACAGTATGTCACAAAAGTGTCACAAAGTAGTGTCACAAAGCAATATTCCTACTTTGACAATGTACGACAGCCTATCACAAAAGTGTATCTTATTTTTTTTTAATTTTTGTTGATTTTTAGTAATTGCAATAAAAAATATTTAATATTGACCTCTGGATTTGAGTTCTGAATGTTTGGGGGGTTTGAGTCCCCGAAAACCACCCTGCGTGACATATGAATATATGTATGTATATTCTACGTCATATATGAAACACAAAGTATGTCACAAAAGTGTCACAAAGTAGTGTCACAAAGTAGTGTCACAAAGCAATATTCCTAGTGTGACAACGTACGACAGCCTATCAAAAGTGTATCATATTTTTTTATTGAAGTTTTTGTTGTTGTAATCGCAATAAAAAATATTTAACACTGACCTTTGAGGATTTTAATTAAAAACAAAAAGTTAATAAAAGAAAGAGTTTCAAGTCTATTTTCTTTGCTATCACAAGTGTACCATGTTTTTTTAATTGAATTTTTATTGTTTCTTAGTAATTGTAATAAAAAATATTTTATAGAGGCCTCTGAAATAAAGTATTTTCATTTTGAAAAAATTTTATAATACAAAAAAACTTCGCTAAAATTTATTTATGTTTTCATTTTGTTTGTTTACATTTGTATTTTTAGTTTTTCTATGACACTTTGACAGAACTGTCATTTGTGGCGGAAATACAAACAATAAAAACCATTTCTGTTGAGTTATGAAGACAATCTGCAGCCAATGAGTGAGACAGAGACAGAAAGATGTCGTTGATTTCAACGGCGTGAATCGCTGCCACCAAGACAAGGGTTTGCATTTAAATTAAGAAATTCATCTCCAGCGATTGTTAACCGCTGCTCTACCGTCGCGACGATTCCGTGTAGCCTTTGTTGTTTGCTGTTGGTGTGTGTTGTTGTTGTTGTTTTGCAGTAGTGGGCCTATGCGCGCTTTTACATGGCAGACACTCATAAATTATACAACTTGCCACGAAGATGCACTATCGATGCATGTCTGCCCGAGCGCGCTTCTATTCATAGAAATCACTAGCATCACAACAATAACAATCCCAAAGCCCAATTGTGTGCACCAGTTCGAAGTTTGTGTTGGCATTTGCGCCCCGTCGCAGCCAGCTCGCTCGTAAATTTCCACCGCATACAATGGTGGCTGGCTGACTCGAATTCAACACTCGAGCGCGTCAATACTTGCATTCAGCTTGTTTATATATTCAATTTCGGATTTTTTTTTATTCGATATGAAATCTTTACATTTGCGTTTTGACTGTTGCATACGAAATGAGTTGCACACAAATGTCAAAAACACAAACAGAAAAAACAAAATTCGGGCCGTCCATAAGACGAGATTTATTTGAAGGCGCTTTTTGCACCTCGGACTGGTCGGCTGACCGGCTGGCTGGCCGACTCGATTTGATTATTCACTTTTCGATTCAATTCAGTTTTGTATATTGTTTTCTACTACTTTCATGGCTCATAAACATTTGCATAAATAGCCCAATAATCATTTGGGCCGGTTTAATGAAATCAAAATCACAACTTGAACGTGTTTTTTGCCATTTATTTCTGTTTTTATTGCATACTTCTGATTAAAACCATGAGGTGATTTTTGACAGTTTTAAAGGCCTTAGATATATACTGGTACGACGCCGAGCTATAACTAAGTTTTACGTTTTTACAATAAATTGGTATAAATTTGGCATAAATTCTTAATTTTATATGCAAACAAATATAAACGGTTCACAATAGAGAATTTATCATGCAATATTTGTGGATTTACTGAATGATGAAATAATTTCATTCAGCGAGAGAGGAATGCGAATGGCTTAATGACTTAAAAACATAAATTGACTCCAACCATGAAACTTACATTAGATGAAATTTATTGCAAAGTTAACGTAATTATCACACTTTAATGAATTTTAAACAAATTTAATTAACTTATTTGCATATCACGGAGATTGTTTTGCAATCTAACATAGTGTAGATTATTGATTGAATTAGTATTTGAAATACATTTAAATATTTGGACTATGAAAATGGGTTAATAAATATTACTATTCAGTATACTTCTCTATTGGTTTTAAATTTATATTAAAGACTTTTGCAATGTACAACAATATTTTTGTGGGTACTGAAATTCTTTATTGAATCTTTATTTTTGTAATATTTTCTTATTGTTTTTTAGTTTTAAAGGCATTTTTTCATCAATAAACTTAAACATAGAAGTTCGGCTGACTTATTTTTTTAACGTTTACTTGAATATATTTTGACAGTTTACTCAACTTAAACTTAAATCTTCTATGTAATTTTTCAATGGCCACTCTGTGTCTTATTTACATTACAACATCATATGTTAAAAGCTTAATCCATCCAGGGTTTACGTTGTTAGAAGTGAACACTCCTTCTTCAAGCCTACGTTCCTGAGCATTTTTTCTGGGACACCTAGAACAACAAAAACAACAACAATATTTAATCATATTTTTTAAACAGAATTTTCAGAAAAATATTTAATAACACTGCACAACACACAAAGAATAATAAAAAAAGGTATATAAAAAGTATAATTTGAATAAGTACGAAATAAACACTTAAACACATTTTCAGTTTTGGCTTAATTCTGTAGTTCAAGTTAATTTCTGAGCTTTGATGTATTCAGAGACCTATAGTAGAATTTTATGGCAAATATTTTCATGGTACATTTTGTCCTTAAAAAGTCCTGTTTTGCAGGACATTTTTGGCATTTTAGAAAAAAAGGGTCAAATTGACCAATAAAAATAGGAGCTACAGGGTTAAAATGCTCCACAAAAATGTTCTTCGTAGTATTTTAAATCAAATTTCTGAACACATCACATACCTAAAATGTGAGGTTACATGGTTTTCGCATGACGATTCACCATAAGAATGTGCAAAAAGGGGAAAACTTTGACACCCCTAAAAAAAATTCAGATGTAAACTTTCAAAACGCGGATGCACGTATATTTTTTTCCCCCCCTCTACCAGAATCCGTTGTCAGTACCTTGTTATTTAAAAAAAAATGATTTTGTTGTGCAAAATAGACTCCGAATTTTACCCTGTGTCTCGATATTACTTTTTTATACTTAAATCATGCAACCTTTGCCTAAGAAGTGTGCACAGTGTGAAGTAGCCACGTCTCTTTGTTAGAGTTGTAGAGCTAGTTTACTTTTGAATAATTTTAGCTTAAAACGGGTTAAATACATTTTGTATCAACATTTTTTAATCACAGAAAAATTATTTAATATTTATGGAAAAATATAAAATTATCATTTTTTGATTTTACTTAACCATTATTAAAGAAATATAAATCAATAGTAGCTTTTGCTATAAGATGACAAATAGGTGAAGTTGCTCTCAGGCAACTTTGGAGTCGAAAGGGTTAAAGTAATGTAGCCGATTTTCTAACTATTCCAATGCAGCCGTTGCAAGTCTCACACAACCAAACAAACTGAAGTTCGCATTTGTCATAATATGTTGCAGCAAACTTGTGACTTTTCAAGTTGTCATTGTTGTTGTCGTTGTCGTTGTTTTTGTCGCCTTGTATATTAAATGACGCATAAATCATACTAGAGAGACATTTTGCCGCATGGCGTTTGTTTTCTATTTTTGTACTTTTCTAGTTTTAATTAAAAATGCGTGAACACATAACAGCAACAACAACAACTATAAATCCACTTCATGCGACACGCACACAACATGCAAATGTTGGGCTACCGCGCTGGACATGCAACCATAAAACAACAACAACAACAACAACATCACGAAAACATACAAATTGCATGTTGTTTGTTACTGTTATTGTTGTTGTTGTTGTCGGCTTACAGCACATAAATTGTGTTTATGACATTAAAAATGACACACCGCAAATATGTAACACAAAACCAAAAAACAAAAAAAAATTAAATGAAATCAAAACACAGCGACACAGCAAGTAAGACGCGCAGTAAACGCCAAAGGAAGTGGTAAAAGAGAATAAAAGTGCGACACAGCAGGCGAATTAAAAGGGACTTTCGTCGTGACCCAAAAAAAGCTAAAGCGCTGTAAAAAAGAGAAATTGTTGGTACACGGATCTGGTATGCAAATTGAAAGGAAAGTTGAGACGATTCGAAAGGCCGAACTGTCTTCACAGATGTCTAGATGGTCCAACGTTCGGCTATTTAAATCCAATGGAAGTTCCAAAAAATCCCAAAAAATAAAAAAAAAAACAAAATCCAAACTCAGATACACAAATTGCCAGATGTTTGGATTTGTTCAAATAGACAGAACTTTCTAATACAAAAATCGGCTTCGAAGATCCGATTTTTTCTGAAAGTTTGGACCTCGAAACGTTCTACAAATGATATCAAAAATTTTCTTCCTAATAATATAAACAGATATCCCTTTTAAAGGTATTTGCAGACTTGGGTCATAAAAATAATTTGACAAAAAAAACTCTCGACAGATATCCAACGTGACCCTCACTCACCAAGACTCAAAAAACCCCCGACCAAAGTAACTCTTAACCCACACAAACTTTCTAGTTCTCGTTGTTTGTTCGCCCATTAAATCTTCATACCCATTCCAAACGCACATTCATCCACTCCATCTGCCGACTGTTTGTCCGTCTGTCTTGTTTGCCGGTCCACTTAGTGCGTGTCCGGAACGGCAACTTTATTGCAATGCAGCATACGCCACTCGAACGCCGCTGAGTGGCCTTTCATACACTGCACTTTGCCACATCGCTCCTCAACCCATCGCAACATGTCGTCGTCCTCCATGCCGTTCGTTTACTCCTTTTCCCTAACTCGCGCTGCCGTCGGACGGGACTGGACCGTAGCGGCAACTCTGTGAAAGGCTGAAATTTATGACATCTCACGTAATTGCTGCAACGCATTGCCCACTGCAGCGACAGCATACAACATGCAGCATGAAGCAAGCAGCACAGTTATACAATTTTCATTTCATGTTTTTCTTTCATAATTTTTTTGTATTTCTTTTTCTTTTGTGCTTTTGCAGTCACACTGCAAACAAAAGACAGGCAACAACAACAACAAATGAAAATTGTCGCAAACTCTGACCCATTGTTCAAGCAACGCTGCTGTGTGTCCTCGGAATCCTTTTTTGGTGCGAACGATTTCCCGTCCTTTCCGTTTGCGGAGCGCAATGTTCTTTTAATGCACTCTTGCCTCATACGGCAACATGAAGCAGGAATGCTGCACATTGCACATTGTCGATGGCATAGTGGACGCTGTGCTGAATGTCCAGTGCCCGTCGCGAAGCGTTAAAAAGCGATTAAGGACGCGTTTACGGCGCATGTTGATTGCTTTGAATGATGAAAGGATTTTCATGCCATTCACTCCATGCGAGCAGCACTGATGACATTTATGACTTTTATTGTAAATTGTTGTTTTTGTTGTTTTACCATATGATTGCTCTGCTTTTACGAACTATTAAAAAAGGTTTATAGTGCGATACAGACTTTTATTTTCTTGTTGACCAAATGTTGAAAATTATAATCATGTGCAGGAGAAGAAAACACGAGACATTATAAAAAAATACAAATTGTTGTGATGCAAAATAATATAAAAATGATAAAAATTCGCTGCCAAGTGACTTATTTCTAATCTTAAACTGCTGACCAAGTAAATTTTAAAATTAATCATTTAATATTTTTAACTTTTAATGGGTTAATCATATTTTCGTTTCTATAGCTTAGAATGATTATAAAGCACTGTTCACTCAAAATCGGTACGCACAAATGAGGTTATATCTCTTGAAAAAACAAGCACACGATAATATTCTATAGCTCAAACAAAAGGGTATTTATACAGTTAATCAAATAAGGATACAACAATTTTATGTTAAATTTTAATGTATGAATTTGCGGCCATTTCTTTTGATGCTGTCCATTACTCGTTGAACATCCGATCTAGTGACCTGGACAGCAAACTTGTTCCACTTAACACTCATTGATCCTGCGTTTTTGATAACACCACCATTTCTGCGCATTTTTTTTAACAATAACCCAATATTTTTCGATTGGGCGTAAATTTGGGCAATTTGGTGGATTGCTTAGGTTTGGCTGTTTCGGCACTCCATTGACACTATTGGCTTGATACCAATTCATGGTTGCCTTTGAATAATGAATGCTCGCCAAATCTGACCAAAACTTTACTGAAGAACGTTTCTACAAGCATTCCTTCCTATATCCTTCGGACGTCATAGCGCTCAAAGTCATATATGCCCTACTCTTCAGACCACAGCTGTAAATAGTTTGCCAAATCATCAATTTTTTGGTCAATTTATCAATTTTTTTTTTTTAATATTTGGAAGGAACATCGCCCCGTTTCTTTGAAGCATAAAACTTTTGTCCTAAGAGTTGTTTAAAGTCAAGTTTAACATAGATTTCATCATCCATTATAACGCACCCATTAAACTTGGTCAAAATTTTGTTATAAAGTTTATGAACTCGTCTTTTTGCTTTTACATTTTGTTTATCTGACCGATTGGGGAATTTAATAGCTCGATAGTCCTGCTTTAACCCTTATTCTCATACCCGGTTACCCGGGTGCCCACTGCGATGTATTTTCGTGGAAAAAACTGACAAATAATGAAAATTTTTTTTGTACCTTCCGGATCCTCGTTATTTAGCTGAAAAGCGAACAAATCATATATTTAAAAAAAAATCACTTTTTAATTAACAAAATATTGAAAACTTAAAAATTTCATGAAATGGAACGACGTTAGTAAGTTTGGGTATGAGAATAAGGGTTAACCCTTTCGGGACTACTGGGATAATACGTCCCAGCAAGTTTTTGATGGCCCTCGAAACAATTATTAAAATCTTCCGACCCACGCAAAATATTTTTTCGATTTCGGTGTTCCCGCATAAAAGGATGATTTCAGAAGTTGAATATGAAGAAGTTGAAGTTGAAGTCCAATATAATTTTCTAACCCCAACATTCATGGCATAAGAATATTTCTACTAAGAGTATTTTGGATTTCAAAATTAAACTCCGTCCCGAAAGGGTTAACGCGTATTCGCCTAGCTGTCGATAAGCTAGTTCCAAATTTTTTAGCGCGATCATTGTCAGATAAGCCGGGATTCTTTTTAATTGAGGCTAGAACACTTCTTTTAAGTTTTGAGCCATTTTTTGTATTTTTTAATTTTTTCTGTCTACTTTTCAAGGCTCAGGGTATCCTTGAATAGGTTTATTACTCTGCAAACAGTAGTTCTGAACAAATTTAATATTTTAGCAATTTTTGATCCTGACCATGTCGGATTTTCTATAAATTTGTTCAAAATTAATTTTCGAGCAGCAAACTCCATCGCGAATAAAACTCACTAATAAAACTACCAACAAAATTGTAACCTGTTAACGGTACATTCATTGCCTTCTGATACGAACTTACTTTTTTAATACATTCCAAAAATTACTCGGAAAGGATTGCTGGAGTGCGAACCAATTTTGAGTGAACAGTGCTTCAATCCACTAATTGGTTTTTCTAAATGCTTGGGGGGTAAACAATTTACACAAACAAACTCGCAGGTGCAATATCAATACCTGACTTCAACTTACTGGCTTCATAACTTTAATTAAATGAATGAATGAAGACGATTTAGCCACTTTATGTATCGAAATATATTAAAAAATATTTAAATTGCAAAAATTATTAATGATCAACATTTGCCAATCGCACTGAATAACATTAAAGCAATGAATTCCGTTTCGATTTTATTGAAACATTTTGCAATTTCATTACAAAATTTCAATAATAAATAACCATTTGAAAAAACAAACCAAATTAAATCTCGCATTAAGTAAAAAAATCAACGACCCACAAATCACCACCCAACCCCCGCCTAAAAGGCGGTTTACATTAACAAACAAAAACAGCCACCACAGCAAAATCACATTGATTGCTGCTCGGGGCTGCTCAACTCAGAGCGAGCAATGCAGCGCAGCTACGCTCAGTTCAGTTCAGTTCGGCAGCAAAAAGTACCCAATTTCAATTACAATTTCCAATACAATTTCAATTTCATTGCCGACGGCCGTCGCTACAACCATATAAACAACAACAACAACATACAAACAAATACACAAGAACCAGCGGCAACAAAAGCATTGCGGCAATGCAACAATTCGGAGCAACGCAAGTGCGATTCAATTAAAAGAGTTTTGGCACGCTCTAAAAGCCATAAAGTCCATAAAAACCCGCATAAAAACTATAAAATGAAAATGAGACTGAAACTGAAAAGAACATACAACAGCAACAACAAGAAATGAATTCAGTGAGCACTACAGAAAAACAGGAAAAAGTGAAGGAAAAAAGTAATTTGAATACGCACAAACAGTTGGGGGGCGTTGCGGGAGCGCGGCTGAGGGATGCAGAGTGAGCGTCAGTGTAGTGTTGTTGTAACAGAATGGAGCAGAATGAAATGAGCCATGTGTAAGGCAATTGAGCGCAATGAATTTTCACTCGAAGCACCCACGTGGCAGCGATGTTGTTGGGCGCTCACAGCGGGAAGAATGTTCGCTTTCACAGTTTGGAATGAATCGGCGCCCAGCCGCTTCTTTCCTCTTTTTGCGCTCTCTTTGGCTTTTTCGAAGACGCTAGGGAGAGTTTAAATAAACTTTTCTTAGCTTTTTTCTATTATTTTTAGTCTCTTTTTTGCTATTCATTGCTATTCATTTCCAAAATCTTTTCCCAAACTTCCTAGCTTTTTCATTTCTTTGGGTGTTTTGTGCTTCTCTTTATTATCGTAGTGCACTATTCACCTTTCAAAGCTCTTCCTCTTTCTTATCTCATCTTGCTCCCCACTTTTTTTCGTATAGTAATCTTTTCGGCAATGTAAGCACTCTACTTTCAGCACCTTTTGCCTGTCTCCCCTCTTCACTCTCCTCTGCAGTCTTAAAAGGATTCTTTTTCGCACCCCCCACAATTCCCTCTACTAAGACCTATAACGTTGCGTTGCCGTTATCATTGTTATTGTTTTTATTGTTTCTGTTGCTGCTACTGCGGCTTCAGCTAGCTTTTTCGTTCAGTCGACTTCACTCGCGCTGCTCTCCGTTGCTGTTTACTTGCATTTTTTTTGGCTGTATTTGTTTTTTTATTCAATCACTGCAAGCAGCAATGATTTTTATTTTTATGCGCTCACGTAACGATCTCGTTTCCACTTACTTAAATCTCCATTTTAACGGTGCATTTTATGTCCCATTCTGGCATTTAGCCACGCGCTCGAGTTGCCGAGCGAGCCTCGGATGCGCAGTTGAAGGTTGTGGGAACAAATCGCAACGATTGAGTGGGTGGCGGGCAGTGGCAAGGGCGAGCGGCAGCAGCAGTTGGCACATGGACTTAGGGGGGAGTGGAAGAGAAAAACGGGTGTTCGAAGCTTCAAGTTGGCACTGCGAGAGCGCCAAATGCTGAGAGAGCGCAAAGTATGACAAAACCCACATTGAGTGCAATAAAAGTCTGGGATAAAGCCTAAACTTTTTTAGAAATCAATTTTTTTTAATTTTTGATTATTTATGAAATTTTTACTAACCATAAAATTAGTTAAAGTCACCGATTTAATGCTTTTTCAAATTGTTTTTATTATCACATCAACAAACAGTTGAAACACCACAGCAATTCAACAGAATCCGACAGCAACCACAGCAGCAACACCGCAATGCGCAGTGACAACATACCTACACCAACAATAACAAAAAACAATTGAGCGAATCGTTAACGAAACGATTATGAGGCCATCTCAGTCGCACTTAAAATGGCCATAAACGACGACAGTTATGGTGGCATTTGTTCTCATTCATTGCCGTTTCGTGAGAGCCCGATTGTTGTTGTTGTTGCGGCGCTTGATGTTATTGTTGCACTGGCTCCAACGGCGCACGCACTCCCTGCAAGCGACTGCTGCCCGCACACCGCAACAACGAAAAGACAACAACAACAATGCATAAGTCGAGCGCCAATTTCGCACGAACATAAAAATCGATGACGCTCAATTGAAATATTTTCAGTTTCCCACACACGCAGCGCGCACAAGCAGAGAGCAGCTGTCACTAGCCGCTCTCTCGCCATTAAAAACAATGGCCTGCTGTCTGTTTGCACTCGCTTCATCTCGTTCTTTCGTGCGCTTCCGCGCCATAGCGCTGTGCTCTCACTCACTCTCGCTGACTCTGTCTAACGCACTCTCCGGCCTGCTGGGCGATTTGCCCCTCCATTTCGTTTGAGTTATCGGCAATTTGCTTCAGCAATCATGGCTTCCGTGTGCGCTCTGCAAGTCACGTGGTCGCCAACGTCGACAAGAGCGCATCGGATGCCGAAGATGGCAACGCGCAATGGGCGACGGCAATGCAAGCTGCCATTAGTGTTGCCATTGTTGTTGCCATTCACTTCACTCACGAAGGCGTGGCTTCATTTCGCTGTACCCCGACGCTGTGTTGTGCGCTGATTGTTGTTGTAGCTGCTGCAGTAGCCTTGCGGAATTTTATGTTTCGTTTTATGGAGCATTTTAATCGGTGCGCTCGTCGTTTGGCGCTTTTTAACGGTCGACGCGCCGCTGCAGTCATTCGTCGCTTGGCATTTTGTGTGTGATTTTCTGCGCTGCTTCTTCTTCTTCTTCTTTGGTTGCTGCCACTGCTAGCCGCTTGTGTTGCGCCATTTAGCGACGGCAAAATTTTGCCGCTGCTGTGTTGACGTTCTTCCACTTGTTGTTGTTGTGATAATTATTTCAATTGTTATTAGATTGTTGCTACAACTATAAAAATGCTATGAAAATATTTTTTATTTGGCTTTAAATGATTTTCAGTGAAACATTGTCGATGCGAGCAGCCAGCGACTGCTGCGTGTGCGAGCTGCTTGTTGTATGTGTAAATTTTTGGTAACATTTGTGGTGACAAATTGAATCTGATTGCCGTGATTTGTTTTTATTCGTTGCAAATACGAATCGTTGACTTTAGTCTGAATTTTCAATCAGAATTTCGCGAAGTCGAAGGTTTTGAGGTTTGATGATAATTTTCTTTTACTTTTGTTGTAGTAATATTCATAATTAATCATCGTTGAGAAGAATTTATTTTCATTCGATTTTGTGCTGATGCGAAGGTTCGAATCTGAGGTTGAGTGGTTGTTATTCCTCTTAAATCAGAAATACAAATGCATTATCGAGTTCGAGGAACTGTATTCTTCACCCCCTCCCCAATTCCAATTTAACAAAAAGTTCATTAGCAACATTCCAGACAGGAACAACTGGGAGGGGAGCTCAGCACCCTTAATAGGGAAATCGCACCAGATCTACACCAACGGTTCCAAACTAAACGGAGCTGTTGGTGGAGGCGTCTTCTCAGACTCACTTGGTATAAACAACTCCTTTAGACTGCCGGACCACTGTAGCGTGTTCCAAGCAGAGGTTTCAACCATTGACGCTATGCTTCATCACCTGTTCGGGCTGGTTCGTGATAACCTAACAAAAAGGGGTTACAGATCCTGTGGTAACACAATGGGCCTAGTTTGGCCTAAGTGAGCTCTCACATGAGAGCTGGCATCACCACCTGCCCACCTACCTATACACCAAGTAGAGAAGTTTCAAACCTACAATCTACGCGTCTGTCACTCTGAAACGCCACAACCATTTCAACGCAATATCTATCAACATAACAAAATGTGAAAAGCTTACGAAAAAGGGAACCATTTTTACACAAAGTAATTTTGAAATAATTTTTTAACAAAAAATATTTTAATATTTTGAAGCATTAAATTCTTTTCCGCCCATAGTTTAAAGAATTTCCTTTATCTATCACAAAAGACTTTAGACTCAAACAGAAATTATTGAACTTGTGCTATACGCATTGTTGTTGTTGTTGTTCCACAATATAATAAATACTTTGCGGCATGGCCACATTTAACCCCGAGCTGGCATGCAATTTACGAGATGCCATTTCAAGGGTGAGGTATGCATGGCTCAAAGGTATTCGTAGTCTATTTTTTCATTTTCATTTCTATTTTAAAGCTCCAAGAGTCCAAGACAAATCACGATCATCGCATTCGTGTGCGTGCGTGATACGATTCAAATTCTTGATAAATTCATTTAATTTAATTTTTTTGCCGCCATCGCCTCACAGACTACAGCAACATGGGCGTCTTGGGCCTTTTGGTGCTCTCGAGCAGAGACCGAACAACGCACCGTTGATTTGTACGAAACAGCTGCAAAAGCGACATTTTCTACAAGAAGTCAAACATTGGAAAAAAGCACAAATAAAAGACAAAAACGCACAAACAAACAAGTCGAGAATACACGACGAGATGAGGGAATTGCGCACCGCTGCCGCACGTTGAAGACGCAGACGGCAGACCCACTAAGAATAATGAAACAACATTGTCGACGGTGGAGTAAAATTAGAATTGGAATTAAAACGGAAATTAAAATGGAGAACGCGTTGCGCGTTGTTGGCCGCGTTGTATTTTACTTTAATTGTGTGTGTTGTAATTGCTAATTAGAATAATAAAAGCATTTTTTAATTGTACCTTTTCGGCATTTTAATTAGACAGCCATGCAGGACACAGTGGAAAGAAAAGGGAGTGAGTGGAAAGGGGGCAATGGTGGGATATGGATGAGGTGCAGAATATAGTTGGTGATTGTCTAAGGTAGGTTCGAATCCATGATAGTTAATACTAAAATAGAGAAAAAAAATACATTCTTTTGATGGCTTCCGGTTCAATCTGATATAGAAAACTTCTAAGAGTAAAATTTCTCATTAAAAAAGCTCACTAAAACTGTAGGTTCCATCATGATTGGGGATTGGGGGAAGCTTGGCCTAAGTCTCATATTCGGCCTCTCGTTCCTGCTTTGTATGTATTTATCGTGTGTATTATTTTCAGCACGTAAACAAATTTCCTCCACACCCTGGGCTGCCTTCTCATAATTTGTGTCCAAAAACTACAAGAAGTAATTAATTTGAATTGCTGTCATCAGTGAATAGCATTCGGCGGCGATTAGCAGCTGCATTTCTACTTATTTATAACTAGCAAAACAAATACGCACACACACATGTACACCAATATTTGTATATAGTATGTTGCAACTGCAACTGCCGCATTGCATAAACTACAAGATTCAAGCAAATGGCTACAAAGTGAATGCATTGATCGCATCACAAGTCCAAGTAGACAAATTCACCGTGCAGTCTGCTTCCTGCTATCTGCGTCGAGTTTTGTGCTCTCATACATGTAAAAAGTAGTTTCTTTTTAACACTAGAATGCCCGACGCATTTTAGGTATGTCAGATTTTCGGGCATTCTAGTGTTAATAATTGCCTTGTTTGAATTCATAACTACTGTACAGTTATTGTCAGTGGCTTTTACTGTTGAAATTAAATTACAGTGTAATTCTGGTACGTATAGTGTTTTGAATAATTTAAAAAATAAAAGACCTCAATGGAGTCAAAATGACTCCCTCGGGCATTCTAGTGTTAACAGATATTCACTCATAAATGAATGTCAGCAATGAACCATGTTTTACCTGTTCACTTGCTGACGTTTTTTTAAAGGAATGTTTCGTTTTGTTGCCTAATTACAGGCAATGAGCTAAATGTATTTTTTTATAAGCAACACACAGCGTGCACCTGTAAACGGCAGGCAAGTCTCGACATACCGATGTATTTATGTACGTTTTTATATTGTTACTGTAAAATGGTTACAAGAGCATTAGCATTGATCATAGGTATTGTTTTTTATACCAAACTTATGCATCAGCTATTATGGCTCAAGATCTACAAGCAATAGAAGGATTTCCAAAAGAGGACCTTTTAAAGGTAGTTAGGTAGGTTTGGCTGCTCCAAGAGGAGCACACTTAGGCCAGGCGGCCCATTGTGATACCACCTGAGATTGAGCATCAGATCGCTCAATCGTTAAACCAGTTGGAGCTTTTAACGAAGCTTAGTAGACGGGGACCTTGTAGAAGTAATTTTTAAAATTAGATTTAATCCTTTGGAACCATTTTAGGAGAGTTCTAAAATTTAACTGCAAAATGGGTCATATTTGATGTTGTTGGGGCTTTTGAGTTAAAAACCACAGACAGTTGAATTCGTGTGGAGTTTTGGACATTTTAAAAGTTATTTTTAAAATGTTATTTAATCCTTTGGTACGATTTTGGGAGAGCTACCGAGTTTTACTGCAAGATAGACCATATTTCTTGTTTTGGGGATTTTTGAGTTAAAAGCTACAGACAGTTTTTAAAAGGTTGACCGAAAACTCCTTTTAACTTAAATTCGCCTGAAATTTTGGACCTTTTAAAGTCATTTTAAAAATTTGATTTAATTCCTTGGAACCATTTTGAGAGAGTTCTTGAGTTTCACTGGTAGATAGACCATATTTCATATTGTTGGGGTCCTTGAGTTAAAAACCAAAGAAATTTTTTAAAAGAGTTGACCCAATTCTCCGTTTAACTTAAATTCGTGTGGAATTTTGGACCCTTTAAAAGTAATTTTTTAAATTTTATTTAATTCTTTGGTACGTTTTTGGGAGAGCTCCTGAGTTTTCAAGATAGACCATATTTTATGTTGTTGGGGTCTTTGAGTTAAAAAACACAGACAGTTTTTAAAGGGTTGCCCCAAGTCCCCTTTTAACTTAAATACACGTGGAAGTAATTTTAAAAAATTGGTTTTATCCTTTGGTACGATTTTGGGAGAGCTCCCAAGTTTTACTGCAAGAAAGACCATTTTTCATGTTGTTATGGTCTTTGAGTTAAAGCCACAAAAAGTTTTTAAAGGTTGACCAATATCGCCTTTAATTTAGATTCGCGCAGAATTTCAGAGACCTTAAGCAGATTTTGAGAAAAAGCTCGTGAATTTCATTACACGGTAGGCAAAGTTTTTGGTAGTAACTCCTTGCGTCATCATCAATTCAGACACTAAATATTGCAATGAATAAAAAAGTAAACCTGTGCATAGTTGAATGCATTGAATTCAATAGAACTTGCGAAATTCGGGATTTCAAGCATCAAAGTAGTCTTCGAATACAAATGGGTGACAGTAAATTGACGTCACAGCTAATTTCGGAATTGCCACATGCAACATGCGCCATCGTCATCGCCATCGCCGTTACCGTTGCCAAATATGTCCGACTTGTGATTTGTGTGACATGTAATTTATGCAACCGAACCGAGTGAGCTGCCGCCAATATTAAACTATGTTGGCTGAATTTGAGTTATCGGCAGCAAGAGAGTTGACCAGCGATCATTGCAGTGATGGAATTGGCCGATTGTGAAATTTTGAATGAATAACAAACACACCATTACACAGTGATTCGTTCCATAGACAAAATACAAAAAATTTACAGTCTCAGAATTGAAAAATGTTTATGTCATTTGAAAGGTAAAACTCCAACTAAGAAAACCCAAAAAAATCTTTGCAACAAGTTAATTAGTGTGTGCAACAGCTGCTCAAAGTCGAATCTTTATTCACAAACAAATTCAAACACATGTTTTCTGTTTTTAAGTTTATTGACTAAAAAAACCGAAAAAGCTTATGGTTAGCAAAAAAGTTCCTAAAACTTTCAATATTGCTTTAGAATTGATGTGGAAATTTTTGCTTTTAATGTTTTTTTTTCAAAATTTGCACAATTGAGGCTTCTACTTTACATTTAATTTGAAATAATTTCTAAAATAAAAAATCTGAAAATTGACAAACCTAAGAGAAAACCCACCAAGCAAGGCGAGTTGCTTTTGGCGGACGTTTTAGAGCGACTGGTTATAAAAAATCGATACATTGGCGATATTTTCGGCGATAAATTTGTTGCTGGGAGGGAATCGTTTTCTTATTGCCGGCAACAAATGTCTGGTGGGAAGTATTTTAAAAGTATGCGAAAGAATGTTTCTGCATTTTTTCTATTTTAAGAAGCATTATTTCTTTGCCGAATAATGTAAACATATCCTTCGATTTCTTCCGATTTGCGAAAATAATTCAATTTGAAAAGTGGTCTGAACGCCTGAAAGTACGCAATTAACATGGAAACTGAAAAAAAACTGCACAAATGCAAAAAAACATACATTTATTATTGTCATTTTTGTTGCAAAACTAAAGGGTCCTAATACAATTTATGTTAGTGCTTGCAATTACCAATGTTAACGTAACTGATTAAAAATATAATCTGGAAAATCTACCCGACACACTTGTTGCTTTAGCTCACCAAAAATGAGGAAAAATGCAAATTTAAGTCTCAGGCATTGCCAAACTACAAAAGTTTAACCAGAAATGCAGATTTAAATTCAGTAGATCACGAAAAACTAAATTTTATGATAAACAGACCACTTTTTCTGATTCTGTTCCGTGGTTGCATGGATTCGAATCACTGTGCATTGTGTTGACTTTCGGTGAAATAAGAAGTTCTTCATATGAATAGTTTGGTGAGCTGTGCTTGATGGTGGAATTGCAAAAGGAAAAGACGAAATTCAGCCAGAAAACATCATAGATGTATTATTGGATTCATCATAATAAAAGACCAGTATGTAAAGAAGTAAAGGGTCTACAAATTATGACTTTATCCTCCTCTCAATTCCGTTCAAAGTCCCATCAACTTCGAGTGCATGGAGCCGGCGTAATGTTTAAAGTTAACAAGCTAGTTGCATGCAATAAACCTGATTGTATGCGCACTTCTGCTGCACGCACTGTTGCGGCCATCAAAGCGACAACAACAACAAGACACCAACGTATAAATATGCGTAAGTATGTAATTGAAAAAATCGCCCCAAACGTTGCCATTGCACGCGGTCGGCACAAAATTAATTTCGCCGAGTACTTAACATAATTGCAGTAATAATTGCGTTTTACAGCATTTTGCACTGCATCAATTTCTGGTGCCGCTAAAGCGTCGTGCAACACATTAAACGAGGCGGTCATTTACGCGTCTGCGGCCACCTTTAGTTGCGATTCGGTCTGATCGACTTTGAGTGCCGGTCAGCGATGTGGTTAGGTTCGATTGCACAACTGGTGATTATGTAATTGATGAGAGCAACACCAGCAACGGTGGCATTTTAGTGCAACTGTTTAATAAAAACAACATGACAAGAGGCAACAATTATAGTACTTGTTGTAAAGAGGATATTGTTAAATGACGGAAAGAGAAAAAGAAGGAGAAAGAAGTGGCAGGAAGCTGCCGCAGCCAGAGCAGATGATTGTAAGAGCCAATAAGAAGACGAAGTAGTTGACTGAATTGCAATTTGAAATTAAACTAACTATTTAAGAAAAAATTATATGAAGCACAAAATTAAGTTAGAAAAATGAGAAAGAGAAAATCAAAATAAGAAAACAAGTTAATGTAATTGTGGTTTTAATCAGAAACTCCTAACGAAGGTTTATGTGTATGTAGATGCAAAAGTCCTTTGAAAGTTGCGCGCAATGCAATTTGCAAACTCTGCACACAAAATAAAATAAAGTTAAAAAAAATCAGAAAAATTGCTACCACACCTCAGGCCAACATGTAAGTGGCTAAACAACGATAACAGTGGGTTTTTATGTTTTTTCTTGCTCGCCCAGCTTTTTGAATTTCTTTATTCCTTATGCCCAAAAAACATTGAAATTTTAGGTATTAAGAAAAATCGATTTTTTTAAACGTAATTTCATATTTAAAATTTGCAAATTATAGTTCAAGCAGAGACTGACGCGCTGCCAAGGTACAATTTAAAATTTCCAAAAATTCCAACATACAATTTGTGACTTCACATTAATGCCACATTTTCCTGCCCTGCAGCCGGCACTTTGAGTGGTCCACCTCTGATGGGCCGAACGGAAGCAATACGAATCAATCAGATGTGTATTAATTTGTATAATCAGGTATGCGCACCCAGCTGCTGATGAGTGGATTTTTACTGAACAAAGTCGCAATGCTGAAAGAAAATTGCTAACAGTCCAGTTTTTCTAGAAATATTTTTGCAATTTCCATTTAAATCGCTGCTACTTTACGCAATTGTGATCATAGACTTTGGTTAATTAGTTTTAATGGCACAGAGAACAAGAACAATTAAAAATTGTATGGCATTTGCAAGCATTTCATATGTTAATTATAGGTTATGTTAGGTTAGGTTGGGGACTGAGACCGAAGTGGCTTCAGAGTTTATACTACCTAATAGTTCTGCCGACTATCACGTACGGAATGGATAGTCGGCAGCGCACACAGACTAATGCATAGTGGATCCATATAAAGGGATGCACATGCAATCGGTCACCTATCGCTGTTGAAGCATAAGAGGCAAGATGGAGGCTTCTGGATGCCTCTGGATCTGATGCCACCGAGACACCTCTTCAGGAAGAACAGAAGAAGAAGAAGAAGAAGGCTGCTAATAGAATCAGTCTCACGTATGATGACATTGTCTGGTACACCGGTGGCTCAAAGATGGAAGGCGGACCAGGAGCTAATCATTGCAAGTCTTCCAGGCTGAGGTCTTTGCCATAAACGAGTGTGCCAGAAAGAGAACTGACTCTCAATGTCAGGAGAAAGAGGATAATCATAATGTCCGACAGCCAGGCTGCAATAAAAGCTCTGAGCTCGACGAAGCTTTGGCTCCAAACTAATCTGGGAGACAGTAAATGTTCTCCAAGGCATTTAAAAGGATAACCGTTCCTGCGCACTGTGGGCACGATGGAAATGAGGAGGCGGACA
The DNA here is from genome assembly GCA_963971225.1 of Melieria omissa. Taxonomy (NCBI): domain Eukaryota; kingdom Metazoa; phylum Arthropoda; class Insecta; order Diptera; family Ulidiidae; genus Melieria; species Melieria omissa. The sequence goes on from OZ020267.1 coordinate 4,387,971, forward strand.
GATTGGCAAAGGAAGTTGCGGCAAAACGACCCTATGGACCTGAGTCGATCATAGGTGTCAGCAGAGCTCATTTCAGGCATTGTGCCAAACAGGAATTCAAAAATCGGGCCAACCAGAAATGGTTGACTCTCTTACACGCAAGAAAGCGTATACTGGGAAGTAGTGTCCGACCGAAACCACTTTTTTCGGCCGAAACCGAAACTTTCTACTTGAAATAAAAATCACCACATCAGGCATCAAAATCACAATTTTTCAACAAACGAAATTTACTTTAAGTAAATAAAGAACAAACAAACAAACATAACATAACATAAATAAATACTTATTAATAAAAATAATTAATCCATTTTTTAAAAACATAAACACAAAAAAAATCAAATCAAAATACAGTGGTGTCTGGATATAGTGAACTAATTATTGCAAGGTCTGTTCACTGAATTGAGGTTGTTCACTATATCAAGGTCAACATTTTTGTTCAAAAACTCGTTTTATTTGCTCAAAATACACTTTTTGTTTTTGGCTTGAAAATTTTTTTCGATATTTAGAAGCTCGATGTCAAAATTTGGGTGTTCACTATATCGAGGTGTTCACTATATAGGGGGTTCACTATACCCAGACCCGACTGTATTCCAAAAAGTTTCGGTTTCGGTCATTTTTTGGCCGAAACTGAAACCGAATACAAAACCACTTATTTGGGCCGAAACCGAAACCGAATATTCGGTCAGACACTACTGGGAAGGAAACTAATTCAGACAAAAGAGCTGTCTGGAACTAATCTGGGAAAAATCCAGGAGTTCCTGGACAGTATTGGGGGAGATGAATTCCTCCAAGAAAGAATAAGGGATACGACACAATAGTTCTCTTTGGACACAGTGTCTCGGGCAGTTGATGCTCGGCTCCCGTATCTATTCTACATCCATTCTAGGTTAGGTTAGTTGAGACAAAGTTTTCTTCAGGCTAAATCATCCTATTCCCGCCCAATCATCTCTTGATGTGACCAACTGGAGAAGGCGCGCGAAAACCAGAAACGTTTGGAGAAAACTTTCAGCGGAAGCCGTAACCGGGTAAAGTGTTGTTATGGCCAATCACTGCTTGATTAAATCGTTGAACATTTCTGGGTTTCGGGTTCTTGAACTGATCCACTTAATTAAGTCCAAAAAATTCGAAAAAATCGCAAAACTTAGCCATTCACTAGTTGATTAAATCCTTAGACATGTCTGGGCTTATATTTCGGGTTCTTGAACTTCTCCACAAATATCAGACACTGTACTTTGTACTCTTAAGGCAAAGCTTTCTAAACAGTTCATCGATTAAATACATTTTCTAAATTTAGTTTTTGCTCATTCCACTTAATTTAGTCCAAAAATTCTTTAAAAAATCGCAAAACTGTCTATCGTTATTAGTTGATCTGTCAGACAAAAAAAATCATAACGAATGATTATTTATTATTTTTGTAAGAAAATAAAATTGTCTTTTTATTGCTCAACAACAACGACAACAAACAAAAGGAAACTTTTTCGGAATAACTTAATTAAAATTCTTGCAAACGCCGCATTATGTATATTTTTTGCTGCTCCAAAGAGCGTCGATAAAGCAACAAAAAAACAATAATAATACAATAACAAAACAAAACAACAACAATTTCGATGATGGCTGAATAACAAAATAAAATACAGAACAACACAAAAATATTATCAAATAAAGCGAGAAACAAACAAATGAAGTCAGCGACGACCCGGTCAGACTCACACGACCCACGCAAAAATTTCGACAATACAAAAGCCCACAGTTAAGTTTGCGCCTTCAAAAGCTGCCACACAAACAATGTAAACAACAATGGCCATTCAAAAGAAAAAATATAATATAAACGAAAAGAAAAGAGGAGGTCGAAATGGAAGCAGCGGCAAATAAATTATAAAATTTGTTTAAAAATTTTCAAACAAATACAAAAATTTTGTACGCCTTTGGTGTTTTCTTGCAGCTGCTATTGTTGTTTTTGTTGTAGTTGTGGTTTTTGTTTAAATTTTATGTTGTTTATTCACAACAACTAAAAAGTTGTATGCATTATTGCGCCACTTGAATTGGCGCGTTAAAACCCAATAAACTTCATCTAAATCAGCGTCAGCGCAACGCTTCAGCCGGAGCTGCCCGGAGTTCGCCCGCAATCGTTGTTTCATATAAATATGCACATGTGTGTATGGGTGTGTGTGTGCTGCGCAGCTTAAATTGCACATTATTTAAAATCGCATAAATATTCTCGCACCATAATAATGTTTAAAAAACAAACTATAAAACCAGAAAATGAAAACAACATAAAAACAATAAAAATAAACTTAATGGCCAATTGAATTGGCCCATTACACGGCTTTGCATTCATTATATCGAATACAGTTTTGGGTAGTTTGAATATTGGCGTCGACACTGGTTGGCGGTAGTGGTGGAGTGAGACAATAGGAGGAGGTGAGGAGTAGCTACACTATTGAGTACAGTAATCCATTGTTTTGATGAGTTGGTGAGCAATTCAATTGAACCAATTCAATCAAGCGTGCAAATGAGAAAACGAAGCCCAATTTAGGCAAATCAACATAGCAAATGAATCAAATGTATTTTGGTTTTAATATCAAATCAGATAATGAATATGTATTTGAACAACCTATGAGGTTTTGCCCGTTTGTAGTGCCAAAAATAAGGCGTGGCAGGTATACAAAATAAGTAAATAACCGATCTAGTCATATTCGTTGGTCAGTCTGCCCTTCCATTTGTTCATTCGGAAGCCAACGGGTATCAACCTGAATTTTTAAGCGTTGTGTCAGTATTCAGAATCAAACTTGTTAAACATTTCAGTTGGAAATCCAAATAGTTTCAAAGAAGAAGAATTGAAAAGCTCATAAAAATATGAATAAGAAAATCCATGTTAAATGTTAAATCCAGGATATATTTTTCCATATATTGCTTTACTGTTTCCCATAAAAAATCGAATTTCTTATTCCATGACCCAATATTACTTTTCATTCACTTTATGCCGCTGATTGTTCTCCTTTTTTGCCGTCTCATTTAATTTCATTTCTTAATTCCATTTCGATTTCGATTCTTTCCATGCGTTTGCATATCAATGCTTCTTGCCACTTCGCATGTGTAGCCCAAAGCGTCTGTCTTAGCGCTTCCCTTGTAACTTTGGCGCTTTGCTGCGTATTATTGTTGTCTGTTATTCGGCTGTGACTGTTTGCTTGTTTATGGCCCGGCTGACTGGTTGGCTAAAACGTTGCGCTGATGGCCATCGACTGCTGGCGTTTCGTTTGATATTCCACCGCAAGCTTCAATATTCTCTGCTGCTGCTGTTGCTGCCGCTTTTGGTCTGAGCGTGTGAGTCGAATTAAGCAATTCCGCGTAATTTAACAACACTTTCGTTGCATAAATTTCACGTTTCCATTTCGAGTGTTTCGAATGCACGCCGCTCGTTTTCAATGACCCCAAACCGCGCCTCGCTGCCGCAGCGCAAATGGAGCCAAACACAATGCCACTGTCTGGCCGCGTCGGATCATCGTCGTTGTCGTCATCGCCGTCACTGCCATTGCCACTGCCATTGCCATTTCCATTGCCACATTACTTTGTGTGTTTTGCGTATTTTTGAAAATAAAAATTTTGCTCACTTGAATTGGCGCTGCGGCTGGGGGCCCGCGGCTGCGTTTATCAACACATTTACGACAAAATAATGGACTATTGCCACGTAATGTGCACAATTGCCGCACTTCATTCATTTGCAGCGGTAGCGACATGAGAAATGGAAAGAAAGATTTCAGTCACGTGACGAGTCATAAGTGAGGTCCAACGCACCCTTCGCCATGCGAAGCTTTTATCTTTAAGTGAGCACAGAAACAAATTTTTGCCTTCCGCATTGTAATCAACAACTGAGAGCGAAACTGATAATTTTCGAAATTGATTTGGTGTGCCTTTCTTTGATTTCTGATGTTTTTGCATGAAGTTCATGACTGGTTTCATGAATAATTTGGCAGAAGATGTATTACGAAAAAAATATAGTTTATCTATTCATTTGGGTTTTAAATGTATTGGTCTCTCGTGACTTTTGCCAATTTCAGTGTCATATGCGGAGCTGCCTGAAGTTATTGGTGAAATTGTAGATTTCAATATTGACTAAGCAAAAATAATTAAATAATTAGAATGTAATTTGGTTCAGAGCATTTTCGTTTGCCTAATCAATACGACCAAAGACAAACTCCAAATTGAACTATGATGTGCAAATGATAGCAGTTGAAAATTCCAAGGATTCTTGGGTCAAAGATAATGCAGTCGTACTATTTTACATCGTTCATCTGTGGGTGTACCTCCGTAGAAATTTCCAGAGCTTCTTTGACCATTCAAACATAGTTTTATGCGCATTGTTTGGCCAACTTTCGTATGTCTCTGATAAGCACCAATGTGAAAAGCACCAATCGATAGCTCAGACTTTTTGATTTTCTTGCTCCTGGGTTAGTTTTTCATACAACGAAAGCATTCTAATCCTTAAAATTGTCCATCACCCACTTTGAATCACTACAAACAGGTCTCCATGGCTATGAGGCGAGGTCTCTACTATTCTCCCTGAGGATAGACAATGAAACGCCTATGAAACCGGTAACGACATCTAGCGGTAAATAGCCGAATATTTATAAACTTCGGAACCGTACCAAATGTCATGTTTACTTCTTCTGTCATATGTCAACAATATTCAGTTCACAATTTGTCAAGTTTCATCCAACAACGCATTGTTTGACTCTCCGGAAAATGTCGGATTACATGCCTACAAATTACGATTTGCGGACACAGTTAATTTTGTGTTACCATTTGACGAAAAAAACCTTCTAAAACCTGGTGAAACGGTTAACGGTGAACGTTACCAACAACAATTGGCCGTGCTATACGCCAAAAACGCCCAGAATATGAAGCCAGGCAACACAAAGTGATTTTCCTCGATGGCAACGCACCACCACATCGCACTAGAGCCACCAAAGAATTGGTTGCATCGTACAACTGGGAAGCTCTTGCTCATGCGGCTTACTCACCAGACTTGGCGCCTTCGGATTATCACATGTTCGCATCGATGGGCCACGCATTAACGGAACAGCGCTTCAATTCTCACGCAGAAGCCAAAAAATGGATCGATGATTGGTTTCAGGCAAAAGACGAAACATTTTTTTGGCGAGGCATCCATAAATTGCCTGAGAGATGGGAAAATTGTGTAGCTAACGATGGCCATTACTTTGAAGAATAAAATTGTAATCATTTCCTCACAATAAACGTGTTTTTTCAAAAATAATTACCGGTTTCATAGGCGGGCAGAAGTTTCTGCATACAAAAAAACCACCGTTGAGGATCATTTGTATTGCTTTTCAAACTTTTTTTCATTTAAACCACTAAATCATATCCAAGCAAAATTCAATTGATCATTCATATTGTGTATGTGTGCCATTTTTTTCGTAGTACTCTAGGACTCGCTTTCGAAAACTTTCTGCACGAGACCGACGCTTCCGCCAATGATATGGCATCACACTCTTGTTTTACTCTCTCAATGAGTTGGAGTCTATTGGAAGGTTTTGGACTCCAAAATACTGAATCTTTAATCATGGACCAGATATGTTCAATAGGATTAAGATCTGGCGAAATTGCCGGCCAGTCTTCCCATACTATCTTAAATAGACTTTTAGCAACACTTATTGACATTGATAAAAATCGCTGTAGATATACGAGAGAACTGCTTAGGATTTTCACCACCACTTAACCCTCACAATGTCCAATATATTGGACTACAGCCCATACAAATCATACAGAACGGGTTTCTTTTCATGACGCAAAGTGTTAATTGGGGATTTCCCCATTTCGTTTTCAAATAAAACAAGCAATCAGAATTTTAACTATATTACAATTAAAACTTTTCCGCCCACCCTGTATATAAAGAAAGTGGATGTATGCGTGAAAGCGATTCACGCTTAAACGGACTGGTCAATTGTTGGATTCGTATTGAGTCAGTTCAGGTTCGTGCGAAAAGAAAATTCCGGAAAATCTCATTTCATCGTCATTTTTGACCGTGAATTCTAAAAATTGTCAGACGATAACGTTGGAACTATAGTTCCAACTTGACTTATAAGTCACACATCGATTAAATTCACTACGAACTTACTATTTAGTCATGTCCTTTGACAGAGAGAAAGGGGCGAGTATTGGACGAAGGGGCGTGGCACCACCCATATAAACCTAATCCTATTAATGAAATATCTTCGAAATTGTAAGGTGCATAGCTTTGAAAATTAGTATGGCGTCGTCCCATACATGAGTCGTTCCACTGGTAAGATTTAATGAGCGTTGGGCAAGGGGCGTGGCACAGTTTTTTAAGCCAAATATTTTGCTGAACTATAAGTTACCCGGCCATGAAACTAAGTACGAACCTACCATTTATTCATATCTTTCGACAGAGTAAATGATGTGTGGATTAAACAATGGGGCGTGGCACCGCCCATACAAGGCAAATCTTAATAATGGAATATCTTCGAAATCGCAAGCCGTATAATATTGAAATTTAGTACCCTGTCATCCCATAGATGAGTCATTCTACTGGTAAGATTTGATGGGCATTAGACAAGAGGCGTGGCACATTTATTGTGACCCAAAAATGTTGCTGTACTATAAGTCACTACGAACCTACTATTTTCCCTTTCGACAGAGGGGATTGTGCGAGTATTGAACAAGGGGGTGTAACACCGCCCATTTAACTTAAATCTGGTTCGAGCGCAGTCCATTTCTTTAGTGAAACTTAGCAGCAAAATTGTTGAGTTGTGGGTCTCGATTGCGGTAATCAGTAGCTCTTCTTCTTTCTTTAGTTGGTTTACTTCGTCAATTTGCATAGCCATAGATTCGACATCTCGATTTTTCATTATGAAAAAAAAATGCTGTGCGAGACAAAGTTCGCCGGGTCAGCTAGTTTTAAATAAAATTTCATCAGATATTTGGTTGCATTTCCGCATCACGACTCCCAAACAAAGTTTTCAGAAAAAATCGTTCAATCATGAAGTAATTTTTGTTACCTTAATATAGAAAAGCCTTATCTAACATTTTTGTTATTTTTCAGAAGAAGCAAAAACTTATGAAAAATAAACTTCAGAAAAGTTGAAAACAGAGTTAGTTATTTATTTATTATATTTATTTATTTATTTAGCTTAGATTAGACTATCCGACAAACTGAAATCTGTAAAAAAAAACTCGATTTTGAAAAAAAAAATATAGTTAGGATCTTTCTATATCAAGGTAACCATATATAAAACAGAGTCATGCAGCACAACTAAATATTATACAAATTTTAACAGCCCAAATTGCTTTCAACTTTCAAAAGAAGTAAAGACTTATGGCTACTCATGACTTATGGCCATTTTACACGAGCACAGGAACTTGAGCCTTCGTGTTGCTTATCTTCGACAAAATGCCAGCAAAGCCATGCAATATGGCTGTGTGGCTGGAAACTCGACACTCCCCACCCCTCAAGACGACCATTGTAAATGAGAAATAAATCAATAACTGAGAACGTTAGCTGAAATAAATAAGAAGAAATAAGAAATGCCTAAAAGAAATGGCACGTTTTGTTACCTGCGAAGAGCATTTAAGCCGACAACGAAATTGAAGAAATTGAAAAGAAGCAAGCAAACAACGAAATCTGACAGCATACAAACAAAAAAAAAACAAAAATCACTGATAAAGGGTGCAGGCAAAGGCATAAGGAAACTTAAGAAATGACAGCCAAGCAATGGAATTTCTACCTTCGAGGTTCCACAGCTACAATTTTCTGTTCGTGTGTGTAGGCTCTTGCCGCAACGTTGCGCTTTGCGTTGCTCATACGCAGTCAACCACTTCGACCGCGTACAACAACAACAACATACAGCAAACAATACATCCACGCATTCGTGATGCATCCATGTTGGCCTCTACCTACGTGCTGGCCACAACAACAAAGTCAATTATGAAAATATCTTGAAGAAGCAGATTCAAGAGATTGTCAACCGAAAAGGTCCATGGCTTACTTTTGTAGCCGGATGATGCAAAAGAAGACGCAACAATGTGATTTAGGTTACAAAGATTGAACAAAAGTAGCCTCAAAGAAATTTTGAAGATTTGTTAAAGCTTTTCAAATTGTAATACTTGAAGTTTTCAATTTAATGAATGGATTAAAATCTTTACAGAGTAACCAACAAAAATAATTTGTGAATGAGTTGAATAATTTTCAAATTTACTAACCTTCAGGTTGCTTTTGGAAGACCAAACTAGACTTGAGACTCAGATTTTCAGAGTAATTTCGTTCAGTGTATTCAGTTGTATCGTGCGATCAGTAAATGTTGCGCTCCTGCACGCTTTCGCCTGACACTTTGAACCGCATTCGTCGTCGGCTCGATGGGGGCCACACGATAAATGCTCGACTGCATCTGCCCTCGAAACGCTTCCACTGAAAATCGCTGACTGAGTGCCGCACACGGTAAATGCACACGAAGGCGGCTGTTTTTATCTTGATTATTATTCTTGTTAACTGGGTTGGTTTTCTTATTGTTTTCAGTTAAAAAAACCAAACCCAAAAGCATAACGTCACGCAGAATTCCACAGACGCTTCATTGTAATTAAGCAATTGTTGCAACATTGTAGCAAAAATAACTCAAGAAAACATTCAACTAGAATTGCAACCTACTTGAACTCAAATAAATCTCTCCATTTGAATATCCATCAATCCGAGAGCCATCACAGCTTAGCAGCTCATTAATGTCGCATTGCTATCGCAACGGCGCAACGCTTTGGCATTAACCCATCAAACATCAAACAAACACCAAACAATTAATGACAAGTCGTTAAATTAATCATGCCGCAAAACCCACTTTGCCAGCGCACGTGAGCAATTCTCGTAAAATCCCAGCGCCACTTTATGTGCACCGACAACGTTCGCTGCCGGCAGCCACCGAGTTTTATGACTTTTTAAACGCTCCACACTTCAGGCCGTGTATCGGTGTGAGTGTTGAGTTGAGTTGAGTTGTTGTGGTTGTTTGCGTTCGTTTGATGATCTGTTACAAATCACTGAAAGGCATAAAAAATCAATAAACCTCGGAGTAAACAGCAGCCGAACAATTGACAACAAGTGCAGACCCCAACCTTCGCGACCGGCGTGCCGCCTGAATCTGGACTACGCGGGCGGCATCTTCCAGCGGTGCCATAAAAACGTTGGGAACATTTCGGTTTTTATGTCTATTTAATTCCCCTACAATTCATAACAATTTCTTTTACGACATTTTCACTTCATGCTGTCTGAGAGCGGAGCGCCCAGGCGCCAGGAATGCCACAGCGGAACCTGGCTTGGCAGCCACTTGTGGTTTTACGAGTTGCAGATCGTGTTGCGACGCTGTCGGCGCTACTGGAATTTGGGCCATTGCAGGTTTACGACTTTTTGAGTGCAATCCAGTTGAAGGGACATTTAAACACACATCGTGTGGAAGGAACCGCAGAGCGGCAAACAATTAATTTTACAGCAATCCTTTAATGAGATACGGGTAACGATCTTTCAAGTTTGCGAGGATGAACCTGTATTTCGACACGCGCGCACTCATATCCCACAAGTGAGGAATGGGAGCTGACAGGTGCGACGAGAGACGCTTCCATCACCGTTTTCACCGATAGCTCCAAAATGGAGGAAGGTACTGGTGCTGGTCTCTACTCCGATGTACTGCAGACCCACATGTCATTCAGACTGCCGGACCTCTGCAGTATTTTCCAAGCAGAGATCTATGCAATTTGGAAGGCTGCCTTACTTATCCGTGGCAGTGGGCTACCACCCACGGATGTCACAATTTTCGTGGATAGTCAGGCGGCGCTTAGAGCGCTGGAATCAGTTGTTTTGAAATCAAAGGTAGTGCAGAGGTGTCGTACCGCATTTCAAGACATTGGGCACCACCAGGCCACTCTCTGTTGGGCTCCGGGTCACTCAGGAGTGGCAAGTAACGAAGCAGTGGACGAGATGGCAAAAAAAGGGGTCGCCTTGTCTGCCACCGAAGTGGATACCTCTGTGTTTCTTCCGATATCTGCCCTTCCATGTATATTGACAGGTTGACCAAAAAGGAAATCGAGTCGTCATGGCGTATCAGGACTGAATGCGGCACCTGCCGGACACTGTGGCCCTCCGTCTCCTTGACGAAAACACGATTCGTACTGTCCCTGAGTCGTACCTCCATTCGGCAACTCGTTGGAGTCATCACCGGACACTGCGCTATTGGATCAATGCTTACCACATGGCGCCTCTAGCCCGGTGACGTCTGCCGTAGCTGTGGAGATGAAGAAGAAGTAGAAACGATACATCACTTGCTGTGCACTGCCCGGCTCTGCAGGAACGCCGACTCCGCACCTTGGGGTCAAGATTCCTGACAGACCTGGCTTGCGCGGCGAAAGTCGAAATCTCGAATCTGCTCTCCTTCATTAAGAGGTCGAACTGATTTCCCCTTGATTCAGACTATTGGTTAGCTCCAGAACACCATAAGAAGGCCATTCTGGCCTTCGAGTGGAAGTGCGGTCCTGAAGCACACACCCTTCCCTACCTAACCTAACCTAACCTAAGAATTAGAGGATTGGTTAACTTATATTTCGCCCGGATTATTAGAAAGTAAATTAAAAAGGAAACAATGTATATCAAAATGTAAAAATGGTACAACTCTATTACAGATAAATATGTAGTAATGGCGAACAACTGTGTTGCCAGATCAGGAGAATTCCTCCTCCATTAAGGAGATTTCTGGCCTTTTAAGAGAATTTTTGGAAGGAAGAATTGTTTAGGAGATAGTTTAGAAGATTTATATTTTATGTTATGGAATTTTCCAGATCCTTAGTGGTTTTTTGGGAGATTTTTGAATTTGAATTTAGTTATGAATATTTATGAGAAGTTTAATTCCTTTAAAATGACGCAAAATTAAAAAAAAAAATTGAGATTTTCTTAACTTTTGGTAGGAAATTTCAATATTTTTAAATTTAGGAGAAAGTCATTTCAGGTATCTGGCAACACTGGCAAATAATGTGGAGTAAAGGAGACGGAAGACGGAGAATATAAGAAGCTGAAGAAGGTAAGGCACCAAGCGAATCGAAAACGCAATAAAAAGCCTTTGTATGATAAAAGAAGTGTAATTAGATAAAATTAAATAGACTGAAGATAAAAACAGTGAGGTCAGGAAGTTCTGAGGATCATAGTTCGTCTCCTCTTACTAAGTAATTCCTTTCTGATTTTGATGCCAAATATCAACACTACGAGTCGAAAATTTTGTAAAAATAGAATCCGCACTAAACACTCATTAAACAAAACATCACAACAACAAAACTAATGATATCCGAAATTACAATCAAAGCAACGCTAATAGCGGCAACCGAAACAACAGTAATGGCAGCATTAAAATTACACGCCTTGCAGCAACACACCTCGTCCGTTCGTCTGTCTGTCCGTTCGTTCGTTTCGGCACAGTGCAGCATAGCAGTCGTGCTCCCGCCCGCCCATATAATTTATGGGAGTTTTATAGATCGTAAAAATGCGCCGTAAAATGACTCCGTACAGGGTGCTGCACAGATAATTTTTACGATGTGTAAATTTAAAACGCTGTCTAACAACTTGCCTAACACTTTCTCGGCGAATGCAAGGTCGCAGGACTCGTACGCCGCCAGCACGCAGCAAACAGCGAGCTGGCAGCGTGTCGTGGCGTGACGTGGCCGGCGTTTTGGAGTGCGCCATCGTAAAAATCGCCTTTTACTACTTAAGTGAGCAGTAAAAATAGTCATAACAATAATATCGGCCGTTTTGTTGCGCGCACTCTCACCCTCACCCTCGTCTTCGTCCTCGAGCTCAACTCGTACCACCCCGGCACGCTCCACAATTGCGGCGCTCCTGCAATTTCCCATTCTCCATTTCTCGCTCGATTATTTTCAACCTTTCAACTGTAGCAATTGAACTGCCATTTACCCCCTTCACTTGACTCCACTTTGTTTATGATCTTTTTTATTATTTTTCAAAGAGCTGAGGGGCAGTGAAATGTGGTGTTGTGTTCTTATGATTTTCATAATCAGGTGAAAGACGTTGTTTAGTGTTTAGGCGGCAGACTGCCGCGTTAATGGCTCGTAAATGCAGTAAATCCCATTCGATGCCCAATTAGAAAGAACCATTTGGCGCAATGTGGCCCATTGCACTTTGATCTTTTGAGTTATTGCCGACGGTTTATGGTGTTGTAAACAAATGGTATAGAGTTGTTGTCGGTTGCCAGTCGGATTTCATCAGTTTGATTTGATTTCTTCATAGTTGAACCATTAAAATGTATACAAAGTGTTGTAGAGTCGTAAAATTGCGGGGGGTGCGTGTATATAAAATTGAAAGTATTTTTTTTTAGTGTAATTCGGCAATTTGACTGTTGTTCAATTGCTCAATTTGTGGGTTAATTATTTTATGTGCTTTTTCGGTGCATTGCGCGCGAATGGAAATGTATGGAAAGATTTTACAATACTTTGGGAGACAGTAGACCGGTCATACTGCCAACAAGCTGGGACTAGACAGTAGTGACTTCTATAGGAGCTTCTGTCTTAGTTACCTACAAGTACTGCTAAGCCATTTCTAGGTACAGAGAGAGAGAAGTTAGACTTTGTTTATGCTACATTAGGTTATAGAGCAAAGTATGCTACGCACCAGTGGCGCACGCACGATTTTGTTTCGGATGGGAGGGGATTTTAACTTTGTAACTTTGTCGAAAACTGTGAAATACCTGACATATTTTGGTCCTGAAAGTTCAAAATAGAAAATTTAGTTAAAAGGAGACAAGTTTTCTCTTTCATCTGATACCCATATCTTCAACATTGTACAACCGGAAATATTAAAAAAAATATAAATAAATATACAAATTTTAAAATATTCGATTTGAAAATTTTAAAGTCCTGTAAAAAAGACTTTGGGTCAGAAAATGAAAAACGGACTATGCCAGGTTATTATAAATACCCTCTATTTTCACGTCTATATCAACATGTGGATGGGTCTCGGGAAAAAACAATTTTTTTTCGCACGGTGTTGGTGTTTTCACTCATGTGCATCATAATTTCATTCATTTTCATTTTTCTTTCGATTCTATTGATGCTAGGCTTAATATTTCATTTTATATTTTAAAACCAGAGGAGATAATCTATTGTTTTCTATAGCAAAATATTTGAAAATTTATGATTTTTTGAAATGGTCAAAAAATTCACTTTTTTACAACTTTCACCGTCAGTAATTTCTCCAAATCTTATCTGATTTTGATAATCTGTATATATTTGGAAATTTTCGGAGATTTTTCGAAAATGCTTCTTATAAAAATTTTTTGATTTTTAGTTTCGTGTTCAGCGACCCAAAGTTAGTCTAGAAAATATTTTTAGGTGAATTTTTTGTGTCGAGTAGTGTTATTGAAGATTGAATATTGATGATTGAATATATATGCGACGGTTATACTTAAATTAAATTTCTGTACTAACTTAAAGGTATTTCGGACCTCAAAAACCCTCCCCTGTGTGCGCCACTGCTACGCACAGATTCTATTGGGACCTTAGATGGATTAGTTGAAGTAATGTTCTATGACTTTGGCGCACAGAGGGGGGTTTTGAGGGTTTCAAACCCTTAAACACAAAAATTGCTGTATTGCTTGTATTCGGCTCAAAAGTTGTACGCAACCCCCCAAATAAAATCATGTGTGCACCACTGCTCTCTGAACAGGTGAAATGTGACTTGTAAAGGTTCATTTATAAATCAAATAGACTTGCGTTGAGATCTTCAGGGATTCTTTATGAAGTATGGTACATCCTCTATGTTACTACATTTGTTTTTGAAAAGGTCCCCCTTTCCAATTGCTGTGCGCCGACTGACACCTTTCACTATTCTACTCACTATTTCATTACTTTTACAAATTATATGTGAACAATTAGATTCACCTTTTTTTCTTATATTTGGATCACTTCACTTTACATGTATCTATTGTACCTTTCGACATCTTTAAAATACATTTTCCATTTGGATCAATACACTTTTGAAAGCTTCACTTCAACTATCTTGAACTCTTTTGAAACTTAAAATTTTTCAAGAGATTTTTTTTCCGACAAAGAATTTCCCAACACTCTTTCCACATGTTTTGAAAGCTTCACTTCAATTATCTTGAACTCTTTGGAAACTTAAAAATTTGCATCACATTTTTTGTTTTGCAATAAAGAATTTCCCAACAATCTTTCCACATGTTGAAGACCCGCACATGGTGTTGAAAAAAAAACAACCCACTGAGACACAGCACACTGGTAGCCGAAACTCGAAACCACGTCTAAGTGGCCGCGACGAAGAAATCAAACTGAATGTTTACAAAACACAACACACATTCTGCCACATGCAACAAAATAATAACACATATAAAAATATGAAAAAAATTAAAAGCAAAACAAAACTCACCAATTTGCACACCTTTTCCTGCAGCGCATGAAAATATTGAAAAAAAATAATGGCCATAAATCATAATTTTCGGAAAAAATTAAAAACCTCAACCGGAAAAAATGAACAAAATAAAACTAACTGCGGCACAAAACTAAATGCAACCAACTAAACCAAGCAAAACCCAACAACCGGCCTAAGCCATTTTTTCACGGTCTGCACAGTTTTTTATGACTGAATTCTACGCTGTTGCGAGAACAACTCTGAAATATACCAAAAGGATATTCAGAATTTCTGTGGTGCTAAAAAAAAACATAAAACACAAAACTAAAAATTAGCCTCAAGGTCAAATTTTATAGCTGCCTCATAAAAAAGAACAGCGAAAAAAAAATACCCACAGATGCAAAGAAACAAAAAACGAGCGCCGCGACAGGGAACTCTTAGCCAAATCAGAGAGGCTTCGCTGTGCTGCACGCTGCATCATAGCTTGGAAGTAGCAGCTCAGTTCTAAGCGGCCGAGTTGCACTTGCTGTTGCAGGCAGCATTGACCTTAGCTCAAGGTCATAATTTCTTTTAAGTATTTTGCAGTTATTGCACTTTTTATGATTCATTCGAACATTCAAACGCATTCACAGCCTTCAATCGTTATGATTTTTATGAGTGCAGATGACACTTGTCAATGTCAGTGCACACCTTGCTGGCTACTTTCTGTGTTGGCCACATATGCCGTAAGGTGACTTCTTGTGTGACCAATTGGTGTGGTGGTCATTAATTTTAATTGATGAAACAAAGAATAAGAATGAGGTGTGTATAATTAATTGTTGTTGCATTGAATCAAATATAAAATTGTAAATAATCTTTTTTAGTTTACTTCTATTTTGAAGCGAACAAGTGAAGTAAATGGGCGACTTTGGCCTTTGAAGGATCATACATTGCAGCAGTGGCAAAGACTCTTGCATGACATGCAAACTTTTAGCATTGCATCTACCGGTGAGGCATTTTAGTGATCATGAAGTTCCACTGTAAGAACAAAAATATTTCTAGGACATTATCAGCAGCTTGCAACTTTGACAGTTGGTCTAAAAATTATGTGTCTTGTGTGCTTTTTTTATAATGTTTCAAAGTTATGTAGAGATTACTAAAAGCACTTCGAATCGGTTCATATGGAAACCACGATGAGGGGGTCTAACTTTTTTTCGAGCTATCAAAATCAGTCTAATGTGGTTCGAAAGCAACGTACGCATCTTAACTCAGCTAAAGGCTTTGAGAATAGACCTCACATGAAGTGCAGAGTAGAGATTGTAGTCAATTGCCGATTAATCCTTTAGCTACAGATTTTTACTGGGGAAAGCTAAAATTTTAAATTTTGCGTTTTATGCTTCTATGTGTTTTTATTAGCAACATTCCATCAGAAATTTTTTAATTTTTACACTCGGACCCTGTATTTTAGAGGGTTTTTCTATGTGAGCAACCACATCGTTGTGAAGAAGAAGTTATCTGAATTTAGATTCTGAATATAGAATTTTTCTGCTTCTTTTTCCTTTACTGTCACAATATACCATTAAAAAATGTGTATACTTCTCTTCTTTAAACTTAAAAATTCAGTTTATTAATTTTGTATTTTTCCTAAAACTTCAAACTATTCTATGGACCAATCAAAATGTATTCTTGAAACAACAGAAGGTTCCGACGTGCACAAAGTAGCATGTTGCCATATGGCAACAAAATAGCGAAAGGGTTAATCATCTATATGTGCATACAAATACATCGTACGTAGTTTGTACTCACACACCCACCTATCCGTGAGTGCATATTTCATTTTCCTGCACATAACTTTTGTTCACCACAACAACAAAAACAACATGAAAAGAATTGACATGGCCATATAAGGCAACGTGTGACTTTTGCCACAAATTTGAAATGTGCCTCAAATAAATTCGCCGAGCACTGATTTCGCTTTAAAGTGTTTCGCAGTCATATTTGCAGTTCCTGTTCCTGCCGCTTTGGTTTGTGTTGCTGTTGCTGTTGACTTGTTGTTGTTGCGGTTAGAGCGTCTGATTTATGCCGTGTTAAATGTAAATCACTTCACTATATGAAAAGCCCATTTAGGCCATGTTCCGACATGAGTGCCGCACTCGTGGCGAGTGCCGCACATACATTGCATGCACGTTGCAGAAACCACAACCACAGCTTCGGCGCTTCGTTCTCTGGCCCGCTCCTGTAGCGCGACGGTGTTATAGTGCATTGGCTACACTTGCCGCCCCCTCAATCCGCCGTCAGCCTCACCATCTGTGCGCTTTGGCCACGACATTTTGTTGTTGTTGTTGCTACTACTAGCTGTGCCGTGTTGTTGACGTGCTGCAGTTTTGTTGTTGTTGCAACAACACATGCATTTAATGCGGCCGTGTGTTGGTCGTTGGACCAGCCGTGATTTGACTCATTTTGACCCGAAATTTATGGCCGCACACAGATTCGGTGTACGATTTCATGTCCCTTGACATGTTGTTGTGCTGTGTTGTGGTTATTGTTTTTGTTGCTGTTGTTGTTGTACACTGCTCCATTTATGCATGTATGAGTAGGTTGTTATATTTAAGTGTTTGTGAGGTTATGTACTCTCGAATTTACGTTTATGCGCAGCGCCACGAAACGTGTCCAATGTTCGGCGCGGTCAGCCACAAGCGGCTTTGCGCCATCAAAATGTTGACGCGACTGCAACAGCTGACAAAAATACTGTAAAATATTAAAAAGAAAATAAATATAAATTTCGGTTAGTAGTAGTTGATAGATTTTTCACTCAGAAATATACTGAAATTTTGGTTTATGAAAAAAAAGAAATTTACATGTAAAATTTGTAGTGTCTGAAAAAATTCACTGCTTGAAATATGATTAGATTGTTTGATGTTTTATAATAAACAATTTGATAGGTGATTTCATTAGTTTAAAGTCGAGTGATGAAACTTGGTATCACAACAAGAAACACACTTCACACAATCCTATTTAAAGTCACAACCCCCCACTGGGCCCAACCGAACAACTGCGCTGATCGTGTGAGGCGATGTTGTCGGCACTGCAGCCGACACCAATAAAACAGCGAATAATTAGCAAATTAACTTTTTGTTGCTGCCATTGCCGCCATTTTAGACACTATTAACATTTTATAATTAATCCTAAACACGCAATTCTCGCTAAATAAATTGCTTTGAAAATCAGCTGCTCCCCATTTGCTGCCGCCGCACGCTGCCATGTCAGTTCGCTCACTGGTTGGTGGGCTGAATTTAAAATGCAACAAAGTCCTTTTAATGTAAGCCGACACGTCGTGGTGCATGCAACACAATTGGCAAATTAGCTAAAAAAATAAAAATAATAAAAACAACAACAAAAAACTGCATGCAGCGAGTAAACGCGGTGAATCGCCAATTTGCATGGAAATTATTACAACAAAAAAATGCGAATATATACAGCAACGGTTAATTAAAATGCATTTGGCGTTGCTTTTGCGGTTGGGCCGATGGGAGCCAACAACAGTGTAGACCGGACTAACGAGTGAGCGAGTATTAACAATTAGTTAGCCACTTTGGCCATCATTAACATTATGCTTGGTCATGCTTGATGCGATTGTTGGTTGTTGTTGTTGCTGTTTGTTTAGTTGCGGTAATTTGAGTGGTCATAAAAATGTAAAACGCATGTTAACTAAATTAACGGGCGATTAAACAATGACGACTACAACTAAAACTGCAATGGCGGCGACTGCGATCACATACAAGAAATGCCAATGTACAAGAACTATTAAAAGTCATGTGGGTATATATATTTCTCAGTTTCCTATAAACCACAGATTGGGTTAAAATTGTAAGAATTTACTACAACATTTTTTATTCTCTCAATGTCACGTTTTGAGCTTAAATCGATTTTGGAAGCTTTCATTGTTCGACCCAACAAAGTGTAGGAAAATAGTATGAAAAACAATGCTTTATATAAATAACAACAAACACTAAAGGATTTTCCTAAACTCCTCTAATAAGTAAACGAACGAACCAGAATTCGTCGGCATTCGGTCGCCCGCACTGCGCCACCAACTCGTAATTCACCGCACCACACAAATCCCTAATCTAAATCCTAGCGCAGCCCGACTAGGCACACTCCACAGTTCCCCCGTCACCCGGGTAGCCGGTCGGCACATGCTGCCCACTCGTCGCGCCACCACCAACACTCCTTGCAGCATGCTCCACGCGCGTCGTAACTTCACATTTTCGCCGCCCACATTTCCTTCTGGACACAAATTTATTAATCTCAAATCTTGGTCTGTAAATCGTCGTGGGCCGTGCGACTTGAGGCGCAATAAGTGCCAAGCCTGGCCAGGCGGCAGCCGAGCATCCGCGTCACCATTGCTCACTGGTGGCGGGGTTGGGTGTTGGACTCTGTGGCGGCGCCGGCAGTCGAGGGGAGCCTTTGTTAGTTGCGTATTTGCTGGAGTATAAAATTGCGTTTCGCCTCTTTTTCGCTGTTCGTTTGTGTGTGTGTTGGTGTAGTGCTTGTTAGGCTGAGTTGTTGCTGTTTGTGTTATTGTTGTTATTGTTGTTGTAACAAGATTTAATTTTGTAAAAAAGTTTCTTAGCACAATTTATGTGGAGTACATGTGGCGTGTTGTATGTGTTTTCGCATAAAGTGTTGCCGCCTGGATTTATAACACATGAATAAACCCGAGGGGCCAACAAACGGCTACGACAACAAACAACAACGGCGGCGGCAAACAACTGCGACAAGCATTACACATCGAACGCGTGAGTTGGCTGTGACTCGAAATATTTAGGAGCATGAAATGTACACAGCGAGTAGTCCCGTCCAGTTCGAGTTGTAGTTGTAGTTGGCGCAAAAAGTACTGTAATCGTGTGTGGTCAATGAAATGACTGGATGCCTGAAAAAGTTTAGTTGAGATAATTGAAAGAATTTTGGTTTGAAATACTTATACACCAATATCTCGCTTTGCGTCGTTTCGTTTTGCGTTTTTTTGAAGTTGCGTCGCTGCTGAATTAGTACTAATTTCCTTTGTTTTACTTTTTTTAACTTTTGTGAAAGAAAGCCGACTTACGACAACAGCCACTATGGACTCATCAGACAGTGATTAATTTTTATTTTGTTCTTATAAATAAATTGAATATTTTATTTTGTTTTAGCTGAATTTTTTTTTTTAATATTTGTATGTATATAATAAAATTGTATATTATTTTTGTTTTTTAAATGTTTACTTTGTTAAATTTTTTTTTTAAAAAGTAGTATTTTCGTAACCCTGGAACCTATCTTTGATCTTTGCATGGTTTGCTATAGGAAATCATAATTCACTTTGCGTCGTTTAAATTTGCACCATGTTTTTTTGGAGCGTAACCATGACGCAAAGTGCGCTATGGGTGTACTTGAATTTCTATTAGGAACTGATTAGTATTTTTCGCTAACTTTCGAGTAGGGTTGCCACATAGATGCTTTTAACAACATATGAAAATCCTTGCATTAGCCGCTTGAAATGGGTGTAGCTGTTTTCCTATAGAGAGAAGTATGAATTTTTGTATATCTTAAACTAAGTTAGAAGGACGCAATTCAAGGATGTGGTAGTATACATATTAGTCCTTAAGATATATTAAAAAAAACCATTGTAAATTTAAAAGGACATTTTCAATACACCTTCGCTCTTTTGCACCAAAACATTAGATTTTTTAAGATTCTAAGGATTTTTCTCTTTCATTTGATACCCATATTTCTCTTCTACAATGCGTTAAATTTTTAAAATATTTTTTTGAAATAAATATGTCCTTGAAATTTCAAAGTTTTAAAAAAAAAATCCCAACGTCAGAGAGAAAAACTAAAAACCTTTACTACAATTGGCGAGTACAGTCGTGTCTGGGTATAGTGAACCTCCTATATAGTAAACAGCTCGATATAGTGAACACCCAAATTTTGACATCGAGCCTCTAATTATAGAAAACTATTTTCAGGCAAAAAACAAAAATTGTATTTTGAGCTAATAAAAGGAGTTTTTGAACAAAAATGTTAACCTTGATATAGTGAACAACCTCAATACAGTGAACAGGCCTTGCAATAAGTAGTTTCAGACACCACTGTATATAGATTATTCGTGTGTTTTGAAATTTTTTTTAAGCTTAAAAGTTTTTAACACAACAGGGTGCTTTGACTATGAAAATAGTTGCCAAAATATGTTTTGTTGCCAGTGTTTCCAATACATCATACTTCGTTATCTAAAAATCTCCCAAAACTCCCCTAAGGATCCGAAAAATCCCCTAACGTAAAATATAAATGACCTAAACTTTCTCCTAAACAATTCTTCCTGCTAAAAATTCTCCTAAACGGTCAAGAATATCCTTAATTTAGGAGGACATCTCCTGATCTGGACACTCACTAAGAGGCCCGTTCAGAGGAATGAAACTATGGCGGGAAAAGAGGGCAATTGTCATTGTAATTGTTTTCTAATATTTTGTTAAAAGAAAAATTATCGTATGACTCTAAAGTGGGTTATAAAACAATCGCAATTGTAGATCGATAAAAGACGATGACACTCTCGATAACACTCTCGGGTTATGTGGCAAATGTCTATCTTTCGATCTTCTTTTATCTTCAATTTTTTTCTAGCTGTTACAAGCTTATTGAAATGTTTCCTCAAAATTAGTCAAGTAGACGTTTAGTAACCAAGATACTGGATGCTTAAGTACAGTGGCGGATTCAGGGGGGTGTTTTGGGTTTGAAACCCTCCCCCCCCGAAATATTAGGATCGACTTTAAAACTTCATACAAGTTAAAAGGCATTTTATGAATATTAAAGAATTACTTTTTGAAACCCCCCCCGAAATATTTTTCCGAATCCGCCGCTGCTTAAGTTCTACCATATCGAAGGAATATTAATATTTATCAAAGGAAAAAATGTTCGAAAGACGGCTCAGCTTTAACATGAAAAGACTGATTTAAGTCGACTTCCCGTAAGTTAAGGTTGACTGATTTAAGTCAACTCCCGTAAGTTAAGGTCGAGTAAAGCTAAGTTAGGACCAACTATTAAGAACGTCTTTCCAAGCGTTTGAAGTAAATCTAACACATTTTTTTAAAATAACTTTTTACTACTCTAAGTGCTCATTAAAATAGACGCAATTCAAATTTCATATCTCAATTTCTATTCTTCAACCTTTTGCAGATATTTGCAAGAAGAGCGTTACATCCTCTGCTCAGAAAACCTATCAACTTCATCCCTCCGACGTCACATGGTTGGTCGAAAAAAGATAATGGCAACACAAGAAACCACAGCCTCGAATGAATGCCAATTTCAGTCACGAACTAGCGACACCCACTCCACAGCGATGCGCTTAGCGGCGTCTTTGCGTCGCTGCGCAGCGCCTTAACGGACTTATCGAGCGCTTTAAATCAGCGCGGACGCTGCCGTGTCGGCCACGGCCACAATTCAGTAGAACGCTTTAAAGGCTGTTTATGGCTTCGCGCTCCTTGTGCAGTCGTAAATTTGTGCAGCAACAACTATGGCCGCTGCCGGTTGGCGGTCGGCTGCATCTATAATTTAGTTATAAAAATAACCACAATAGTTTTAGTCGAGCGCCAAGGACCGTCGCGTAAGATGAGATCTGGCGTGCAGCAAAATGCAATGCCATGGTCTGCCTGTGAATAATTTCAAGAAGGGCGCTGCAGCAGTGGAACCGACGAGACGCTCCACATCGATCAAGGAAGAGGCAGCACGGCTGCAGCGCGCAGGGCATTTGCGTGGCTAAGCGAAGTTACATGATGGCTACGGGCTAGAGAGAAGGCGTCTGTTACTGGGTTTATTGTTGTGGTTGCTATTGTTGCTGACTGTGAGCTGCAAGTGTGGCGCAATTAAAAAAGCATATTGCGTGCTTGGCGGTGCAGATTTGATGGCGCATTGCCGATACGTAACGCTCGAGGTGGGGCCAACTATGTGCGCGTAAAAATGGGCTTGTTAAAAACTACAACAACAATAACAACAAATGCCACTTTGTAATGAACATAAATGAAATTTAATTTAACGAAGCAGTTTTTCCTCTGCATTCGCGGCAAGTGACGCAGGGAAGGTGAAAAATTCAATTAAAATTCAGCTTATCAGATGCCAACTTAAACGCTTTTGCCGCCATGCGCCAAAGCGTTGCGCCATGCAACGATTTATTGTAGAATTTTTGACATTTTTATTTTTATAGAAAATATAAATTTCCATATGCAATTTCTGTTATTTAATTCAGTCAATTTGACCGTCGAGTCTAATTTATGATGCCGCACAGTGATCTGTTAGTGGACAAAAATTGAATAAATAGTTGATGTCAAATGCAACGATATTTGTTTTATTTGAAAAAAAAATGTTGCAAAAAGACACAAGTTGCACTAAATGGGAACTGTAACTTTTTCAAGTCGGAGCCTCAGTCTGTGAATACATTTTTGCCGTTTTATGCTTAAATGACTGGTTTTTGGATAAAAATTATAAAAATCATAATTTTTTTATTTATCACATTTCTGGCAACAAAATGTTTTAAACGTAGATCGAGCTTGAAAAAAATTAAGGAATCCTTTTTGATACATAATAAAATTCATATGGAAAATGAAAAAATTTAAGGTATTGTCTTACCAGGGGCGGATTTAGAAAAATATTTCGGGGGGGGGTTTCAAAAAGTAATCCTTTGATATTCATAAATTGTCTTTTAATTTGTATGTAATTTTAATGTCGATCCTAATATTTCGGGGGGGAGGTTTGAACCCCCAAAACACCCCCCTGAAACCGCCACTGTATGTTACAAATGTGATTTATTTTTAAAGTAAGCATTTATTAGTGCAATCAATGCAAACATATTTGTCTTTGCAATATGGTTTTTCACATCGATAGTAGAATAAGGAGGTCCATTTATGTTTGCCCATTCCAGAATAGTAGCATTTAGGATGTTCTTCTTGGATGATTTATCAGTTGTTAATTGTTACGAATTCATTATCATTATTTTCAGATTTAGAAAAATTGCAATGTGAAAGTTTCGAAGGCAACTCCTTAGATGCGTCGTTTCTTGGAAGTTGCTTTCTGTTCTGGATGTAAGGCGAAGCCAACGAAATTGCAAGCTCATGCAAGAATGGCTAACGTTCTGATTCTTGTTGGTCTGTTTCCGCGCCGCAATATCGATTATATTTGAAAACAGCCATTGAAGCCATTTACATCTATAGCAGTTCAAAATTTTGACAACTGTATTAACACCTTCTTTCGTTGTGTTATAAAAAGAAATAATTTCTGGCAATATCCCTGAATCGTTGACAATATTAGACCCGCGATGCATTGTGCTGCATTCTACATACATAGTTCGTATTTGAAACAACAATAAACCATATCTCTCAGGTTTAGAGAGAACGTACTACCGGAATTTGCAGCGGCCTTGAGGAGTTTTTAATACCAATTTTGATTAAGTACGAAATAAACACTTAAACACATTTTCAGTTTTGGCTAAATTCTGGCGTTCAGGTCAGGATATCTGAGCTTTGATGTATTCAGAGACCTATCATAGAATTTTATGGCGAATATTTTCATGGTACATTTTATCCTTAAAAAGTCCTGTTTTACAGGACATTTTTGGCATTTTAGAAAACATGGGTCATATTGACCCATACAAATAGGAGTTACAGGGTTAAAATGCTCCACAAAAATGTTCTTCGTAGTATATCACATCAAATTGTAGTAGAACACATCACATACCTAAAATGTGAGGTTACATGGTTTTCGTATGCCGAATCACCATAAGAATGAGCAAAAAGGGGAAAACTTTGACCCCTCCTTAAAAAAACATTCAGCCGTAAACTTTCAAAACGTCGATACACCACTGATGGCAACCCTGCTTTAAGGGGCCCGAACACTGTAAACTGCGATTTTTCATATGTTTTTTATTTTATTTATTAAAAAAAAACGGACGTTCCGATTTACATGAAACTTTACACATATGTTAATAAATGTTTAGATTACCTTTTTTACTACCTTTTTTAATTCGATTTGCCCCTTTCAAAACTTAAAACGCGATTATCTCGAAACCATGTTTTTTGACCGCGTTGACAGCATAACTGAAAAAGTTTTTATCCGATCGACCTGATTCAAATTGTATTCTATTCAGGAATAGTGTCGCTTCTGCTCGACGTAGCCGTTTTTCGATATATGCCAAACTTTTTTTTTTATAAATAATTTAGTGCAAAATTTTACGCGAAAAAAAAAACTTTTTCTTCAAACAGCCGCCATTTTTTTTCTAATCAATATTTTTAAAATCCCCTACGTCAAACAGTAGCCAGTAATGTATATTTCAAGAATCTTTTTTGTTTTTTGCTCTAGGAGGCGTTATGCTGATTTGCTGTCAACGCGACAAGGGTCATTTTAAAAAGACGACATTTTGGATCAGCTACAGAATACAAACATGGCCGCCAAAAAAAAAAAAAATATTGTTTTCGATAATCTAAACATTTATTAACATATGTGTAAAGTTTCATGTAAATCGGAACGTCCGTTTTTTTTAATAAATAAAATAAAAAACATATGAAAAATCGCAGTTTACAGTGTTCGGGCCCCTTAAAGTGGACTTATTACATTTATTCGTTTTCACTTCATGGTCGGTGTTTTATTTAAAGTTTTGTTGAATTTCATTCCACTATTACAACCTGTACGATTGGACATATGGACGAACGAATATAAGGATGGACATACAGATAGACACAAAGACGCTTCGCTAATGTTACATTTGGACTTAAGGGGGTCTTCTACCTTGTTGGTTCAAAAAAATCGATTTTATTTTTTTTGCAGTTTTGTGGCCTAGAAGGTACTAGAAATATAATATTCAAAGGGTATAACCGAAATCTTATTATTTCGGGGTTTTTAGAGTCATCGAATATAGCTCCGCATGCTGTTATCGCAGCGCTCATCGCCACTTTAAATGCAATTTCCCAAAAGTTGTGTTTTTGCAACTGGTTGGCAAGATATCTCGAGAACTAATTGATCAATTAACTAAAGTGATATATCAAAATTTGCGGAAAACATGTGGCTATCGTTTGACACGAGCTGTTTAGATTTTTTTCATTTTAACGATTTTTACAGCTATTCTTGACCTTGAAAACGTAGACATTTTTGTTTGTTTGTTGCCTGTTTCGTGAAATTTTGGAATTTTTCAAAAACCTCGTGTCAAACGATAGCCAAAGTCATAAAGAAACTAAATCATTTTGGTTTTTTTGTTTCAGACGACTTTCATGGGCTGAATCGTGACAACCGTTTTAGTATAAATTTTTCGTAAGGGACATTTCAAGGTCAAATCACGGTCAAACTAGAGACAGTAAAATTTCAGAAAAATTAATGTTGGAAGTATAGAAATAAACGAATTCAATGCAAAAAACCGAACCTTGATTGCATTATTGGTTCCCCTACAATCTATTGTCAAAAAACAGTATCAAAAACGAGGCCACAAGGTAGAAGACCCCCTTAACCTTCCTATGGGATCCATGATAAAGCACATCTTCTACACACTTGCACCACTGTACAGTAGGTTCAAAAAAATTAGAGCTAAAGCAAGAAAATAACTTCGCTTTTCAAATCAGCAGATTCTCATTTCATAAAACAACAAAATTTCAACAAATTTGAACCATTCCTTTATTTTTGCTGTTCTGTTGTATGGATACAGAACATTGGGCGCTGAAGGGAGGCGGAAGAGTCCCGTCGCTGCATTTCAATTTCGCATCGATGCCTCGTCAGCGCTGCTAGTGGCCATCGCTGCAATAACCAGTAGCCAAGTTAAAACAACAACAATAAAACAACAAATTACAACAACAACAACAAATGCATGAAACTTGCATTTGTTGTATTTTGTGCATAAATTTCACTTTTGCTATATGCAACACGCTCGACCGGCGCGGCGCTTTGCCGCTTTCCCCGCTTCTTCCGTCAGTGCAGCATTTATTTTTAAATGTTACGCGCAACGTTTGCGTTAAATAAATTTCGACGCCATTTTTAGTTTTTTGTGCGTTTTTATTTTTCTCTGCAGTGCGCCGGCCGTTCATGCGCATGTCGAGTGCACGTACTTGTTGTTGCACGCCCTATGTTCCTGTCTATTTGTTTAATTTTTTTTTTTTTTGCAACACTGTCGATTTTTAATATTTCGCATTTTATGCATTTATATTGTAGTTGTTGTAGTTGTTGTAATTGCAATTTGTATTTGCATGCGCGTTGTAATTGGCTGCGGCGCACCAAGGCGGACGCAGCCAGTGTTTTTCGTTGACGACATTGTCCTGCGTGGAGCGTTTTTATACATACAACACCATGTATGTATGTGTATATGTGAGTGTGTTGCGCTTCATATCATTGGGCGCGCATAAAATTTGCATAATTAAAAATTGTTTTCATGCAGCAAACGGCGCCGTTCGAAACGCAGCGTTTTGCTCTAAATGAGTTATAACGCCGCCGCGCAATGTCGTAAGTTAATTTCATTCAGTTCGACTTATTTATGGCCTGTCGCTGTGGATTGTAAATCAATGGAAGCATGTGCAGAATTCAATTACGTTTCCATTGTGCCGCCGCTACACGGGAGCGTTTTGCAAAATATGAAAAAATCATATAAACAATTTTAATTGTGGATATTTTATTGGGTTCCATTCAACTTTTATTGGCATTTTTTTAAATTTATTTATAGCCATTTATGGCATTTTTGCATTCCTATTCAATAAACCTTCATTCATTAATACAAAATTTTTATAGAGTAAAGAGGGGTAATGTGGCACTGGATTGTTAAAGGTTTTAATTACTTTTAATTGTAATTTATTAACAACAAATTAATTTAATTCAAATACTAAGTGTTTTAAAATTAAATTCAGTTTCAGTTGCCTTTTATGAAATTTTTGTAAATATATACAAATTATATTCCAAAAATCGAAGAGGCCACATTCATTGTTCTTCAACTGCCACACGTTTTTATGAATTTCATTATTATTAATTTTTGCTTTTTGTTTTT
The DNA here is from genome assembly GCA_963971225.1 of Melieria omissa. Lineage (NCBI taxonomy): Eukaryota > Metazoa > Arthropoda > Insecta > Diptera > Ulidiidae > Melieria > Melieria omissa. The sequence goes on from OZ020267.1 coordinate 4,415,465, forward strand.
GCAAAATACTTGAAGGTTGTAATTTTGCAAAGTGCTGTGCTCGTACATTTCGCTTTCGAGAACTTGCAGTCAGTGCTGCGTCCTGTTCGAAATTGATAGGACAGCGAACAGCGAGGAGCCAGAAGCCGACAGTCGACAGCCGAAAGCTGGAAATATTATGCTCAGCGCCAATTACGAAAAGTGCACATAACCATTAGCAAAAATTTAGTACTGACCGGCGAATGCGAGGCTGCTGCTCGGCCCTTGTTGCACGCACGCACGCACTGGGCAACTGTGCTGCACGATGTGCGCTAATTTTGGGTGTTGCTGCAACGCAGCACCCGAGCAATTTCGCTAATCTTTACTTGGAGACTCATTATGCGTTTTTGCAATATTTATGCGCGCAATTTGGCAACCGAATTGACGCTGCAACGGAACAATTGCGCCGGCCGTCGCTTGCAGTCGCAGAATAATGGCTGCAGCGGGAATGCTGCCAACAGTAGTTGGCTGCAAGTGCACCGATGCCGAAGCCGATGCGAGTTGGTCGTATGAAATATTTTTGGCCAACTGAATTTATGAATTTATGACAAAAGTTGGCAGTCGGCGGGTGCTTGAAAATGCTTGAAAAATTTCACAAATGTTCATAAATAAGAGACAATTTTAGTGTTAATAAATTTGGTTGCAAAATGATTAAAATTAGTGGAAATGTGAACAGAAATGTATAAGTAAACTGTATTCCTTCATATTATGAATACTTGAATGCTGACTATTCCAACTCAATCAGAGGACTTAACAAAAACTTTGAATTCATATAAAACTTTAACCATTTGACTCAAACTTCAAACTTGTGTGTTTATATAAATTTGTTTGCTGTATGGTTCGTGGTTTTCCGAACATTTTCGCCTAAGACCGTTTAAGCGTTTTCGTCAGTGGAAGTGGAAGCGGAAAACCGATGCTGTTGTATGCTAAATTATTGGTTTGCCGTGGGGTGTCCTTTTAAATCCGACACATTAACGTCACAGCCTAAAATCCAACTCACAAATCACACCAGTCAACCCTTTCGGCAAAGTGTCGGCATGGATGTTGTGGCGTTTGAGGCGCAAAGCGCCCATGAATCCTGTTTAATTGCAGACACGGTGAAGGGCGCTTGCACTAAAGCACTTTTCACAATGTTAACAGAGGTGCACTGCAGACAACTGAGTGAAGGGTACGAATCTGAAGACTGCCCACAGTACTTGAAGATATCTATAAAGTTGTTGGATCAAATTTTAATTATTTGCAAGTTTTACTGTCGTAGGGTCCTAGGTAGGAATAGGTCAAGGGGAGAAGCAGGTAGGATGAAAAGTAGGAATAGGTCCAGGAGCGAAGGCAGGTGGAACTAGTAGTTGGGATTGGCCCCATTTATGAAAGCTGAAGACTCCAGCTACGTTTTAAGGATTTATTAATCAAGGCAAAAGTTATGTATCCTTTCTAGTCCAATATTATATTTTTTTTTTGGATTTGACAAAATTAAGCAAGAATGATCAGTTGCAATCACACAACCAACACGTGGTTTCCTTTCGATAAATAAGTGTTGATCAAAATTGTTAGTCCACAGGAAGATAAAACCATCCAAGTGTAGTTAAATTTCCCATCAGTTAACTACTAACCACGTTTGTTTAATGGGTTCCAAAGTCTTTCTACACTCCTCCTTTTCAAATGCCATTGTACGTCCTTGCGTATATTTTACGATACGTGGCCATGGCCATCGTACAAATTAAACATTCATATGGACTTTGTGAGCTTAAAATTTCCACATGTTCCCCTTTTTACACGCACTGCAACATAACAACCCACACGCACACACACACACACACACAGTCAGGCATCGCTATAGGTTGGCATCCTTTTATGCACAAACACACACACAGAGCACACACATCCTTTTGTAATCCTTTTGACCATTTTATAATGTGTATATAGCGGTTTAGTGCGCCCCGGGGACCCATTGCCGTGCGCAGCCAACAAACAATTTTATCATTTTTAATCATCAACGTGGATGATATTTGGATATTTTGCTCTCGCTAACTTTGCTGCTCGTCGACATAGTCGGATTAAAAAGGCATATTAAGTTATTATCGACGGTGGGACGATGTCGGCGGACGCTGGCCACACAGTCACACTGTTCTATGGCAGTGATGGGGCGGTTTGTATGAGTTGCTTGATTGTTGGTTTTAACCACTTTTCTGCCTTGTTTGCTGGTGTCGGTGTGGCAATGGATCCATTTTGAATCTGAACAATTCTCCCAAAATTCAACCCTCTGAAATTTATGAGGCAATTTTCCGGCCTTAAAGCTGTAAAGTAATTGGGAACGTTTGGGAAGTTTGAAAGTTTCTTAGATTTTATAAATGAAATTATTTTCCAGGCTTTAGTATGTGGAATACAAATACAGACACAACATTTATGAAGCAATATTCGAGCTACAGAAAAGATGAGTAGATGCAGTGATCGATGACCTCAATGAACGTGAAAAACTGGTGGCGCTTAGCAGCGGATCGAGAAATCTGGAGGAAGATAGTTGCGAAAGCAGTGGTTCATCCAGGACTGTGATGCTAAGAAGAAGAAGACGATTCGGGCTAAGGACTGTTTTAGACTGGAATTTTCGAATCGGTCCATGCCGTACCCACACCAACAGTCTAACTTTATTGGTTCGAAAGTTATTTAAAAAAAGGCGGAAACTGTAATTTTAATAAAGTACAAAAATTATAATTTATTTGAGTGTGAGTATTTAAAATAATGAAAAGATACAAAATCAATTAAGCAAGAATAATGAAATTTTGACACGTGATCAAGGACATTTTGGGTTCTTACATACTTACTTTTCAAGAAAATAATATGTAAATTTTCAAGGATATAAAGGATTAAAATTTTCAAAGGACCTTTTTCATATCCTTTTTTCACAAATAGATAAAAAATCAATTTTATTTAGATTCTTGAGCCTGTCCTCTTTCATTTGATGTACATACCACCGAATTCGAATGAGGTTAAGTATTTTTTATATTTTTGTATTTTTATAAAATTGGTGGCCGGTATTGACATCGAAGAGTTGATTGGTTGGTAAAGTCGCATACTAATCAAAAGAAACCTTTGGTTCTGAATGACTCTTCAAATTGTTATCCATTCGATTTTTCAATTAGCCTGAAGACCTCGATGAGGAATCTTAGAGTCAACGGTTGACCCGCGAGATCTCTAATAACTCAAACAAAATCAAGTAATGGATATCATGCGAACTGAAGCTCTCTACGAAGCTTCTTTATGAAACAATATTCGGGCAATCCAATCGGCAAATGCCGTCGACACCTTTGGTGCTGAATGATTCTTAAAATTGTTATTCATTCGAATGGTCGAATTGTTATTCTTCTGTTAGCCTGAAGACCCCAATCATGAATCTTAGAGTCAACGGTTGAACAACGAACTCTCTAGTAACTAAAAAAAAAATCAAGTAATGTATATCATGCGAACTGAAGCTCTCTACGTTCAATTTCCTCAAATTAAAATATTTCTCCGAATATTTTTGTGGTTAAAAAAAATTCCATCCGATTCACAAAAAATCCATATCAAAAATTTAACAAAAAACTCGCCATTGCCAAAATGATTGTTTTCTTCGAACCTTAAGTTTTAAATCACTGTTTGCAATACTTTCGATATCGGTGTGCAATATCTGCAACTTTTTTCCCTTGAGTTAAGCTCAGTTTTTGTTTCATTCTGCGGCGTAGAAGAAAAATCAACAAAAGACGGTCAACAAATTCTTTTGTCAACTACTGAAAAATTCATGAAATTCAAACTATTTTGACTTTCAAATGTCAGCAACGCAATGCGAACAATGGTGGCTGCTCTGGGCTGCTTTGCTTTGGTCCTTGGCGGGAGCAACAAAACCACCACTTGGCATTTTTTCGTGCACTGCAAATTGTTTCTCGCAACAGCAAAAGAAAAAGCCATCACAAAAGAATCTACCCGCTGTTGGGTCGCTGGTGTTTGCCGCTCATGGTTAATGCATGATTTAATGTAATTTTGCTTTTCGCACGCGTTCCGACTGCTGTGTCGCCGGTCTCCGTTTGCGGCTGCTGACAATACCAAAGCCAATGTCGATGGCAATGGCGATGACGATGCGCGTCGACAACAATGCGCATCCGCCCCTCGGCATTGTTTTTTGGCAACGCATCAACACACCATTCCGCGCCATTGCAACATCATTTGGCCATTTCGCAAATTTCCATTAATGGTCATGTCCTTGGCGGCAAATTGAAATCATTGGTTTTGCACTGAACTTGTCGCAAAATTCCTTTGCCGCCGGTGTTTTCTCTTTTTTTTGAATGCCTTTTCAGTTTTTGGCGGAATATTTTTCGTTTGATGTTGTGACGATGTGAATGTGATTAATTTTAGTTAGACGAAAATTTGTTAAAGTAGTAATCGTAAGTATGGAACTCAAGAAGGATAGTTCAAGTAAGCAACAACAAATTTTTCTTCAGTTTTAGGTTGTTGTATCCCTGTTAGATCTTATTGTCATAATTCGATATGCTGAGAGTGAACCAAGAAATTAATATGTAAAAAAGTTCCAAATTTGTTTTTTAAATTTGTTATTATTTTTAGCTGTTTTTTCATGACTTTCTCACTTGGACTACTACCTACTCGACAAGAAAACTGCTCCTAAAAATAAAAGTATTTTTTAGACTAATCTTTGGCAGCTGAATACGAAACTGAAAATCAAAAAATTTTCTTAAAAAGCGTTTTCGAAAATCTTCGAAAAACACGTTTTTTCCCTCTTATTTCAGTTATGAACACATATCTCGGAAACCAACCATTCGACTAACACAAATGGCCCGTCATTTAAAAGGTAATTAACTAACCTATCGATATATAGATTATCCAAATCAGATGAGATTGATGAGGAAGTTACTGACGATAAAAGTTGAAAAAAAATTAATTTGTTTACCATTTTAAAAAATTATATATTTTCGAATGATTTTTTTTATAGATAAAATAAATGATCTCCTCTGGCTTTAAAATCTAAGATCAAAGATATATTATTTTTGCAAACATTAAGCCTAACATCAATTGAATCGAAAGAAAAATTACAAAGTTATAAAGCACGAAGTGAAAACACCAACTTTTTATTTATTATACCGTGGGAACAAATTTTTCTATTTTTCTGATATCCATCCAAATTTTGATATCGACGTGAAACTAGAGATCATTTATAGTATTCTGGCATAGTCAGTTTTTCATTTTCTGACTCAAAGTCCTTTTCAAAGGCCTTTAAAATTTGAAGGACATGCACAATTTAAATATTTTTCCAAATATTTGCGGTTGTACAATGATGAAGATATGTGTACCACATGACAGAGGAAATTGTCTTCTTTTCACTAAATTTTGTATTTCGAACTTAAGTCTACGGTTAAGTTCCTTAAGCTTAGCAAATTATTGTACTCAATGCTAACAGGAAGCGAACCCTGCATTGCTCTTCGCGTTTCCGCTTCATGTCTCTCAAAGTTAAAAGATTACCCACAAGTTTCTGAACTCTTCAGCTTCTGAGATTAGGTTTGAAATCTGGTTGTCCCAAAAAATTTTACAAATTGCAAGTTAAAAATAAACAAAAAAAAATCCTCTATATTACTTGGACAAAGTTTTAAATAGGCAAAACAACTCATTAACAAACCGAGAGAATAACATTTCTTCCTGTTCAGCTGCATTGGAGAAATCTATTTTTGATTTTGTGTCCAAAACCAACTAAATCCAAGTTATCTGCGCATAATTGCTCCCACTTCCCGTTGTCATAACGTCAACTTTTATGATTCGAACACATCTCATGTTATCTGTCTCGCTGTCTGTCGCTGTCGCTGAATTTGTTTCTGACTCACACACACAGTTAACCCCGAAATGCATAAATTCAGCGCTAAAACTGACAAAAAATCACAACCAAGCAGAAACTTTAACCGCAAACTGTAAGACACCGCCCCGTCGTCTGCCTCGGCTGCCGGCGAACGGCGCAGCGCAGCGTGTGTTGCCGCAGCAGTAACTGCGTGCGACGGACGGCCCGTATGCGAAAAGTTGCTTAATTTAATGTTATTTGCATTTTAGCAAATAAAGAATTTTGTGTCTTAATCTTTTGACTTGGTCCCAGGCGCTTTGAATGCGACGCAACGGCGCAACGTTGCGTTGCTGGTCGCTGTGTTGCTGGCCTCTGGGTTTTGGTTTTTGGCTTTTGTTCAATATGCATTGTTGTTGTTGTTGTTGTTGTACACTATGGCCATTTCAAATATTTATGTGCACACTGTGCGTTTTCTGAATGCAAGTTTCAGACGAAAAAAACGTGCAGCGGCCCAACAGCGAATGCACAACGCAACGAGGATGCTGCACACACACACGCGCGCACATATTTCAATTTGTGTTTGTGTATGCGAGCGAATGGAAAAGCATTTAAATTTATTTCTTCATTTGCATATTTTAAGGAGTACGCGGCGAAATTTATTCGCTTCGCTCAATATTCATTGTTGCCGATACTGTGGCAACATTACAGGGCAGCAGCAGCAGCAGCACTTAAAGCGCTGACTGCGGGCCCTTGATGAAACTTTATGGGGCGCTGCGCCTTAAGCGGCGATAGTAGTGCAGGACTAGCAGACACTTTTGGTAACTCGCTGCCGGTTCTTATTTCACATAAACATTTTCTGTGACATTGCAATTGTGCGCAATCAGCAAAATTGCAACGCTGCGCTGCTGCGCTGTCGGCGCTCGTAAATTCAACTCTTTTCGTCGTAACTTTGAAGATGTTTTAATTAAATTAAAATTTCGCGTTGTGCCGCCGCACGTAGAGTCACACTGCGTCGACTGTTGCTCGCTTCCTGCCCAACAACAAAAACATTCAAAGCACTAAACGAAACAACAATAAACACCGTCACAGGGACAGCGCCAACGTTTTATTGTCGTTTTATCTGATCGCCAAGAGAACTGAGCCGCCGTGTGGCCTTGTCGCGCATACAACTTTGTGTTAATGGATTTTGCTGATTTTGTAGCTAGTTGCAAAAAAGGGGAAGTGGAGAATGTTTGGAGGTTATCGAACAACGGAGCACAAACGAATTAACAATATTAGCTGAAATGTTAGGTTTATTTTGTTTGGTTTTGCATAAGTCGGCAATCGATCAAAACCGAGTTTGAACATAAAAGTTTTTTTATTTTAAAGTTTTATAAATTCATACTTTTGAAAGTTTCTAAACTCATTAAATTAAATTTTAAAGTTTTCTATTTTCAATTTTTTATAAATTCATATTTTTTTAATTTCTGAAATTCAATTGTAATCAAGAATTTTTAACTTTAAGAATTTTAATGAATTTTAAGAATTAAAAAAAACAAATTTTCTATTTTAATTTTTTATAGTCATACTTTTGAAATTTTTTAATTTCATTAAATTACATTTTAAAGTTTTCTTTTCTCATTTTTTTTTAATTAATTTTTTTTTAATTTCTGAATTTCAATTGTAATTAACCATATTTAACTAAAAGCAAGTAAAAGTGCTTTAGTCCGAAGTTGAACATATAAGTTTTCTATTTAAAATTTTTATAAATTCATATTTTTGAAATTTTTTCATTTCATTAAATTAAGTTTTAAGGTTTTCTAGTTTCAATTTTTTTAAATTCATATCTTTGAAATTTCTAAATTTCAATTGTAATTAACCGTATTTTACTCAAAGCAAGTAAGAGTGCTTCATTCAGTCTGTAATATTATTTCCTGAATATTTTATACGTAGGCTGCCTTTTATATTTCTTCAATAGGGAAAGTCTAGTACGTTTTTGAAAAATCTGACAGTACCATTGAAAAGTTTGTCATTTTCTACCATAAACGTGCTTAGAACATTTTGATATTCCAGTGCTATTTGTGTTGTTTTCACTGACACTGATTTTTTACGATTTCCGAAGTGAATTATCTCAAGAACAGTGCTTCAATCCACTTCATTCGGCATTTGGTGATGAAGCACCAACCCTCAAAATAATTTATAACTGATTTATCGAATTCAAGCGTGGTCGCCGTTCGCTCCAAGTCGAATTTCGTGAAGGTCGTCCAAAATCGGTCACTGTGCCAGAAACCATCGATGCTGTGCGTGAACTGATATTGCAAGATCATCACGTGACATACCGTGAGATCTTTGGGCATTAGTTCACGGCCGTGCATTAGATATTGCATGAACATTTATCTGTCAGAAAGATTTGTACTCGTTGGATCCCGCATAATTTGGCAATCGCTCAAAAAAAGGCTCCTGTCGATTGGTGCAAAGAAATTATGGAAAATTCGATGGCGGTACTTAGAAAGACGTTTTTAAGATCGTGACAGGTGACGAATCATGGATATGTGCGTATGAGCCCGAAACAAAACAGCAATCGACCATGTGGTTCTTCCAAGACAAGCCAGATCAAAAAAAAAAGTTGTTCGCGCACGCAGCAGATCGAAGCAAATGGTCGCCTGTTTCTTCGGCAAAACTGTTCATGTGGCTACTGTACCATTAAAGCTAAATAGAACGGTCAATTCTGAATGGTACACAACAATTTGTTTGACAGAAGTGTTCAAAGAAATACAGAAAAACAACCACCGACGCAGAATCATTCTTCATCAGAACAATGCGCGTTCTCACACATCGGCTCAAACAGCCGCCTATTTGATCGACCAAAGCATCGATTTAAGGGGTCATCCGCCGTAAATCCCTGTTTTGGGACCCAATGACTTCGTATTCTGCTTGCACATAAAAAAAAGCCGTGGTCAACGATTTTCATCGCCAGAAGATGCTGCTGAACCATTAAAAAACCATGTTTTGGAGATGTCTCAATCGGAGTGGAAAAAGTGCTTCGAAAATTGGTTTGAGTGCATTCAAAAGTGTATAGATCTTCAAGGAGAATACTTTGAAAGGCAACAAAACCATTTTTGATTATAACAAAGTGCATTTTCATCCTTTTTGAAAAAATATAAAAGGAAACCATCGTAATTAACCATATTTAACTAAAAGTACGTAAGAGTGCTTCATTCAGTATGTAACATAAATCTCTGAAATTCTCATATGAATGTGACCCAAACTGAGTCACGTGCATACCACACATAAAAAACTTTCTAATATGAGAAATCTTTCTAAAAGTGGTTGTACCCCGCTTACCTTTTATGTATTTTTCCTTTACCAATGTAAGCATTAGCAATAAGTCAAATTTTAACCAAAAATAACATGAAATTACAAAACAGGTAAATTAAGCCAAAAATGGTGCCACATTCATTTCTAATCACAAATATTCATAGCTCAACAGATTAGTTTTCTTGATAGCCAAATTTGCCTTATTCGGCAACTCACGACAACTCATGCAACTCTGCTTCAAAGTGAGCGAATCATGTACATAGGTATGGGTAGCATTTCTTATAAGCAACAGTAGCAGTGCTTGCACAGAATTCCATTCCAATATCTGTACTCGTTCAAGAGCTATTGTGTCACGGACGGATGAAGGAATTTGCGGACATTGCTAAATCGATTTTCTTGCTCATTCTGATTATGTTCCTATATACATTAATATATTGTTTAATTGACCTCTGAGCATAGAAATTGCTAGTAAAATACTATATATACCCAACCTTAGCGCGGAGCAAATGAAAATTCGAAAATATTTTCTAGCAAAAGTTAAACAGAAATTCCGCTTCACTGAGAAGCGTCAACGTTTGCCTAAACTTTTAGCCGCATTTTATGTGTCGTGTTTACTTGGCATAAATCAATGGCAAGTTAAGCTGAAAGTGCGCAAAATACAAAAGTTGACATCGCATACACACCACACATCCACACACACACACACACACACACACAAAGGCTCACACACAGAGAGCAACATTAAATATGTGGCATGCAACCAAGTTTATTTTCAACTTTGCACATTACAGTTTAACCAACAACACACCCAAATAACAAACCACCCCGCAGCGCACTTTCAGTTCGGCCCTCACCATGTTTGTTGAATTCTTGGCGTGCCAGGAGCTGGCGTCTTTTTTTGGGTTCATTGCAGGTTGCAGAAGGCGCCCAGAAGGTGGAAGAGGGAGCGAGGGGAGGGGCAACATTGGCGACGTGTAGTTGTGTTAACGTGTTTTTAATTACTTTTGTTATTTGTTATTGCTGTTGATGTTGTTCTTGTTGTTCTGGCTGTCGCTGCCATTGCGGTTGCTGCTATTGTTATGTTGCTGTTATTGCTTATGGTTTATTTACGAAGCGTTAGATTCGTCCAACTGCAATACAAGTAGTTGCCACCTTTGTTGGTCAGTAAATATGGCAGAAATGAACAAAAGATTGGCATGAAAAGTGTGCTTTACTCTTTAAAGAAATGCATTGCGCACAGTGATGCAACTTCAATCGCATTGTCTGTTCCTGCGTGATTCACTTGGCCGCTGCAGCGCGTACGCCGCCTCTACCCACAACATAAATTTCGCATTTGCAATTTCTGCCTCATGAATTTCATTCCGATTCCATTAATTCCACTACATTGACCCATCTGACGCCATCTAGCGGGCAGTAGTTGGAGTTGTGGATGGAGCCATTGGAGCTCAATGCGCGCATGTGTGTGTGTGCGTCTGTCTGCATTTAAGTTGAACCTACGGACAAACCGGTTTAGCTTCAAGCAATTGGAAAAAACCAAAATTGGCAGGTGGCGTTTCAACAAGCAGGGCCCGAAAATCTCGCACTAAATATGGAAATAGTCATTCAATATTGTTTTATATCCACCTTTGCTACCTTCGAGTCCATTGAAAACATCAACAAATCCGGCAACATTCAATGATAACAACGCACCCAAGTACATCACAACTACTGAGCAATAACAATCACAATCATCATCTCATAAATTGTGAGACGAACCCAAACACAATTAAACAAACTGCCAATTCCATTGACATTTAATGCCGATTTAAAGAAGCACAACACTCATCGCACGCCGCTTGACGAGCTGTTGTTGCTGCCAACTTGTGTGTGTTATTGTTGCTGTTGTCAGAACTCGCAAGCGCTATCGTCGCATAGCAAGCGTCACCATCACCGACACCGTCAATGCCGATAACAACAACAACAAACAACTTGAACAAAGGCAAACTCAACGCCAGCACCAACGTTCCCACTGCCGCCGTCATCATCATCGTCGTTCTAATGGCGTTTTTCCTGTTCCGTCTGCCATTCGGCTTCCTGTACTGCGTTCACTTCACGTTTCTGCGCCCACTTCTCGTCGCATCGCTTCACTCGGCGTTGGCGGTGCGAGCAGAAAAATCAAACACTGTACAAATATTTACTTCTGTGCGCACTGATAGCCGCCAACTACGGTACTCGCCGCTCCGGTCATGCTGGAACGCACTCCGCCGCATCTCCCCCCGAACGGAAGTCAGCACGTCGCCCGACATAGAACGAAATTGGATAGAATAGATTTTCATCACTAGCAATGCGGAAAATTAAACAAACGACAGCCCGGGCACACGTTGTATTTGTAATATCGATTTTTTCGCCGTTCTTGTTTGTGTTACTTCACACCACCGTTCACAGCACCGTTCGCATCTGATATCCTTCATGTTGCAGGATATTCTTCGCGGCTGTGTAGACATTCTACAGCTCATGGCATCTAACTGTGGTATATGGGAGCGTTGCGTTATGCGGAGTGAATTTCAGCAGATACACTGAAAACAACTACTAAACGAATGAATATTACACAGGATTTAGTGTCATGTGGAGATTCTTAATAATGGGTTATCGATGCTCCGCAACCTCTAATTTTATGCAGTTTTGTAAAAAAGTGCATGAGTCAAAAAATTTTGCGGCTAGGGTAGAACAAAATGGCGTCGCATTGAGGTCAAAGTTCACAAAAAAGCTGGGAAATTCGACAAATTGCTACGCAGCTGGTCAGAAGTTGCTCTTAGAGGGTTAAAACATATGAATGACCCCCACTAGTTTTCTTTACTGAACATTTCTTTCAAACATATTTATACCCTATCTCCAACCCTTGATGGGGCTCCCATACAAAATGGTCGTTTTTATAAAAAGGGCTCCCATTGCTCCCAGGTTGCCACCAGATGTATCAAATGTATGACAGACACACATTTATTATCCCTTCCGAATGTTTCTTCCAACCATACCTAACCGCTATCTCCAAGTCTTAAGGGAGCTGCCATACAAAACTGGTCATTTTCTATGCAATTGACTCCCCACTTGTAAATGTAGTTGTTAAGTAAGCGAGAAAACATCGTATCTCGGAAACTACTAAACCGATTTAAATGATTTATTCAGCGATCGCCAACATTCTTTAGTACAAAAAATACAAAATTAATTAAGGTTCAGAAATTCACCACAAGAGGGCGTCCCCCATACGATCGGATTTGTGACGTTGTCAAGTTTTGGGTTTCTAAAAGCAAAAACCACATTTATTGTCGAAACTCCATTGTAACAAATATAAAAAAAAATTTCACACCGTAAAAAATCCATATGGGCGTAAAACTAGAGACCAAACATAGTAATACTGCGTACTCAGGTTTTCATTTCTACAACCTTTTGAAAGGACTTCAAAATTTTGAAAGAGATAAAAAATATAAAAAATATAAAAATACTTAACCTCGTTAGAATATACCGATATGTACTATAGAGTAGTATATCAAATGAAAGAGGAAAGGCTCAAGAATTTAAATAAAATTGATTTTTTTATCTATTTGTAAAAAAAGGATATGAAAAAGGTCCTTTAAAAATTGTAATCCTTCATATCCTTGAAACTTTATATAGAATTTTCTTCAAAAGTGAGCACGTTAAAACCCAAAATCTCCCTGATTACGTGTCAAAAATTCATTATTCTTGCTTCATTGATTTTGTATCTGTTTATTATTTCAAAAAATGATACTCAAATAAATTCGAATTTTTTTACTTCATTAGAATTGCAGCTTCCGCCTTTTTCTCAATAATTTTCGAACCAATAAAGTTAGAGAAATGAAATGTAGCGGTGTAACGGTGCAGCCAGACGACTGTCATAAGTCTTGAAATCAAATAAAAAAATAAATAATACAGCAGACAGGAAGCCCACTAGACATGAAGAATCGCTTTTTGCTTCTCTCAGTGTAAGACTTGCTTCAATTATTTGTATAGACCTCATATAAATACCTTTTGTGTGGAGTGGAATTCAAATTTAAAACTCTTTTGCCTGCACCACAATGGCCGCTCACGATGCCACCCTTAATCTCTGCCGCACACCCTCGATGAGCCCTTAGAACGTGGAGCGTGGAGTGGGAGCGCTGCGGCAGCCACGTTGTGCCCATTGTGATCATGAATCACGCGGCGGCACATAATTCTGTCGGCAGATAAAGCAATTACCGCCATTGCGGATAAGTGCGCAATGACAGTCGACGGTCGGTGGTCCGTTGGTCGTTGGTCGGTGCACTGTATCGCTGTCGGCGCAGTCGGTCGGCTTAGTGCATTGGGTGTTTTCGCTAGATTAAAGTGTAAATCCGGCAGCGAGGCGTATGACGCCAGAAAACCACCACCGATGACGGCATGCGAGCACAACAGCTACAGCAACAACGTCAGCGATGCTCCGCATTCTTTGCTGGCAACCATTATGGGAAGCCACCCCAAATGAATGTGGACGCTGCTGGTGTGTGCGACGCATATCCGTTGTCTGTTATCGGCGAACGGATGCGCAGAGCGTCTGGTATGGCAACGTTATCGTCGACATGGTCGTGGTTTGATACAAACATAGCATAAATCACCAAAACTGACAGTGACTATCATTGTTTCATATAGTCTGTCGCATTTGTATGACGAATACGATGGCGGCAAGTGAAGTGGGGTGTTCGAAGAGGAATTTGGCAAAGTTTTGGTGATTACTTTGAATAATTTTAAAACTATTGAGTGGACTTTGAAACCTCTTATTAGACCTAGAATACCAGGAACCATAAAAATTAAATGATTTTATAGTTCTTTCATAACCATTGAAACCAATTTGTCGTCTTTTGATACCATTAAAAACCACATTTTTTTTTTCGTATATCCCGTGTTGTTCTGGTCATCTAACTGGGATGTTGTCATGAAGCGTGAATACCACAATAGAGTAAAAACGAACTTTAAAGCAACTAATTGCAAAGATAGTCAAATTAATAGAAAGAACTATTTTGGAAAAATGAATAAAAATACTTAAGTTTTATAGAAATCTACTAATGTCTAAGACAATTGCGAATTTTTTTAATAATCCACAATATTTTTAACACTGCCTGAGCCACAGCATAACTTCTCTATCGAGCTAAAACTTTGCATCCCAACTCTGTTTCAAAATATTGAAAAATCCCATTATAGGATTTATTTTTTAAATATCTTTTCAGTCTCAGCTTTCACGCTTCTTTTTTAATAAATCACAGCTTAAAGTAATTTGACGTCGAAATGGGCATTACCGACATTCAACGCTCATGCCACCCACCCATCCACCATCCCGTCCATACGCTCCATTACCTCAGGCCGACTGAGCTCTGTCGCTATTAGCGCAAAACCCAAGAATCGAAAATCAAATGAAGCACACACGCCGGTGAATTGTTCGTCGCTTGCGGCCAGAAACAGCGAAATCTCCAATTTTATGTTGTTGCATTTTATCGACGCAACACACGCCAGAACCAACGGCCAACAGCCCAGCCACCCCTTCCAGGATCACTCAGCCCACTGTGCGCTTTCAGTTGCCATTTGCTGTGGATGGCGTTGTAGTTGTATGTGTATGTGTGCGTGCCTGCACCCAGCTGTTTGCTAGTGTGCACGGATGCTGGAATATTTGTGCGCGTGTGTTGCGTATAATTCGGCAACATCTTTGTATAAATTTTTTATAGGTAATCCACTTAAGAAAATGACACTTAGAAGCGTCATTACAAGCGTTTTTACTGCAATAACGGCACATCTTGCACATAGTTTTGGCAATTCACTTTATCCCCCAACGGATGGTGGCGCGCGTTGCCTTCTACCTTTTTCGTCTGCGTTGCATTGTTGTCGCACTGTCACTGATTGTTGTTGTTTTTGCTTGTTCAAGTGCCGGGCGCTGGGTAATGGTTCGATGTTAATGCTGCCGACTTGATTATGTGGCTGAGCGGTGGCAGCCGAAGTGAAGTGAATTAAGCGCGCTGCACACGTCGAGCGTGAAATTGTCTGCACCTGTGTGTTCGTACAACAAATTTTAAATTATTCCATATCGTCTAATTACATAAATAAAAATTGCAATTGACATCGAAATTGATTTTCGGAACGTATTCTTATTGCCGGTTGTGCATTGCTGCGCTATTCGCAGCGCCATAAAATGCAAATGTCCCGACGTGTTGCCGACGTGCTGCGTTCGATTGAAACGTGCCGCAACATGCAAATTGCTGCATTACCAGCGCCTCGCTTCTCTCACCAACTCCAACACCAACCTCTGCAATAACTAGGATTCGACAGCAGCAGCCGCTCCCTGTGCCGATCACATTCATCGAAGTTCAATGCCTCACTTGACATTTCGCATATTCAAATTCCCATTAAAGTGATGCGTGCCAAATTGCCCTCTACGGGTTATGCAATCAGCAGCAACACCAACGCCAACAACACACAACAAAGCATCCATTTGCGTTTATGATGTTGACGATGATGCTGACGATATGCGGCCATGTTGGCCGCGGAGTTGGGTTTGGATTCGGGATGTGTTTGGGCTCGTGTTGCATGTGGGAATCATTTGGTCGGGCGTTCACGTGCCCAAAAGTTCATATGCATCGTTAATGGAGAGATTTGCCAATGGAAATATCATACTACACGATGTGGTTGGTGGGTTGGTGTTTCGTAGTCAGTCGATTATTTCCGCTGTTGCTGGTTTGGGCTTTCTTGGAGCCACATGAAATTGAAATTGTACAACTTGCTGTTGATGAAAGTTTCATAAGAACCAAAAGTCACCCAATGTTTCGGAAATTTTTCTTTGAGATCGAATGACAACTATAATTGATTTGAATTGTTAATGAATTGAAAGCATTTCCCTTTGTGTTTGGT
Organism: Melieria omissa; assembly: GCA_963971225.1. NCBI lineage: Eukaryota > Metazoa > Arthropoda > Insecta > Diptera > Ulidiidae > Melieria > Melieria omissa. The sequence continues at coordinate 4,431,492 of OZ020267.1, forward strand.
AACCAGTTCCAACGACTTCCTTAATTTATTGCAATATTACCAGAATAAATTCGATTCGGCATTGTCTTGTTTTGAGAAACGAAATTCATTTATTATTCATCTAAACTGGCTAGTACCATTATACCATCATTCAGTACTGTATCAATATCCATCGATCAAGTTTCACTAACAAAAAGCTTAATGTTGAATGATGAATACTGTTTGGTTGGTTTGTATGAAAATATTCAATAGTTCTACTTCGATGCACACTAGAGTGGATTTAGTGCTGTATGAAGATTCTTAATAATGGGTTCTCGATGCTCCGCAACCTCTCATTTTATGCGGTTTGGTGAAAAAGTGCATGAGCCAAAAAATTTTGGGGCTAGGGTGGGGCTAAATGGCGTCTCATCGAGGTCAAAGTCCACAAAAAAGCTGGGAAATTTGACAAATTGCTCCACAGCTGGTCAGAAGTTGCTCTTAGAGGGTTAAAATCTATGACCGACCCCCACTAGTTTTCTCTACTGAACTTTTCTTGCAAACATAGTCATCCCCTATCTCAAACCCTTAGTGGGGCTCCCATACAAAATGATCGTTTTTATAAAATGGGCTCCCATTGCTCCCTGGTTGCCCCCAGATGTATCAAATGTATGAGCGACACCAATTTATTTCCCCTTCTGAATGTTTCTTCCAAACATACCTATCCGCTAACTCCAAGTCTTAAGGGGGCTGCCATACAAAACTGACCAATTGACTCCCCACTTGTAAATGTAGTAGTTAAGTAAGCGAGAAAACATCGTATCTCTGAACCGATTTCAATGATTTATTCAGCGATCGCCAACATTCTTGAGTAAAAATATACAAAATTAATTAAGGTTCCGAAATTTACCACCAGAGGGCGCCCCCCATACGATCGGATTTGTGACGTTGTCAACTTTTGGGTTTCTACAAAGCGTTCAAGTCAATTTCTGAGCTTTGATGTATTCAGAGACCTATAGTAGAATTTTATGGCAAATATTTTCATGGTAAATTTTGTCCTTAAAAAGTCCTGTTTTGCAGGACATTTTTGGCATTTTAGAAAGAAAGGGTCAAATTGACCCATACAACTAGGAGCTACAGGGTTAAAATGCTCCAGAAAAATGTTCCTCGTAGTGTTTTACATCTAATTGCTGAACGCATCATATACCTAATATGTGAGGTTACATGGTTTTCTTATGCCGATTCACTACAAGAATGTGCAAAAAGGGGAAAACTTTGACCTTTCTAAAGAAAAATTCAGACGTAAACTTTCAAAACGCCGATACACCAAGTTACTTAGAACGACCTCTAGTTTCATGCCTACATAACCTTTTGGTTGGGTCTTGACAAAAGTGGTTTTTTATTGCACAGTGTTATAATAATTTCATTGTTTTTATTTGAATTAATTTTCATTCCAATTTCTTAAATTATCCAGTATGAAGTTACTTGTTGATTTTTCGCAATTACTTTAAATTTTTCCTACAAAAATGATTTCATGCGCTTTTCTCTTTCTGTAATTATACCGAATAATGGAAATTTACAGTTGCAATGTCTAGACATTTGCTCCCTGAGGGCAATTTAGATACGAAAACTTTTTGCTTTTCATTCCAATTGGCCAAGCAGCGCATTGTTGTGCTACAGCAATAGCAACAACAACAACAACAAATCGACTAGTTGTAATTGATTTAAGCTGCTTGCTTTTTTTGACCGCCATGAGCACAACTCAGCGCTGGGCGGTCGACAGAATGCGTGGTGAGTGGGCGGCAGCCGGGGCAAAGGTCATAAATCTTGCCTTGCTTCATTTTCGCTACATTAAACGTCAAAATATGAACCCATTTCGAGAACACATTAAGCCGCAGGGCGATTTCCAAAAGCAGTCATAACAACCACTCGTACCTTCGCGCAAACACGCGCTCACACACTCATACACTCACACACACACACACTCACGCACTCACACACTCTCACTCGCCTGTACACCAACGCGTATTAATGTGAAATGCGAAGAAAATGAGGTTGGGGCCGGGTCCGTGGGCAGACAAAATTGCTGCCATAATGGCGAAAAGTACACACGTCGACTACACCACGGCCCACGATGGCGGGGCAGCGCGCCGGGTCGCGGAGTGCTGGAATTATGGGAGCGCACACGAAGGAATTTTTTCCACCATATTAGTGCGTTGTACGTTGTTCGTTGCATGTTGTATGAAGTGTATTTTACAAGAACAACATTAACTTGGCCATAACAATAACTCGTTGTCGACGGCTGCTGCGTCGTCCTGCTCAGTGGACCAATGGCCGGGATGGGCCACAAACCGACGACGCGCTGTAGGAGCCGACGAACGCATGAATGGCGCCGCCCACTGGTGCGTTTGATCTTACAGCGGCGGCGAGTGCGAGCGGCGCACAACTCGTGCAAAAAGTTCACTGGTAGTTGGGGGAAATTGTTTTTGATACGCAAGAAAATTTTCGCCATTTTCCAACATTAATGGTTTTCTTGTTTTTCTGTGTATTTTTGTTGCCTCAAAGCTGGAAGGCGTTTCATGGGTGAACTTTGGTGGATTGTGGCTGAAAGCAAAAAATAACACAGAAGTTAACAAAATAGATTTCCGAAATTGTATTTGTGAAAAATTTGCGAAAACTTCAAAAATTATTAAATTTAATTTAAAATTATAGCAATTGTGGCAATTAAATAAAAAGTTATTTGTTTACTAGCTATTCAAAACTTTTATTAGGGGTATTCTCGATGTCTTGCAACGTTGCAAAACTTGCAGAAACTGATATTTGCAACCCTGAAAAGCGCCAGACTTCCAGTGCCAGAACACCCAAAAATTAAAAAATTGTAAAAAATGCCGTGAACAGTTGAAAATTCAAAAATTGTTGATTTCTTGATTGAAAGTGCTTTTGTAGTCAGCTGATGCGAGCTTGTACTTTTACTCAAAACATGGGTTTCAGAAGTTGCAGTTGCTGTTTTTGACTGTATTTTGTTGTTGTATTATTGTACGGATTGCAAAAGTCTGCATAATCTGCAACTTTTGCAATGTGGAAAGGGTTTTGCAAGACATCAAGAATACCCCTATTGATTTTGCTCCACTTTGATTGAACAAAAACATTCTAAGAATAAGCAAAACTATTTGTGTCATACCTGGTTTGTTCCTATGAAGATTTCCACTTATTTTGAAAATAAAAATAAAAAACATTTTGATGGAAGTTGAAAGGAATCCAGTATATACTCTTTAAGTCAGTTTAAGTAGAAACAAAAATCTTAGAATAATCCGTTCATAAACAGAAAATCCATAAGCAATAAAAACTATATTTTGATTGTCACTTGTAAGTCCATTCAATATAGCCCTGTGCATTTGACATTGCAAATCTTTGCAATACTTAGCAAACATTTGCCATCAACTGTGAGCAATGTTTTTTTATTTAGTTTGGAATACTTGTTGCAGAATACGAATAGTTTTTGCAGAATAGTTTTTGTTAAGAAGGCCTCCATTTAGGGAGCTCCTTAAAGAAAATTTATTAGACCTATTCACAATACCGTGCATTTGACATTGCAAATCTCTGCAATAGCAAATATTTGCCATCAATTGTGAGCTGTTTTTTTAATTTAGTTTGCAATACTTGTTTGCAATAGCAAACATTTGCCATAAACTGTGAACGGTTTTTGGTTTGCAATATTTGTTGCAAAACACGAAATTCACAGCTATTGTGAATGCAGCCAGCTACAGTAAGAGCACTTGCAGAGTTTTTGTTAATAAGGCCTCCATTTCGGGAGCTCCTTGAAGCTAATTCATCAGCCCTATTCACAATCTTGTGCATTTAAGATTACAAATCTGTTGTGAGCTGTTTTTTTTTCATTTAGTTAGTTTGCAATACTTTTGTGCAATAGCAAACATTTGCCATCAACTGTGAGTAGCCTTTCTCTATTTAGTTTGGAATACTTGTTGCAAAGTACAAAATTCACAGCTATTGTATTTCTTCCTTAATCTACTTTCTCTCTTCCTCGATTCTTTATTTCTTTTTTTTCCATGTTTAACAATTTCTTTTTCGTCTTTGCAAACTGCTGTCAGTTAAGCATTTTGGTATTGCATTTGCATAGTAAATATAAACTATGCATTCTATGTGTTGCATATTTACAAGAGTCTAGCAAATGCAACTTAGTCTATTTTCCTAGTGTAGAGCAAAAATATACAACACCATTTTGCAAATTCCACAACAAATTACCATTTGCCGAAGATTGAGAACATGACTTACATATATTTTAAAGTTCGCACTAAAGTTTTGCAAACATGCAATATGTGGAAGTAAATCTGTGTACATATATTTGCAACATAATTTTGTTCTTTCGAAATTGAATGCCCATTACGATTTTTAATAAAATGGAAAAACAGCCAACAGTGAACACGTACTCGGTCCGGACTCATCGCCCTATGCATCCCCAGCGAGCCATTATTGTGTTCACTTGAATGCAGATACATGCACGCAAAACCATTTTAAAATTTTCTATGCTCGATGCGTTGCGTTGCCCGCTTGTACGCTTCACAATGGCAGTTCTATTGTTTTGTGAAGCTGCAATTATAGCCAACATTTTTAACTGCTTATTGCCTGCTGTACATTGGAGATAGTACAACAATCTCGCATACGCCCAGCAGCACACAAACTTCCTCCACTCTACCAATAACAACATTATGCCAATGGCAAAAGCTCAACGCGCCCCCTGCACCCCATTCCATACTGCAATGTGACCGGAACAGCCAGTGGCGAAATGAATTCGATTTGAATGCCGATGCGGCGACTCCGGCGAATACCAATGCGAATCAGCATTGCGAATGTCAGTCGAAATGGAAATGCGAATGCGCTCGTACATTTCTCCAAAGCTGTCAAATAAAATTTAACGACTCTTCACATATCCCAAAATAACGGGCAGCGCGGCCATATGGGAGCGATTGGCGCGGGAAGTGCAATCGAAATCGGTTTTCCAGTTGTGCTGCTGCTGCGTTGGAGCGTGGCAAATTACCAAAGGGAATTTAAAGCACTCGACCCGCCAGTATGGGTTTCAAAATGAAAATGCTACAGAAAATTATAGGAATTGCATTGAGACCAACACCAAAAACAACAATCATTCAACAATATTCACAGAACCAAAACTAAGGCCGACTTGCGACTTCAGTTGTGGAATACCCCTTTTTAATGAGCTGCAGACGTGCTGCGGACTGTGAGGCGACATCCTGCGGTGCGTCCTTTTTAATGAACTGTAAATATTGTAGACCACTCTTTGGGCGTGTAAAAAACTGTTTAAAAAAATATGAGGCTTGGCGCATTTCACACGACGCGCATTGTCTCCGGAAGGGCGCTGGTGCTCAACCATTGTTCATACTCTGAACATATGTGCAGAGTTTCTTATACTGATTCCGCATCAAACGTGCACAACATGTCACAAATGTCATAAATTGTCGAGGCAAATAAAAATATATTTTTTTAGAACTAAACGCGTCAAAGGATACGGCAAGTTTCTTGGCCTTGCTTTTGATTTCATGTGTTAAGGAACACGGCAAATTTCCTAACAATAACTGAATATTTTTTAATTTATTTCGGCTTTTGCCATTGACCAACACTCAAGAAATAGTTTCTGTACAGGCAGAAACATTGTACTATTTCTGGACTAGAATCTTAATGGACAGAAGTGAAAGAATCTTCTTGGTTTCCTATAGAAAAGGAAGACAAGATTTTCAGTACATTTTCAAACCCCTGGAATAGTTAGACAACAAAAATACTTTGTATATATCCTCACTGTATAAATTGATCGATCTTTGGAATCAGATGTTTGAAATTTATGTTTGAAGTTTGAATGAAAAATTGTTCATTCATATCACAGTTTGTTTTCTCTTTTCACTGCAATCGACATCCAACATAGAACGAGAGAAGTTTTGACTGTGAACCAAAAACTGGAAAACTGGAATCATCTATCTAAGTTTTACTTTTCACTAACAACAGAAATGTCTCTCCGAAGTGCGCATTTCAAATTTAATTATGAATTTTTATACTAAGAAAATCGTTCAGTGACCGAATATTCATTTAGTGAAACCACATTGTTGACGGTAATTAAAATTTATAAAATTATTTATTAGTGGATTTCAATTAAGTTTAACATAAAAATGAAATAAATTTAATGTCATTGCTTCACAGCGAGTTGAATACACTTTGCAGTTTCTTGCTGCTTTTTTGTTTTGCTAATACGTTTTAAAAAAAATGCCCAGCAAGCCAAACAATATCGAAACGATATAGACACGGTTTCGTTAAGCCGAGAATTTTTCTCGTTTTCAAGTATTGCCAAAGTGTCTGAATTGATATCGAGAATGAGAAAAATTGAAATTGCAATTTTCTTATCCGAGATATCGTAACGATGTCGAATTTGGAAAATTTCGATACACATGAAAAAATCGATGTAGTAATATTTTATGTTTATCGTACGGTGCAATATATCTTTTTTTATAGAGAAAAGTATTAAATTTTTCATATTCTTAACTAATAAAGTTAGAAGAACGAAATTCGAGGATTGGTAGTGTACATATTAGTCCTTAAGATATAATTAAAAATAAAACTATTTGAAATTTCCAAGGATATTCAAGGATAAAGTTTTTAACAGGACATTTTCACTACCTCTTCGTGCTTTTGCACCAACAAATTCAATTTTTTAAGATTCTAAGAATTTTCCTTTCAATTTTTAAAATAATTTTTTGAAATAAACATGTCCTTGAAATTTCAAAGTCCTTTTAAAAAAATCCTGACGTGAGAGACGCTTATAATTTATATGAAAAAATTGTTTCTTGGGTTGGGTGTTTCAAACGATTTTAATTATAAATATGTATGTATGACTCTGGAGATCTGTAAGTATTTAAAAAGTACGGTGATTTTTTAATACTAAATATTTCTAACATATCTACTGAAATATTTCTATCGTACTTAGTCCTTTGCTCATTGACGTTCTTCTTCTTCTTCTTGACTGGCACGACAGCCCGATTACGAGACTAAGGCCTCCCGCAACCCGCAACCATCCATGTTGTGTGAATTTTTACAATGTTGAAAGGGATCTACAGTTTTATACCGATTCCGAACGGTGAGTTGGGAGCTTTTTCATAGCCGATTTCACTCTCAGAGGTTTGCCATTTCCTGCTGAGAGGACAACCGCCAAAAAAAAATTGTTTTTTTTCGGTGTTAGCAGCAACGGAGTCTTGAACCTGGGTTGACGCATCATTGACGTATTAATCAAAAATCGTGCGACGCAATAGACCAAACAAGACATGAACATTGAAACCACAGCGATGATAAAAGGGTTGAGAAACGCGATGCCCTAGCTTCATCAGGGATATCTAAAAATTTGACGGTTTGACGGATAACTGAAGCATACTTAAAGGAGTTGAATTTGGAGTTGAGAATCTTGAGAATCCTTAAATCGTATTAACAATGAAAGGAGTATTCTATATGACGTTCGGGTGACTATGGTGAAAAAATTAGTATAGCTATCTCTTCTGGAAAGACCTTAAGTAAGAAGTCTAGTGGGATCAATTGAAGAAGCCTTACACAAAGTAGAGAAACCCCTAAGTGCCTACGCTGCGCTGAGTTGTGTAACATTTAGGTATATTTGCTCTTCTTTGGTCCACCTTTCGCCCACAAATGCAAAACTGATTGAATCGAAATCAAGCCCCAAAACTTTCAGCCACCTTATGCACATTCCCGCTTGTAGAGCTCTGCGAGGTGTAAGTCTAATCCTTGGATATTTATGCGTATTTGATAGCGGTAATAGCCCATTAAGGGCGCACGTAACCAAATCTAAATGACGCACCGAACACGCCGAACAGGCACAAAAACGTGTACTCGTAAATTTAATTAATGCCGCAGGCAGGCAACAAGGATGCCTTAACCGAATGCCATGTGTGGTGGAGAGGGGGTGGGGTATGTACTCACACACACAGAACAATTTTGGTGCATAGGTGTAGAGCTGGGAAAGTTATGTAATGACATAACAGGAAACAACACTCCAAACACAGTGGCGGCACGTGTGAGTGGGTGTGGGTGGATGTGGGGCCGAGAGCTAAATTGAAGTGGATTGGCAAAGCGGGCGCTTCTAACGTGTTTTCCAATATTTGTGTAACTAAAATTAATGTTAATGGTTATCAGCACAACAACCGAAACAAACAACAACAATAACAACAATGCATAGCTGTTGCTCGCTGAGCGCAAATAAATTGCGAAAAAGCAAAATTGCGGATTAGGTAAACGAGTATTTAGTGATATGAACTGTTGTGGCCTGTGGCCTCTGTGTGGCTATGCGTCGGCGCAGTTCGAGCTGTTGTTATCAGCGCATACACTGGTCAGAGGGTTTTTGGCGGCTGACAAAGAAGCAGTTTTAAATTTAAGTTTAATCATGAATTCCAGTGAATGCCCATTTTAATGTGCAATTTTAATGCTTAAATAATTATAAAACAATTCTGTTTGAAGCCTCGCCTCTCTCACTTCCAACACCGACAAATTGGATTTTCCACACACATTGAAACAATTTGCAATAAACACTGATTTTATACATAATCGAAAAATACTGCCAATGTGGTCCATGCTGCATGCCGCTTCAGCACATCTCTACTCCCCTCTTCGAATGACCTTCGGAAAGCCACTTCAGTGCGCACAACAAACCGCTTTGGCATCGTTGGCCAAAGGACAGAATTTGTGTAGGACCATAAAATCCCATCAAACGGGCCATATCTGTCGCCATTTGTTGTGAACGTACGTGCTGCAAGTGCAACCACTTGCGACCCCTCTAATCTCTCCTCTTCGCAACCACCTGAATATGAATTTTTCATGCGCTCATCACAGTGATGACTGCAGTGATCAATAAATTGCCTAATGGCCATGCGGCCGACTACATTATCGCAAATGTGAATGCATTTAATTGCCGCAAATAGTCGCCTAATTGAATGTGCTGAATTTGCGATAAGTCGATAAAAATATACGAGTATGCATGTCAATGCTTTGTCGGAATTTTAACCAAATGTGGGTAGAGGAATTTATGGAGAAAAAATCGTGTAACTGTGGAGTAAAAAATATGAAAACAAAATATTTTGTATTTTGATGCGAAAAATGAATATCTGACCAAATAAAATGTGTATTAGTAGAGTTTTTATATTTATTTTGTTTATATTTATTCATTATTCATTCATTATTTCTTGTTAACTTAAAATATCTTGGGATCTAATTTTTCAATTATTCTGAGTTTCTTGGAATGTCATTTAATATTTTACAATAAACTGCTTTAAATTCTTTCAATTACATTGCATTATAAGTGGTTTAAGAATCAAAAATAAATTTATATAATAAATTTACTTAAAATTGTATTAATTTATTTACCTAACTAATTGATTTTATTTTTTTTTTTAATTAAATGCATAAATTACTCAATATTCAACTTGCAATTAACAAAATTTACATATCTTCAATTACGAAAATTTGGCAATTTTCTGAGGCTTGCGGCCAATCGTGAGTCACATCAGCGCGACGAAAATAAATCATACGTTCAGTAAGTGGGTCGGCAAAGTACAAAGCGACTTAATTAGTGAAACAAAGGCCCCTTCTACTGTTTCAGACAAGCAACAAAACAAAAAATAGAAACAGAAAAACAACAGCAACACCGCGCACCGATGATAACGTCAGCTGTAACATTTTTATTGGTCGATTTAAAATTCAAATCCTGTTTTGTCTTTTTTTCGGACGATCACCAACAAACCACACAACGGCAACGCAGGTAAGATGACGTCCGAATACAATACAACAAACTTGCAATAAATTACAACGTCCAGTCGCAACAAAATGGGAAGCAACACAACTCAACTGCGCGATCCGGTGTCCATGTCCATGTCGCTGCGTCGCATGGCCGGCCGCATGGAACTGGCCAGTGAGCATTTCGCTGTCCCTCTGTCCAAGCAGACTGTCCGTCTTTGGACATCCGCGCTTGCATACGCATCAATCGGTCTTGCAGCGCCATAAATTCGAGTGTCAACTTCATCATTGTCACTTGTTGTTGGTGTCTTTGTTATGAACAAATGAACAAACGAACGAACGAACGTCACAGACTCGCTAATGAACAGCGACAGTGAGAAAAGTTATTTACCTCCTCTACCCGAACATTCCGAAGATGTATTTCGTTAATTACCACTGCCAATCGTTGTGGTCGAGTTTATTTTTTAGTTGTTGTTTTCGGTTGTTCACGTAGCCCGTTCACAAACGGCGCTCCAACACAACCAACAAATATATGAAACCGTAACAACAACAACGACCCAGTTGAACATTCTAAAGTTAGCATTTGAATATCGACAACGAATCAAGACGTTAACGGCGACATTCCAAATTGCTTTACGAGCTCAGGAAAGCGAACGAGCACAACAACGACCACCACCGAAAGTGCAGAAGCCTTTGGAAAGCATCATCAAGCACCAAGCGTTGGCTGGTGGCTGTGAGCGCACTAATCTCCGCCCTCCGAATGTGCTACAACAATACTTTATACAGCTTGTTGTTGGTGTTTTCAGCATACCTGATTGCTCACTGAGAGTGTGTGTGCGTGTGTGTGTGTTGCGGTCATAAATCACTTTAATCTTGATTTTAATGGCTGACTTCGAATTAAAAATGGGAGAATGCCCACGGCGAATGGCCAAACAGTCGTTCGATTTGTGGTTGGCTTTAGAGTTATTGTTGTTGTTGTTAATATCTTAAATTGAGACCTCCCAGCGTGCAATGTGTTCGATTTGCGTACTGCGTGGTGGCCGCTGGAAGTTGTTCGTTGCTTTAACGAGGCTTAAGTGCAGACGGGAGTTTGTGAATCATGCGATTTTTGCAAAAAATTAAAATATAATACATTTTGTGTATCATTTAAAAAAATTTATGGTATTTCAATAGAAATATGGGACGTTACGACAATGACAATGGGACGTTACGTTAGGCAGCAATTGTAGAACTCACTAATCATAGAACCCACTAATTTTTATGCACTGTTCTTTAAGTTTATTTTATTAAAGTTTGTTGGCATTTAACAGCACTGCCGACAAAAATCTACCATCTGGCATCAATAGAAATCATTAGAGTTGCTTATAAAACAACAACTACTACAATAGAATAGAGAATAATAGTAACGGTCTCACATTTCGTAAAAGTTGTGCCGATATTTATTTATTTATTTTTTAATGATTTGATTTGATTATTTATTTTATTTTATTTTATTTTATTTTATTTTATTTTATTTTATTTTAATTTATTTTATATTATTTTTTATATTTTATTTTATTTTTGTTGTTTTATTTTATTTTATTTTATTTTATTTTATTTTATTTTATTTTATTTTATTTTATTTTATTTTATTTTATTTTACTTTAATTTATTTTAATTTATTTTAATTTATTTTAATTTATTTTAATTTATATTATTTTATTTCATTTCATTTCATTTCATTTTATTTCATTTTATTTCATTTTATTTTATTTTATTTTATTTTATTTTATTTTATTTTATTTTATTTTATTTTATTTTATTTTATTTTATTTTATTTTATTTTATTTTATTTTATTTTATTTTATTTTATTTTATTTTATTTTATTTTAGTTTATTTTATTTTATTTTATTTTAATTTATTTTATTTTATTTTATTTTATTTTATTTTATTTTATTTTATTTTATTTTATGTTATTTTAGTTATCTTAATTGGATTTATTTTATTTTGAATTATTTTATTTTATTTTTTTATGTTTTTTATTTTAAGTTATTTTATTTTATTTTGTTATTATAAAGCGTGATCCATTTCGAGGTTCCCTACTTTTTTAAAGAAAAAAACACAGAAAATTAAAATTTAACGGGGAATGTTTATTATCATTCGAAAGAACATTCTTTGGCATTTATTTTTTGAAGATTATCTCTTTCAAATGTTGGCCGCGGCTACGTCTCAGATGGTCCATCCGTTGAGTCCAATTTTCGATGACTCGTTCGAGCATTTCGACTGGTAACTGGCGAATGACACGCGTGATGTTTTGCTCCAAGGCCTGAATCGAAGCGGGTTTATCCGTATAGACTTTAGACTTTACGTATCCCCACAGAAAAAAGTCTAACGGTGTGATATCACACGATCTTGGTGGCCAATCGACCGGCCCATTACGTGAAATTAGCTGTTCTCACCGGCATCATTTTTGAAGAAATATGAACCGATGAACGATTTGTAAACGTTGTTCAGGCGTAAGTCTTTCCATGATGAAATGCCAAACAATACTGAACAAAAATAATATGACAGCTTGACACGACTCACGCGTGATCTGTCAAAAAAAGGTTATTGAAAAAAGTACCTCTAGTTGGATCACCCTTTATTTTCCTGCGCAAATTTCTTAATGTTTTCCTTGAAGTTTTTTTTCTTAAGTTTTTTGTTCGTTCTGCAAATATCTTTAAGTCTATGCTCAGAAACGAGCTGAACTGTAAACTACTAAGTTTCTATTTGGTGTTAGAAAGTTATTCATGGAGTCAATAGCTGAACAACAAAATGTGTTGTTTGTTTGTGCAACTTAACCAGTGGTGAGAAACCGCCCAAAAGTTTCTTAAGTTTCAGCAACCAGTTGCAATAGCTGTCGCATGTACTGCGATTAGGTGAGAAAATTCAAGTTTACAACATAACTCTGGTAACATGTGTCATTAGAAGTTTTAATGACTGGCACAAACAATTTCCAAGTGCAGTTATTGCAAAGTTCAGATACAACGTGGAATATGAAACTGGCATATGTCACATAATAGTCAGAAAGTATACTTAAATACAATACGCACATATAGGCCCAAGTCAGTGACCTGAACAAATTTTTTTTCTTGAAGTAAATTTTATAATTTTGAATTATAATTTAATTATTTATTTTAATAATATGGTTTATTATTGTTTTTTAAACCATTATGATAGTAAAATTTTTATCAGTAGCATCCATCTGTCCTATCTGACTGTCACGCTATGCTCTGCAAAAGTTCACTTCTTCTTCTTCTTGACTGGCAACAAATGTTCACCACACCCATAAATGCAACATGCGTCTTCTTACGAATTTTTCGCCTCTTCTTTTTTTTTATTTTGTTTCTTTACTACTGTTGTACTGATTCTAATATCTCGCTCAAATATTTTTTTAATATTATTAAATTCTCTGCGTAAGCACTTCTGGCTTGTCTTCTCTTGTTTTATCGCATTAGCACCAGTCCTTTTTGTTTCTCTTGTAATTTTACTTGTTGTGAAGTTGTAGTTGTTACGATTTTGCACATTCGTACAATATTTAATTCCCCACTTCCGTTTTCGCGCAAATTGTGCGGCGATGTGGCAACGTGTTGCAGATTGCCTGCGTCTGTCGTTAAGGCCGCACAACATCTTCAAAGTTTTCAATTTAATTTTCAATAATTCCGTATGTCGTACGTCGTACGTGAGCATGGAAGGCTGCTGGTGTGAATGACTTGAAGCAAAGTCAAAAGATTTAAGTTTAAGGTTGCAATAGGTAGTTTGGAAAATTGCCAGTAAAAGCCAATTTTAAAAGAATTTTTTATAGATTTTGATTTGTAATTAGAAAAAAATACTGGTTTTAATGTTATTTGGTTATTATTTCTTTAATGTTTGTCAAAATTCCATATTATGAGCAGTGATATGTTTATATGTTTATTCCACATTTATTGAATTTAAACGTTTTCACATGATATTATAAACAGTACTAAAAATATTATACTATATACAGTCGTGTCTGGGTATAGTGAACACCCTATATAGTGAACACCTCGATATAGTGATCGCCCACATTTTGACATGGAGCTTCTAAATATTGAACAAAATTTTGAAAGCAATTTCAAGCAGAAAACAAAAAGTGTATTTTGAGCAAATAAAACGAGTTTTTGAACAAAAATTTTAACCTTGATATCGTAAACAACCTCAAAACTCAATACAGGCCTTGCAATAATTAGTTCACTATATTCAGACACGACTGTACATACATATGTATGTCTAATTGTGGCTCATTTGTCCAAGACGGAAGTTACTTCTACTTTTGTCTCTCATTAAGTTTTATTCTGAGACCTGAGTTTCATGGGCTAGATGGCCTATTTGGCCTTTTAGATCGTCTCAGATTTATCTATTAATCCATCTCTACTCATAACGAGAATATCGCATACACTTTAATAAGCTTTATTTGCTTAATCTCAAACTGATATTTTGAATTTTAACGAAATCACAAACCAATTTTGTGTTCGCCCAAGTGTCTGTAAACTAGCCAAACAAATTCACTCGTTCACTCACATTTTGCCAAAATAAAATTAATTTAAAAAAGCAATATTACATTTGTATAGTTAATTACAACAACATGAAAGACTTGGTATTTTACTCATTCATCGACATCCGGAGTTGTTGTAAGTGTGCCGCCCGCACTTTCATCACTTGAGCGCTGATTGTGTCAGTGCAAATTATGAATATGAATTTTAATTTCGACTTTATTTATTGACTTCCAGCAGTTCGTGTACTCACACTTGATGCATTTTAATGGCGAACAGCAGCCAACACCAAAAAGCAACAACAACAACACACACAGCAACGCTCCAATCAGCTGCGCACTCAATTTCCATATGAATATTTTTTAATTTTGTCCCATTCGATGGCTGTCACTGTCGCACGTTGTTTTCGTTGCTGTAGCTGTTGTAGTTGTTGTTGTTGTTGTTGGTACAGCAGCCTAATTGTATTTATGCAAATTTGCACACAAAGCACCGCGCAACTTGTGAACTACTGAAGCCGTAGTGGAATAAATGCGGGCGGCCGGGCGGCTGGGCGGAGACGCGAGTGGTCGGGCGCAGCGTTCAGTGGGCTGTGTGGTTGTGCTGGCGGCAACGACGATGGTGGCGCTGCCAGTGGAGCTGCGCATATAATTTTCTTTTTTAATATTCTTGCACACACATTAAGTTTATTTATTGGCAGCACATATTGGATGCTCAAGCAGTACACGGCATGCAGCGGCATGTTCGCAACGCATATACCAATACATATTTACTGAACACTTAAATATGTATTTATTTAT
The DNA here is from genome assembly GCA_963971225.1 of Melieria omissa. Taxonomy (NCBI): domain Eukaryota; kingdom Metazoa; phylum Arthropoda; class Insecta; order Diptera; family Ulidiidae; genus Melieria; species Melieria omissa. The sequence continues at coordinate 4,446,587 of OZ020267.1, forward strand.
GTATGAAAAAGTATGTGTATATAAATGTAAATGTTCAAAGAAATATGTAAAATGGGTGGTTACAGGGGCTGTCGCGTTGTTCTTATGATAGTTTTTTTTTTGCTTTGTAAAAGTTCTTGGCAGAAAAAGCAGTGAGACAGTCAACCAAGTCAATCTAGTCTAGTCTAGTCTAGTCTAGTCTAGTCTAGTCTAGTCTAGTCTAGTCTAGTCTAGTCTAGTCTAGTCTAGTCTAGTCTAGTCTAGTCTAGTCTAGTCTAGTCTAGTCTAGTCTAGTCTAGTCTAGTCTAGTCTAGTCTAGTCTAGTCTAGTCTAGTCTAGTCTAGTCTAGTCTAGTCTAGTCTAGTCTAGTCTAGTCTAGTCTAGTCTAGTCTAGTCTAGTCTAGTCTAGTCTAGTCTAGTCTAGTCTAGTCTAGTCTAGTCTAGTCTAGTCTAGTCTAGTCTAGTCTAGTCTAGTCTAGTCTAGTCTAGTCTAGTCTAGTCTAGTCTAGTCTAGTCTAGTCTAGTCTAGTCTAGTCTAGTCTAGTCTAGTCTAGTCTAGTCTAGTCTAGTCTAGTCTAGTCTAGTCTAGTCTAGTCTAGTCTAGTCTAGTCTAGTCTAGTCTAGTCTAGTCTAGTCTAGTCTAGTCTAGTCTAGTCTAGTCTAGTCTAGTCTAGTCTAGTCTAGTCTAGTCTAGTCTAGTCTAGTCTAGTCTAGTCTAGTCTAGTCTAGTCTAGTCTAGTCTAGTCTAGTCTAGTCTAGTCTAGTCTAGTCTAGTCTAGTCTAGTCTAGTCTTACTTTCGCAATGACTTTCTTACCATCTCTAGAACATCCCCACCCTGTATACGCTCGACATATAACTCTTCGCTACAGCCTTCGACTGCCACATGCCCCGTTTGTGCGCCATTCTGTCGTTTCCCCCACCTCCTGCAACGCAACTTTTAATCTATTTCAACGTTTGCTTTCACGCAAGTGGTCCGAACTTTCTAAAGTCGTATCGCGTCCTCGCGTTTCTCCCCGTTTAGTTTGCTTTTAATGCATTCTCACTTTTTCTCAAATATTATTTTTTCTTGTTTGAGTTGGTTATTGCCTTCGCCTACATTTTTTTTCATTCGCTTCCGTTTTGCATCGTAACACACGCTCTGGCGGGCGCTTCCGTTCGAAAATGGCTGCTGGCCGGATGTTGGCAGCAGTGCTGACGTTGCTGACGATGGGGGCGAAGCCGAGGGAGACGATTGCCAGCAAGCAATCAAGTTACGTGCCTCGTGCTACACCATCCCCTCATTCCCTCTTACACATCAACGCACATACTTGTATACTTATATCTAACATTCCAATCCCCACCGCTGCAGCCTGTGCTGGCATTTCCAAGCCTGCCATTTGTTTTCTTAATGCGAAAGACCCTTTTTCCTCGACATCATATTTTCCCAGCTGCTTGCTTCATCCTCCGTTCAACAACACACCAACAAATCGACTGCCTTGGGAGCCACTGCTGCTGCTTCTGCTGCTGCTTGCCTGAAATGCCATTCGAATAGTTTGCTTTGCTTAGGTTCATTTTCTCATTTCCCATTTTCCGCCAGCAGCTTCCTTAGCTGTTTCTTCCCTCCGCTGCGCCCCCGTCAACGACAAGCCGGCACTCTTGCCGGCCATTGTTGCCATTGTGTGCGCTCGTAAATGAGATTTATTGCGAAGACGCGCGCATTTCTTGGGGCACACGTAGTGCCCACCCCGCTGCCGTCACCCGCTCGCCGACAGGAAGCGGTAGCAAGACTGTGTTGGGGAACGTTGCCAGGCGCCTTCCTGTGGCCGCTGTCGCTGCTGTTGTCGATGGCCTTTTGCTGTTTTTCGCCTTCTCTCTGTTCACTGACAAAGTCGTTGCTGCTGCTGCTATTCATTGAGGGTGGCCACCGCGGGGGAGGGGCGAAAGTTCAAGATAAACATTCCGGTCGTGTTATTTTTCCATTTCGCCGTCATAGTCGTTGCCGCAGCCGTTCTAAGGACACTAAGAATGTTCATACCACATTTTCCACATCTGGGTCTCACATAGCACGTCTGTCTGTCTGTCCTTTCACAAGCGACGCGCAATGTTCTTATTCTTTCTCCTTCTTTCTCATTTTCCGTTTCGGTTCTTGTTTCTAAGAAAACATTTTGCCGCAGCTGTTACTATCTCGACTCGTACATACTCGTACGTATAATTTCTTTTGTGGCATCTTTTTTTTAATCCCCTCAAATGGCTCGTGGGGGCGAGAGATGACCCAAGCGGTGCAACTTTTCGATTTAAGAAACGCTTCAAATTTGAAACACTTGTTGTAATTTCTTATGCCGCAGATTTATGAACTGGGCCACATGTAGTTAGTCGCTGCGGCAAGTTCTTACACTCACTTTTTTAATATAAAATGTGGGCAATTTAGAAAATTTCACATTTGCATAAAAAAATAAAAGCCATCTGTTCCGGTGCTAATCTGAATGAACGGCTACAGGCTGTGCGAATGCGAGGATAATTATGAGTAGAACATTAACCAACTGTAGACTGATTACATTTTGGAGATATATATATATTATATATAGGTATGGGGACTAGGTATATTGGACTATTACCCTGCCACATGAAGTCTTTTTGCTTTACAATATAAAAAGCGTTTTCTATATCATTGGAAGAAAGATGGGACTATGAAGAATGTTCCATCTTCCCAAAGTGATCTGATGCAAGGACGAAAACGGTCCGAAATCTAGATTATAATTTGAAAACTTTTAAAAGGGATTTGTGTTTGCAAGCCCAAATTAATTTTTTGCTCATATCTCTCAAGGACATTAACCCTTTCGACCCCGAATTTTACCCTGTGTCTCAATATTACTTTTTGGTATTTAAATTGTGAAACACTCGCCTAAGAAGTGTGAACACGGCATTTGAACTCGCCACGCCTCTTTGTTAGAGTTCTAGAGCTAGTTTACTTTTGAACAATTTTAGCTTAAAACGGATTAAATAAATTTTGTATCAATATTTTTTAATTACAAAAAAATTATCTAATATATATGGAAAAATACAAAATTATCACTTTTTGATTTTATTTAAAGAAACAGGGTTTTGACCAAACGCGCCCCATTCGTATACTTCAATTAGAACACAAACTTTTCCTGATATCGCTGCAAATTGTTGGAAATTATTTTGGGAATAACAGTAAAATTTTTGTAATTTGCTTTGAATTCACTTCTAAAAATATTAATTTGTTGGTGCCTACTTAAATTAAAACCATGAATCAATTGTAGCCTCTGCTATAAGAAGACAAATAGGTGAACTTGCTCTAAGGCAACTTTGTGGTTCAAATCAATCGACTTTGAGCTGATTCTTTCGACACATGAAACCAGTTTTTACGTCATAAAAGATAATGATGATTTTTTAAAGCCAACACTCAAAGTGCTCTGAAGTAATTCGCAAAATTGCTGGCAATAAAAAATGTTCTGCTAATGTTCTATGCATAATTAGATATTCTCAAAGAAATCTTCACATAAATTCATATTTTGCACATGTCATATTTTCACCTGTCGTCCGCCTGTTTTTGACTCCCATGGTGCACTATAATTTTTGGTATTTAAAAAATGTTTCATCTTTTCATGAAAAAAGGTAAATTGTGTCCATTAGTGTTTTTCGCTCTTTGCAATTATGATCCTAAAGCATTTCCAAGAAACACATTACTGCTGTGGATATTTTGAGCTGCAAAACGACTCACCAAAACAGGTAAACACCATAAAAAATCGAACAACGCAAAAAACGTAAATGCAAACTGGTGCGCCTCATTAACGGTGACCTTCTGCTGGTTAAAAAAGCAAAATGATATTTTTCGGTACTTTTCGTTTTTCGCGCCACTTTTTAGCGCTGTTTTCCTTCTTTTTGGGTTTGCTTTGTGTTGTTTTATTCGTTTTGATTGAACAAAAAAATGTCAATCACCAAATTTCCCATAAGAGCCATGCAGAAGAAAATCAAATACAGGAAATTTTCAGGTACAAAAGTGCTACCGTCTCTGTCTCTCTCTCTGTCAGTCACAGTCTTCTTGACAACTTTCCCTACTTTCTTCTGATCCCTGCAAAAAATTCGGTATTCGGAACATGGCAGATTCTTAATCTCGTTTACCAGCTCGTATATCCTTTTTACCGCTCCAGCAACAACAACAACAAAAACCATAGCAGCAGCAACAAGCCAACAATATTGCTAAAAATTGAACTGAATCGCAGTGAAGCGAACACAACAGCCATTACAATAAACAAAATCGAGGTGTATCGGGCAACGTGGCTTCTCGTTAGCTGCGCGCCAATTCTCACCCTCCACACATGCGCCGCTGGCTGGTGGAAAGCTCCTTGTGCTTGTGACATTGGCTCTCGCTAGGCGTCCTTGTTTTCTACTGCTTTGTGTGCTCTGCATAAAAAGCAGCAGAAACGTCGAAAAATCCAAAGCAAAAAGTTTCATTTTTCCACGTTTATTTCTGTTGCTTCTTCTTCTTAGTCGCGCTTATCCCAATGGGATTCTGAAGCCATTAATGTGAATTGCTTTTTGGGGAAATTATGTGTAGCTCGTATAGCAGCTTTAATGTTTTGTAGATTCACATAAGGAAACCATTAACACCTGAAATATTGTAGCAATTTTCATGCATTCGGCGAGCGTTTCGGCGCATGACAAGTGCGCCAAGCAGCACTCGAGTGCGAGTCCTGGCAATGGTTTTCTCGATATATGATAATGCAATGTTTTTTTTTCATTCGGCTGGCGAGTGTGAATTCATTGGATTTATTTTTAGTTTTGATAGCAGAAATGACTTTTAATCAAACTTTTTTTTACGAGACATGGAATAAATTTCAATAGCCGAGTCCTTAAAATTAAATTTGGTCAAAATTAAGATTAAGAGATTAAATTAAGATTAGGAGATTAAAAGAAATTCGTTTTAATGTTATTAAATTTAATTTAAATATTCAATGAGACATTCAAGCTGAGTCGAAAAACTACTCCGAAAAGCCAAACAGTTGCGATCCAACAATCACAAAGACCGACATAACAAAACATAACAAGTGATGCAGTTATTCGGTGTAAAGTCTAACGATGAACCTATTTTGCTAATCTGCTTCCACTAATGCACCTAAAAAGTACCAGGACGAAGTGGCTAAAACTCCTTTTTGGGTTGCAAATATAATTTCAACAGGTATTGGGCTCAAAAGTTGTGTAAGGACTCCTTCAAAATGAAATCCTGTGTGCATTACTACCAGCGACTAATGTTAGCCTAAAAGACTTATTAATGCCTTTGAAAAATTCCACCTCTAAGGAAATAAAAGTATATGTTGGGCAGGTCATACATACAAAGGATATATTCGAAAAGAATATAGTTTAGTTTAGTTAGTTTGTTGGGTTCTAAAAGTGTTGTTTCATTACAGTTGTAAGCATTGCAAATACTTAGGTTAGGTTAGGTATAGGTGGCTGTCTTGGCTTGGGCCTTGCCGAGAGACACACTTAGGCCACAGAATGGGCCCGTTGTGATACCACAAGTTGGGGGTTTGTCTTACTGCAAGTCGAGAAGCCTATTTAATTGCAAAAAACAAGTATCTATTTTAAACCCAAAACTTTCTAGTTTTATAAAATTGTTTATTAATAAAAGTCCAATTTGACCCACTTTAAGAATTAACTCAACCACACAGCAATCGAGGCATTAATCAGCAGCGAAGTAAAAATAATTCCCGATCACAATGAAGACAACATTCTTATGAATAAAATTGAAGGCCAACCTACGACACCATTGCACAAACTGGCAGCTCCACGGCGCTGATTGCAAGCACTTTTAACCCCCGTTGCCAAAGTGTCAGTGCCGTCGCTCGCCTCAGTCGGCTGCTTGAGCTGCCAATCTGCCTAACGACCAATAAGAAAACGTTTCCCCTTTTCCCAAATAAAAACATTCAAAGTGCAGCTTAAGTTACTTTTTTGCCACATGCCATACACCCACACACACACACACACACACACAAACACACAACAGGAACAGCAGCAGCAGCAACAACAGCGCAGCTTTTGCGAAACTTGTGAAAGTCTTGCGCTCTCTCGTCGAATGAACGAACAACAGCAACTCCTCCTCCTTTTGCGGTCCTACACACGCACGCACACATACACATACATACACACAAACATGCTCCACTCGTGCGCGCACATAATCCTTTGGCCCATTGCGGGGGCCATTGCCAGCGCCATTTCTATAACTATAACAATTCTCGTAATACTATCCCAGTCTAAACGATAATACGCCACTAAAATCAATACCGCATAGCGGCTCACCTCCCACCTCCCTCACACCACGCACGCACCGTCACCTCGCTGACTCAAGCATTGTGCCTCGTCTTTCAGTTGTGTGTTGCATCTTTTGCTCTTTTGCGTTTCTTCTCGGCAACGGCGAAACGAAGAAGTTTCAGCTGAAATTGCGAGGAGCTGTGCTGAGGGCCAACACTATCGTCGTCGATTGGCGCACTGTGGAGCAGAAAGATGGGCGTTGATGCACATGCGCCCGACCCGGTGGCAAATCGCAAGCGATGAAAAGTGCGCAGATAATAAAGATTTGAGAAAAACTTCAATGATTTCTTTGAGCTGCCGAGGTGGGAGTGTGCTGTATATGATACATACGTCGAAAAGGTGTGTCGCAACAATCGGTTGGTAGAAGAGATTAGCTCATTCAAAGGATATGCTTGTAGTTTTAATAAAATTGTTTTTATTATATCATAATTGAAAAGTATTAAATAAAATTGAAATGATTTGTATTGACAAAGAACATTATGTGCTTTGATCGGCTATCTTCAGACTGGATTTCACCTACTTGGAATCCCAGTATTTCTCCGAGTTTGCAGGGATCCTAAAGTATCATATGAGATCAAGTGTTTGCTTAAATTCACTTAAAGCATTTGTTCGTCGTAATATTTTTGAATTTTTTGATCCCTACACGATCAAGCTCCTACACACTTCCTTTGTTAGACCTCGTCTAGAATCTTGTCTGGAATCCATATTATTCTTCCCATTGTTATCGTATTGAAAGAATTCAAAAATACTTCTTGAATTTTGGTCTTCGCTCCCTAAAATTTCCCAATCCCATTCCTTCGTATTTATAGCGTTACTCTCTCATAAACCGTAAAGCACTTGAGAGTAGAAGAACTATCCTCTCTCTTTTGTTGGTCCATGATGTTATTAGTGGTTCTGTTGTCTTTACCTACTGAGTCTTATTAATTTCAGTGTTCCTTTTCGGGTCCTCTGTTACTACGAATTAGTCGTCATATCTCCCTGCAGGTCTTACGCTTTGAATGTTCCTTTGTTGAGAACGCTTTCCGAATTTAACAAATCTCTGTTTTTCTTAATCTTGATCTATTCATTTCCAAACAAGAAATAAAAACACTTTTGAACTGCTTCTACAAATAATTTTATTCTTATTGTTATTCTATTTTTAAGTTCTTACTTTGTTGTTTGCTTGATCTGTAAGTTAAATTACTGTAAACTTTGAAATAAATGAATGAAACAATTCCTCAGTAATAATTATAAAACAAATACAAAACAAAAATAATAAAACAATTTCCTTGACCATTAAGTCCTCAAGAGGAGTATCCAGCAATTCTGTCTTAAAAGCTCTGCGAACTTACCTTTGCATCAGTCAAGAATGTACACAATGTTTCGAATTATTATTAGATTTCTGCATCGGTCCCCTCAAGCAAAGTATCAGCAAAGATAGTTTCTGAAAAAATAAATATTTTAAAAATCATTGCGTAATTCACGATTCATATGGCTCGAGTTTTTCATAAACTTCTTTATCTACTATTTTTTAATATAGCCTAAACTTTTATCTACACATATTTAAACTTGTTGAAAAGAAAATAACTTTAATATCTATCAATAAAATTTTGTTCAGAATATTCTTACTTAATTATAATTTTTTTTCAATGATTTTTTGTGTTTTGGTTTAACCAACCATTCGAAAATGTATAATTTTTGAAACTAGTCAAAAAATTCACTTTTTTACAACTTTCATCATCAAAAACTTCCCCAAATCTCATCTGATTTGGACAATCTATATATATGTCGCAATATGGAAGGTTAGTTAATTACCTCCTGAACGACGGGCCACTTGTGTTAGTCGGATGGTTGGCTTATGAGATATGTGCTAATAACTGAAATAAGAGGGGAAAAAACGTGTTTATCGAAGATTTTTCGAAAACCCTTCTTCAGAAAATTTTTTGATTTTCAGTTTCGTGTTCAGCAGCCAAGGATTAGTCTAAAAAATGCTTTTGTTTTTAGGAGCACGCGATGAACTAATTTTTTGTCGAGTAGTGTAAAACAACGGGAGTTCTGCAGTCTGAATTCTCTCCCATTTGGTTCCCACAAAACCGAACAGAATCATTGTAGACTCCAAGGGAGATCTAATCATTACTTAGTATAAAGTCGAAACCGTATAAGTCAGGGGCAGTGGCGCACACAAGACTTAATTTTAATGGGATAGGGGTTTTGCGTAGAAAATTTTAGCCCAATACCATTTGAAACTATATTTTGTACCAGCAATTTTTGTATTTGAAAGGAATTGAGCCCCCAAACTCACCTGCCCAGAGGCGGATTCTAACAGCGGGGGGCCCCCCCCGCTTCAAAAAAGTATTCTATAATATTCATAAAATGCCGAAAATGCATTTTAATTCGTATGTAGTTTTAAAGTCGGTCCTAATATTTCGGGGGGTGTCAACCCCCAAAACCCCCTGAATGGGCCACTGCCCCTCCCCTGTGTGCGCCACTGGCTAGTGGTCAATTATACAAAAATGCATTTCTTTGAATTTCCTTTCAGATCGAATCAAATATATTGAAGCTTTCTATTTTCACTTCTAATTTAATTTAAAAATTGCACATTCAGCATTTTGTGCAAATATGAAGACTTTCGAAAATGAATGAGTCGTATTATTATTATTTTTTTGTTTGCATCAAACTAAAACAAATAAAGAGTTTAAAAGCGGCAGCTGGCTGCTGCACGCCAACAATTGCGATTGAGAACGGATTTCGAGCAACTGGAGCACGTTTTAAAAAGCGCCAACGTCAAATGCTCACCGCCCAACTGAGTCTCACTGCCCGATGGGAGTTTTATGCGAAAAAGTTTCGCTTGTTATTTTTAATGGGCGGCAATAATCGTTAAATGTCGCATACGTACAGAGTACATGTTGCTGCTCGATTCAGCTATGCTGGCTCTGGCTCTGTGTCTCGTTTTTGTTATTCTTGCGTTGTTGTAGCCGTATTTGGCTTCAATTTTCATGCAGCGTTGGCAGAGCCAACTCAGCTGAAGCCGAACTCAACTGTGGCCGGAACCCTTTGCATGGCCACTCTTCTCTGGCGTACAACTAAAAGTTTCTGTGGCAACTTTCGACAAAACTGAAATTCAACAAAAAACAAAGAAGAAAAATACAAAAATAACTGTTTAGACTTTTTGTCGACTTTTCGCTTATTTGGCTGGTGCTACGTTCTTCCCGGCGGAATTGCTGAATGGCTGGTTGGGAAAAGTGCTGACATTACCAGAACGCGCCAGCCTCCACAGTATCCTTTCCGTACAGCATCGAGTGTGTCCTTCCATGCCTGCGCCGCTGGCGTTTGAATGCTTGAAATGTTAATTTCATAAGCCGAGTGGTACAAAACAAAACTTCAACTTTTGCTTCATTTATTCGCATTTCATGCAAATTCTCTACTTTACTCCGCCTCCAATACGTATTTGTATACGCATTCTGGTTGTTGTTGTTGTTGCTATGCTGTCAAATGTATGCAAATGTCAATTGCCATTCAACGTGCGCGCCACAGCGATAGGAACCGAAGCCAGTGGCCGGAGCCAGCCGTCGGAAGCTGGCGGACGAACGCCGAGTGCCGAGTGTGCCGGGAGGACATCTACCTGTTTGCATGCGCTTCCTATGGCGCATTTGAAATTATTTCAGAATTCTAATCAAGATTTTCGTGCCACAGAAAGTGCCAGTTTGCTAAGGACGAAACTGTCAGATACGAAGTGAGGGAGAAGGAGAATGAGTGTATGTGAGAGAGAAAGAGCTGGAAAGAGGGAGGATACTAACGAAATTGAAGGCCGCACAGTGGGCTGCTCTGTGCAAATGAGAAGCAAAAGTAAGTGCGCAATTTTTCAGCTTCGTCTGAAGAAATATTTGATGGAGTTTGATATATTTTTACATTAAAACGAGAGACATTTTTATGCTATAACCAATAAAATGTGGTTCCTGAATGATAAATATGTATCGAGATGTTCAGCATGTTTTTCTGCCTTTGTCTGAAATGTTGCCAAATGTTTTCCAAACATTTTTTTAAGACCATACATAACAAAAGCGCCACCACTGTGCACCCGCCCATTGAAAATTTCGTAGCCGCAACGTTGCCATACAGAAAAGGCAGCGCGCAAATGTTGTGTTGATACTTTTTGGTGGCATTTTAATGTCGCAGCAAATGTGCAATTTAAAAACGCATTAAAACCAAAATGAATTCTTTTTAAGTTCGCCACACACACACATAGACAAACAGCTTCAGCAATGCCTAACGTGCCCCAAATTGAATGCACAGGTGGGCGCTAACGCCAGCACACTAACCGCAACTAAGCACACGCTGTACTCTGCTACATATATGTATGTACGAATATGTATGTTTGTAGATATGTGCATAGATCTGTATGGTGTCCAACTTGGTAGGTTTTCTTCACTTTCCAATAATGCAAAGTTGCAATTTTGCTTTATACAAAAAATATAAAAAATCGAATTGCTTTACTTGTTGGTTTTCATGTTGCTTGCAGTGTATGTCTGTCTGTATATTTGTATATGCAAAATTACAACAGTCACATCTGTGTACGTGTGCAACGCGCGCTTTTAATTAATTTTGGCATTTTTATGAATTTATGTCGCCGCCACATAAAGTTTGCAATTTTCTGTAATGTCGACGACAACAACATTTTGTTACATCAGTTAATATGCCTTCAACATCGACAACAACAACTCCCGAACCAATCAGTACCAACAACTGCAACAGCGGTTGCACGTCGGCGCGCACAAACAAAATAAATAATTGTTAATTTACATTTATGCGTTGATTTAAACAGTAATAAAAACCAATTAAAGACATTAAACAAAACGAGTGCGACACAATGCTGAGGCAAACGGCAGCTCCTCCGCTCTATCATTGCAACTGCACTCGCTGTCGTTGTTGAAGCGTGGTGAAGGCGTTTCAAGCGCGGGAATTGCATTTTCATTGAATTGCTTCTTCTTCCTCTATCAGGACACTACGTTCAGACGACAGTGGAGATTAATTTCAATGTGAAAAATTATATTCGTATTTGCAGTAGCAAAGTCGCTCCAATTACCTCGAAATTGCAGGAAAATCGTCTCCGTTGGTACGGACATATAATGAGAAGGTCTGAGGACCACGCGGTAAGGCAAACGCTGCAGATGAATAAGATAAAAGAGACTTGGTAGACCGCCGAAAACCTGGTTGATCACAATCAAGAAGGTCATGCAATGTAGAAACGTTAGTGAGGAAACAACACAGCACAGTACTATTTGGAGGAGAGCCGGCCCGAACTAGAACAAGGCTAGGAGAAAGAAGAAGAAGAATGATAGAGAGAAAACACCATAAGTACTCGAATTAAACATCTTTCAAAATGTACACAAATTGCCGATATAAATGTGTTAACCTCTTCAGCCCTAGTTATTGGAACAACATGTGATAGTACGTATATCCAGAAAAGTCTGAAACTTGATATCTCGAAGTTTTAGATTAAAACAGCTACTGGAACTATATATTCCGCTAAAGAATTTATAAATTTCTACGCCTCTGATAGCGCAAACTGAACTCCTGATGATTTTAATTACAAACATTATACGTATAGACATATAAAATTACAATTATATTATATTCGACAATACATTTAGATTATTGCTTCCTAGAAACCCAAAAGTTGACAAACATACAACTCCGATTATGTGGGAGACGCCTTTTGGTGTTGAATTTCTGAACCTTGATTAATTTTTTATTTTTTATGCTCAATAATGTGACCGATTGGCAATCGGCGATTGCTAAATAAATCATTAAAATCGATTCAGTAGTTTCCGAAATACGAGGTTTCCTGGCTTACTTAAAATTTCAACCGCTGAGCCAATTCCATAGAAAATGGCCAGTTTTGTATGGCAGCCCCCTTAAAACTTTGAGATAGCGGGTAAAAATGTTTGGAAGAAACAATCGTAACAAAAATAAATTAGTGTCGGTCCTATATTTGATACATCTGGGTCCAGCCTGGGCGCAGTTGGAGCCTATTTTATAGAAACGATCATTTTGTATGGGAACCCAACTAAGGGTTGAAGATAAGGTATAAATATGTTTGAAAAAAATGTTCAGTAGGGAAAACTAATAGGGGTCGGTCATAGATTTTAACCCTCTAAGAGCAACTTTTCGAACTTTAGGTATCCCGTTGGCACAAATTAAAATTCTGAAATATGTAAGGGGGTGGGCTGGGTTGTGAAGAGGGGTTTTGTTTTTTGGAAAAATCGAAGATACCATTGGAAAGGTGAATATATAACGCAACTTGTTTATGAAGACAGATTACCGTTTTGATTGAAATTTAACTCTCTACGTCCACTTTTCTAAGGATTTGATTTTCCGCTTTTCCAAAAAAGTGGCTGGGTTGTGAACCATCTGGAAAATCCCTATTAAAGTCCGAAAATACGAAGAAAACACCCATAATTTTTAAGTAAGTTGAGGATCTATTTAATCAGGAGGCCTCAAGAGGTGAAAAAAGTTATAATGACGCCAATTAGGCCAAAAAATCGCAATGAATGAAAGTGCTCAATTTTTTGAATTTTCATCCTAATCGGTGTCGCAATGTTTGCTTGTGAAATACGAATGCGTTCTCGCATTGGCCCACTTCAAGTGAAATTACATAAAATTACTTTATTTTAATATATCCGTCCATATTTGACAGTGTTAGAACAAATGTAGTACGAAAAACAGGTGGTTCATAACCCAACCTCAGTGGTTCGCAGCCCAACCACGATGCCATTTTGGAAACTTTAAAATAAACGACACTTCTAATCATAATTCGACATAAACAAATATTGCATCGTAAAATAAAATCAAAACACTAAATAAACATGTATTACACAGACCTTTTTGCAAAAAAAGCCAACAAGTTTTCGCAGTCGATTTTCAAACACGATGTCTTTCAAACTCGATTGCTGCCACAAGCAATACGTGTTTGTACTTTGGTGTAACCACAAAAGCAGAGTCATATCATAAGACAAACTTGACAGTTGAAAGATTGGCGATATGTCAATTAGGGAAAGAAAAAACGGTAATGGTCCACAACCCAGCCCTCTCCCTTATATTTTACCACCAGTGTTTTATTTCAGAAAGGAACCGATTAACATGAGCTTCAAATTATGAATGAATGATAGATCACAGAAGGAAAGTTACAAAAGTAAAAAAAACCGGAGTTTCTCTACTGTTGCTTATATTTTCGGAGTCGCTGATCATGAATATGTAATTATTTTTTTCGGGCCACCTCTAGTTTGGGTTTTACAGGGTATTGAAGTTACAAGCTACACCGTTATTAAAAAAATTAATTTATATGGTCGAACTCATCCAAGTCTAACAATATTGGTATCAAAAGAAAGGAAGTTATGTCTCCTACTCAAATCAAATAATTTGTTTTAATTATCCTGGCGGAAGAATAGAAAAATGTTCTTTAAAAATGTATTCTTTATTATCCTGGAGGTTTTTCTACAAACAAATTAGAAAAAAATATATTATAAAACCCTTACCAAGCACCAACACATTGTGTAATTTAATCTTAATGAGTCGGCAATACTTTCCAAGTAGGAAGGATTAGCAGCCCGTTTGATTGGACCAAAACCTGCCTTCCGAATGCTGTCGAAACTCTTTCAAGAGCACAATAGTTCATCAATTGTAGCTGGGAGACACATATCGAATGCAATTATCAGAATTGTGACACTCAATAATAATGTTTATTGGATGCAATTCAATTCAAGAACGCATGAAAGAATAACTTTCTAAAACCTGAGGAACCATCTGTCAAGGACTTTTTTTTTTATAAATTTTGCATAAAAGATTAAACTTTTTCCACACATTCTGGAACATTCCTTATAGCTCAAACCTGTTCAAAACAACCATATTTTCTTGATAGAATTTATTAAAGCACGAACAATTGAACTCTCGGTGCATTGGTTGTGTACTCAGACTGAATGCAAATCGATTGAATTCAACTTTATTGCTTCATTTAAATCATTTGAATTGCTGTTACCACGTTTATGGCTATTTAAATTTCATTAAAGTTGCCTGCTTGGCAGCCAATTTTGTTTGTTACCACCAATGTTCATGGCACTTGCAATCGGGAATAGACCAGACAGAGTTCACATTACCGCAAAGCAAACACCAACACAACCGATTCCGCCGTATGCTAAGACGGTGAAATATTAAGCAGCCCGCGCACATCGTGACTGCCATTAAAATTATTTATTCCTTTTAATTATCAACGCAGCGTGAGTCCGCTCCCCGCTTGCGGCCAGCTCAGGGCCCGGCTGCGAGCGCAAGCGCGGATCGCTTCGCTGGCCAACTGACTGGTGCTGGTGTGTTGGTACTTCTCGTTAAGAAATTAATAAAATCACAAGCAGCGCGCTGGTGCCTGCGGCGTTGTCTCCTCCCCTCGCGCGTCCCAATGCAATTACATTATTTATGCTCATGTTAAGTTCCCTTAAGGCCCTTCCTATCCCTTTTCTGGACTGGTGTGTGTGTGTGACCCAACTCATTTTTTGTAATTTTTTTAGTAGAATTTTTGTTTTAAGCCGCCCGTCGCCATCTTAGTTGCTCATCTGCGCCGGCGACCAGCCGCATGCGATCCGTCCGCATGTAATCGTCATTCTGCCGTGTCGGTCTCCCCCTCGCGCCAGCAGCTGTTGCCTGTCCGATGACTTACTTTGTTTCGCTGCTTTGTCGTTTTGTTCTGTTTGAATTATTTCTTTATTTTTCTCATACGCGCCGTGTAATAAATTTGATAAATTTTTTAATTTTACCTGTTTTCGGCCATTCCTGCGTGCATTCATGCATTCGCCTTCGTTTTTTTCTGAATTCTGGCGAAGTGAGTTGTCATTGGACGCAATTAAACAGAAATATTGAAGAAGACAAAACGCGCCTCCACTGCAAGATATGAGTTTTCATTTTCAAACAAATGCATTGCTCGTAAATAAATGGCCGTGGCTTGTAGCTAAGTTTTTTTTTAATTCCGACTAAATTTGAACGTTATTTAAGGGGGTGTTCCCGGGTAGAAGTTTGAAAAAATCGATGTTTTTTTTTTTGGCGTTTTATTGTACCTTATACTATATACTATCACCCCCCAAAGTCGTTTTTCAATCCGCAAACTCAGTACCCACTTTTTTGCATGTTAATTGAAGTAATCTCAGTAATCTCAAAAGTCATGTCGAAACTTTAAACGCGTTTTTCTCGAAACCACATTTTTTGTACTGGCCGATAACTTTTCTCAGCAACTATGAGAGGTATCGACTTGAAATTTTGGGAAAATGTTCTAGATAGTTTTCATTGGATGCTAAACCAAAGTTTTCATCAAAAAATTATTGTTAAATATATTTTCAAGCACTCTAAAGGTAAAAAAAAGGTGGCAAAACTGGACAATTTTTTTTCATATGGCCGCCATTTTGTTTCTAATCAACATTTTGACTGAAACTGTGGTTTAGCATCCGCGGAATTTATTGCAGATTAATAATTGCATACCCATATCTGTTTCAGATTACTGGTTCCCGAAATTTCTTATCGGCCAGCAGTGAAAATCAGCGTGACAAGGTCACATTGACCACTGAAAATTTGTACTTAGAAAATAAAATTTTTTGACACAAATATGAGTTTCTGTTCTCCAAATAATAAGGAACAACAAGCAAAAAACCAGAATATTGCATTTTGCCTTGTAGCTCCAAAATAATTTTTTGAAAAACAGCCTAAAATCGGCATTCTAGACGGGAACACTCCCTTAACCGCTGAAAGGCTGATTTTCAGAAGTTCTTGAATTTCTCGATCTTAGATTTCTCAATGTAAAATTATCGAGTATCAAATATTTATAGCGCAAAACTTTTAAATTTCCGTGAAAGCTATTACCCCAACCAGTGGCACACACAGAGAGGGAGAGTTTTTGGGGTTTTAATATCTCCCCCAGAAATATCTTTAAGTTAGTACAGAAATTCACATATACAAGCCCTAACCACTATTAATGCGTACCCTACGCTTTTTCTCATATTAATTTTTAAGTTTCTCCTATTAATTCTTCAAAAACGGTTCCAAAACAATAATATTGAAGTTTTAGTTTTAGTCTGGCCTTCATCTAACCCAAATCTAAGTCCAATGGAGCCCTAATGAAAAGAAGTTTAAGGAATGAGCCCCCACGAAGCCTCTTGGAACTAGAAAACAAAATTCAAAAGGATTGGGACTCTATTACACCGGAAGAGTGTCAGAAACTTATTTCTTCAAAGTCGATGCCAGGCTGTAATCACAGCAAAAAGAAATGTAACCCGACATTAATTTTTCTTTAATTTGCGGTCGTATGAATTATTTGTGCCCACTTTTAGTTACTTTTTGAAGTTGTTCTGTTCAAAAATTAATAATAGAAACATTATATAATAAAAAAAATTAAAAAATTTTTTTTCTAATAGTAGATTTTTCAACCTTTCAAAAGAGTATAAATACTGCACGGAGCAAATATTAAGCTTAACATCAATAGAATTTAAAGAAAAATTACAAAGTTATGATGCACTGAGTGAAAACACCAACTTTACATTTATTACACCGTGCAAAAAAAATTGTGTTTGCCCCGACCCATCCAAATTTTGGTATAGATGTGAAACTAGAGGTAATTTATAGTATCCCGGCATAGTCAATTTTTCATTATGTGGGGCAAAGTCCTTTTTAAAGGACTTTAAAATTTCAAGGACATACACATTTAAAATATTTTTTTAAATACTTGCGGTTGTACATTGATGAAGATATGGGTATCAAATGAAAGACAACAATTGTCTCATTTTTACTGCATTTTCTATTTTGAACTTTCAGGACCAAAATATGTCAGGTAGGGAAAACATACATGTTTTGGATCTCAGTCTGTAGATTCATGCGTTTAAATTTTATTCAAATTATTTATTTCAAAGTTCTCAACAAAGTTACACAAACCCTCCCCGACACAAAATCATGCGTGCGCCACTGAACCCATGCCATAAAATAGCTGGCTTTCAGAATTTGTTAACTGGTTTGAATATGGTAAAAGAAACAGATATACTTCTTACAATTCTAAGATAAAATTTGGAGAATTTTCGTGCGTCAAAACTTTACAAAGCAAAACTTCAAAATTTCTTCTTCTTTCATTTGTAATACTTAATGTACTTCGTAATATGATGGTTTTGGAAGTTTATCAACAACATTTACAAACCATAATTTATTACTTACAAAAAAAGGTTTTAGTTAGTGTTCCGCTGCAGACAATTTTTCGACATGAGTTGGTTTTAACCAGTAAGAATTCGATTCTGTTGTTTGTATCTACATATAGTCTGTCCAGTAGAAGCGTAATCGACCAAATTATCACTTAGAGTACCGTTATAAAAAAAATTTGAATGCACCTAAGTAGCCTCATTTCATCATTTTTGTAATACGCACTGCAAAAATTGTCAGTTTCGTGAGATAATTACAAAGTGCACGGTGTTTTAACAAGATGAGCTCCGCGTGAGAGAAGCGACTTGAAGCCGTATTCCTTTGTCTACACCCTAGAGAGCCATAAATGTCACGTTTAGCTGCAGCAAAATATATGAAGAAGTCGAAGTCGTTCGTAACGAAGTGGACGAATCGGTATATGGAAGCAAAAAATGTCGACGATTTCGCTGGGCGGGGCCTTGAAAAAAAGACCTCCCCAAAACCGGACAAGAAGATCATTGATTTGTTTGCGACGAAACCGGGTTTATCGTTGCGTAAAACTAAAGCAGTTTTAAAGAAAAGTGATGTTCAGATATCAAAAGAGATGGATCGAGGACGTTTAAGAACTAACGACGTTAAATACCGGAGCTCTTTGAAAAAACTGTTGCTCTCATTATCACACGTTCAAAAACGGCTTGCCTGGGCTAATGCCAATTAAGATCGGATTTGAAATAATGTAATATTCACGGATGAAACCTGTTTTTGGGCAAATAGTAGCATAAATCGATCTTGGTGTACCGCTAACAACCGATTGCTCCAACGAACTGTTAAAGACCCAGTAAAGGTCCATGTTTGGGGCTGCTTCTCAGAAAAAGGATTTGGGCGACTTTTCGTTATTACCATCAACTTGAACGCGGTTTTGATGAACAAAATTTATGAAAAAGCTTTATTACCATCAGCTGCGAAGATGTTCGGGAGAAGAGGACTCTCTTGGATTATACAAGAAGACAACGACAACAAACATCGCAGCCGAATGTGTGCTCAGTGGAAACAGCAAAATGGGGTAGAAGTGTTAGATTGGCCCTCACAGTCGCCTGATGCCAACCCGATAGAAAATGTGTGGGCAATTGTAAAGAAGAAACTCAGAGGAAATAGTATATTGACAGCAAAACCGTTATCGAGGCTAATTCGCCTGATTTGAAGTCGATTGCCTCGGCAACTTGCTCAGATATTAGCGCAAAGTATGGGTCGGAAGTTTGAGGCCATAATAGCGAATGGTGGCGACTATACCTGTTATTCAAAATATTGCGTACAATAAATATTATAAACGCACAAAATGCAGTTTGTTTGAAACGAATCGGACAAATAGTTTCCAAGTTACGACGATCACGCTTCTACTGGACAGACTGTACATATATCTATAATTTCCATAGATCATACGCTAAGAAAACAACCATACAGATTAAAAAGAGCAGAAGTTGTGGTCGACTGAAAAATACCTGGACGAGGTCGTTCTACGTTGTCAACGGCACAAAAAATTAATAAAGTTAGAAGGACGAAATTCAAGGCTGTAGTAGTGTACATATTAGTCTTTAAGATATATTTTTTTTAACAAAACTATTTGAAATTTCCATAGATATTCAAGGATAAAGTTATAAAGGACATTTTCAATACCTCATCCTCCTTTTGCACCAAAACATTCAATTTTCTAATATTTTAAGGAGTTTTCTCTTTCATTTGATACCCATATTGTTATTCTACAATGCGCTAAATTTTTACAATAATTTCTTGAAATAAATATGTTCTTGAAATTTAAAGGTTCTTTTTTTTAAAATCCTGACGTCAGAGAGTAAAACTAAAAACCAAGTTTTATTACATTTGTCCTCTAGTTTACCGAGTATGTAGATTTTTTTGTGTGTTTTGAAATTTTTTGATTTTTGTCGCACAGTGTTATACGCCAAGAAAACCACCATTCAGCATCAGGAGAATGGTGTATAACAGCCAACCCCAAAGGTAGGTTAGGCTGGCTGACCCACGGGGGTGTCTCACATAGACCAAGTAGTGGTCCATAGTGGTACGAAGATTCCACACCTACTATAGTTTTAGTAGTTTTTTAAGGTCGTTTTGGCAAATCTAAGTAACCAACCCCAAAGGAGCAGAAGTTGTGGTCGACCGAAAAATACCTGAAGGAGGTCGATTCTACGCTGTCAACATTGCAACGAACGGCGCAAAAAAACAGCTCCAAATCGAGTCAGATGGAAAAGCCTTGCTGAGTCCATATGCTCCCAAGCGGAGTGACTAAGAAAAAAACAAATTTTTTCTTATTGTAATAAAAGTTATAGGAGGTAATTTTGAGGATTAGAAGCAATGTTTGTTTGGGGCTCAAACACCCCAAACACAAAAAATTCTGGTACAAAATAAGATTTCAAATGGTAGTTATTCAACTCAAAATGTGTACTTGAAATGAAATCCTCTGTGTGCCACTCATAGAAAGCATTTTACTTTTTTTTAGGGTTAGAAGCAATGTTTGTTTGGGGTTCAAACCCCCAAATACAAAAATTGCTAGTACAAAACAAGATTTCAAATTATATTAAACATAAAAGTTGTACTTAAAACCCCCCTGGAAATGAAATCCTGTGTGTGTCACTGATAGAATGTATTTTACTAGGTGAAGGCAACGACCTTGAAGTCAGCTTGGAAGAAAACTCATCAATAAGTTGAGTTTTGATTAATGAGTTTGAGTTTTGACTTGATGAGTCTGTGCTGGAAGCAATGAAAAAGCTTATGTTTTTGTGAAATTGATTTAGTTTTTCAAAGCACACAAAAGTTTTGTCATCTTATTGATGCGCAAAAAACAGTTTGAAGAAGCAATGACAAACAATTTTTTGTATTTCTGAGTTAAGAATGCCTACAGACCTTCCTGGGTATTTTAACCTTCTAGTGCAAAGAACATTTGTGTCCATTTTTTTATGCTTTTTTGCTTCTTTTACAAAAAGAAAATCCGTGTTTGCGCCA
This sequence comes from Melieria omissa, assembly GCA_963971225.1. Taxonomy (NCBI): domain Eukaryota; kingdom Metazoa; phylum Arthropoda; class Insecta; order Diptera; family Ulidiidae; genus Melieria; species Melieria omissa. The sequence goes on from OZ020267.1 coordinate 4,467,069, forward strand.
CACTTACACGCACTGCCGCCATAAGACAAAAGCTAATGGCATAAATATCATAATATCATAAATAGCATCTCTGCTTCTTCATATGACAGCTTCCCTACACCCACTTTTACGCCCTGCATTCCTTATCAGCACAGACAGCGGCGCACAAAAGCAATTTGCAGTAATTCAGTTCGGGCGCTAATAAAATAAATCAGAATAGAAAGAAAAAGAGAGAATGAGCGAAAAAAGAACCAAAAAAATAGCTAAACAAAATGCTTATAACATGTTTTCCTTTCAAATTTAAATGGCTAAAAGCACCGCCGGCCGAGGCACGTTTTCTCTAATAACAGTGCAATTTTATTGTATTTGTGAGGTAAACAAGGCGACTTCAAGGCATCTACACCCAGTTGGGTAATAACAGTTAAAATGAAAAATTTCTTTGGCCCTTTGTGTATGTTTTGCATTAAAGTTGCCCCCAAAAACAACAACAACAACAACGACGGTCGATGGCAATTACCCTTGTGGCACACTGAACGTGGAGGCCGAAGCCCCCTGAAGGAGCGTTTAGGCAGGTGGCAAAATATGACAACATTAGAAGAAGTTATCGAATTAATTAGGGAAAGAAGAACGGCACCAGATCGTCATGAATAACTGAGGAATTTACTAAAGTCATGTAAGCCCCAAACCAAAATGGGAGAAAGTGCGAGAATATTCATGAAAAGGCGCCAACGCTGAATTTCTTATATGAGATGCAAATTTGTTTTTTGGTTGGTTGGGTTGTGGTGAGGTAAAAGTAAATAAATATGTAATCTATAAATGAAATTAATAATTTGGCAATAACTCAGCTTGGGTTATAACAAGAGGCTACAAAATTTATGGGGATTCTAGTGGACTTCGGGCTTGGAGTATGTAGTGGTGGAGTTTTGTTCTTGTAGTAAGTCAGCAGTGATAAGCGCTTTGTAGGTGAACTTCACTATAGAACTCTATGTCCATGTCAAAGCCTTCGCTACAAACTATGGAGCCGTGAATGCATGAATATAAAATTTAAATAAATTAAATTAAAAAATTAAATTAAAAATTGTTTCTTTGGAACAATGCCAAAGCACGCGCTCGACAAATCAAATACGCATACAAGCAAACAGCGCCGAAACTGCTTTTCTGTGTGGTTGACTGAAGCACACAGCAGTGCCATCTCTGGTTGAGCAGCGAAACGGGAGGAGCCACGGTTGCGATATATGATATGTTGTCATCGAAAAGCCACGATGCTGCCAGTTAGATAAAATAATTCGATGCTCAAATGTAAAAAAAGTTCTTGTAAATGTTTAAACAAATGGATTCACAGGGACTGTGGGCAGGAAAAAACAAACCTCTGAAGGTAAAATTATTCTTTGGCATTCCTATCTTTTTATTACAAAATGCGAATGAGTTGTGTTACTTCTATTCTATTAAGAGCAAACATTATGAATGAAAATCTGCTTTTCAGAATTGCTTCTTACTGCTGACATTTCCTCCATAACACAGATAAATTAATTGCTAAAAAATAAACATTTCACTCAAAACTATACAGGAAATAGTTCATTTATTATTGAAGCAGCGCTCGCTAAATCCTTTCACTACCTGCCTTATCTTCATCTAACTGCATTACCCACACCACATTCGTTTCCCCTACTCCCTCATAGATGGCATGAACAATGCTTTCAAAATTGCTCAATGCAGCAATCATGCGCTGCTTCACTATTCAGTGCACCATCCACCTTAACGTTGATTATAGCAAACTGAACACAGTTGACGAAGGTCCATGTAGAGCACAGCGGCCAAGAACTGCAGACGAATGTAGGGAAATGTCAAAATGCAAATTAAAGCATCGCTTAGTGTTTGTGCTGCCATCTGTGTGTTGGATTAGTAGTGAAAGATAGCAGTGGAAGTAAAATGTGCCAAATATTAAATTCAAGAGAGTTGGCAATACAGAAATTAATTAAAAAAAAACATTGTTCACTGTGGAAGCATCAACTAAACTATCTTTCTTCCATAACTACTGCTTCTACTGATATTTTATTCGTAAATCGTTGCAATTGCCGCATCAATCACTGCACAAAACCTCAACAAACCAAGAAGTGGTTGTAGAAATTGCAAAATGCAAATTGCCGCCTGTCCTCAGGCAGAAGCAGCAAAACGTGAAAACGCCGTTGACTTGATAGAGTCATCCATTTGACGCCTGGCAATACACTCTCGCCAATAAATCATCTTTAGCGACGAGTTAGCTGTCCGCAGTGGACTCCGGTAATTCTTAAATGGCGCCAGCGTCTCCTCTGTCTTACTTGCTCTGCCTTGTTCTCAGCCAAAGCACGATTCATGCGGCGCAAAGGAGAGATTGTCGCTAATGGCATTGCGCGCCCGTTGTCCGCCGGCAATTAATTTTTGCGCTTGCAGTTCTCTTCACATATTTGCAGTTAAATACAAGAAGCAACCAGCTTTCGTGATTGAATGTGTACATGAATTTTTAGGTGCTTATGTATGACAAGTAAAAGTGTTTCAATCAAACTTGTCGACTTAATCTTACTCTGCACGTGTGAAGGCCGAAAACCTCAGTTCATACCATTCCCAACACAAAAATGTGTGTTAATTCACAAAAATCTACATTTAGTCACACTTTCTGCTGAGGCATTAAACACCTTCTTAACCCTTTATGCGTCATCTTATCTTTAATATGATTCATTCGTTTGTTTTACGGGACATTGTGAATAGAGAAATGATTTTTTCTTCCTAAATAGTAAAAACGCAGAATCGTCTGTTAACACATTAAAAGCGGGCCGGGTAAAATTACCCGTTGTGAAAACTGCTGCTTATAAGCGGGGCGGGTATTTTTACCTTTTGAATGTAGGCACTTTAAAAGCGGGAGACGGTATTTTTACCGGATTGGTTTTCATATAAAACTGAAAGTATTATTTCATATAATTATTTTAGTTTCATAAATTTCAAGTTTTATTTATTTTGGATCGCGCAATTTTTGCTTGTTTTGCAAGTAATGCCCGCTACGCAGCATAGTTTCATATACTAGGCTACCCGCTTAAAATGTGTTAATAGTTTTTTGATCAATTACACTGTGCGACAGCCTTTTTCACACTGGAAAAAGTCCATATGGGCGTGAAACTATAGATCAAACATAGTAATACTGCATACTCAGTTTTTCATTTCTACATCCTTTGTCCTTTTAAAAGGACTTCAAAATTTTGAAAGGGATAAAAAATAAAAAAAATATAAAAAATACTTACTCTCGTTCGAATATGGCGATATGTACATCAAATAAAAGAGGAAAGACTCAAGAATTTTAATAAAATTGGGTTTTTATATATTTCTGAAAAAAGGATATGAAAAAGGTCCTTTGAAAATTTTAATCCTTCATATCCTTGAAAATTCACATAGAATTATCTTGAAAAGTATGTATGTTAAAACTCAAAATCTCCTTTAACAAATGTCAAAATTTCATTACTCTAACTTTATTGGTTCGAAAGTTATTAACAAAAAGGCGGAAGCTGCAATTCAATGAAGTACCAAAGTTCTACTTTAATTGAAAGAAACAAAATAATTCTAATTGAAATGTATTCGTTTGCTTTGCCTCTTATGTTTACCACCGGTATCGCGACATATTGACCAACAGTATTCTGCCAACATGTGGCAGGTATTTTTTCCTTTAAAGCGATTTTCAATAGTCGCTAAGTCCTGGTGAAACCGCTCGCCGTGTTCATCACTGAAATCTCCCAGATTTTCGGGGAAGAAATCCAGATGGTTATCCAAAAAGTGTATTTTTAGGGACATATTTACGCCCATCTCTCCGAAATTTTTTATTAAATTTTTCACTATTTGTTCGTAATTTTGTGCCTTCTTATTTCCCAAAAAACATTCTATGACTGCCTCCAAACTAGTCCACGCGTTTTGTTCTGTTGCTGTCAGTAAATTTACAAAATCCTTACGCTTAAGTAATTCTTTCAGCTGGGGCCAATTGAGAACGCCTAAAAATATTAAACTTACTTAAGTTTTGTTATGTCAGTCATGCAAATTTAATTATATACCGGCGGCAATCTTTGAGTCGCTTAACTTCGGGAAAACTTTCCTTACAAATTCCATGGAGGCGCCATCAGAGTCAAGCGCGCGTATAAAGTTCCTTATAAGCCCCAACTTAATATGCAGAGGCGGCAAAATAATTTTAGATGACGGTACGAGAGGCATGTGATCGATGCTATCACGTCCGATTTGGTGAGTAATTCGAGCTGGCCATTTGTAATCTGTATAATGTAGTTCTCGACGCCGTCCTTCCCAAAGGCAAAGAAAGCATTGGTGCTTGGAAAACCCTTTTTTCAAGCCAGTGAGAATAGCTACAATTTTTAAATCGCAGCAAATAACCCAGCGATGAAGTTCGTAGTCAATTAGTTTTAATACAGCGCTCATGGTATCGTAAGTTTCTGCCACATTCGTTCCATAAATAATTGGAATGGATGGATAAACATTACTATTGTGCAATAAGACACCTTTTAGACTTTTAACGGAACCATCTATAAAAAGGCGCCATTCATCAGGGATGTGTGGATGACCGATAGTAGTGAAAAGTTTGTCTATATCACAAGCGTACGTTATCCCAGTCTGCTCGTCTATGGTGTAGCAATCATCAAGAAATTCCGTGTTTGCTCGCTTTCGCGCAGACGTTATGCGAAAATCGTGTGACACTAACTTCCACTGCTGCAAGCGGGACGCTAATATTTCAGCGCTTCTCTGCGATAAGTTTGTATCTCGCACGAGATCGTTGAAATCTTCCCGACTTATTAAGTGAGGCGTTGTGTATCCCATCTCACTTTCATTAGGTTGAAATTCAGAAAATATGTCAAAATTGCTGCCGCTGCCTAATGTCTCTACATCTGCATTTTCACCTGCCATTTGTACTTCTTCACAAGGAGCTGAATTTGAAGCAGATCGTACTAAAGCTGGCTTAACCCATTCACAAGCGTAATAAGGGATGTTGTCTCGGGACTCATATCTCACTTTTTCGGTATGAGGCTGTGTTTGGCAGAAGTAGCAAAAATTGGCGCAGTGTTCACTACGTCGCAACCATATGACGGGGTAGACGTATTTCATGGGATGCTTATTTTGGCTGCCATTCTTGGATCCAAGTAAACTTCGATAGCAGTAGTCGCACACAACTTCAGGCACGTACCACAAGTTTGGCATGAAATTTATTGAAAAATATTGTTCGTAACATTGAATAAACAGTTTCGAAATTTTGCGCGATTTATTTAAAGGCGCAAATAAACCGCATGCAGCACAAAACTTATTTCGATTAGGACACTGCATTGTTAGTTTTAAGGTTCTGCTTTTCTTAACTTTTGAACACATTTAAACACTTTTACAACAACAAGTTTTAATAAGAAGGGAGCGGTTACACTTTTGAACACTTTTCTTATAATTCTGTTTCAAACTATGGAAAATCGCTTTAAAGGAAAAAAATACCTGCCACATGTTGGCAGAATACTATTGGTATTGCTGGTATGGTGAATGAAATCTGGACACGTGTTCCAGCGCAAAAATAAATTTACCGTTAAACTTGCAACAAAAATTTTTTCTGTAGCAGTGTAACGGGATATATTATTATGTGTCTGACGCAAGGTCTATTCAGTGTGTGTTCATTTAGTTGCGAAAATGTCTTTGAACGAGTTGCAGCGTCGGGAGTTAATTTGCAAATAAATAAATTTCACCAGGACTTAGCGACTATTGAAAATCGCTTTAAAGGAAAAAATACCTGCGACATGTTGGCAGAATACTGTTGGTCAATATGTCGCGATACCGGTGGTAAACATAAGAGGCAAAGCAAACGAATACATTTCAATTAGAATTATTTTGTTTCTTTCAATTAAAGTAGAACTTTGGTACTTCATTGAATTGCAGCATCCGCCTTTTTGTTAATAACTTTCGAACCAATAAAGTTAGAGTAATGAAATTTTGACATTTGATAAAGGAGATTTTGAGTTTTAACATACATACTTTTCAAGATAATTCTATGGGAATTTTCAAGGATATGAAGGATTAAAATATTCAAAGGACCTTTTTCATATCCTTTTTTCAGAAATATATAAAAACCCAATTTTATTAAAATTCTTGAGTCTTTCCTCTTTCATTTGATGTACATATCGCCATATTCGAACGAGGGTAAGTATTTTTTATATTTTTTTTATTTTTTATCGCTTTCAAAATTTTGAAGTCCTTTTAAAAGGACAAAGGATGTAGAAATGAAAAACTGAGTACGCAGTATTACTATGTTTGATCTCTAGTTTCACGCCCATATGGATTTTTTCCAGTGTGAAAAAATTTTTTCATTTTTGTCGCACAGTGTTATACACCACACACTGCGTTTAATTATCATCATTGCAATTGTTTTGCTTTATGAAGCAATTAACTTAAATTTGCATATCGTGACACCATGACGCGGCTTAATGTCTTAATTCGCTATTGGCGTCTCGATGAATATGTACGAGTATTTTCTATTCATATCTTCGCATGTTTTAAAAACGAGTTGAAATCAGCATCAAACTCAGAACCAGTAGAAATGCCGCAATTGTCGGTCAATTGCTTCAAATCCGGTTTACTGATTGGTTTTGCTGAAACTTGTTCCCGGCGCCACTTCTTTGCCGCATACAGCTTTTTCGCTCTCACAAGGCGTTGTTGCTCTTATTTGACAGTAGGTCTAATCTCTCAGTTTGCTTTGACTTCACACTGTGACCGAGTAATTAACCAGGCTTTTGGGTCAAGGTGATCATAATCTATGATGTTTCCGCCATTTTCGTAGTCTTTCGATTGGTTTGGTTTTTATTTTTTTGACTTATTTTTTGGAACTTTCATATTTCACTTAACTTTGAAGTATTTAAGAACCGATTGAATCTATCACCTTCTTACAATCAAAGAACATACATACACATGTAATATGGTCTACAAATATAACATTACATTGCAATAAAATCATAGAAAACTCGAAACCATAGTTAAATGTTCATATTGACTATGATTTCTTCAAGTTGGGTGAACTAATGGCTGAACTAGAAAAGTTGAATGTGTGTGTGTGTCTGAGTGTTTGAGTTGCCTTGGAGTCGATTCAAGTTCGTTTACATGCAAATTGGGCATTCAAAGGTGATCCATAACCCTCAGAATGTCAACAGTCAATGGTCGATTGGAACAGTTGAGTGGATTGGATTCGATAGGCGCAAAGGCGACGAATGCAAAGGCGACACATCAATTGCTGACGTTTGCCATACACTTGAGTTATAAATATTTTCGTCTTAATGCTTGACTGAATGCCGCCAACGGACGAGCCGCTCAGCCATAACGACAAATACCAAAGACCTTTCAAGCGGTCGTTACAATTTCTGGCGGCATACACAAACACACACACACACACACACACACATGCATTGAATAAAGTTGCCCGCCAAAGGGAAAACATTTACGAATAAGGTAAATTTGATTAATAAATCAATGAGATGGTGACTTGTGTAGTGGTGGAGGTGAAGATGGAGGTGGAGGTGGTGTCGAAAGCAAAGGCGGAGCAAACAGCGACTTTTTGTTGGAATTAAGCGCTGAACTCGCCGCGGGATAACAAAGCAAATCGATAATAATAATAAAATATTGTTGATTAGCAAATGAAAAAGATGAGATGCGGTATGAAATATGAGGCTGAGCTGATTGGAAATATAATGAAGTTGGTATCTAACAAAAAAAAAACACGAAATAAGATAAAATATTGAAAGGATGACGTAAGGGCTTTTTTCTACTTCAAGAATGTTCAAAATAAGAGATTAAGTAAAAAAAACATGAAGAAAGAAAAGCGAGTGTAAACACAAAACTAGGTTAATGGAGACAAAGAAAAGTTGGAAAATACATTGAAAAACATTTAGGAATGAAGAAATAATTTTTATGACAGAAACTGTAGAAAAATGGACGGAGAATAGGACTAATAATACAAAATGAAGTTTAAATGGGAAAAACAATAAAAAAAAAATAAAAAATCAGTAAAGAGTTACAATGAATTGGAAAGTAGTAGGACAGTAAAAAAATAGTAAAAATATTAAAATATTTATATCTAATAAAAAACTAGATTAAGGATTCACTTAAAAGTTTGAAAATATATTGAAAAACATGAGTGAACAAAGAATTTTCGAAACAGAAATTGTGAAAAAATGGAAACTGAAAGGAATAAAAATACAAAATGAAGTTTAAGCAATAAAATAATAAAATTATAAAAACAATAAAATAATAAATCAATAAAGAGTTACAATAAAATTAAAGTAAATAGTAGAACATTAACCCTTACGCTATTTTGTTGCCATATGGCAACATGCTAATTTGTGGACATCTGAACCCTCTGTGGTTTCAAGAATACATTTTTTGTTGGTCCTTAGAATAGTTTGAAGTTTTAGGAAAAATACGAAATTAATAAACTGAATATTTAAGTTTAAAAAAGAGAAGTGCACACGTTTTTTAATGACATAGTAAAGGAAGAAGAAGCAGAAAAATAAGATAACTTTTTCAATTTGACATTTTCTTTCAATTTTTTAACTTTGGCTGAAGTAAATGAAGAAATATTCAAAATTTCGTTATGCGCAAAAAGTTTTAAGTTTAAGTAATTATTACCAACACAACGATGTGGTTTCTCTCATAGAAAAACACTCTAAAATACAGGGTCCAAGTATAAAAATAAAAAAATTGAAGCCTAAAACGTGAAATTTAACATTTTAACATTCCCCAGTAAAAATCTGTAGCGAAAGGGTTAAGAAAAAACGAGTAAAAATAAGTGAATAAGAGGATAACAGAGAGTTTAGATACTTATTGATATGGAAAGAAAGATGATAACAGAAAAATTCAAAATTATTAAAGAACAATTACAATGAAACACAGAAATCTAGAATGAGAGAAAGGACTAGTAAAGGCAAGAATGTAAACTCGAACGAAACAAATTCATTAGAAATTAAAAGAGACCACTCTTAAAGGTATTGAAGAGAATATATGATTTCCCAAAATATGAAAAACTGAGCATAATTCAACGATACTTAAGCTGAATGAACCCAAAAATTAAACGAATGTTGAAGGAACAATTCATGTAACAAAAGCAAAACATCCACGACGCATAAATTGAAGGATCACAACATCCCAACAAAAAAAGGAACTTGAACTCTAGAACTTTCCTTAACTTGAATTGACTTGGCTTAATGACGAAGTGCGCGCAGTTTCAGCAAAACTTTGACCACCAGCCGAATCGATTGAACTCGCAGCTTTCGGCGTTTGTCGCCTCCCAGCCGAAAATTTTTTATGGCCCATAAAGATGTCAGCATGGCTGCGCGGCAATTTTTAGCGCGCCCGATTAAGTTCATAAAAATGATTCAATTGGCAGTTGAATGCATATAAAAGCATTCGAAATATTTGTAATAATGAAATACAAGTTTTACGGGCATTTCAACTCATCCTGTCACCGCCGCAATTGGTGTCTGGGGTTGAAAATGGCTGGTTACTTATATTTAGTTGTTGTTGTTGGTGGTAGATGGTAGATGGCAATGGTGACGGTGACAGTGTCATTGGTGTTGTTGTTGCACTGATGCGAATGACGTGCGTTCGAGTTGACGAAATTTAATTTTAAACGCCGGTTTGGGTTCGACTTGTTTTAAAACAAAGCAAATAACAACAATAACGAAAAGCTTCAGTCAGCAAAGCAACAGAGAGTAAAAAAAAATATGCAAAGAAACAATATAAAACTAATTTATGTTGTTTTTAATGGCGTCGATAAATTTAGACAAGAAACAAGCCGAATGCTTATTAAAACAACAACAACAACACTCACTTGCTGAAACGAGCGGAAAAGAGAGAGCGAGAGTTGGTGATGGAGTCACACATAATTAAGAAAACATTTTCAGTGTTCGGCTGAATAAAAGACTTGAGTTGAATTTCATTGAAATTGAAAATGGGGAAATGACAATGGAAGCTGTGGTCCTCAAATAAGTGTGCGAATGTTTGTATGTGTGTGTGCGTGTGCGTAAAGCTGTGGTTTTGCAGCCACAGCTGAGGAGGAGCCTTCTCGGCGCACAACAGAAAGCATTGTGTAAACCTAAAATTAAATTTTTAATTAAGTCAAACTGAAGCTCCTTCTCCGCCTCCTATTCCTGTTGCCAGCGACTTCGCGGTTAGAGAAACCACGACAACATCATCACTGCACATTTACAGAAAAGTGGGTATAGAATGTATGACTAAAATAAAACTGACAAGAAGCCAAAATTCACAGAACAAACAACAGCACAGACATTTAAATATTTCAAACTCTAGCGTTGCATAGACGTAGTGGCTGTGTTTGTTGTTGTTGTGGCTGTTATTGTTGATGGTGGAAGTCGACTGACGCACAAAAGACAGAGACCAGCAGCAGCTCAGTCTACAAGATTGGGTGAGTTTCGCTTTCCTCCTTCCCTCCTAACTGTTGTTGCTCTGTTGCCTCTCGAGGAAGTAGTTACTGAAAGGGTAACCTAAACCACACAAAACATTTTCAGCAACAAGAACAACCACAGACGCACAAAGCCCGCAAGGCTTTGGATGCGGCGCGTATGAAACCCAACAAAAGCAGAAGCCAAAAAAACAACGAACAAAAACTTGAACCAAAATAAGATGAACGTGAAATACTCAAAAGGCACAAAACGCAGCGCAGAAATCAGAGTAGCACAGCTCGACTGAAGCAAAAAGGAAGTGTAAAAGGGTATCGAGGGGCCTGGAAGACTTGGAATTGGGAGTTTGCCATAAATAATGACGGACAAAGTCATTCGTTCCGATTCTGCGGAAAAAAGCCGAACGAACAACGCAAAGCAAAGCACAGATATCTAAAGGAAAAAACAGCAACAACAACAACACACAAAATCCACTAACTGCAGTACGGACAACAACACAAACACCAAAACCAAAAGCAAAACCAACAACGCACAGACAAAATTAAGCAGCAAAGGAAGCATGCAAAACCGCAGCCAACATTCCGGCCAACGCACCGTCGCTGTGGCTGCTGTCTCGCCTTTTTGGTCCCGTATCTCTGGCATCAAACTTAACAAATGCACAAGTATTAAGCGCATCGAAAAAAAGTTACAAAAACCCTGAAAAAAATACCCAAAAGCTGTGAGGCGTTAAAGGGATGCGCTGAAAAAAAACAACAAGAAAACTGATTGCGATTGCGTGAAAAAAGAGAAGAGGATGGGTCGTAAAAAGGCCACAAAAAAGATAAATTGCAGCTCTTGCATCACGCATACATACACACAAACACACACACACACACACCCATGCACAGGTAACCGACCAAACGCACACACACTCAGAAAAACCAACAGTCAGAGTTACAAACTGAAATACGATTCCTGCTGCGGCTCCAGATGCCGATGCAGTTACAGATACTTGCGCGTAAAATTATGCAGATTATGGCTTTGCTGCTATTGTTGTCAATGCCCTCTGCTTCCTGCCCTTCACTTCCCTAAGCGCAACGGCGTCTCCGATTGGTGCTCAGTCACCGATGTGATCAGTGGCGGTGTGCCAGTCTGTTGTTGTGTTAGTTGTTGGCGGAGACAATGGATTCAAACACATAGATGGCCAAGAATCGAGTAGACGCACTTTCGTTGACTTTGAGCCATGTTATAAGTATTCGTCATCAATGCCAATGGAATTAAGTATGAAATGTCTATTGGACTATTGGAAACATTGGACTATTGGTTAGGTTAGGTTGCGGTGGCTGCCTCTATAAGAGACACACTCGGAGGCCTGAAAGGCCCATTGTGATACCACATATTATATTATATTTCACCCGTTTTTTGAACTTTGTATGCAACACTGTTTTACCAACATATGTTACAGCACACATTTCAAGCGGATGGGGAAAGGGAGGGAGGGGACCTACAGTTTAATGCCGAATCCGAACGGCGATTGGCAGTTTTTCTTTCACACTTGGAGGTTTTGCCATTGCCTGCCAAGAGCGCACTTGTGCGATTCTTGTAATTCTCATTCCCTTCATGTGGATAGCGATAGAAGTAGACGAGTCTTTCACCAGCCCGAGCCAGGAATCGAACCTGGGGCCTTTGGCATGAGAAGCCAGCGCGCTAACAAAACATTAAAAACACCAAAAACATTGCTAAAATTATGGTAATGAAAATTAAGTATTCAAAAGGATTTCAGATTTATGGATATAAGGTTATACCCTGTAAGTGCATCGTTAGTTGAATCGACTATACCATACTTTTTCATACAGAGTCAAAATAACGATGCTCCACCAGGGTTAACTAAGAGGGTTAACACAAAAAACTTCAGTACTTGAAATTCCGAAAACTGCATTTTCTGATTTACGACATTTATTACAGCATGAAAAATCTGCAGCTTATTTCTTTTGAACTAGAATTACAAATCCAATACAATTGTTGCCTTTGTTAATAAAAATATTTTAAATTCCTTGATACTTGAGGGATCGCAAATGATTATAAAACTCTGACATTACCAGAAAACACAACGTGGAAGATTGCTTCGCACTGTTTACTCGCCACACATTGTGCAACTTGCTGCACACATTAATTGCTGTGTATGTGGTTTTCAAAATTGTTTCTGTCCAGTTTTGCACACATTTTGCCTTGGCGCATGCTTTTTTCATAATTTGGGATTTTTTTGTTGTTGTAATTTTGCATATTTTCAATATTTGCATAGTTGACACTTTTTTGTTTTGTTATTTTTAGGCGTTTTTATTTGCGAATTTAAACGAGAGCCAACAACAAAGACGAGCTTCAAAACCATGACAGCCGAAAGAGCTGAATCGGCGTGACCAGTTACGGTTGTTAAAAGCGCGAAATGGAGAAAAGCGGCAAACCATATAGGCACATTTCGAACATGATTGGCATGCGTAGAGGACGAAGAAGAAGCATTGACAGCAGCAACAACAACAAAAGCGCGGCGTATGAAATGAGATGCAGTGAAATGGCTCAATGGGATGGAATGGTTAATTGATGGTATGGTTGGTTGATGGTTGGTTGATGGTATCAACATTGCGTCCAGGCACAGCTACAGCCGAAGCAAAAAACCCGGAAAAAGTCATGAAAAACGTAGTGGGATGAGAAAAAGTTGTTGCAGTTGTTGTAAATAAAAAACGAGTGCTATTAAAAGATTGGAAATTTAACGGTCAGTGAGAACAAAAATGAAGGTAGAATGTAATTAAAAGCAACGTTTATGCAAGCATGAAATTGGTTTTATGCGGAAATATGCAACAACAAGGTGCAGCAATGATGCCAGATGAAAAGTACCAATTAACTATGAATTGCTTTCAAAACAAATGAAGTCTGGGGAATGTTATGGCATAAGTTACGAAATTTTAATATTAATAAGCATAGATTTAACAAAATGTACATACTTATTTACATATATGAAAATTAAAACGAACAGAAACCAAAGAACTTCTCAACATTCGATTGAAATTCGACTGATTGATGAGGTTCAGGTTAAGTACTTAAAGATTGAAATCAATTTTTTATTAAATTGAAATTGTAATAAATATTTTACAAAAAACTTTTATTAGAAAAATTACTGTAGTGTTGTTGGCTATTAAATTAAAAGATAAAATAAAAATTTTTAGATATTACAACAACAAAAAAATATCACTTAATCATTCATAAAAAGTATGAGTTCTGTGTAAGAATATATTCAATAAATCATGAAATAATAACTAAGTGCGTACAAAAAATTATATAAAAGATATAAATAAATAAATTAAAAATTATATAAAATATAGTTTAGTTAGTTTATTTCAGTCAATGGAATACAATCCTTACAGACCAGGAATATAGTAAATTTTTTATATATTATTTAAGATACATATTTACAATATGTTTAAATGAATCTTTATCAAGAGTAATACCGAGCGATTCACAACATCTTAACACTTTTTTATATTAAAAGAGATCTTATTATGGGCAACGAGATCAACGATTGGACAGTTCTTCTGGACTCAAGAGATTTTAAATCAATGAGTGAACAACGGGCAAAATATGATGGCCGAGGTTGTGAAAAATGAAGCGAACGTAATGCAAAATTTATGATTTTTTTTTTAAATTTGTTAATATGAGTGGTATAGAAGGGTGACCAAATAAATGAGGCATAATCCAATCTAGATCTTACAAATGTTATATACATATAACAGTTAAAGCGTATAAGGGTCTGTAAAACTTTGAGAGTTCCGTCTGACAAATGCCAGAAACGAATTTGCTTTAGGTATAATGTAGTTCAGATGCCGAATAAACGTGAAACGTGAATCAAAAACGACTCCAAGGTCGAGCATTTCATCCAAAACTGAAAGATTGCAATTTCCAAGACTGTATGAAGACCGGAATGGGCACCGTAGTTTAGAATATATCACATGAGAACACTTTTTAATATTCAATGCCAAACCATTTTTAACACACCAGGTAAATACTCTATCAAGATCATCTTGTAGGCTACTAACATCTGACGAGTTACTGACACGAAGGAAGACTTTTAAGTCATCAGCATACAGAACAAACATTGAATGTTCAAAGCTACATGAAATATCGTTGATAAATAGGAGAAATAGCAGGGGACCGAGGATACTATCCTGGGGTTCTCCAGAGGTCACTACGAAAGGATAAGATTTAACATTATCTACCACTACAACAAAGGTACGGTCCCTCAAGTATGACTTAAGCCAATCGAGAAAAATGGAATGGAAACAAACAGAAGAAACAAACATGATCCAAAGAAACTTTCAAGACATAAAATAAAATTCGATTGATTGATGAGGTTCATGTTAAGTACTAAGAGACTGAAATTAATTTTATATTAAATCGATTTTTTAATAAATAATTTAGAAACATATTTTAGTAGAAGAACTCTTCTTCTTGTTGTGTACCTCTTTTTATTTGCCATTAAATTAAAATGTGAAAGAAACATTAAACAAAATACTTACAACAATTTCCAAATTATTTCTGACTATGAGTTCCATTTTACAAAAATCATTAAATAATTTTTTTATAGAAAGTGAAAAAACAAAACTAAATAAAAATATATAATATTCTCATTATGAATTTCAAGTATTTACAAGAATATTAAAATATGTAAAATGTTTCTATTTTGTATTTTTGTATTTGATATTTTTATATACTTAATTTTTCTAAAACCCTCGATTTCCACATTTCGGCACGTTGTCAAGTGCTCAGCGTTATGTTCAGTGCTGCAGATGGCGTTCAACAGCTTGTCGCGACGACACGTTCTTTCGCCATGTAAACGCTCCACGTGTAAGCGCCTCGTTTGTTGTTATTGTTATTACTGGCGTTACTCTGCTGGCTATGTGATGTTTTGTTATTTCAGGCTGCTGCTGTTTAATGTTCTGCTTGCATAATAAATGTCAACATTTATGGGCGAAAAACTAACCGAAACACCAAAACCGAACATCGAATTGACGAAAGTGCCGACAGATCGGTAAATTTGTAAGCCGACAACAAAAACAACAGAAATAGGCCGCCGTTCTTTTCTTACAAAAACTAAAACTAAAATCGAATATCCTGCAGGATGATAAGATTAACGTGTGGAAGATGGCGGTGAAACAATCGTGCACACATACACACACGGCTACAGAAGTTGGCGGCGGCACTTGAGCGGCAAAATTTGACAGTTTTATCGCTGTTTACAGTAATAAAGGCAATTTTCATTGCATTGCAGAACAAAAACAAAGCATAAAACTTTTCTTCATGCTGTCGCGCTCTCACTGCACAAAATGTCATCTGTGCTGCCGCCCCGAACAACAACAGCAATGGCAACTGTAACAGCAGCACCAACAAACAACAAACAACAACAGCAATAACAAATTATACAAATGTGCGTGTAGCTATTGGACTCGCAATCGTATTGATAGATTAATGCGCAGCAAGAACGCTGGCCAACTTATCGGCAACGGGCCGCCGTCACCGTCTCGGACGACCTCAGCAACTTCAATCGAAGCGTGTAAACGACGCGGCCCAAGTCTCACGCTGCATCTACCTACAGCTTTACCCACTCGCAGCTACTCGTAACGTGTATGGCCTCCTAAGAGGTCGCGCATTGTTGTCTTTGCCGTTGCTGTTGTTGTTGTTGTTATTGTAGAATTGTGGAACAATGAGAAAGTGTCATCCTTTCTCATCACATTTTATGGGTTTTCCTTTAATCTGACATGCACGTCACGGCCACCACCACCACACACAACAACAACAACGCCTTCTGACTTTCTTGTAGCTTTGTGTTTGCAATGCCGCCGCACAACTTCCCAAGCCGCCATGCTACTTCGCTTCGCTTCTTCTTGTTGCCGTGCAACCACCACATTGTCATTGTTGCGAGTTGCAATGCGCCATCAGCGACAGCGGCAAGCAACAATAATGCAATAAGGCATCGCCAAATGAGTTTCTTATTATTAAATGCTATTATTGTGTTAGTGGCAGTTTGAATTTGCTGCAAATGTCTGCGTTGACATCTGTTCAAGTGGTTTGGGAAATGGCAGTAAAAATCGACGAATGGTTTAATATAGTCGGGAAAATATGACACGCTGCAAAATATTTCAACGCAGAGAGATGAAGGGTGAGCTCAAGGGGTAAGGAATGAGGAAGTATGAAGGTTATAGATATATTAACAAAGTTAACACTCATTGGGTCAAAATAATTATAATTATATTTTATATTATATACATAGATATTTATTAATATATATACATACGTTCATTTCAGACGGAATAACTTCGTTTCCATTGAACCTGCTTACCTCACCTTGATTTCTTCAAAGAAAATCTTGAGGCTGTTTATGATGAGCACGGTGAAAGGTAAGCTACTTGAAGAAAGTAGCAATGCTCGCTGAGTACGTTTGAAATTTGACTCGCAATATTGACCTAATTGAGTATTCCCGTAAAGCGAAAGTTTCGTTTTTTAAATCGTAAAAATTGTGGGGATACTACGGTTTCCGGGGCGCCGCCATTTGATGATGTTTTTAGATAGATTGACCGAAAATAAATCGAAAATGAGGAACAAAATTATTGTGCACAATATGGCAATATAAAAACTTTGAACATCGTTATCTCGAAAACTAAGCGAGATATCGAAAAATTTTATTCCTCATTTTCGACTTATTTTTGGTCGATCTATCTAAAAACATCATCAAAGGACGGCGCCACGGAAACCGTAGTCGTGCCAAAATTGTTTATTTTATTAAGAGGGGACTTCTTGTTTGGAGACCACCCGAACTCTTTTTCAATAAAAATTTCGTTTTTTTACAGCAGAGCAAGCAATTAATGAAAAAAGTATTATATGAAGGTTTCGCGTTTAAGGCATTTTATTTTTTTGGGGGAAATTTTGAAAAAGTTTTGTTGTTTGAAAACCCCCCATATATTTAATGAGGAATATTTTTCAAAAAGACAGTATAGTATTTTTTGCAATATTTTACTCAGTACAAGCTTTTTATGAAAACATTTTCCGAAAAACATAAAAAAGGGGTAGAAGGAAAGGGGGTGAGGGGTTCATGTGTATAAAAAAATATTTACATTTTGAATGCAAATAACTTTGTCCTAGACATCGAAGCTGTAGATCTTCAAGTTTTCATACTTTCCGTGTAAAGGTCTAACTCTTTAACCTTTATGATTAAATTACAAAAAACTCAGGCGTGCTGGACTATTACTTTGTTCGGCAAAAACGATCTGTACACTCGTCCTCTTTCAGAAATATACGGTCGTTACTCTGTTGCAGAAATGCTGTTGTACAGTGTTATAAATTAACAATTATGATGGCAATTAATTAGTCATCAAAATTGCCAGCAAAATTATTTAAAATAATGAATAATTATGAAGACAACCAGTTGTGAATTTAATAATCAGTTTTCATAATTCCTTCAAATTGAACTACGAGGAGGAGGAGGAGTAACAGAGACATTATAGAATTTTTTCAAATACTTACCTTATTCGCTTTTAGCTGCGAATCATAGTCGACTATATCCTATATGATTCTATACAATAAGCACAAATCTGTCCATAATGTAAAATTTTAGTGGTTTTTATGTGGAATCGGGCTTATGAAAAAAGCAAAGACGACGATGAGGATGCGAGGAAGGCCTTCAATAAGATAGCAGTTATGTTGGATGTCCCCACCAACAAAGAACAAATACTTATTATTTGAAATACGTATTTACTTCGTTTTGGGTACTCAAAAAAGAATATTTTTGTAAATAAATAAAGAGGCATTTCTATAGGTGTGCCTACAGTTTTTTCTAAACACTATCGAGGATGAAGTTGGGAAATTTTTTCAGCTGGTTAGTGCGTTGAACTGCACTGTACTGAAGTTTGGAACGACGCTCGACTTGCGATTTCGTCTTCCATCTTATCCTCTCTATGTTCTGTCCGGCTATCTCAAGACAACGACTTACTTACTTAGGAGCCCCGTTCTTTCCTGTGTTAGATGAGGTCCCCAAGCATGACAGCATGTCGCTTCTGAACTCTGTTAGGAACACTCGCGTTCTCACCGAACACTTTTAGGCGCTCCACCTGGTATCGCTAGCGACCCAGTAGGGCCTATACGTGGCCTACTGGGCCAGCCAGCTTACCTAACCTGACCTATCCCCCTTCGGGACCCCTTCTTTTCAACAGGAAATCAACAACCTTTCCAAACCTAATCAAATGCCAATGTTCTCTGCTCATCAGTAAACAAATTCACTTAAACAACATCGATGTTTTCGGGAGCCTTATAATCGAGTTGCAATGCCATCAAGCTACTTCTTACTTTCTTCATTTTTTCTAGTTTCTTTAAGAAGCAAACGCAAAAGCAAATATTAATAATTTTTACTAGCTGCCAATTTGAGTCTGTTGCCATCGAATTCTGTCGCAAGTGTCTTTAAGACACTTGCTTCTTAAGGGCTAAAACAGCCCCAAATAACGGCAGCACAGACACCCCAACAGCCCACGAGACCTCATTCCACAACATCGCCCAAGTATCTACGTGTGTATGTATGTTATGTAAGTACGTATTCGTTTAGTCGTGTAACGACGCACACTGGGCATGCCCACAATGCAAAATGGCACTGACAACAGCAGCGCCCGTAACAACGACAAATTCCATACGCAATAATATTATGCAATATAAATCAGCGGACGGTGCGGGGTTGGTGCTATGGTGGCTTGAAAAGAAGGAAATGGCACACCTTCAGCTGAGGTGCGCGTCGTATTTGAATGTTGGTCTTTGTGGGGGGCGGTGAGTGGGTGAGGGTTGTCAGACAACAGTGCAAAAATACGAACGCGCCAAAGCGAGTGGAAGATGTTAGGAGAGAGCGAGCTCAGCTTCCAATGATAACAGCAGCAGGAAGTTTGAAAACATAAAATCAACCAACACCGCCAGCACACAGTGGCACACATGTCACAATCACCAAGCAAAAAAGTATATCTGAAATATTTGAATTTGAAATTGTACTACAACATATTGTTAAGCAGAAGAATAAGGACTCAAACTTAAGAAGAAGCATAAGGTCTGAGAACTTGGAAGAATAAGTCAGAACTTTGATTGGAATAGAATTTCAAAATTGAAATACAATTTTGTGCCACTGTGCAACGGTGTAATTTTCATCAGCATCGAAACTGGCACAATTGACAACAACGGCCTCGTACCTGCCACAAACAGACCCAACGACCGACACCGCGAGTCATCCGTTGCGCTCGCCGCTTGAGTGAGCGAGTGAAAGCAATTTCGGACAGCTTCGTGTTGCCGCTGCGCGGAAATTACTCTCATGGGTGTAATTTTATTAAATCAAATGAAATTTTGCAATGTTGGCAAACGCAATGCTACGACGCGGCCTGCATCCTTTGTCGCCATCCATGGCCGCCACGGACGACTGTTACTCCGCCCCGAACGTTGGTGCTGTTGTTTCGTAGGCAAAATGTTTTTGTTGTTGTTTTTACTTTTGGCGCCATTTGAGGGCGTTTAGATTGGTTTTAAGTGGATTATTATGAAATATCGACAATGGACTTTGTTGTAAATTGCTTTTTGTTGAATTTAAACTTTCAGTTGGAAAAGTTGAACTCACGCCAAGTCGCCGCATGCCTTCAAGGTGTTTGGCTAAAAGTTTGACTGTACCTTGTAATAAGTTTTGAAGTGAAAGCCAACTAGATGGCGAAAGTACACGATTAGCTGGAATTTCCAATTAAAATTACAATCAAATATTTATAGAAAAATATTGTTAGGAAAAAAATTGTTATTTAAAGATTGAACAAACTGCGGAAATTACTTTAAAGTTGGAAATGAAAGAAATTATGTAAGTTGTTCTAAGTTTATTATAGCCTTAAGAAAATTAAGCTTTATTTCTATTCGGACTTGTAAACTGTAAAATATAAAAATCAGCGACAATATGAAACAACGAAGACCTCTAAAAAGGTGACATGAATGTTGAATGTTCTTACATATAGTTCAGTAATATTTGAGTTGAAAAATTTGAAATGTTTGGTTTGTTTCTGGTATTTGCTAAACATGTAGAGAGCAGAATATTATGGTCAACAATAAATAGAAAGAAAAATGCAGAACTGAAAAGGAGCTAAGTAAGAATTGGTTCATAGGCACTTTTAGACCGAAAGGTCTGTGTTTCGAGAAGGCAGCTATCGAAACAATTTGTTTTTTAATATTTTGTGTTTATTTCATTTAATTGCGGTTTAACAAATCAACTGAGCAACTTTTCATATTTTCATGCATCAAAAACAAGAACGGGTCCACTCGAGGTCCTTTCAAACCATCTTTTCATCTCGTATCTCAAATTCCCAAACAATTTTGAAAACTGTTCCTCCTGGCTCAATTATTTTATTCTTGTTGTTTTCCTGGAAAACGATTTTGGAAATTGCGTTTCTTTAAATTTAATTTTTCTACATAAAAAAAATTCTTATAAAAGGTCAACAAGATTTTCTTTAGAAAAACTACAGCAATTTAATTTTTTTTTCTATAAACAAAATTAATTCTTAAAAAACGCAGTTTAAGACTGAAAGGTTTGCCATTTTTTGTGGAGAGGGCAGCTATCGAAACATTTTTTTTAAATATTTTTTTATATTTTGTGTCTATTTTTCTATTTCTATTTTGTATCAATTTTCTACTCGAGGTCCTTTCAAACCCACATTTTAGCTCCTAAAAAATTTTGAAAACTATTTCTCCTGGCTCAATCACTTCAATTTCGTAATTTTCCTGGGAAACGATTTCGAAATTTTATTTTTATAATTTTTTTAATGTTATTTTTCTACATAAAACAAAAGTTCTCAAAAAAAAGCCAAAATATCTTAAGATTTCTTTAGGAAAACTATACATATAAATTTTTTCTATATAAAAATTAATTCTTAAAACAGGCACAGGCTTCAAACCAAGTTTTCAATTACTAAATCATTTCAGTCTCGTAGTTTTCCTGAGAAACGTTTACGGAATTTAAATTTTTTTTTAAAATTTAATTTCTCCATATAAAACAAAAATTCTCAAAAAAATCCAAAAAGATTTTACATGTTTTGTTTTAGGAAAACTATACCAAATTCATTTTTTCTTTATAAAAAATTAATTCTAAAAAAGGTCAAACGTTTGTACAAGCTTCAAACCAAGTTTTGTATTACAAAAAAATGTTTTTTTTAACAAAAAAATTGACAATAATTTTTCAGTGCACTAACCCCGGCGAAACATAGTAACAAATGCAAAAAAATCACCAATCATAAATTTTTCTGAGAAACGTTTACGGAATTTTATTTTTATTAAATTTAATTTTTCAATATAAAACAACAATTCTTCAGAAAGGCCAAACATATTTTAGGAGTTTTCTTTAGGAAAACTATAGCAAATTAGTTTTTTTATATGAAAATTCGTCTTAAATAGGTCAAAGAACTGCAAGACTTTCAAACTAAATATTCAATAACAAAAAAGTTTTGTTTTTTACAAAAAAATTAACAATAATTTATCAGTGCACTAACACCTGCGAAACATACTGAAAAATGCAAAAAAGGAAATAATTTTTTTTTGATTATTTTCTTGCACACTTCACGCAACCCTCGCCCAAAGATTTTTTGATAGAATTAAAAAATCAAACTTTTTTTTTGCCTTCATTCAAAAATTGCAATTTTGCACAAATTATGAAAAATGTTTGTTTGTGCACACGGCGAGGGCTTCCACGATGGCATTATTTACAAGTTTTGCAATTTCGCTGCGGGAACGAAGCAGACAAATAATTGTGCGCATTTTTGTTCGCTGCTGCTCCATGCCCATTTTCGCCAGTGTTAATAATTTATGACGCCAAAGCACCGAGGGGAGTGCAAAAAAAAACCGAGGAATGCTGCAGGCGCGCACCAACCCGTGCATTTGCAATGTGGCAATTTCAGCGAACGGCAACAACAATGTGCAATTTGCGCGGCGCAAGACCCTTTCTGCACATCACAGGCCACGGGGGGGCGCGGCGCAAGTATTGGCCCGGAACACAGACAGCGCAGACGAGCGCTGCAAAGTGGGCTCGCGCCGGTTAGCAGGCGAGCTGGAGCGGGCGGTGCGCGAGTGCGGGGCGCGCATTGTTTGCATTTTTAAAACACCCTTTTTGCATTAATGGCTGCCAACAGCAAAACAAAAACAACAACAAAAATAGCGAAAGCCAGCAACAAAATGTCAACAACAATGGCAAAAGCCTCGAGGGAGATGGCCTGGCAACAGGCGGCCCGCAGGGGCGAGCACATTCAGCCGGCCGTGGTGGCCGCAGAGGCGGCGCCTGCAACGGGGTGTTTTATGCCTTGTTTTATTTATGCAAAATTATGTTTCAATTAAATGAAACACGCAGTAATTGCAGCGCGTAATGGCAGCAGCAGCGAACGCCGAACAGCCATTTGCCACCGCTGTTGCAAGTGCGTCTACGCAATTGCCGCCAACCGCTGCAGTCTGAACACGAAACATGGTATCTGCACTGGAAATGTGCGAGAATGCCACAAGTGCCATCAGCGCTCATGGCACATGCGACAACACATTGCCAAGCGGCCGTAGAGCGTTCCGAGGCATTGATCCTGCAGCCTGTGGCGTTGTACACGTATTTATTTAAATTTATGGTGGATGCGCCAAATGCAAATTGGATTTTCGTCGCGTTTGTTGGGGTGCGGCAACACATAGAACGTGGATTGGTTATGCAACAATCGGGCAACATCTGTGATTTCTCGGCTAATTATGTCGGCATATGTTTTCGGCCGCCAATGCCACGGAGGATTGTTCAATGCTTAAGCCGACAAGATATGCATCTCATTACCCATTGTCAAACTTTGAATCTTAAACAGCAAAGCGCTTCACTAAAGCCTATTAAAAATTCTTAAATCCATTGGAGATGCATTGCTTCCTAAATTCAGTATTCAAACCTGAAAGAAGGAAAAAGCCACAACAGTGTGAAGTGTTGCTGTTGGGGGCATTTCGAACGCCATTTCCAATAACGCCAACAACTAAACGTTCCTCGTCGCTCAACATTAATACGTGCCATGCATACCGATTGGCGGCGCCCCCTGCCCCGCCCACCACACGCATATTTCCCACATCGAGCCGCAGTGCGGCGCGCAACCAATTTCCGCACTAAACGCCAATCTATGAAATGTTCGTTTCTGGCAATTCGGAACTTTCTTTATTGCGAATATCTGCAATTCCACAATTCACATTTTCTTTGCCAACTGCCAACTCCAACCACAACCGTCTCAACCGTTTTCCGCCCACTGGCGATGTTCGCTTTTGCTTTCTCTGTTGCCGCTCTCGTCCAATGTTTCTTCAACTCCAGCCGATTCGTTTCCGTTTCCGTCAAAGGCAGCCTTAGCTTTAGTCGAAGCGCACATGTGAATGTGTGATAAATACCGTTATTTATATGTTTGTGCGGATGTGTGCGTTGACTGCTTATTATCATAATCTGTTTAGATTTTCTTCGTTGAATTAATTAAATTTAATTAAAGGCGTTTTGCAACATTTCGCCAGAACGTGCCGTGTCGCCGCAATGACTTCTCGCCCACAAATACACACGACGCACATATATATACGCACACACACACACACACACATGTGTTGTATGGGTGCCAGACTGTGCACGAAATTAATTCAGTTGTACGTGTCAGGGTGTCCTTCGGTCCTCTCGGCCCCCGCACTGCCTAAATGTGCGTGAGTGTGCGTGTGTGCGGCCCCAAATCAAATTCATAAATTGTAATCAGCGCACAGCGCCACATCACATTCCACATTCCGAATCTGTCACAATCAGAAATTTATTTATAGTGCGCCAAAAAATTATATTGAAATTACATGCACTGCAAAAAAATATAAGTGAAATAATTGAAAAATTGCTTGGTGAGTTGCGAAAAGCATTTAAATTAGTAGAAATGGTTTTTTTTAAGGATTGCTCAAGTAATTGCAGGTTGAATAAATTTTGTATCAATATTTTTTAATTACAGAAAAATTATTAAATATTTATGGAAAAATACAAAATTATCACTTTTTAACTTTTAATTTAACCATCATTAAAGAAACAGGGTTTTGATCAAACGCGCCCAATTCGTAGACTTCAATTAGAACACAAACTTTCCCTTATATCGCTGCAAATGATTGAAAGTTATTTTTGGGATAACAGTAAAATCTTTTTAATTTGCTTTGAATTCACTTCAAAAAATATTAATTTGTTGTTGCCTACTTAAATTAAACCCATGAATTAATCGTGGCTTTTGCTATCAGAAGACAAATAGGTGAAGTTGCTATCAGGCAACTTTGGAGTCAAAAAGGTTAAAGAAAAGTCGATATGAAGGATCTCCCTTGTCTCCAGGCTTTCCTTATCCACTGGATGCTCTGCTACTTACGCAAATACATAAAGGGAGTTTTGGGGTTCAAACCTTCCCAAATAAATATATCTCGCAAACATTTTGGGTAGCAAATATGGTTTCAACTGGCATGAGGCTCAAAAGTTGTATGTTCTGTGTGATTTATAGCCTGAAGATTAGTGCCTGAATTCTAGCAACCATTCGTGTTGAAAGCGGTTTCAAATTTTGGTCGCATTCCAATGGCAAGTTTGAGTTTTTTTGGTAGAAAATTTACTCTGATAAGTTTGTCATTTGTCAAGCACAGTTGCTCTTTCTATATTTTGTGTGTTGGCCTCGACGAGGATTTGAACTTGTGTCCCATGCACTAACAAGCTGAGTCACAGCGGTATATACCTACATTTCCCCTCCGCCTCCACCTCCCCGACGACGAATTGAACTTGTGACCCAAGTACAAACAAGCTGATTCACAAAGAAATATACCTCTTTTTCGCACCACCACAGCATTTAAAGACAGGTTTGACTTAACTTCCTCTCTCGTCCTTCTGTTTTTTCAAATATACCATTTATGTATGGTTTGTTAATCAACTTCATGCAAATGAAAAGACATTTAAAATAAAGAAAATTGTCAGGAAAGTAGAAAACTATCCATTACTTCTCCTTCTAAGAAACCTCTAGTTTTTAATATTTTGCAGTATCAATTTAAGTTCTAAATAGTCTAAAAAATATTGTCTTAAAAATTAAGTAATATATCTATTGAGTTAGACCATTCTAAGCTAATCGCTACAAAAGGATCAACCACCAAAAGAGTTGCTTCATTCATGTCCTTTTTTAAGTGATATCTGCTTAGTCCCTCCAGTCGTAGTTGGAACTGTTTTCTGCTCGAGTCTGTCTCATATCACAAGGAGACGGTAGGTCTGCCACTGGCAACATTCAGACTTCGCGCCAGAACGTATGCAATCCGAACAGCTCAGAAGCGCTGGCATAATCTCTCCTCATGCGCAACAGCCAGGCTCACATGGCCGGCATACGAAGGGAAGGGGACTGCGAGGACGGAATATCCATTTTAACAAGAACCATCAGAGGACCCTGGTTAATTGGAGCACACGCCATCAGACTAGGTATGAATGCAAGAGACTTCTGTAGAAGATGCGACTGTGCTGAAGAGGAAGAAAGCGTACAGCATCTCCTCTGTCACTGCCCAGCACTTTGCAAAAGTAGGCTACGCATCCAAGGACAACCGTTTCTCTCAAACCTAACAGAAACATCCTGCATAGATGTCAAAAACCTTCTTAGGTTCGTAACATCGTCCAGATGGCTTGACCAGGAACAACCTAGTTAGCTTAAGCTGTATATGGCATCACAATGGCCCAGTATCTTGGCCTAAATGAGGGACTCTCATATCAATCGGAATCGGACGAGACTAGAGATCTCACAGAAAAAAAATTAGTTCATCATTGTGTGTCTTCAAGACGAATCTCTTCGTAGGCGATTGCATGAACCTAATAGTGGCCATTTTTTTCGAATTAATGCAGTTTTAGATGATCGAAATGTAGATGAAAACGAACAAAAAAAAATTATGAAATTGAAGTACTATGTAGAGTTCCAAAAGAGAATTCTAATACAAACAGAGATTCTATCATAATAACGTGTGGGGAATGAAATACGAACAAATAAAAACGTTACAAAAAGCATAAAACTGTCAAAAAATATATATGTGGACAAATTTAAACCATAATTATCTTGAACCATTAAGTACCACAAATCCAGTTTTTCGGCACTTTTATTGGTCAAAGGGTGCCAACAGAACTACAACGTCGACAACTGACTTGGACATTTTTGTAAAGAAAATCCCACTACGAAAGAAGAATGAAGCTTTCCACCACTTTCAAAAGATACTTAGGATTCAAAACAACGTTCATCTATAAGACGATTCAGTTGTTCAAGAATAAGATAAGCACTTAAAGGAAAAAGGAAAAGTTACCAAAAGTAGTCTTACGAATTGCTTGAAAAATAGACACGATTAAAAAATTTTCAAAATAAAAACCGAAACTCTTTTATGAATCTCTCTGAAACACGTCCGTGAAACGAGAATCAACAAACATCAACTACAATCTCCAAAGTAAATTATTTACTTCCGAATTGCCTCAAAATTTGGAATTAATCAAACTTGGATTCCCTCCCACCACCCAAAAACTCACATCAAATAACTATTTCGAAATGCTTTTTAAAAGTTTTTATTAGTATTCACTGTCGTTTTTATTGGGTTAATGTGATATTCCGTTGTTAATCAGTGGTATCAATTATTCAATTAGTTAATTAATTCATTTCTGCATGCATTAGTTAATCAATTAGCGTTTAGTATTCAAAACAATACGAATGCAAAACAGGCTCATTTCTTCCTGTTGCTCTGCTCGTTCATCTTTTTGCTCATTTAGCATTTAGCCCAACACGCCCACATTGTGATGACTCTTGTTGTTGTTGCTGGTCAATACCACTCACTCACAATTTTATTTATTAGTCCCCCACAAGACATCATCATCCATTGCTCTTCTCCCATTTGCCTCAACAGTTTTGCATGTTCGCTGTTTAATTAATCAGTTGGCCGCACTCGGTTGGCCGATTTTCAATGTTAACGTTTTAGTGTTCTTTTTTTTGGCTGAGAAGCAGCATTGTGCTGTTCTGCTCTGAACATAAAACTTGAATTGGTAACAGTTACGCCAGTGCCGATCTGACGGCATTGCTGACCCAATGGTGTTCGATTGCGGTTCGTTTCTGTGTTAAACCCAATTTATGTAAAAGTCTAATTTCTTGCTCAGTGTTTTTTTTTGGTTTGCTTGTTTGTTTGTTTTGTTTTGTTTTAGTTTTGATTATGTACAACTCATACAACAACAATTGCGCATTGTTTGTGTATGCTCAGTTTGGCGCCTAATCCTAGAAGTTATTTACTGCTGCCGCCTTCGCAGTCAAACATACAAATGTAAATACATACAAATGTAATTGCAAATGTCTGACCTTCTGAAAATACTCGATTATTCAGTTACGTATTTCGGTTTGCTGATGCACGGTTAAAGTATAGTTTTTTGGGTTTTGTGTTTGTTTTTGTTCTTACGCATTTTTTCTGGGTTTTTGTATTTATTTGTTAAGTACTCGATTCGACTCGCTTCGAATAGTAAGAGCGCTATTTATCACTCGCTTGTACCATGTATGTATGTATGTATATATCATAGGTATGTACTCGGGTGTATATTGTTCACGTGTACGTATATAGAGATTGGTTTGTTTGTGTGTGTGTGTTTGTGTGTGTGGTCATGTATTGTATGCTTCTTGTATATAATGTAAAGTAATTTGAATCCTTCAAGCAGTTTTGCTTCATAGCTTTTGGTTTGTTGGATTTCCATTGTTTTTCTCTCTGACTTAGTTATTTTTATGCTTTTGTATTGTTTGCTACGTATATTTGTTGTTGTTGTTGGATTTGGTTTTTATCCATTGCGGTTTTATGCATTGAACAAATGCTCAATTTGTTTGTTTTCGTTTCATGCATTTTGTTTAGTTTTCATTTTCAATTGAATGTGAATAGTTTTAAGCCTTCATTGATTTGCTTTGTCATTGAATTTGGATGGGATCTTGTTGACATTTGTAAAAATTGTTGTCTTCCTTGACAAAGTGTTACTTTTATGCTTCCGTTTCGTCATTTCTCTAACAGTTGTAGTGTGTGTGTGTGTGATTAATGATTTTGAAATAATAGTTTATATGTGGTTTAATGTGTGGAAACAAATTTTAATATTTATTGTGAGGAAAATTTCAAGGAGGAACACTATAAATTAAAATTTAATAATTTGAAAATTAAAAAAAAAAATTTGCGCTGCAAATTCACTGCACAACAAAATCAGATTTTTTTTAAATAACAAAGTTCTGACAACGGATTCTGGTAGAGGGTGCAAAAAAAAATATACGTGTATCAGCGTTTTGAAACTTTACGTCTGCATTTTTTTTAGGGGGATCAAAGTTTTCCCCTTTTTGCACCTTCTTATGGTGAATCGGCATACGAAAACCATGTAACCTCACATTTTAGGTATATGATGTGTTAAGCAGTTTGATGTAAAATACTACAAAGAACATTTTTGTGGAGCACTTTAACCCTGTAGCTCCTATTTTTATGGGTCAATTTGACCCTTTTTTTTAATGCCAAAAATGTCCTGTAAAACAGGACTTTTTAAGGACAAAATGTATCACAAAAATATTCGCCATAAAATTCTACTATAGGTCTCTGAATACATTAAAACTCAGAATATAACTTGAACGCTAGAATTAAGCCAAAACTGAAAATGTGTTTAAGTGTTTCTTTCATGGAATAGCAGATGAAATTATCAAACACAAATCGGTTACATTATAACAACGAGTCTAACAAGACCCAAGTGCGCTTCCTGGCACTGCCACCCCCCAACAAAATGTTCAACCCTGTAGATACATATTTGTATTCTATGAAATAGATGGCAGCAAAACACATCGTGACGAGGCAATTTAAAAAGAAAGGTTCTGTTATATTTAAAATTTGAAATTTCTCAACAAATTTGAGGTTAAGACTGACTCTGGAACATTTTAGAAATAGTCTTCTATGAAATAGATGGCAGCAAAACACGCCGTCAGGAGGCAGTTTAATAAGAACTGTTAATATTTTCGTTACATTTAAAATTTGAAATTTCTCAATAAATTTTAGGTTAATTCTGACTCTGGAACATTTTAGAAATAATCTTCTATGAAATAGATGGCAGAAACTACACAAAATTTGAAATTTCTCAATATATTTGAGATTAGGACTGACTCTGGAACATTTTAGAAATAGTCTTCTGAAATAAATTTGAGAATAAGACTAACACTGGAACATTTGAGAAACTGTTTTCTAGGAAATATATGCTGGAAATTAATATTTTCATTATATTTAAAATTTTAAATTTCTCATTAAATTTTCACTAACGGGACAAAAAACTTGTCTTCAATCATTTTGAATGATTTGAAAACGCTGCAATGGGAATACAAAAATAAAATCATAGTTTTTTGTATTTTTGGGAAATTTTTAATTATTCACGTTTTGCATTTTTAAATAAAATAAAAATGTAATACAATCATTTCAAACTTTTTACAGCTATTTATTCTCCGCATTTATGTATAACTAATAATATATATATAATTAAAATATAAAATATTTGATCATTAAATCCAATTAACAAAGACCAAAAAAAAAAATAAAACATCAATTTACTTAATGTGAAGTCATGAAGCGAAAATCATGTAGACAGTTTGCATAATTTTGGAAAAAAATCAACATAATCAATTAAGCACTTGCAGCAAATTATTAAAACATTAAACATTATAGTCGTACAAATAAAATACTTAAAGATCAAGAACACCGACTTAGAGATTAACAACGGAAGCAAGTCGCATACAACAAACATAAAGTGGTACAAATTTTCATTAACAGTGACAAAAAGGCGAAATGTTGAAACAACGAAAGAGTCGGCGGAGCCAAAGTGAACACTTTATTAAACTGTCAAATAAAATTAGATCAAACTTAATTGAACATATAACAAAAATAGTGAATTGGATTTTGATAAATTTCCAATTAAATGTAAACAAATATCACCTCAAAATAATTGCAGATGAGAGAAAAGAGAAAGTACCGAATGCAGTTTTGTGTGGAGAGTGGAGAGAGTTGGAGAGCTGAGAGCGTTGTAAATTTGTTGGGCGGTTTAAAAAGTGAAAAAGTTGCAAAAAAAAAATAAAAAATATGAAAAATTGAAAAATTCTAAGCACTGGTAAAAAATGCAAGTACTGAGCAAGTGGGCATTGAGCTCAAGTGGTGCATTTTCAGGAGGATTTGAGTTGTTTTTGTAGGGTGGCACTGTTGGGAGCACTGGAAAAAACAATACGTTTGACAGACATGCAACCAATTAATTATGATTAATGCAATTATCACTGAAATATTTCATCAAAAATTTTAAAAATTTGTTTCAATTCAATTGAGTTTAATGTTGTGGTGTATTAGTTGATTAAGTTAGTTGATTAAATGATTCTGATTTCAATAATAGCAAATGAGTTCGTTGTTTTTGCAATATTTTGTCACTAAGTGTTCATTGGATAATGATTTTGGCTACAATGGAATATTAGTTGTAATTTTTTCTCAACTAAAACCATTTTACTGAATTGCTTTTTGAAAATTGATTACTAGGTTGATTATTAGGTAAATTGAATTACCACTTTTTTATAGCAATTAGCCAATATACAAGTTGAAAGTTGAAGTTATTAGTTATTTCAATGTAATGTAAATGTTCAATATTTAAAGCTCAAATTTTATTTATATATAAAGTTAAACCACTGAAATCTTGAGTTGAAAACCAAAAATTTGATTGGAAAATTTCCTATTAAAACTTCAAAAGTCTATTTAATCTATTAATCTAGGTCTATTTAATGCCGTATACATAAATTGATTATTAATTTGAACAACAAAGCTATAATTTTAAATTGTTTTCAAAATCAATTTTTCTTTTCACAAAATCCAAATAAAAAAATTTTGAAAAATGTGTATGACAATTATTCAATATATTTAAATAAACTATATTAAAACTAATCACTTGGTTGAATTTTGATTTAAATTGTTCATCGTATTGACTAATTATTGAAATTGATTTAAATATTGAAATTGAATTGATAATTATTGAATTAATTCAATATTGATTAGCTTTTAATATTTAATGAATTTAATTAATTAATAATTCATTAAATTAATTAATAATTAATTAAATCATAATTAATAATTAATTAAATCATAATATATTCAATTAATTAATTTATCAATTAATTATTAATTCATTAATTAATTAAATCATAATTAATTCAATTATTTAATTTATCAATTAATTATTAATTCATTAATTAATGGAATTAATTATGATTTAATGCGTTAATTAATGAAATCATAATTAATTAATTTATCAATTAATTTATCAATTAATTAATTATGATTTAATTCACTATGATTTAATTCATTAATTAATTAAATCATAATTAATTCAGTTAATTTATCAATTTATTATTAATTCAATTAATAAATTTATCAATTTATTATTAATTCATTAATTAATTGAATTAATTATGTTTTAATTAATTATTATTTAATTCAGTAATTAAATTTTAAATGCTTTTAATATTAAATTAATTCAATTTAATGTTAGCCACTGTATTCAAACACCAATTATTGTTGCAAATAATTAATTGGTTGCATGTCTGATGGTGTCAGCATATTTCTGACACAGCACTTTATACGATTTTCGACGTGAGGATAAGTAATAAAATCAAAGTTATGTGAGATGACTGTTGAATGTCAGTGTTGTTTACTACTCAATAGTGCCGAGAATGATTTTGTTTGGGTTTTCGTAGATGCTGCAAAATATTTATGGCAGTTTTGTTACAAAAAATTGTTCCTAACAGAAACTAAAAGTCATATATTCCTTCAACTATGAAGAGCCTAAAAGTAGTCAAACAAAATTTCTAATATGAACATTGATTTCGTAAAACTTTCATTCAAAGCGTCCCACCTAACGTATGGTTTTTAATGAATCCATCCCACATTGCTGACAACTTCACATCAGGATTACTGCTTCCATATTCCAAAGTGCTTTTGAGTGCAATAAGAAAAAATAGAATCAACTCACTGTTACATCAATTCAGAACTTGCACAATTCACTGTCTGCCCGTTTCGGGTCTGCGTACATATATTTCAATTATTCTCAATAGTTTCGACTTAAAATATTACGTTTAAGTATGCTTGTTGTTGTTGTTGAAGTGTTGGTTGGTGTTGAATGCCTTCAACATTTCGGTTTAATAATTTGATATTTTTTAATAATAGTAATAATAATAATAATAATATACACTTACAAGTGGTCCTAACAACTAATACGTATATTGAGATTGTTTGCTATTTTGGCGCATTCTTCATTCATTGCCAATCTTAAAACTAATGCTGCACCTCACTACACTTCCGCTTCCTTCTCAACTGCTTTCTGCCTTCTTCTTCTTGCTCGCTTTGCTCCTAAAGTGTTAGACTAATTTTGCTGCTTCTTCATTTCTCTGGCTGCTTGTCATTGGTTTTCCTCCAATACAACTAAGCGACTTTATTTTTGTTGTGGAGCGAAAAGTTCTTCTTAATCATTAACTTATCATTTTCATTTAATCAATTCAATTACTTTAGTATCATTTTATTAAGTATAATTGTTAAATGTTTTGCTCCAAGTTATGTGTATTTTTATTTGTTTTTTGTTTATGAATTCTTTTGCATTTGTTGCACATTTTTTACGTTCTTAATTATTAAATCTTAGTCACTGGCAAACTGGTAAATGTTTTTATTTTTCAATTTTCAATTAAATTTTTGTTGTTGTATGTACGTATTTGAATTGGTTGATTATGCCTTCTCGGGTATGCTGCATACCGCATTTAATTATCCATAATTATACGCAATTACCATAATTAAATGTTTAGTGTTGTTTGTTTATTTGTTTGTTTTTTTCGAATTTTTATTAATATTTTTAACTTTAATGAGATTAATTGTGTAGACTTGCATTATTCACTTAAACATTACATTAAGTATGTGTGTGTGTATGTATATTTATGTGTGTATTTGTTAGGTGTTGGACTTAATTGCATGTAATTAAACACTAAAAATATGGCATTGGAGAGAAAAAAGTGTGGAAAATGTACACGCAAACTAGTTTCCAGGGGAGGGGTTAATAAAGGGCGGAAGGGAGGGAGGCCAATGAAGGCAAGTGATGAAAGTGGAAGTGCGCAGAAGTTTTGAGCTAAGAAATCAGTTAAAGAAATTTAAAAAATTTTTATTTGAAAAAATTCAAACCCTTAAATAGTAAAGAAGAATCATTAAATGAGCTGAAAAGAAGGCGAAAAGAGATTTTTTCACTATTGATGAAAAGAAGTAACATTACACTAACACACTGGGCTACATGGCACTGAATTTGTTCGGATTTCTTTTTGACTCTTAGTTTAAATGTTTCAAACCGAACAAAAGTATTAAAAAGTAAACACAACATTCAAATAACAGCAGAAAATTGTCTGCATTTTTAAATGTCAGAAAATCAAAAAATTAAAACAAATAAAAAAATAATACTAAATCAATTTATATTAAAAAATTGATTTTTTTAAATCTCCGCTTCCAGAAATTTTGTATAATTTTGAAAATTGATTGAATTTTTAAATTTCAAAAATCAAAAAAATGAAAACAAACAAAAAAATAATATTAAAACAATTTATATAAAAAACATAACTTTTTTTCAAATTCCCGCTCCCATAAATTTTATTTAATTTTAGTTGTTGTAAAATCTTTCGCCCATGAAAATTCCTTCTCCTAAACTTTCCCTCAATTGTTTAATTCACACTTTGCCGCCTGTTTGTACACATCACCACTGCTTTATTCTACTTCCTTGGAATTTTCATTCCCCACTCCATCCTCAGCCTTGCCGCCCTTTTCGCATAGTTAAGTTTAAGGTTTTAGTTGTAGTTTAGTTTAGGAAAAACTTAAGGTTCGTTAATTTGTTACACTATTGCAGTCACAAGTATTACATACAGTGTTACATCATCATCCAGTTTTCACCATATCACTGGCTCGATTTATCAATTGTTCGACTAATTCTACACTCGATTTTTTGTGTGGTTTCACAATCAGCGCCGAACGCCAACTCTGAACACTGTTTAGTTAGTTCTATCAAATATTTTTTCATACATTTTTCGTTTATGCATTATTGTGTTTTTTGTTGTTTTCTTCTTCTTCTCTTTTTGCAAATATTAGCTGCATAAGTATGTATAATATTTTCATATATATTTCATAGGTTTATATGTTATATATATATATATTACGTAGCATGTAAATAGTTTTTGTTTTGTTTTTGTATTATAAGGTAATTATATGTAATTATGTGTATATAGACTTATGCCACTAATTTACTATGTAAAATGTTTTACGTATTTAAGTTATCATCTTTCGTTTCGAGCGTTTCCGCGTTCTGCGCAAAACCCCACAACTTCTGCAATGCTTCGCTCGCTCTCTCCATGATCATCGTCACGCTGCTGCTCCTCAGCCACCACTGGTCAGCGCTGCAGCTGTCAAAGTGTCCAATGTCAGCCGTTTGCGGTACGCTCACTGCCACTGTCACTGCCACGGCCACGGCCACTGCCACTGCTGCATTTATGTGTTCACCTTACTGACAGCCTTTAGCAGATCGTGATTGCTCTTGTCCAGCGCGCTCATCATGCCCAGATTGCCGCCAATGCCGCCGCCAACGCCCACACCAACACCCACGCCCATGCCCAGGCCCAGCTTCAGGTCGTTCTGTCCCACCACCGAGTGATGCAAATGGCCCGGGTTGTGTGCAATGATCGAGTGATGATCCTGCTGCTGTTGCTGCTGGTGTTGTTGCTGCTGCTGTTGCTGCTGCTGCTGCTGTTGCGCTTGTTTGTTGGCATTTTGCTGGGCGGATTTCATGGACTCTTGCTGTTTCATCTTCTCTTGCTCCTCGCGATCGCGACGGGCCTGAACGAAAAAGTAAACGAAGAATTCGGAAAACAGATTAGATTAGATGAGTTGGTTTGAATTTGTCGGCATCGGTTAGTATTGGCCACAAAAATTGATATCGATGCTACATTGGCCTCTTTTTGCATTTTAAGTTAAAGAAGAAACTGAATTTAAATGCGATATTTATTAATAAGTCGAGTTTACGTCAGTGTTTTTGTTTAACCCAGTGAACACATGGAATATATGTGATATATCATTTTTTTAAATAAATGTTAATGTATTTCAAAAAATTCTAGTGATTCTTCTCCACTGATCTTATTAATTATTCATTTGTATTTATTTATTTTTTTTCATTTTTGTGTTATTTATGTGAAATATGTTGCAAACAAATACATATTTCATAAAGCCCTTCGTTTTTGTTCTTTTGTGAAATAAACTATTTTTGGTTGAATCCATTCGTTTTGTATTTTTTACGGAATCGGTATTGGCCGATTAATCGGGATCGGAAAGAAAGTGGGAATCGGTTATACATTTTTTAATTTAGTTAATCAAATGATCGCACAAAAAAAGTGTGTAATAAGTAGGCTGCCTTTTATATTTTTTCAATAGGGATGGTCTAGTACGTTTTCGAAAATTTTGAGATTGCCATTGAAAAGTTTGTAATTTTTTACCATAAACGTGCGTAGAACATTTTGATGTTCAAGCGCTATTTGTGTTGTTAACACTAACTTGAAAAATTCATCTCGGTCAAAAAATGGATTTAACTCGTGAACATTTTCGAGCAATAATTTTTTACGATTTCCGAAGTGAATTATCTCAACAACAGTGCTTCGATCCACTTCATTTAGCATTTGGTGATGAAGCACCGCCCATCAAAATAATTTATAACTGGTTTAACGAATTCAAGCGTGGTCGCCGTTTGCTCCAGGACGAATTTCTTGGAGGTCGTCCAAAATATGTCATTGTGCCAGAAACCATCGATGCTGTGCGTGAACTGATAATGAAAGATCGTCATGTGACATGCCGTGAGATAGAGGCATCCTTGGGCATTAGTTTCGTGGCTGTGCATTCGATATTGCATGAACATATTGTTCTCGTTGGATTCCGCAAAATTTGGCAATCGCTCAAAAAAAGGCTCGTGTCGATTGGTGCAAAGAAATGATGGAAAAATTCGGTCGCGGTACTTCGAAAGACGTTTATAAGATTGTGACAGGTGACGAATCATGGATATATGCCTATGAGCCCGAAACAAAACAGTAATCGACCGTGTGGGTCTTCCAAGACCAACAAAAGTTGTTCGGGCACGCAGCACATCGCAGCAAATGGTCGCCTGTTTCTTTGGTAAATCTGGCCATGAAGCTACTGTGCCGTTAGAGGAACGTAGAACAGTCAATTCTGAGTGGTACACAACAATTTGTTGGACAGAAATGTTCAATAAAATACGGAAAAACAACCGCCGACGCCGAATCATTCTTCACCAGGACAATGCGCGCTCTCACACATCGGTTCAGACAACCGCCTGTTTGTTCGACCAAAGCATCGATTTAATGGGTCATTCCCGCACATAAGAAAAAATTGCATGGTCAACGATTTTCATCGCCAGAAGATGCTGCTGAAGCATTCAAAAACCATGTTTTGGATTTGTCTCAATCGGGGTGGAAAAAGTGCTTCGACAATTGGTTTGAGTGCATGCAAAAGTGTATAAATCTTCTAGGAGAATACCTTTAAAAGCAATACAACCATTTTTGATAATAACAAAATGCATTTTCATCCTTTTTGAAAATACATAAAAGGCAACCCTCGTAAAATTATTAATTTTATTGAAATAAATCTTAATCAACAATTTTACTCACTTGCTCATTGATCTCCTTGACGGCGCGCAGCTCTTTTTTCAATTTCATGCGACGATTCTGAAACCAAATCTTTATCTGCCGCTCGGTGAGGCAGAGAGCGTGAGCGATTTCGATTCTTCGTCGCCGCGTCAAGTAGTGATTGAAGTGGAATTCCTTCTCCAGTTCGAGTGTTTGGAAGCGTGTGTAGGTTTGACGACCGCGACGACGAGGACAGCCGTTCGGACCTGCAACGAAAAACCAAAAAATATTTAAAATCTCATTTAAAAAAAGGAATTTTAATGCAACAAAACATGTGAGCGTCGGCGAAACAAGTGCTGAGTGTAATGTGGTGATTATGGCCGACTAAATGCGCCGACAAGCAGTTTTTTCGTTTTATTTTTATTCCATTTAATTTATCTTTAATGTTTGTCTTAAATTCAAAGAATTTACATATTTATATTTTTTCGTATTTTTGGGGTTTTTCCGAATAATCAGCATTAATGCAATTATAATAATTTGCATATAAAGGGTCGACATAAATTAAGCAAAGGTGACGACGTTGCGCATGCGCCCTGCAACATTTAATTATACGAACTTTTGAGTTAATTTATGCCGTAAATTGGACATTTTTCAAGTACTTTTTTAAGAAGTGCTTCAATATCAAATGTTGAGATTTCAAGTGCAACAGTTGTTGTTGCTGTAGTTGACATTGCGCACATGTCGTAAGCCAAGAGAAAGTCACTCTCCACAATGTGTGGGTTTTTTTGTAGACAATTGACCAAAACTCATATTTTATAATTTTTTATATTGACAACAGTTGTTGCTCTAACAACAACGAAAAGGGTGAACTAGTAGAACTGTTGCAGATTGCCGCCGGGCGAGAGCCGAGCGAAACATTGGCCAAGACTGCCACTGGGGCGCCGCAGGATATTGTCGCGGCGCAACAGCACCGAGAAATATTATTCTAATAGAATGTTGTTGTTGTTGTTGCCGCTGTTTTTGGCAACACGTTCTGCACCTTTTTGGCCCACTTGCCGTGCGAGCAATGTGCAGGTTGTATCTATGTGTTTGTGGTGCGGGCAAGTGGCCAAAGGGTGAATGTAGCAGTTGTCTTTTTTCGGTTGTTCCTGTTGTTGTTGTTCGCAGCATGCGCTTTCGCGCCGGCAACTGTTTTTCCGTTGCTGCTGCTGTTGCCTTGTTTTCTTTTCACTCGCAGCAATTTCTTCTGATTGTAATGGATTGTAAATCTTTCTGCGCTATTTTTTCAACTTCTCCACGCTGCGTCTTGTTTTTTCTTCCCAAAATTCAACGCTTTCGCTTCACAGTTGCCCTCTTTGTGTTGCGCCACTTTTTGCAATTTTTTTTGTTTGTTTTCATCTTGGACGTTTTTTCCGCAATTTTCCACGCTACCTGTGCCAATTTTTTACCGAGTCGGTGGCGGCAGCGCGCAGTCGGTGTTTATGTTTCGGAAATCAAGAATTCACTATCTGCAAATTGGGTTTTTATACTTTGAGTGCAAATATTTCGTCTGTTTACTGCTGCCCATTCGACAGGCGAGAACGTGCCTTGTTCCCACACACACAGACACACAAATGATTTAAAAAACGGCAAAACGCATGAATGCTGCACGGAAATTTCTCTAATGCCACTTTATGCGTCGTGTTCGTTTTTTAGTTGTGCGTTCCATGTTTTGCTTTTGTTAAGCGTTTTTGGCTGTTATCCTTCCAGGTAATCGGCAATTTTGTATGGTTTTGCTTGTGTTTTACACAGATCGGCAGACAAAATTTCTTGCGTAATGCATTTAAAAACATTTGTATTAAAAGGCAGTTTCAGAAAATTTGGCATGCAATAAAAATTGAAAGGCAAGAACTAAGACTCAGGCAGCTGTTCGTTATCGGAAAGTTACAACTACTTCTTTATTTATAGAGTTTTGGGGTTTAAGCTGCAGATATCTTAAAAAAACAGTTTGTAATATTTTAAAATGTTTAATTTTTTAATTGTATGAGTTAAAGTCAAACCATGGGCTCACTGATATGGAGTCGAGGTAGTCTGGTAGTCAGAATAGTGGAAAAATTGCAAAAGAAGAACTGTGGGTCTGGAAAACTCGTCTCAGACAGAAGAGAACATTAAACCATTTTTGCAAATATTTCTATTTCGGTATGAAAAAAGTTAGTACAATCGTGTATGATTACAGTGAACTAATTATTTCAAGGTCTGTTCACAGTTTTGAGGTTGTTTTCTATATCAAGGTTAACATTTTTGTTCAAAACCTCGTTTTAGTTGCTCAAAATATACTTTTTGTTTTTTGCTTGAAATTCTTTTCAAAATTTTTTGCAATATTTAGAGGCTTCATGTCAAAATTTGGGTGTTTACTATATCGAGGTGTTCACTATATAGGATGTTCACTATACCCAAACACGACTGTACTTCGATTCAACATATTCCTGATCCCAGTAGCAACAAAAAATAATGACTTTATCTTCTTTTTCACATAGTTCATGGTTTTTAAAATATTATAATTCGTCGGATATACTTCTCAAGGGTACAGAAAAAGCTCCGTCAAGCAGGAGTAGTTGACGGTTTTGCTGATCATTCAATGTAGTACATTTCTTTGATCAATAGGGTTTGTACATTGAGCCCAAAGCGATATTCATGAAGAGACAATGGTCCGAAATATCAGTAGAATGAAAGCACCCCAACCGTCGCTCTCACTTTTTCCAACCTAAGCAAATTTTGCAACAGCCCAACCAGAATAAAATCATGATTTTCCTCTATAAACTTTGTGTTGAGTTAATTACTTAAGAATTTGAAAGAGGCGAACAAAGGTTTTTTATTGTTTTAGTTAAAAATTTTCAACTTAGTCTCGATACTAATGATTTTTGAAATTATAAATTTAATATTTACAAAATTTTTTTTGTAAATGCAAAACAGTAGTTCAAACCTGTTCTGCATCAGACAACTTAAACGCGCAACATTTCGATGTGATTAAAAAACATTGAAACACATAAATTTTTCAATATTTGCGCAACACCGCCTAAATGACTCCAACGTAAACTTATAATCTCCCATAATCCCATATAAATGCATATCTAATGATTTGTATCTCAATGTAATCTTTGTCACCAATTTGTGGTTGCCACAGCGCTGCCCGATTCGTATCTACAAGCAATTTAACGCACCTCCGCCAACAACACAATTTCCAAAATTACCAAAATGGGCGCAGTTGTGTGCATAGCCAAAGAAATCAACAACATTATCTACAACAACAACAGCTTAGAGCTACCGAATTACTGCAGCCAGCGTGTGAGCGCGCTGAAAATTAATTTGCCTAAAATTGCTTTTATTGATTTTGCCCAAAAATAGCTTAGACCAGCGAAGCGCGAGCCAGCCAACAAATGCTACGCACATAAATCACCCAATAAGATTAATGTTTGTTGCCAATGCCAAAAAAACAACACAAAGCAATAACAACAACGCACTGGTGCGAACGAGATGGCTCGGTGCAGTTTGAGCGCAGACAAACCGGAGCATTTGAGTTGGCTGCGGCGCAGCAGCAATGGAATCCAATATGGCTGCCGCCAATTCGGTGCGGCTGACAGGTAGACACTGCCGGACGCAGAGCCATATGTGCACGTTGCCATAGCAACGGCCATGAAGACAGCCCAGACGGCGGCAATATGCGCGAGAGAGAGAGAGAGTGAATGGATGGAGAGGAGAGGAACTCTCAGAGTCAGATGGTGGCGCTCGGCTGCGCTCAGCCATGATGGCAGTGCATTTTGGTGGTAGGCTGTTGATGTGATGTTGTTGTTGTTGTTGTTGTTTTTGGGTGGTGAGTCAGTGCTGGGCCGACACCGGTTGGAGACTGCTGCCGAGTGTTGCCAGAGTTGTGGATTGCGTACATAATTTGGGGATTTTTTGTTTGTCAAGTTTGCATTTAACTTTGAATAAATCAAAATTAATAAAATAAATTAAAAATTAAAATTAATAAAATAATTTAAATTAAAATAATTATTAATATATTTTAAATTAATCACTAATCTGATGAAATGATTAATTTAAATTAAATTAATTAATTAAAATATTTAATAATTAATTAATTTAATTTTAATTTATCATTAAAATATTTAATAATTAATTAATTTAATTTTAATTTATCATTTCATCAGATCAATGATTAATTTAAAATATATTATTAATTAATTCATATTCATTAATTTAATTTATTTCATTAATTTTAGGTGGATAGATAGAAATTCATTGGTGTCTTATAGTTGGGAAATAAATTCGGAAACAATTACAGTACTTTCCGCTTAAAGCGAACTTCGAGAGACTGGGCCAAATGGTTCGTTTTAACCGAAAGTTCGCTTTAAAACGGGTCCGTAATAAGCGAAAACATAGCGCGCGTACTTTTGAAATTGGTTCGTTTTAGGCGGAAAATTGTTTTAAACGGGTTCGTTATAAACGACAACCACTGTATTTATATTTTGAAAATATTATAATCGGAAAAATTGAAAATGCTCGAATTTAAGATTCTTGTACATGTAGTTTTGATGCATTGGTTTCTAAAATTCATATACAAGGTTTGAAATGATTCTCCTGTTATGAACAGTTTTAGGACCTTGAGATCTCCTCGCATTCAGGTAATGGTATTTGGAAGTTGGACGTGTTGAAAAACTTAGTTTTTTAACTGAATGTTTTTCCATTTAAAGCTCTGGCAACACTACTGTTGCTCTCAGTTTTTAGTTGAACTTGCTGTGGTGAGAAACATTTCAAATTCACCATCACAAAACGAGTCTCCACATGGCAGAGGTGAATGGCATCTTGATTACGTGGGAATCTATGCTAATAGCGCCCGATAACGCACGTTTTTTTAATAAAATATTTGAAGCCATTTCTATGAAAAATTATACTTACAATTCAAAAATTGTATTCTTTAAAAATGAATTTGCTTTTTATTTCGAGTAGTAAAACAAAAAAAAATTAAAATAGTTTTGAGCAACTTTTACTTAAGGCTGACAGTCCGTCATGGGTTGCAGTTCTCTCACACTTCGACCGGTTCCTGTGCGCTCCTTTCGTGCTCTCGCCGTCCAACAGGAATGGCGCAATTTTAACCGAAAATTCATTTCCAGGTATACAACACAACCAAAGCGAAAACAATGTACCCACACACACTCATCATCTTCATGCCTGTTCCACATAACTCCACAAAATCATGCGTTCGTCCACACGTTCAATGCTTCAGCAGGTCATTCCACACATTCGTGCCGCCACATGCTGTGCCCAGACAGACACACCATGGCCTGGAGCTGCCACTAGCCCCAGCGGCAGCACCAGCTAGCTGCTGCTAGCTACCAGACAACGATAACGCAAACTGCCGAGACAACGACAACGACAGCCATTCGACGTACTTGCAGCGATTGTGAGTTAGTATGATGGGTCAGATTATGGGGATTGGCGTTGGCGTTGGTGTTGCCACATCTCGTGCTCGCTCACGCGACTTAGGGTGGCAAGAGCGCAAGTTGTGAAGGTGTACGAAGTATCTGAGTGCGAGTGAGTGCCAAGGGTCAGGAGTCAGTGAAAAATCGATTGATCTCAAGCAACATTTAAGTATCTAAAACTGTGAAACTCTACGCCTACATTTCACTGAACCCCGTTTGTAATATAATCTTTATAGTGTTTTCGTTATTGTTGTGATATTTATTATTGGAAAATCACTAGCAAAGAAATATGTGAATGAAAATGTCGGGGGGGAAACATGCGCAGCGTAGACATGGAGTCAACGCTGAATGGTGGCACACACACAATGGAGAAGCGGAAGATGGGAGCTATAAATCGGTATTTGTTGACTATATTTCAATTGTATTCAGACTAAAGAAATTATTGTCTCGATTTTCTTATTTTAGGCCATAATTCATACGAAATTCAGAAATACTTCTCATAATTTCAATGACTTAATTTTAGTCAATAAAAATTTTTGTTTTGTGTTCAACCAGCTTCAAACCTGTTTGTTGTGTGTTGTTGTTGCAGTGAATGATTTAATGGTTTTAACCCTCTAGTTCACAATAGTACACAATAAAAATTACATAAAACGGAAGTTTTAGATTATTTTAAATAGATCTTTTTGAGGTTTTTAAAAAAGCCTTAGGAAGGGAAAATAGATAGTATTCCAAATTTTAATTAAAGTCCATGTAATGTAATAATGTTTTATACACAACTGTTAATTTCTTTTCTATTTGTTCCAAAACCTGCT
The DNA here is from genome assembly GCA_963971225.1 of Melieria omissa. NCBI lineage: Eukaryota > Metazoa > Arthropoda > Insecta > Diptera > Ulidiidae > Melieria > Melieria omissa. The sequence continues at coordinate 4,510,565 of OZ020267.1, forward strand.
GCGCCTTCATTCATATGCAACAAATTTGAAATGCAATTTAATTGAAAGCTCGATTTGATTTGACAGCTAGTAAACCTGATTAGACCACGATTTATGGCTTGGAATGCATAATTGCAATTTACTATTTATCTGTACGTGATTTGCATACGCAAGTGTAGACATTAAATGCAAACTAGTACTTTTTAATGAACGTTAAGTTGCAATGACATGTCAGCGCCGTAATTGAGCAGAAAATGAAAATGCGGAATAAAAATTGAAATTGAAATGCGTTTACTGGAGACTTATGAAAAAGGTTTTAAGATTATTACAACAATTTTTTATACTGGGTCCGAGAAATTGTAAAATAGGCTTCAAAACATTGGGAAGAAGTTTGAATTTTTCGATTTGGACGGTCGTTCAAATAAATTTTATTGGAGAGAGCTACTTTCAAATATGTTAGTATTGAAAAAAAGTATTAAAAGTTGTTGAACACATTAAATAAAGAAGAAAATGTTGTGTATTACAAGTTTTTTACAAAAGTTGTTCATGAATCCAAAAAAAAATTTGAATTTATGGAAGTATCAGAAAAATTTCTGGAAACTTTTTTTATAAATAACAAAAGGTCAAAAATTTCGGAAATATTCTGTAAGTAGTTACAAACATATGATGATAGGTAAAATTTTCGGTCCATCCAATTTTCAAGTCCATCGTTCAAAATTTCTTCCAAATTTCTGGAAACTTTTTTTTTTAAATAACAAAAGAAAAGGTCAAAGATTTCGGAAATATTCTGTAAGTAGTTACGAACATACTATGAAAGCACAAATTTTCGGAAACAAGTCTATCGTAATATTAATTGTAATTACACAGGGCAACAAATTTCGACTTTTTTCGACTTTTCTGGTTTCGACATTAGTTCTAGGGTAATTAGGGACCGTTGATTTCGAGTTCGCAAACCGTTTTTAAAACTTAATTTTCGGTTTCGTGAAAAATGGGCGTGTCACTTTTTCGAATTTTTCCTGACAAACGTGAAAAAGTTTGGAATTGTAATTTCTAAATCAATAAACCGTTTGACATGATTTTCTCTCTCTGGCATTTACAACACCCCACGGCTTCTTTTCCAATGTAATTTAGTTTTATAAGTTATAAGTTTTAAAAATCCGTGGTAGTTGGACCTCAAAGTCAAACTAATTAATAAACTCCCATTAGCAATTAATAAAAAAGAAATTTGAAACGGTTTTCTATATATTTCAGTAGCAAGTATAGATAAACCTATAGAACTAGAAGTTTGCACTTAAATAATTCTATATTGCATATAATTTTAAATAAATAAATAAAAATTAACAGTCAACTTTTGCAATTTATTGCTATTGATGTGCATATTGCGATTAACGACTTATCGTCTTCAACAAAACAAGACTGTGATGGTCTCTCCGCCTCCCTACTCAAAAGTTGCGTTTCTGCTATTTCTGCTCCTTTAACTCTTTCGAGACTAATGGGATAATACGTCCCAGCATCTTTTTAATGTCCCTCAAAACAATTATTCAGATCTTATGACCCACGCAAAATATTTATTCGGAATCTGTGTCCCTTAATAAAAGATTGATTTCAGAATTTGTGTGCATCCAACATAATTTCCTGAGTCCAACTTTCATAGCATGGGAACATTTCCAGTGAGAGTGTTTTGGATTTCAAAACCAAACTCCGTCCCGAAAGGGTTAAGCACAATTTTCAATCTGTCATCTTTTAAGAATGGTGACCAAGTGGACAAGTTTTACACTGATTTCTCTAAGACGTTTGATAGTGTTTCTTATGTTATTTTAGTTTCAAAACCAAAGCCAAATCGTGCAGGCTTCCACTCAACCTTTTTTAAGGGGGGCACTCCATGAAATGGTTTCAAAAAATGGATTTTTTTTTTGCTTTAGTCGAAAGATATATTATCCGAGAACATTATTGCAAAGTTTCAAAGTCGAACTCTGAAAAATTTCGGAGACACAGTTCTTTTCATCGACGCGCGCTCAGCCACACCAGGTGTTCCAAATAACTTTGGAACGCGTTTCCTCATAAACACGTTTTTGTAGTCCGTCCACATGATACAAAAAAACTACTGAACCGATCTACACGAATATACAGTTGCGGTCAAAATAATAGTAGTACGCGTACAACGAAAAGAAAATTAAGAAAAAATAATCTGCTTTTCTTTACAAATATTTATTTTGTATTTTTTTTAACAAGTTATATGTGTTAACAATGCAATCATAAAAGAAAACTTAAGAATTAAACTCAGTTTGGTTTGATTTAAATTAAATGCGTCAAAAGCTCCAAAATATGGACGGTCAAAAAAATAGTAGTTCGCTTTACTTTCATAAAAATGAAGCAAAAATTGTGTTTCATTTTAAAAGATTTAGTGGTTAAATAGTAATAACGTAATTTTTCTTCAAATTAATATTTAGTTGCGTGACTGTTGTTTGGCTATTACTGCAGCACAGAGCCGATGCATTGAAATAACCAAATTTTCATATCTTTCTCTAGGGGCGTGGTCTACTGTTTCTCAAAGTTGATTATTATTTAAAAGATTATTGTGAACAACTGCTCTCTTCACGTCACACCACAAATTTTTAATTATATTGAAGTCTGGTGATTGTGCGAGCCATTCCATAACCCTAATCCTGCTTTTGCGAAGCTCCTTTCATGCGACCTTGCTTGTATGCTTTCGGTTATAATCCTGTTGGAAGATCCAAAGCATTGGCGTTTTTTCACGGACATACGGTAGCACGATTTCCCGCAAAATTCGTACACATACACATCGATCCATCGTTTTCTTGATCAAATAAATAGCGCCACCCCCATACAACGTAAGACATGCTCAATAAATAAATGCATGTCTTACGTTTTATGGAGGTGGCGCTATTTATTTGACATACGGTAGCACGATTTCCTGCAAGATTCGTACACATACACATCGATCCATCGTTTTCTTGATCAAATAAATAGCGCCACCTCCATAAAACGTAAGACATGCTGAATAAATAAATGCATGTCCTACGTTTTATGGAGTGGCGCTATTTATTTGATCAAGAAAACGATGGATCGATGTGTATGTGTACGAATTTTGCGGGAAATCGTGCTACCGTATGTCCGTGAAAAAACGCCAATGCTTTGGATCTTCCAACAGGATTATAACCGAAAGCATACAAGCAAGGTCGCATGAAAGGAGCTTCGCAAAAGCAGGATTAGGGTTATGGAATGGCTCGCACAATCACCAGACTTCAATATAATTAAAAATTTGTGGTGTGACGTGAAGAGAGCAGTTGTTCACAATAATCTTTTAAATAATAATCAACTTTGAGAAGCAGTAGACCACGCCCCTAGAGAAAGATATGAAAATTTGGTTATTTCAATGCATCGGCTCTGTGCTGCAGTAATAGCCAAACAACAGTCACGCAACTAAATATTAATTTGAAGAAAAATTACGTTATTACTATTTAACCACTAAATCTTTTAAAATGAAACACAATTTTTGCTTCATTTTTATGAAAGTAAAGCGAACTACTATTTTTTTGACCGTCCATATTTTGGAGCTTTTGACGCATTTAATTTAAATCAAACCAAACTGAGTTTAATTCTTAAGTTTTCTTTTATGATTGCATTGTTAACACATATAACTTGTTAAAAAAAATACAAAATAAATATTTGTAAAAAAAAGCAGATTATTTTTTCTTAATTTTCTTTTCGTTGTATGCGTACTACTATTATTTTGACTGCAGCTGCATACTCGATTTGTAGGTTCCTCTGAAATCTATTCAAAAATTTTTTTACTGTTTTTTTAATAAAAAAAATAAGAAAAAACTAACTTTTTTGTAGTTTATATGGCTTTGTTGCTAAATTTTGAAAATTTTTATAGTTTTTGAGGTTCACACACTTGCGACAAGCCTGCTGATTAATTTGATATATAATTTGTATGTTTCAGGCTTTAACTTCGGACGGCATCGTGTGGACGGGAAGACGTCTTTTTTTAAACCAAACCTCGGAAGATGTTCAATATGTTTGCCATTTTTGATTTTTTTTTATGTATAACTTTTTTTTTGAACTTTTAACTAATACCTACAGATGTTTCAAACGGATTGTTCCTGTCTCTTTCTGTTTTTGTACAGTAAAATAAAGAAAATTGGTCACTTTTTTTAGCGTTTCATGGAGTGCCCCCCTTAAAACTGTTTCGTAGTATACGTGATCACATTGACATTTCTTTGCTCTAATCTGACATTAACAATCTGGCAATCTGGTGTCACATTAATAAGTTATCCCTTAACATCAATAAATGTTTTCATGTTAGTTTCTCTAAGTCTCATAGCTCTGTCCCTTCAGTTTACATGATTTCTAACTCACTCCTAACTATTTACTACAGACAAATTCCGTGACCTTGGAGTAATCTTTGACGCTCAATTTACATTCGTGCCGCATGTGAATTACATTATTCCAAAAGCATACTCACTTTTATCGTTTATCCGGCGGTATGGACCAGATTTCAAGGACTCTTATACGCGTAAGCATCTGTTTACGTCTCTCGTCCGTTCTAAACTCGAGTATGCCTCTGTAATCTGGAACCCACTGTATACTTTACACTCTTCCCGTCTTGAAAGAATTCAGCGTAGGTTTCTTCGTTTTGCCCTACAGCCGCTCCATTTCTCTGAACCTTTTCCTTCATTTAGTGATCGTCTAATGTTGATTAAATTGCATTCTCTAGAGGTTAAAAGATTCGTTCAATCTGTAATGTTCGTCTTTTTGGTCTCGTATCCAATTTCATTGATTGCCCTTGTCTTCTAGAGAAAATTCAGTTTAATGTGTCCTGTAAATTACTGCCTTACTCTCCGCCTTTTTATGTAAAAACTGTTAAAACTAACTACCTCCTTGCAGCACCTACAACACGGGCTATGTGTGACTTTAATAAGCTATCCAAATCAACCCTCTTGGATCTGTCTTCTGTTCGTTAGCTCATGCTTCAAGGGGCAGCTCGATAAAGTAAAACTTTTGGCACCTTAGTCATTTTTGTTTTTGTAATGAATTTATTGTTTATTTATGCTGTTAATTTTGATTTAATTTTAAGTATTTTGTTTATATTCTCTATATTTCATTGTAAATGCTAGTCAGTATGACTTTGTTTCTATTTGACTAAACTATTAATAAACTAAAACTAAAACTAATTAATTAATTAACTCTCATCATACCAACGCAGAACCATTTCTAGGCTCACACAAGTTAAAAATTCCTCATAAAACTCGCCACAAATATAATTTTCAGGCACGCTGCATTCATGAGGCCAAACAAATTATTTCTACTTAAGTCCACACACACACATAGGCACATACACTCACATATACCATTCATGAATACTTTTGAAGAATTATTCAAAATACGAAATGCGAGAAGCAAAACAAAATGCGACATTATGTATTTTTTTATAACCATTATAAAAGTTTTTTATTAGCCATTTAATGACCGCTTTTGCATGCTCAACACCGAAAAAACTACAACACTCACAAATATACACACACAGTAAAAAAGTTAATTACCGTATTTTATGGTCAGCTTATAATTGAGTTGTAAATGGCAACACCTTTTTCGTAACACGTCATTAATCATTCGTGTAACAAACACAGTAAAACAACCAAAAAACCAAAAACAAATTGCCCAAAAATCCAACAACCAACTGGACGCGACTCGAATTGACCAAATGCGGAATGCGGAGCATGCGTGGACCTCACATGCAACACTCGAAAATAGTTAAAGTCAACAGAATTTGGACAATTGTTGACTACAGTACCAATTACTGTAATTGAGTGTGCCTACTTGTTGTTGTTGTGAGGGCACATACATAAATGTAAATAATGTTTAGTTAGTGAAAGTGTTGCATTGAAATTGTTGACTAGACATGGCAGCCAAAAGTAAAATTTGAAAAAATTTAAAATTATTCAAATTGGTTGTGAATGTTATTGGTTTTAATTTTAGATATTTTTCTATAATTTTATTGTTTTTCAAAACATTATTTTAATATATTTTCATATATTTTAAAAATTTCAATTTCCTACTTTTAAGTGAACTTTAAACGGCACATGCAACCATCAAGTGACAGTTAAGAAATCCAAATCGCTGAATTAGTCATTGCCATATGCCGCGTGCCGCGAAAGAGCAGCTGATCAACAGCCACGCAACAAACAGCCGCCTCGGGCCAGACACAAGGCTGACGTCTGCGGGCAAAAGCAGCCAAGAGGCAAAAAACAGCAGCCGCGCTTTCAAAGCCGTCTGTCTGGCTTTTTGTAAATATTTGTCTTTATAAATATTTAATAAAACTACAACAAATAAAGTGAAAAATAAAAATCATAATCACAGCAACAAAAACAAACGCAACAAACATTCATTGCGCTGCATTGCCATCTATGCGACCATATGTTGATGTCGTCGTTGCTGTTGTTGTTGTTCTGATTTGTTTACTCGTACGCACGCACGTATCGTTTTTTTATTGTAAATAATAATAGCCAACAAAAGCAAAAGCACGCCAAGAAAATAAAAACAAAAGGTAAAGAAAGAAACATAAAAAATAAGCGAGACAGAAAACAAAAAGAATTGACACCCAAGCGCCAAAAGTGGGTAACAAACGAATGCAAATAACAATAACATTAACAATTAAACGTAATAATATTAATAACAATAAACTTAATTGTACAATAAACAACAAAGCAGCAAAAGCAAAACAAAAACAAAAATCAAGTAACAATTTAATGCAAAAAAACAATGAAAACCCCACCATCAGCAAAATTGCACAATAGTACAACAAAAAAATAAACTATCAGCCGGCGTGAACAAAAGAGGTAACAATCGTCAACACTGGTGGAAGGAAAGCGGTGCAGGTGATGGAGGTGGAGGTGGCGGTGGTTTGACGTTTGCATTTTTTGCTTTTGTTGTAGCATGAGAACGCCGCAATGACAACAATATCAACCATAATAATACAACTACAATAAAAACAACAACAACAACAATAACCACTATGATGACGATAATGCGATTTATGAGCGAGTTATGATGTTTATGACGATTGCGCTGTTGTGACGCGACGCGCTCGACGCACGACGACGCACAATGATGATGATGTCGCTGATGATGCCATAAAAACCATAAAAGCAATTCTAAATTAAAATAATACGTTCATAAAGTCACACGATATCATAAATTAAATAAACAAGCCGTTCCAACTTCTCCTCCTACTCTGCCGCTGCTTCATTGACGCTTCACTTGCCGGCCACTTGAAATCGAAATACAGAACGCACGCACACTTGACAACGCGTCGTGGCAGTCAACATGCTTCAATGCGGGTTTGCAACTATTTCGACATAGACGACTATGTGGAAAGATTTTATAAAAATTTGTCCAAGTTTTTGTGCTATTTTAGGATTTTTTGTTTAAATTTGGTTTGATTATATTTTTCAGATTAATTTAAAATGAAGTGCAATTGCGAATTAAGGAGCTGCACAAAAGGTTCTATTGGGCACACTTCACTACTGCACAGTACTGTACTTCAGTGTCGCGGGGACAGCGAATTCAAATATTCAATAGTTCTATTCTGAAACAAAGCAAGCACTGCATCATTCGAAAACCTTTTCGCTACAGCAGCGATAGTGCTTGTGTTCTGTTGTGAAGCAAAACATCAAAACAGAAAGCTATAATGAGGTTAAGTAACGGTAAATCACAGCAAGCACACCGAGTGAAGTAGAACTTCTACTTCATACCGAGTGAAGCAGAACTTCTACTTCACACCGAGTGAAACATACTTGAATAAATATCGAAAAGACATGTTTTAAACCTGCGTTTTTTTACATGAATGTTGTTGTAATGCTTGAAATGCAGCACAGATTCCATACAAAATACCAAAAACAAACATCATGTACTCCGATCGTGCAAAACAAAACACCGTATTCTTGAAAATGTTCTACTTCAGTGCTTCACTTCAGTCTTGTTCTACTTCAGTGTTGTTCTACTTCAATGTTGTTCCACTGCAGTATTGTTCTACTTCAGTGTTGTTCTACTTCAGTGTTGTTCTACTTCAATGTTGTTCTACTTCAGTGTTGTTCTATACTTCAAGTTCTATTGTCGTTTCGTGCAGTATTCGTATGAATATCAAAAGCTTTCTTCACTGCAGTTCTTGTTTTGTAGTGAAAGTGAAGAAGAGCAACAGTATTTGAAAGCACTTCGTTGGCTTGCAAGTCATTTTTATAGTGCTTGCGCCGCTCTTTAGTGCTAATTGAAAACTTTTAAGCCACACTAATGTGAAGCAATTGTGACGTGATACGTCAAAAGTATTCCCTGATCAACTTCAATACCTACTTTTCATGTGATAAATAAAAAATTATATCTTAATTCAAATCAATATGAATTGAATCGAAAACCAGATATTTAAATAAAAAGCATTCATTTACTAAACTCTCGCAAAGTAATTTTCATGGCTTCTAAATGCTTTAAAATATTTCACAAAACATTTGCATATTTTCATAAATCCATTCAGCATTCAAATCAGCTTCACAACAAAGCCAACTCGATTGCCGGTCGCCGCTCCACAATGTCTGCCACAGCGTACAAACAAAAACCAATATCCGCTGCTAGCAAAGTGCAAAGCATCAGAAGTCAAGGTTATATGAGATATTTGTCTGCTAAAAACAACAACAACAAATGAGAAAAACTCATCGTCGAATCATACAAAGAACTTGCAACTGCAAAGCACAAACAAGCGAGACATCGCTGTCTCAGCACAAAACCGTAGCAGACATCGTCGAAGCCAAAACTCGAAGCAGATACAAAGCAGCGTTTGCCAGCAATTGTCAGCAAAAATGTTCAAATTAAATGCGTTCATATTCGAGTGTGTCGTACGCACACATGAATTTCAATAAACACACAAAGCACGTGTGTGCGTCTGTGTTGTTTTTTTTTACATCTCTCTGTGTGTGTGTTTGGTAATTTTGGTGGCAATTTAGAATGCTCCGCACGCCGCCAACACAGACTAATGCCAGCCATTATGAGCGTTTTATGATGTCATTTACACGACGACAACTACAACTACAACGACCGAGGAGACAATTCAGTGCACTGTCAGCGCTTAAACAACAACAACAACACTCCACAGCTCTACACCGCAACCCCACTTTTACGTAGACTTTCGTAGAATTCCTCGCGTCGCGTCGTGTTGAGTTGCAACAACATTTTGGAGCATTCTGCAGCGCATTTCCGCTCGCTCTGCGCCTGTGCCCAGTGCGGCGCCATTTTGTCTTAAAAATACCGCAACAACTACGCACACGTTTGCACGTTTTGTATGTTTGTTTATTTAACATAATTTATGGTACAATTATTTTTGTATTTCTATAAGCGTCTCTTGCACTTCACTGCTCCGCCAACCGAATCAACGAAAAAAAAACAACCCAACCACCACAACAACAACGACAAAAACAGTATTGATGTGTTGGGGAAAAGTTACATGCAATGAAAATAATTTGTAAACTTTCAATTGAAACGAAATTCTAAAGAAATGTTACAACAACCACCCAACGCATGACTTGTTATTGGTGTAGTTGGTTGTTAGCTGTGTGAGTGTGTGTGCGTATGTGTTGCACGGTAACCACGCCAAGCCACTCCACGCGCTGCCACTGAATATTTGTTTATGCTGCTTTCAACAAGCCATCCGGGAAGTTCGTTTCATTCTTCAAAACATAAACAAATCACCATTGTGCGGCGAAGCAAAACAACCGCCGACAACGGCCGCTACAAAAAACGAATGCCAACAAGCAACAAATCCAACGCCAACAAGTCTAATAGACAGACAAGTCAAGCAAGCAAATGCAAGTCAAATTAATGTAATCTACAACAACAACAAAATTGGACTAATCGTACATTAATTGAGCATTTAACACAATTACAAAAAGTGGCGTCTAGCATTGTTCACCTTTTTGTATGGTTTCTATTTTACATTCGGGAATCGAATTGTTGGAATTCGATTTCGGACTTTGAGTCTTTTGATTATTCGAGTCTTTTGATTTTTTTCTACTTCTGTTTTCTAGGTCATAAATAAAGTTTTATTTCATTTAAAAATATTTAAGAAGTCCTTTTTTTGTTAAGCCCTCTCGGGCCTCCACAAGACCTCTATGCCTTGTGTTGGTTAAGTAAATCGGTTGAATTTTTTTGGCAGGGTAAGTGATTGGCCCTGAAAGCGTACATAGTCCTAAGTGAAGGGGCTGCCATCTACCGTCGCTTAGGAACAACGCCTCCAATGTTGAAATTAAGTCCTTACTGCTTGAAATGCTTCTAATTTTAATTATTAATTTTATAGTTTTTTTTTTATTAAACCGAGTGACTTTTGAACACCTTAAACCCTTCTGAGGGCATGGGTGTACATATTTAAATACAGTTTGAAAAATGTGTCCTTAAAATTTTCAAATATTTTTTAAAGGGACATTGAATAGAAAATTTTAAACTGAGTGTTGGATTTTACCGTGAATGATCTCTGGTTTCGCGCTTATAAACTTTGTATTGGATCTTTACTTCGATGCATACCTTTTTTAACCCTTTGAGAAGCAACCATAAATTTCGTTCTTTTTTCCACGAAAGGCTTTTTTTTACTAAATTCATAATTTTTCCTATTATAAGTCATGGGAATCTTTAAAAACTACAACTTTTTTCTGTTCAGCCCTTATGATTTTTTTTAATTATCTATTTATTTTTTTTTGTAGAATAGAACGAATTTCGTTCTTATTTCCACAAACGTTTTTTTTACTAAATTCATTATTTTTCCTATTTTAAGTCATGGGAATCTTTAAAAACTACAAATATTTTCTGTTCAACTCTTATGATTTTTTTTCAATTATCTATTTCTTTTTTTTGTAGAATACAATATATTTCGTTCTTATTTCCACAAAAGTTTGTTTTTCACCAAATTCATTATTTTTCCTATTGATAAGTCATGGGAATCCTTAAAAACTATAACTTTTTCTGTTCAACCCTTATAATTTTTTTACTTATCTATTTCTTTTTTTTTAGAAAGGGACCTTAGGGTTCTCAAAGGATTAAACTCTCTGCTGTTTTTCTAATCTTTACATGTTCATTGTTTTTGACTTTGACTCATCTATGACTTCGGCACTTTATTTAATCTTACATCACCGAACAAATGTTTGAACGCGATTATAAGTAAACAAAATATTAAGCAACGTGTAGCCTTTGCCGGCAGTTCCTCTCACTCACCGAACGAACTGTTAATAGGGAAAATTTTGTTTCGAAGTGAATTTTGTTTTGCTTTGAAGTGACTTCTTCAGATCTGAAGAAGTTGATAACTAACACTGACAAAATGTTGTAGATAAATTACATTGTTCTATGATTTTCTGAGATAATTTTTTAAGTTGACTACGAGTCTACTTACGCTTCTTTCGGAGCTAAACTTGGAACTTTGTGTCTCAAGAAGAAGAACTACATTGTTCTATGATTTTCTGAGATATTTTTAAAGTTTACTACGAGCCCACTTACGCTGTTTTCGGAGTTAAACTTGGAACTCTGTGTCTCAAGAAGAAGAACTACATTGTTTTATGATTTTCTGAGATATTTTTCAAGTTTACTACGAGTCCACTTACGCTTCTCGGAGCTAATGGTTTACCCATACTTGGAACTCTGTGTCTCAAGAAGAAAAACTACATTCTTCTAAGGTTTTCTGAGATATTTTTAAGTTTACTTCGAGTCCACTTACGCTTCTTTCGGAGCTAAACTTGAAACTCTGTGTCTAAAGAAGAAGAACTACATTGTTCTATGATTTTCTGAGATATTTTTAAAGTTTACTACGAGCCCACTTACGCTGTTTTCGGAGTTAAAGTTGGAACTCTGTGTCTCAAGAAGAAGAACTACATTGTTTTATGATTTTCTGAGATATTTTTCAAGTTTACTACGAGTCCACTTACGCTTCTCGGAGCTAATGGTTTACCCAAACTTGGAACTCTATGTCTCAAGAAGAAGAACTACATTGTTCTAAGATTTTCTGAGATATTTTTTAAGTTTACTACGAGTACACTTACGCTTCTTTCGAAGCTAAATTTGGACTCTGTGTCTCAACTTTAAGTATTAAATATTTCGTATCGACAAATGCATTTACAGCCGAATAACTCAACGGTTCTTCTGCTCAACGCTTTTTCGTTCTTCAACAAAGTTTTATTTCTTCAACGAAAAGCTGCATTGGCAACTTTATGTCACGCCGCACCGGCACACCTCGCTGGGCATTTGGTTTTTTTTATTTTGTTCATTCATTTTGATCCTCCGGCTCCGGTAACATCTGGCGATTGTTTGCGTTTTCGATTTTTTCGCATTTGTTTCTGTACGGCCATTAGTAGTAACGAAGCATAACAAAACAAAATTGCAGCCATTTCGCCCCCCAGAGGTCCACACACACACACACACAAACGCACACCAACACACAGAGGTGGTCCGAGGCATTGAAACAAAGATACCACCGTTGCGATTAGCTTGGAAGAAAATGAAAGTTTATGCATTCACGGCAAAACAACTACAATAACAACAGGAAGGGGAAGTGGAAGGAGCGAAAAGAGAAAACAACGGCACATTCTACCATTGCCACCCCCCATTTGAGGCGCACACACAAATTACGGACAGCAGTCAGTCAGGCAAAAAGTAGCAACGTGGAGGCTGCCAATAATTTATGTTTATTAAATTTATTTAAATTTAATCAGTACGCGCGCACATTATGCGCCCGCAATGCCTTATTAACATTTCCGCCACCGACACCGACACCTACGAGCAGTGTATGCATTCGCCTCGCGCACCTCACCCCGCTGCCAGCAACGAGCACCAAATGTTAACGTCTGCAGCGCGCCAACTGGAACACACGAACTAGAAGGAACAGTTAGGTGTGCATGTGGCAACAGGGGTGTTTTTTGCCATTTGGCAACACTGCGCTCGAATTCGGCATTTCCGTTTGCGAAAAGGCAACGAACTCCAGTTCGGGCCGCGTTGCAGTGGGTGGGCGCGGTGCTGCTGTCCGCAGCGTGCGGCGTTGAGAATCTGGCAAATATGAATTTGTTGCTGTAATTTTGTTGTTTGTTAAGTTGGACCGAGTGGCCGAATACGCGGCAATAATTCGCTTCGGGTCATGTGGGACTAATTCATTCTAATGAAATGTTTCGCACCATGATTGGAATCGCCACTGTGTGGGCCAGCACGGCCCATCTAAGCCGTTTTAATGGTATTTATGGTCGTTTGTTACGCCAGCGAAGCGGGCAGAACATTGTCAGTGGATGAAGATGGGGGCAACTACAACAGTATTTGTTATCGAGAAACAAGGGGCGAAAATCTCGTGTGTATAATTTGAATTCGGAATTGTGCGAACCGAACTTTCCAATTTTTCTGATTTTCAAGTCCACTAAAGAAACAAAAATTAAGTGCTTTGACTGCCTTAGTCTGAGTACTTGAGGAACTGCTGCATTCGAGATGCTTTTCGTTTCTTTCTATAAGTTTCAAAATAATTAAAATATTCGCACTTTCAGTGTAAACCACCATTCGAATTTGTAAGCTATTGATTAGCTGTCAAAGGACATGCAAAAATAGCTTTGAATCATTAAAGCTCTCGTAAAGATCACAAGGACTGCAAAAAGGGCCATGAAGATAAGTGTGCAATTACCATGTTGTTGTTGTAGTTTCATTAAAATTTTCGGAAAATCACATAGACACACACACACAAACTTGAACACACAAACACACACATACACATTCGTACAAATTAAATTTTTCATGGAAGCGCCAACATCAGCGTGGCGCGTCTGGGTCTGAGCGCCACCGCTGCTGCCTGTCTTTAATGCCATTACCATCAATTTCAAACACATACACACACACAAAGCTAACTTACAACAACAACAACCCGCATGCCAAGAACAGTAGCGAGCGAGAAAACAACAACAACCACCGCACAACACAAAAGCGGCCATTACAAGCATTCACCCTTACTGTCTTTATGGCACTTTTAATCTGGTGGGAGGGGTGGAGTGGCCGTGTGTGGAGTGAGGCTGACTTGTTGGGGGGTTGCGGGGGGGGGGGCGGTGAAATACTATATTTGCCCGCCAGCTGAAGAGTGCGAGTGCGGCTGCGGTGCTGCGAATGTTGAATGTGGCATGCAACGAGTGGAAGCCAAGGTGCGTTCGGTTGGGGAGGAGGAGGTTTGTGCCACAACGGTGCGCGGTTGGTTTTTGCACGCATTGCAAACACGAGGGTGTGATAAGACAAAATACCCGCAATAAATGTGAAAAATATATGGGCAAAAGTTCGTTACAGCATCGCAAAAAAAAATAAATAAATAAGAAAGGAAAGAGAGAAAGGAGAAAAATAAATGAAAAAATCTGGCAAAAACCAACACGAACATTGGGCACAACTTAAGGGAGCAGTGGCGTAGCAGAAGCTATAAATATTCGCTCAAGCCATGCCGCACATACCGCAGGACACTTTGGTCCTGCCGCCTTGCGCATCCTGCAGCCTCGCCTGGCCTGTCACGAGCAGCGTTGGGCGCTTCAAGCAGCCGTGGCCAAAGTCGTTTGTTACACTTGGACTTGGACACACGCACACACAAGACAAGTTGTAGTGGAGAGCGGGAATAAGGTGAACCATTTGCGTATTTGTATGTCGGTTTGCTTTATAATCGCCATCGAGCGTCTAAAATTGGTAATCCCAAAGATTTGAGCGCAATAACAACAACAACAACAAATACCATACATGGATATGTAGTTGGAAATATGTTTGTGTGTGTGTGTGTGTGTTTGCTCAAGATTTGCCCCCTTGTTTCCACAAGCGTTTACAAAACGTTGCTTTCTTGCTATTATTACCAGTGTTGCTGTTGTTGCTGTTGCAGGCAAACTTTCGACTACTACTTATGTTATGTGTGTATGTGTGCTTGTGTATATTTTAGGCCGTGTGATGCGCGTCGCAAGCCGCAAATGTTGTTTGCATTTAATTTAATTGTAAATGAAAGGCGTTTAATGCTCTCGCACATTGTTCGCCACACACACACACACACAGTGTTCACATGTACAAAATGGTGTTGTTGTAGAGCGCTCGACTGGGCGATTAATGCCAAACGATTACGCCTTCAGCTACAATCGATACCAGCCTTTAGGACATTTATGTGCAGTGGAAGGAGGCCATTCTGGCAGCTTTTGTTAATGCTTGGCGCACATTTGCAGTGTCAGTGTCAGGTGGGAATATTTAATGGCAATTGCCAAAGATATTTCCTGTTATTGTTGCAGCTGGGAGCGCACATTTTGAGGCAAGTTTTCACAAAGAGACTGCGATGTAATGGAAATGGGAGCAAAATTAAGATCTTGAATTAAGAAAATTTTTGAAAGTTTTGTTCCAAATTATCTAAAATGTCTGTTTTGCTGTACTTTTACTTATGGGCAGTGATTTCTTAAGTTTAACCGATTCGAGACGACGATTTTTTTTCGAACACGGTCCCCAGGGGCGAAATTTTATTTTTCTTTGTATTGTACACAGTATAACCAATGCCAAATTTATTTTTCCGGTACTTTACAGATTTCATTAGTTCCAGAAAAATCTTATTTCGACGACTAGTTTACTTAAAGTAACTGATAATTGCACATTACTCTCTCATAGCCTCGGAATTCCATTGCACACACGGTGTGCAATCAGTCTCAAATGTGTTAAAAATATTTTTAAAAACCTCAAAACACAATAGTTTCATCTATCAGATCATATTAAGTCAGAATAGAAGAAATTTCAATTTCATATCGATAACAAAAATTTGTAAGCTTTATTGTTCCCATTGACACGAACCAGGAAGTTTGTGCACACACCATTGACAACACTGCTGGCATTGCCTATAGCAACAAAAAATGTAAAGCATATTTCTTATACAAAAAAATTAGAGCTATCAGTAGAAAATTAGGCTACATAGAAAATCCAATGAGCCGCATTACCCTGACGACCAACACGTTCCGCACGCCAATTCCAGTGTGTAATGACCCCACAAAAGCACTTTTGGCGTCTCCCCATTTCAACAAAACTAATGTCAAGGTACGTTAAAGTTGACTTCGGATCTGAGTCGAATACAAAAATGTCATTTTAGTCATGCGCCATATGATTCAATTGATTTTACTCAGAACTACTTGTAAGCTTTAGTGTACATGTGTGTCTGTGTGTGTATGTTGGTACTGTAATGTGTTAAGTCATGCTTGGTGCAATATTTTTCTAAGTTTGGTTATAGTTAGGCACGTTTGAAGTCAACTTTGTAACTGTTTGAACAAGTTGCAAGTTATTCCTGCTATCAGAAAGTTTGTGTCTGCCTAGTCAGCTCAGCAGAGTCTATAAATGTATTTTCCCTAGAAAAGTGTTAAGCAGAACAACTTGCGTTTACTTTCTGTACCATTTGTGATTATTTATTTACTTAGTTTTCTCAAACTGTCCCTCTCTTTCTTCCCAGATTTCATATACATTTTCAAACCAAACCCTTTGGTATTGTAATTTTTTTCAGAATTCCTTCTAAAAGTGATTTATACGCCATATCGGATAACGCCAAACCGCGCCAAGCTGCGGCCATCACAATTCACGTACACACCGGGACAGAGCAGTGTCCCGCCAACTGAGCCAACGCAACACGCACAACGCGGCCGCCCTAAAAATACTCAAAACTCCCCGCTGCGAATCATAATTACGGCCGCGTACCAAAGGTGTGGTCTGTCCGTGCGCACACATGTCTTTCCTGCGCTTCCAACTCAATCGAAAAGTATTCGTTTACATGCATAAATGCATTTCTGAATGCTGGAAAGTGCGCATTAGCCGCTCTTTAAGTGGCCGGACCTTCATTTCACTTCACGACCACAAGCGTCGTCTGGCGACGAAATTTTGTAGAATTATGAAATGTATAACGTGCGCTGCATGATAAACGCTGCGACTTAGAGACGAAGAGTTGCTGGTGTGTGTGTAATGGTGTGTCGCTATGCACCAGGCGGATATCCTTTGACCCGAAAAGCCTGCGTCTAGGGGTGAGCGACAAGGATTGCAACAGCAACAGCAAAATGGTTTGTATAAAATGGAAATTGCGTAGAAAAACTGGAGAAAAAATTAATGGACAAAGACGTGACTTATGCGCGTAGACACAAACACACACGAACACTTGAATGAGTATATACGTGAGTTCATATATATATACAATACAATTTAATACATTTTTTTCGTAGTTGCCTTTTCACAGCGAATCAGCCAACATGTGTGTTTAACCCTCTAGTTGCACTTTTAAATTTAAAAACCTGTAATTTGTGGAACATTTAAGGTTTGAGATGATTTCTTGATGATTTCTTCTTCTTCTTGACTGGCACGACTGCCCGATAACGAAACTAAGGCCTAGCTACCCGCAACCATCCATGTTGTGCGGTTATTGGAGGGTTAATTCTGCTAAATCATAGTACAAATAGTGTCATTTTTGCTTAACCCTTTCGACGCCAAAGTTTCCTGAGCGCAACTTCACTTATTTGTCATCTTATAGCAAAAGCTACGATTGATTTATGGGTTTAATTTAAGTAGGCACCAACAAATTAATATTTTTAGATTTGAACTAAAAGAAAACTAAAAAATTCTACTTACTTATTTATACCCAAAATAATTTCCAATAATTTTGCAGCCATATAAGGGAAAGTTTGTGTTCTAATTGAAGTCTACGAATTGGGCGCGTTCGATCAAAACCCGGTTTCTTTAAAATTGGTTAAATAAAATCAAAAAGTGATAATTTTGTATTTTTCCAAAAATATTAAATAATTTTTCTGTAATTAAAAAATATTGATACAAAATTTATTTACCTCGTTTTAAGCTAAAATTGCTCAAAAGTAAACTAGTTCTAGAACTCTAACAAAGAGGCGTGGCAACTTGAAGTGTCGTATGCACACTGCATAGGCAAATCTTTCATGATTTAAATACCAAAAAGTAATATCGAGACACAGAGTAAAATCTGGGGTCGAAAGGGTTAAGCAAAATTATACATTCGGGGCATTTATTAAATGTGCCTCGAATCTAAATCGAATCTAAACCAAATTATATCCAGTTTTTAAATCAAAACAATTCTCCTTCTTCCTCATTTGCAGAAATTTCCATCAGAAAGAATATTTCATGTAATTTGTCCATCAGTTGTCTGTCGTTTTCAGTTGCCAACTGCTTGTTCCAAACAAAAAAATTACCCCTTCAACGGATTTTCTCTTTTCAATCACTTTTTGCCGCATATTGCATGGCATTTCATCGACAAAGCTCAGTTTGTCTGTGCGCCATCCTTGGCCTCTTCACATAAGCGATTTTTTATGCGCTCGTATCCCCTTCTGCCATTTGCCATTTGCCATTTGCCATGTTGCTGCGGCATAAGCGGCTTGAATAGAATTTCTAAACGATTGAACGCAAAAGACGCTCATAACCCGAGGAGCGAGTATTCCCAGCGTGGCTGCGCGAAAAAAACACACACAGAAAAACGGCCATGTTTAAGCGGAGTGAGTGTGAAATGGAGTGTAGCGAAGTGGAGTGGAGTGAAGTGGAGTGCAGTGTGATGTGGTTTGGAGTTCTGTTTTGACATTTTTATGTTGAATATTTTTGAATTATGACTTCATTGCACACAACTTTGTATTGTTTTCAGTTTAATACATTGAAGAAAACTGCGCGATTTTATTGCGCAAAAGTATTTGCTTAAGTTCGCCGCTACTCTCGTACAATTTTCACATAACTAATGAATATTTCGGTAATAAATCATTTGGCAGGCGAATTCTTGTTCGTGATTTCTAGTCACGCAAGCAATACGAATCATATTGGCTCGGGCAGTGGCGGATTCAGGGGGGTGTTTTGGGGGTTGAAACCCCCCCCGAAATATTTGGATCGCCTATAAAACTATATACAAATTAAAAAGCATTTTACAAATATTAAAGAATTACTTTTTGAAACCCCCCCGAAATATTTTTCTGAATCCGCCCCTGGGCTCGGGGAGTACTTGGATTATAAACGATATATTTAATAAAGTAACCAACGTTTCCGGTGCAACAAAGTAAAGCAAAATTAAGATAAATTGGCATTCCAGAAAAGAGTAACTAAAAGTGTATTTTTTCGTATAACGGACACAAATTGAGCAATAGCAAACAGTAATGAATGGTAACGAAAACATTTGAAATGACTAGTCGAAGGAATTTAGTACCTTAATCTAGGGATTTGGTTCAAAACTTATTCATAATTCTGAGCATATTTTGCCGAATTACTTGCTAGACTTTTCGTTATTGACAAAAGGGCAATGAGGAACACCAACGACAGAAGGAAATGGTTCAAAACTCAGAATCTTAGGTCTCGGTGAGTGTAGCCGAATCGAAAGAAGGATTCATAATCGTTGCGGTTCAGCAAACAGTCCATTCAATTTTTATGATTTTTTCAAGACAAAAAATAATTAAAAATGATGGTTTTAAAAGAAAGAAATAGACTGCACCACATCTCCTGTACTTCAAAACAGTGTAACTTAGAAGAAGAAACACATACTTAGTCAACGATCCGAACCAGTCTCACTTAATAACCACGGAGAAGTTCGACTGGCACTCAAACCCGAACTCATACTGAAAATAACACTTCTAACTTCCCTTCGCCAGCAAACTGAAGGTCAACGATCCTTACACACAAAAATAATTTGCCACAATGTGCGCTGGCGCTCGTTATCCCTTCTTCCCGTCGCTTCTGGCAGCGACTCCTTGGCGTCATGGCGTAAGGCACACAGAGTTATGATTTCAATTCGTATAAGTAATTTCCATCGGCATTGGCGTCACTTGAGGCATTTGCAGGCAATGCACATTCTGTGCATGCAGCAAATTCTCAATAAGCGCCGCATTGTGTTAAATATTCTGCGCGCATCGTTCGGCGACAAATGCAACTGCAGCCAAACAACAAACACCGCTGTAACGAATAACAGAAGACAACAACAATAATTTCTGCTAATGGCAAAAACGGAAAATAACATTGTGCTATGTTATTGTTGTTGTTGTTGTTTTTGTTGTCAACATGGCGCTTGGTGCGCTGAAAATTAATTACGAAAGCTTGTGTTTTCATTTTGCATTGCTTGGCAGATTCCTAACGACCTCTGCTCTGCGTTGTTGTTAGCAACGTTGGGGGCGTAGGGTGACACACACACAGGATCTGTGAATGACAACGTGTCACAGCGCGCTGGTCGTCGACCACATTGTCAGTTCAGCTAGCCGACACAGCGACAGACAGACGTTTGTTATTTAGTGTTGTTGCTGCTGCAGCTCTATGTGGAAATTTCGCTCTACCGCATGAAATGGCAGCGACAGTGGTGGCCAAGATTGTGCCGCGTGCATGCGCACAACGCGCCAGCAGCGAAACGTGCTGTCTATGTGTGTGTATATTTTTTTGAGGTTAAGTCAGCGGCCCAACACCGACACTGCTGAAATGCAGCAACAACACACAAACACCAGTGACGGCTGTGCGGATGTGCTTGGGAAGGGTTAATTTATGAGGCGCGATAAGCGAAATTCCATTTCACTGTGGTTTTTGTTTAATTTCCGATTTTTTTTTTGTTGAATTCCAAACTGTTGTTTGTGTTGGGTGTTGGTTGTTGTAGTCGTCGTCATGGTTGTTGCTATTGTTAAGAAAATATGCGCTGCGCTGTTATCGGCACGTTTGTGCAATTTCTGCGGTGACAGCAACGGTTGTTCGCTGCTGCCCGATGAGCAAACGAAGGCGCGGAGAACAGTCATGACCAGCAACAAACATGGCCGTGACATGATGCGATGTGGCAGTGTGGCAGACAAGGCAAACGAAACGTTGTTGTTTGAGAGCCGTGGCGAAAGTTGAACAGTTGCTGGCTGTGAATGTGTGGCGGGAGGAGGAGTGAAGGAGGAGGTAGTTTGCAAAAGGGTTAATCTGTGGTTTTAATGAATTGAACGCGGCGGTTGGTGGCGTAAAAGGCGCGAGAAGCAGTTGGGTGGTGTGGAGGAGGGCAGAAAAGAACATAACTTGTGCCCATTCGCATAAGCTGGACAAGGATACACATGGCTGCAGTCATGTGAGGGCGTCAAAATTTGAATTCGCAGACAAATTCAAATTAAATTTGGATTGAAGAAGTATGGGTGCGATTGTTATGGCAAATGTTTGTTTTTGCTACTGTTGCCTTCAAGCAATGCAGAGAGATTAAAGGGTCATTCCACCCTCTTGGTGGTACTGGCATTTTGTATTTTTTTTTGCAAATTTTTAACCATTCTAAGTGTTGTTTAATTTTAAAATTTTTTTAAAATAACAAACAATGATTAAAATAATTTTTAACAATAATTTATTTTAATAATTTTGACCAAGAAATTAACAAACCCAGCTGCTTTTAGTGTACCATTTAACAATTAATTTCATATAATTTACAAAAAAAAAAATTCAACTATTGATGTTTCAAATCAGGCACATTCGCTGACACTCAGCGATATTCAAATACATTTTTTTTCAGCTGCATTTAGCTCCAACATTGCAACAAATTCTTCCATGCTCTTCGAATAAATCAGTTTGGATTTTAATTTTTGCAGCCATCATTTACTATGCTTTATCACACATTTCCCACATCTTCTAGCACACTTTGCACTAAACTCGAATCGTTTTTTTCAATATGTAAAATTATCGTAATTTTTCCCATTAAAAAACGCATTGTTGAGCACTTTGACTTTGCGTGATCGAGTGCAGTTTTCGAGTTGTGTTTAATTAGTCGTGCATGCGGTGTTATTTTTATTTCGTGCTTTTGTTTTATTTTTAACGAGGCAAAGCAGTCAGACGTGTGTGGGGTTTTTGTTGGCTGTGCGTGATCGCTGGAAAATGCCACACCATTTTTTAAGTGTTTATTGGGATTTGATGTAAATGCCTGATGAAACATTATTTGATTGTTTTAATGAACTTTGCAATTAGCTGCGTAAAATAAAAAAAATAAAAATAAAAACAAATTAAATGAAAATTAAAATCATTGTCTGGGTGACTGAAAACGGTTGCTTGCATATTAGGAATGGACCTATAATGCAAAAGATTTATAGAAAATAATTTCTTAAGAAAGAATAAACGAATGAATGCAAAATAAAACTACTTTGAAAGTAGTTAAACAATAAAAAAGAAACCAAAACATGTCAAACATGATGTTTACAATTTCTTGCACCAAGCACCATTACACACCAGTCATCGTTGGCAATTTACACAAAGAACTAAAGCTGCAATTTCAAACGAACTGGAACCGACACAATGCACGATCCAGCATTTCAGCGCGATCCGGCTCCAACGAGCCACAGTCAGTCGTAGGGATCGCGGCCAGCAGCGCCAACTACTCACATCAAATAAAATCACGTTCTCAAATTGCTTGTTTTGAGATTTAATCCCGTTTGTGAGGCATAAACCACAACAACAACAACAACAACAACTACAACGACGACAACAAGAAGAAAGCACATTGCGCTGCTTGTAACTGTTGGCTGCCGTTGAGCTGAGGGCTGACGGCCAGCGAAATCGCTTCGACTAGGGGGCGCATTGCACACCTCACTCCGTGTCACGTTTCGCCTTGATCGGCTACTCAAATTACACACACACACACACACACCCATATGCACATGCAAACAGCCAGCGAGCCGCTGCATCGAATGCAGATTGTTAAGTGCAAATTTTATATGTTCGTCTGTGTTTTATGGGTTTTGGAAAACAAAACAACAATATTAGCAGCAGCAGCAACAACAGCCAAGTGGTGCTCGTAAATGGGCCGCAACAATTGTAATAATTGCAATCACCAGCAATACAACACCGACACCATCAGCATCAGCAACGTCATCGCAAGTGCCACCGTTTGCGATTTTTCGATATGGCAAAGCGTGCGACTGGCGAAAGAGGGCCCGAGGGGAGCACACTTGACACGCTCTTGCTAAACGTTTCACATGATTGCAATTTTAACCCGTAAGTGATCATAGTTGTTTAATGTGAATGGGGATTTGTTAATTTTCAAATAAAGTTCTTTTGAGACAAAAGTGAGTCGTTTTTGATGCAGCATCCAAAACAGCGATTAGTAGATCTGACAATCTGATATGAGATCAATGCGGATTAATTCTTGTAGATTCTTGAAGTACCAGCCAGGGTGGAGTGGGTTAATTTCTTGACTCATACATGAAAAATAACTAAAGAGAATCAGTCAAATCACTGGAAATCAAATAAGACTGAAATTAGTGGCAAAGGCTCAACAAGTACATCAAGACTAGGAATTGCAATTCCTGTTGCAAGGATCTCGGATATTTTCAGTCGCGAAAAATTTCGGAATTGACAAAATCCGATCCCGGGATAGAAGCATAAAAACAGCTTACTTTTTGCTTTTGTTACCTTAATTTCGAAAGAGGCAAATCTTCTTATGTAATACAAAAAATAAATTGCATACTGCACTACTGCTCACACTGAATTTGACTTATTTTGAAATGGCGGAAACCAGTTTAAATATTTCCAAATATTTAGTATGAGGATGCAGCAAAATCAGTCGAGCACCTGCTATGCCACTGCCCATTACTACAAGGACGACGGCTCCAAACCCTTGGGGCAAGGTTCTTTGACGTGCTCGCGGAAGTAGCAGATGCACAGATAACCGATCTACACAATTTCCTCGCGAAGACCAAATGGTTCCCAAAAGATCCCGTTTGGATCTACAGGGGTCCAAACAGATAAGGGACACCGGTTTTTACGAAAAATGAAGGGATTCACAATGGACCCAACAGGGTTTCCGAGTGGAAGTGCTTGCCGCACACACCCCTTCCGTAACCTAACTAGTTCATCTAGCAAGTTTATCAGGTAGTTTGGTAATTAAATGCTTTTTTTTTGTTTATTTTGTATTATTTGTCGTGAATATTTTGTTCTTGGTTTTAAAATGAGAACACAGAATTGCATCTAATGTGAAAATAAATTGAATTTTATTGAAAAAAAGTCTGATTAAGTTTCTTAATTTCCACGATTCGATTCGACGAATACCACATATTTACATTTCTTCAAATTTCTCTTTATTTTTCGATCCGATTACTTTCTCTTTTCGTGAGATCTCAGTTGGCGATGTGCTTTCTTGTGCGAAATATTTACAAAAAATTTCTCAATATAATTATTGAGTTGAATACGACTTCGTCGATTCGAGGAAGATTACCAACAACGTATGTAAAATATGATAACCCTTCTAGGGTGAAAATAATATATTTAATCCCGACAAAAATTCCGGGATTGGAATTTTTAGTCCCGAAAATAACGGGATCGTAAAACTGGTCCGGGATTGCAATCCCTAATCAATCAATTCCATCACTTCGTCATCAATCATAAATTTCCCTAATCAATTTCCCAAAAAAATCGCTAAAACGTTGGTATGAGTGCCTAAACAAACGATGAAGAAGAAGAAAAAGTTGTACTGAGTGATTTTTTTGCTTTCCAGCTATCAATTCTATAATTTTGAATCTCAATAAACATATCACAATAGCAAAAAGGATCATCGATTCAAAGCGCCCAGAAATTCACACTTCTTCATTTCATGCAATCACAACAACAACAACAACAACAACAACAACAAATAAACATCATATGCAAATTGAAATGCCTTCCCATTTTATGTCTCAACTGTCAAATAGCTGAAAGCACAAACTGGACCAACAAATCACCGAAAAATCACCATTAGCTCTCGACATAATTGATAGTCAGCACATTTTCTGGCACCACTTACAATTCGACTACAATTGTCGTTAATGTGCGACATCAAAACTCAACAATAGTAACAAACAACACAAACAACCAAAACATAAACCATAAAATTGTCGCCGCCACATTCCGAGTAATCACAACATTGCCACCGTCACACCGCCACCATCAGCAGCGACATCATCATTCCGGGCAACACCCAAACGTAAGTCGCATAAAATCGGGTAAATAGATCGTAAAACGATCGTTAAAAAACCGACGAACCGAGACAAAAGACACGAAACTGCATACGAAATCGAAAAAGAGTACTGAAGATGAAGAATTTTTGAGCGAGCAATTTGTTGGCGTTTCGAAATGATCTCATTTCGGTTTGACGTTGTCAACAAACAAACAGACGGCCCCTAGTTAAAAACGAATTCCTCACTTTCTGCGTGGCGAAATGAAACTCAAATAGATTGCGCCCAACGAGGAAACGTTGCTGCGCGGGTGTTGTGTGTGTATGATCGGCAACACTGCACAATGCCGAATTGCCAACCAATAAAATCGGCAGACAGCCAGCCAACATAAAAATTGTACGAGGGGAAACCAGCAGACGACTGTTAATTTAGCGGAATTTTGCACTTTTTATTATTAACGATGCCGAGAGCACTTCTCCAATGTGTCGCGGGGTGCAAAAGTCGTGTGCAGCAATTATTGTACAATCACAACTTTTAATATGGGTTTGCGTGTCTGTTGTCAATTTTCAGCAGTTAACTGTTTGAGTGAAGTCAAAATGTAGCAACAAAAAGTTTCTTCAGAGGGTGTAAATTTGATGGGAGTGAAAGAATGTCTTTGAAGGAATAAAATGGTTAGGTCTAAATTGGAGTTGGTGGTTTTATGATATATGGCCGACACTCTAAGCACTGAATTGCTAAGAAGGCTTTCTTTTTGGGATACTTTTATCTTTAAAGTCTTTTGTAGAGAAGTATTTTTGTGGAAGAGAAGCAAGAAATATATACTTTTCAATACTAAGTTTTTATTCAGAACTAGTTCCTCCTACTGTTTTCCTTGGAAAAATGTAAAATCATAAATTATCAAATTTTTGTATTTAGTAAATGTAAAAATTTAGGCACTAGAACTCAAATCACCGGCAAATTGCATTACTTTAATCATGCCAGAGGTTTATTCAAACATATAATTTTTGAACCCAGATATATAAGAACGCCAAAGGACCACAAGACTACTACTTAAGCAGCGGCAGGATAAACTTTTGTTAGTGGCTATTCTTCACAAAATCTGAGGACATCAAGCACAAATTGAAATTTTCTCAAATCATTTACAATGTCTTCAAAGAATCATTCATTGCAATATCAATTAGCTTGCTTTGGATTATCTAACAAAATTATAGACAAGCGTATAAAATGAAATTCAATGAGGTTCGAAAGTCATTGCCAAGTATTATGAGGCGATGATAAGATCAGCGACTACTGTTGGTTGGACAATGAATGAAACGAAACCCCCAACCTATCAGACAACATTTTCAATCGAATAAAATTCGGTGCCTAAAATTATTTTCATTAAAAATTATGCCTAAATGATCCTTAACTAGACGATCCTGCTAATTTTAGTCCTCAACCAGACAATGAACTAATTTTTTGAAGATCACTAAAGAATTTCAAGGCATTTATTCTCATTGAAACAATTAGGGAAAAATAAAAAGTAGGTATCTGTATTCAATGAAATATGAGTATGTCGTGAGTATGAATAATGAGTAAAATATTACTCACAATCAAAATAAAATAATTTCAACTTGAATCGATCTAACGCCAGAAGACAATGAACTAATTTTGTGAAGATCACTTAAGGTTCTTAAGGCATTTTTCCTTATAGCAACAATTGAGGAAGTTAAAAGTATTTAGAATATATTCAATGAAAATATTACTGTGTAAAATATTACTCACAATCAAAATAAAATAATTGAAATATCAACTTGAACCGATCGAACGCCATAAGACAATGAACTAATTTTGTGAAGATCACTAAAAAATCTTAAGACATTTTTCCTTATAGCAACAATTAGGAGGATATAAAAATTACCTTTATTCACTGAAGGATTAAACTGAGTACCTTAAAATATTACTCACAATAATAATAAAATAATTTAAATTTCAACTTAAATCCCCCGGCTGTCCACGTCCATGTCTGGGTTTTGCATGCAGAACATCGACGACTGCCGCACGCTTTGCCGCTTTAATTCAAATTTATATTGCTTCTCTTCAAAGCTATATACACATTATACATCTGTATGTATGTATACATTTGATTTTGTTGTTGTTATTATTGTAGATTTTCGCTCATAATTTAAGAAATATATTTTTAATGATGATGTTGATTGTTATGGGTGTAATACGCGAGGCATTTAAAATTGGACTCGCTACATCGGCGCGCCTCGCATCGCCACCACACAATTCAATTGAAGTCGTCGCTCCGTCCCGATAAGTGGGCTATCAAAGCGATTTATGGCGTTCGTGGGGTTCATTCGTGAGGTTCAATTTCAAACAGCACAGATCACAGATCTGTTCACTTGTATAAGCGAGGCAAATACTTTTTGTAGATTTGTATTTGAACATTTTGTGCATATCTACACAAACATTTTTATTTGAATATATGTATATCAAACTGATGATAGTTGTTGTTTTTATTGTAAAATTGTGTAGAAGCTGGCGCCGTTGTTGCTGCTGCCAGGGAATCTCAATTGTAGTTGAACATTTTTTTGTTGCTGTTTCGGAAGAGTGCGTTGCGCTGTCTGTGAGTTTAATTTAGAAGCCATTTTCTGCAGTTGGGTTATGTTGAACAAATTGATTTTGTTGTCTTAATTATGTGTGCAATTGTGCAGAAATGACTTAATTTTCTTGAGCTTTGCAAGACAGTAGAGCGAATGCAAAGGAAGATTTCTGAGCAAACATTTGTTCAATATCAGTTTGAATGGAGAATTTAGTGGAGCTTATTGAAGACTTCTTGACAAACACATGTTCAATATTAGGTCATTATGAGATATGTAAATTCACTTTTCAGTGCTTTGAGATGTCATTAGTATCAGTATTGAGTCAAGAGAATCAACAGAACTGTGGAGATTATAATGCAAGATTTCTAACAGAGATTGTTTAAGACTAGAAAGACCATTGCGGCCATTTTGATGGGTTTTCATCTGTATTTTCTTTAGTATTTCTATGAAAGTTTGCTTTGAGGATTTTTATTTTTTATCGGGTTCTACAATAAGTGTTCTACAACTACAATTATCCGATGTGTACTTTTCGAAATATCAACGAATATAATATATAGTCTTTTTAACCTTTTCAACCCCAAAGTTGTCTGAGAGCAACTTCACCTATTTGTCATCTTCTAGCAAAAGCTACGATTGATTTATAGGTTTAATTTACGTAAGCACCAACAAGTTAATGTTTTTAGAAGTGAATTCAAAGCAAATGACAAAAATTGTACTTTTAGCCCCAAAATAATTTCCAATAATTTCCAGCGATATCAGAGAAAGTTTGTGTTCTAATTGAAGTCTAAGAATTGGGTGTGTTTGATCAAAACTCTGTTTCTTTAAATTAAATTAAAAAGTGATAATTTTGTATTTTCTTTTTAATATTAAATAATTTTTTTGCAATTAAAAAATATTTATACAAAATTTATTTAACCCGTTTTAAGCTAAATTTGTTCAGTAAACTAGCTCCAGAACTCAACCAAAGATTCGTGGTGACTTCAAATGTCGTGTGCACACTTCTTAGGGAAGTGATTCATGATTTAAATACCAAAAAGTAATATCGAGACACAGCGTAAAATTTGGGGTCAAAAGGGTTAAGTATGGAAAATTTCCAGTGCTTTCAGTGCGGTGTCAAAGTATAGTCATCGTTGGATGTAAGACTCTCTTTGAGAAACAGAGACTACAACGCAATGTCCAGTGATGACTCCAATGAGTTAACCGTATGGAAGCACAATTGGATGAGAGTATTTCTAAGCGAAGGCTTGAGGCGCTTCTTCTTCTTCTGCAGCCGCCGTAGCTCAGCTGGCTAGTGCGTTGGGCCATAAATAAGCATCAATAAGTTTTAATAACGATTAAAAATGTTTGAAAATTCTAAATTAAAAAACTAAAAAATTAAAAACTAAGTAATAAGTAATAATATTTCCACTTTCAAACTACCCCAACTTTTAATGTGCAACAAAATGGCTGCCAGCAACCTGTATGATGCAAGCTGATACTACCAAAGACATTAATATATAAAAAGAACACCAAAATCTAACAAACAATCAAAAATTGTAGGAGACAGCGAATTGGATACAAAGATACGAGCAGGTATGCAGCCCGCATTTTTTCCATTTCGTCTCCAAGCCAAACACACACAAGAAATGCACTAAAGAAAAACAAAGCAGAGTCACCGAAGGACTCATGATACCTGCAGCAACTAACAAAAAACTTCAAAAAATGTACACAACAACCGAAACTGCTTGCTTGACATTAGACAAAAATATGACAGCAAACGACATTTTATCAGCGGGAGAAATATTCGACGAGAAGGGTTCATTGTTTGGACATCTGTGCAGTCAGCGAATGGGAGAAAGTCAAGCAGGAAACATGATCAGTGGCCGCAGCAGGTATGCTGGCGATATGACAAATTGTCGTTTTATACCAAAACAAATTGGACAAACTAGCACATCTATGCGCTACACGCTCAAGGACATTGTTGCACTAAAGGCTTCATGTCGTCTAGCGTTGATCAAAACGTTTAAAAAAGGCCTTCAAGCCGTTTGCACGCTTACTAATCAGCACATTAACTCTTAGCGCGTCTCACGCCTATAAAATTGTATTTTAGTTTTTGTACTCACCATTGAAATCGCCACAAACGACGCGCTCGAAAGGACTTCCCATCCAATCTGGAAAAAAGTAAAGAAAAAATGTGTCTTAGTCTTTAGTTGAGAAAACCGAAAAAATATGAAAAATAATTTTTAAGAAAGAGTAATTTACAAATAAAAAAATATACAAAATTACTTTTGCACATTTTAATGGCTGCCATTAGTTGATGGCACCAACTGCCGCCGATTCGCCGTGGACCAGCAAGCAGCTCAAGCACTTGGCACTTGACCTTGACCGGCGTTATTGTTGAAGGGCTTCGAGCACATGTGCGCCCCGCCATTCCCACAGCGCACAACTGAAACCTTTATCTCGATTCTAAATCATGTTTTGAACTTTTCCGCCAGTTCAAGTATGTGTAAAAATCTCAACGCTGTATATTGTTGTTGTAATATTTTTCAATAAACATTTATTATTTCTTGGCAATGTCGGCAATTTCATTCATCGTTTGTGAAATTTTCAATCATTCAAAAAACGACAACAACAAATTTTTATCAATTTTGCGCATATTTTCGCTACCATAAATGGGAATTTTAATTGCGTGTAGATGGAATGGAATAAAAAACAAAATGGCATTAAAACTGCAAAAACATTCGGCATTTCGTGCGAGAACAGTGCAATTGCACACATTCTGTTTTGCGGCAAAAATTTGTGAAATTTAAATGAGAAAACGAAAAAATGTTGAAATCATGAATTACAGAAATGAAAGTTATGGCAACAATATGTGGCGCAATGCGTCGTTGGCGTTTCAGCTTTTTTTCATTGCGCCGATGATGGAATTGTGCGGCTGTCTGTTTGTTTGTCTGTCTATTCGACAGAGTGAGTGAATGGCCGGCTGACCGCAGCAATGCAGCAAAGCACAATGCATTTTCATTGTGGGTGCGTGTGTGTGGGTGTGTGTGTGTAGGAAATGCGAAAACGACTAAGTGTTGGTTGTGTGCCTGAGTAATGAATGAATGGAATTGAATCGATGCATTTTTAATTGGAAAACAGAAAATTTTATTTTATTGAAAATTGTGCAGTGTCACCGAAATATGTGAACAATCACACTTGGGCGCATTTTCCGCTATAGCAGTGAGAGATATTATAAAGTTGTTTATAACAAGAAGAAAAATAGAAAATGTTGCTGATAAGACACCCAGATTGGGTGCATTACCTATGAGTAATGCGGCGTTGTGGCTATTAAATAGTCAACAGGATACACTTTGATTCCTTAATGCTTTAGTTTGCTCTCTGTGGAAACAGAAAAAGCCAGGTGGCTTTGAACAACACTTTGAAATAAATGGAAATTACATTAACCCTTTCGCTATTTTGTTGGCCATATGGCAACATGCTACTTTGTGGACGTCTCAACCCTCTATGTTCCAGGAAAACATTTTTTGATTGGTCCTTAGAATAGTTTGAAGTTTTAGGAAAAATACGAAATTCATAAACTGAACATTTAAGTTTAAAGGAAGGAAAAAAAAGTGACGCTGCTTTTTTGAGCCACAATCAGGCAAAAACCACTGAACCGATTTAGATGAAATAAACACAAACCATTTTTTTATCTGGGGGAATGGTACATAGGCTATATGAGAATGACCACGCCCCCTTCTTACGACCACTATAGCGTGTCATTGCGGCAAACATAGACTATAACATAATCGACCACGCCCACTTTTCGTGCCCACTAAACTAACAAAAGTATTAATATCAAATGATTTCGTGCTTCATTGATGTTAACATAGGATATATAAGATTGACCACGCCCACCTAATATGCCTTTTAGCCACGCCCATGTCTGAAAAATAATGTTGATCTAAAATGATTCTATGTTTCATAGCGGTAAACATAAGCTATGTAAGGTTGACCACGCCCACTTTTTACGCCTTCCTGGAATGCCCATTATGATGATAGATGGCACCTCCAAGGCAACTTAAATTTTCAATATGGAATATCTTCGGAATGAGAAATCGGGCAGCATTAAAATTTGGTGCGGGGCCACCGTTTGATGTGCCGTTTCACTGGTACAACTTTGTGAGCGTTGGACAAGGGGCGTGGACTTTTTAAGCAACTCAAATGTTTTGAATAACTGTGGAACTACAAATCACACATCAAATATTTAAGATTTAGATGTGCCCTTCGACATGGGAATGGGGTAGGTATTGGACGAGGGGCATGGCACGGTCCGTAGAACCCAGAAACAATAAGTTGGAAAGCTTTGAGGTTGTCTATACCATCGTCCCAAAGATGTGTCGTTCTACTGGCAAAATTTTATGGGCGTTGAACAAGAGGTGGGGCATATTTTTTGTGACTGAAGTTTTCAGCGTAACTTGGAACTGAAACTCGCATATCAATGAAACCGGGTCACACCCTTCGACTGGAGGAATGGATTGGGCACTACATAAAAGAGGCGTGGCCTCGCCCATAGAGTGTAGTATGAAGAAACTAATATTATTTATTATTTATTTATGATTTTAAGCTTGCGTGCAAAGCCGCAGGGTCCTGCTAGTGGTATATATTGACATAGTAAAGAAAGAAAGAAGCAGACAATTTATATAACTTTTTAATTTGACGATTTCTTTCAATTTAGATACTTTTTTTTTAATTTTGGCTGAAGTAAATGAAGAAATATTCAAATTTTCGTTATGCGTAAACATTTTTATGTTTGAGTTATTATTACAGCCACAACGATGTGGTTTATCTCATAGAAAAACACTCTAAAATACAGGGTCCGAGTATAAAAATTAAAAAGTTTCTTATGGATTGCTGCTAATATAAACACATGAAAGCCTAAAATGTAAAATTAAAAATTTTAACTTTCCCTAGTAAAAATCTGTAGCGAAAGGGTTAAATAGTCAAATTTTGATTCCTTAATGCTTTAGAAGAGGAAATCTCTGTCAAAATATTTTTAGTATTTTTTTGTTTCTCAATTGTTAAATTTTTTTTAATGACTAATATTTTGCACAGAACAAGTTCCTTCTTCCGGGTCTTGCAACATGAAAAGTCATTTTAACCCTTCAAGCGCTTCTAATGCAATTTAGTCAATTTCGTTGTTATCTTTTAAGCACTTAGCGCCGCCAAGTCGACTACTTTGCAGTAGTCTTAAGCACAAAACAAATGTTCTCAAATTTGATGAATGTCGAAGAGATAACAACACATGCCGGCAGTGCATTTTGTGCAAATAATTGAAAAAAAATTATCCATTTATTTGATGCGTGTGCACTGGCGCGTATGCCATTCTTTATGCTTTATCAACATAATCAAACGATTAGGAAAATCCAACGATGTGAAAATGAAATTCCAGCCACTGCACAGTGAACAGTGAACAGCGCAGCGTGTATTACGCTGGCGTAAAATATTAAAATTCATTAGTTAAATTGCATTTTGTGCCCTCCTGCCCCCGTTGACAACTCTTTCCAATTGCCGCTGCAGCAACGACAGCAACAGCGACGCCGGTTGTACTCGCTGGGGGCAGCAAAATTTATAGAAATGTTTATCGGGAAATGGCTGCTACTGGGCTTGGAGCACGACAGTGGATGGTGCGGTGAAGGGGGGGTCGAGCTAAAGCACAACTGCTGCAGCAGACGAATAGACAGACAGAGCAAGTGTGGCATTGCTGCAACGAGGGACGAAGAGTCGAAATGGCACTTGGCACGCCGCAGCGCACTTTGAGTGCTTGCAGTTTGTCTGTGACTATCTATGTGTATGTGTGTGTGTTCTTTGATGTGCGTGCTTTTGCCAGCCATCGAGCCAGTGTGCCAACCCGTCTCAGCCATCTAGACAGCAGCTAAGCGACAGTCAGCTTTGACTTTATTTGCACTGCGTCTACGATCTTGTTGACAATTTCATATTGTGGAATTATGCGCACATGCCATGTAACTCACTGACTGGCAGAGCTCGCTGCAGTGCGCGCTTAATCCTCGCAGCAACAGCGAGCGCAATTTATTTAAATTTTTGCCTGGTGGAATGGCAAACGCGCTGAAAAGTTTACGCAAACAGCAATAAAAGACCACCAAAGACGCTTCACCATTGCCACGAGAACGGAAAAGCCCAGTGGGCACTAGACCAACAACAACTTTTGTCGACAAATATCTTTACAGAAAAGTTTTTTCCATACTATTTTGTGAGCAAATTGCTTTAAGTTGGTGCTAACAGCAATTTGCATTTTTGCAAGTAACTTGCAGTGAATTGAACATTCGAATGTAAAACAAAAACGTTAATGTTGTTAAATTTTAATTTCTATGGAAACAAAACTCATTCAAAATCTATTCCACATTAGGCAAAAAGACAAAAATTCATTATCAGATCGTATCTCTTGTCCAAAGATCCCAATAGATATCTGGACTTTGTTCGAATCGCATTAAAATTCAAAAAGTGAATACATCAGATAA
This sequence comes from Melieria omissa, assembly GCA_963971225.1. Lineage (NCBI taxonomy): Eukaryota > Metazoa > Arthropoda > Insecta > Diptera > Ulidiidae > Melieria > Melieria omissa. The sequence continues at coordinate 4,544,585 of OZ020267.1, forward strand.
TCAAAAGTCTTAAATTAACATCAATCGATCTGAGTATTCTATTTGTTTTATGCATCCAATTCACACGAATGATAGAGTCCCAAATGTTCGGCTGTCTCTTTTTGTTTCCCAGCAATCAAAGCGGCATAAATCTCACGTTAAGGTATGCAAAATAAAAACATAAACTAAACTGACCCACATAAATTTTCCCACTCATTCTCAATTCAATGCGCAACAAGATTTATTTGTTTAACTCGCTTGCGATTTTCTGGTCAAAGAAAAAAGTCGCGCAGCGGCTAATTGTGGCCAATAGCCGCAACGTTCAGCCAGGGCGATTGGGTGGCAACTGCGCAGCGGCAAAGAAAACACCAAAAATAAAATGAGTGAAAAATAGCCTTGACGCTATTTAAATTACAAAGCGCAGATACGTAACAACAACAAATTATAAAGCATTAACACCAACACACAGTCACATGACGGACACATTAAAAAATTAAACGATTAACGATTAATCGGCAATAGCTTTGGTGTCGGCCGAACCCAATTTTGTAATTGAGTGCGGTTTGGAAGTGGAAACATTTGTGGATATTTGAGCGATGCTTTGGATGAAAGTCCAAACAAAAAAAGTTGAAAACGCAATATTTTCGAACTTTTTGTGTTCTATCTACCGAAAATGAGAGAAAATAGCTCTTATTTTCGCATTTTCGAAATTTCGAAATTTACTCAACAGACTTACTTGTAGCAGTGATGAACAAAAGGCATTCTTGGGATTAAAATCTCCCACTATCTGTTGGGATTATGACAAAAAGGTTTAAGGTTTGGTTTGAAACCCTCCAAACTAAAATACTGTGTGCACCACTGGTTCGTGTTCATTTAAGGATTTTTTTTAAATAGGTATAGCTATATTTTTCAAGTTTGTTCAACATGTTAAAAAAATTCAATTGAAAAGGGCGAAATATAAAAATGGGTTCACTCCATTTTGTCGTATTAAACGGGGTTTTAATAAAAAAAACACAAAACATTGAAAGTAGAAGATCGAAATTAACTACCATTACTGGATTGAGAATATTTAATTTGTATTTCTTATTCGGCACCTGGCAACCATAGGCCGAACCTACTTTAGACGAGTAGGTTCGGCCTTTGGTTTGGCTTCGGTATCAGCCAAAAAATTGTTATCTGTTGAACACTGATAAGGACTATTACTACAACAACAAAATACCAATGCAGAAAATGCAACACTGACAACAACAATAACTTTTCATAAACGTTAACTCAATTTCATATTTTTATGTTTATGTTCTGTTTAAACACCCAACAACAAACACACAACCCGTCACAAAAGTAACAACAAAACATTAGAGAAATTAATGACACGCGGAAAAAGAATTCAAATTCTTACGTGAACCACACCACAGAAGTAAAAGCAGTTTGGGAAGAAGAAGCAGGGACAGCAGCACTGCCGCCACAACAGAAACAAAACAAAAAAGAAATAAATAAAGCGAAACGCTCGGAAGCGACCGTTATGAATTGTACGCAAATTGGCAATAACGATGCCATTTATCTATTGTTTATATACTGCGCGGCCATAAAGGTATAATTTAAATGGAGGCAATTGTTGAAATGCGGTCGGGCAGCAGCAGCGCAGCCACTTGAGGCGCACTGGCAGCTGAGGGATCAGCTGGGGAGCCATGGGGAGCGCAGATCGCGTAGTGACGGTGTGGGTGAACTGTATGAAGTGGCACGGACGAGAGTCGTCTGTCAAGTGGCGTTGCTGGAAATGGAAAAATCGGCACAGTGGTAGGTACCACAGATGATTCATAACAAGGTCGATGCATTTTTCAACTATATTTTATCATAAAAATTCTTAGAAGTATGTAAATTGTAAAAAGTGATTCATTAAGTTGGTTTATAAATCATCTTTGAACAACCTAATCTGAATGCTCGAGTCGGAAAGTTATCGCGGATGACTCCTTAAGAATGTGTGTGGGGGATTAAGACCCGTCGGTAATTTTAACTGTATGTTATATGGTAACTTTATATGCTCCCTTTCAGCATAATGCAATTAAATCTCTTTATAGAAGTCACCTAAACTTTTACCTGGTGACTAGGTGAGTTTACACATCTGCGAACTAATATGGTTAACGAAAAAAGTAGGTTGTACTGGAGATTTCTAAGCTCGGAAACCAGAGCCACGGGGGCCTGTCAACGAAGGCACTAACTAGATTGTGATCCCGATTGATTCTGTTTTCGCCAAACAAGCAACGGAGTGTTATGTTGATTCTAGAATCTAGATGGACGGCTGGATGTGGCTAATAGTCTGACAAGGATTGCTCAGAAGATGCGAGAATGAGAACTAATATCACCTGTACGTCTCTAATGACCACTGAGACAACTGGTGCGGTAGACAGTGGTTAGATGCTGACAAATAGAACGTTTGATGTGCGCTCTGGTACTGACTCGCTACGCAACTTCTTCCAAAAAACAAGGAGGTATTCAGTTAAGATTGAGAATTCAGATCTTAGAAAAACGGATTTTAAATAAAAAAGAACTTTCAGGGAGCCTTGCTTAAATAAATCAATGTTGTAAATGCAACAGACGACTGAGGAACTCTGTCTTAACCCGTTCGGGACTACTGAGATAATACTTTCCATCAAGTTTTTAATGCCCCTCAAAACAATTATTCAAATCCTACGACTCACGAAAAATATTTTTCCGATTTCGGTGTTCCCACATAAAAGAATGATTTAAGAATTTGTGAGCATCCAATATAATTTTCTAACCTGAAAAGGCATAGCATGAAAATATTTTTACTGAAAATATTTTGGATTTCCAAAATAGACTCCGTTCCAAAAGGATTAAACTTGTTTTCGTATTTTCAACCAAGGGTTTTGGTTAGTGCTAACCAAGTTAATGAAATGACACCAAACTGCTAACTGATATACTTAGATCAAATGAAGATCAGTTGGGTATAGTTAAATATAGCTGCTTGCTTTTCTTGGCATCCAAAAATATTGACAAAAAGTAATGATGCTTTTGAGAATCGATTACTGCAGAGTGGATGATTTCAAGTATTGGGAATTGTTCCAAAGGATAAAATCTTTTCATCAAAGAAAAAAATTGTCCGTTGGCTTTTTTCAATGATTTAATTTAACTTTTCCAAACTAAACTAAACTAACTTTTCAAAAGTATTTTTTGAACTCATGGTACTTACATAATGGGCACTGTACACTGTTTTCAGAATAGGGAATTTACAACCAAAAGCACTGTTGCCAGATCTAGACATTTAAGAGATTCTTGGCCATTTAGGAGACTTTTTAGGAGGAAGAATTGTTTAGGAGAAAGTTTAGGGAATCTATATTTTATGTTAGGGGATTTTTTTGGTTCCTTAGTGGGTTTTTGGGAGATTTTTGGATAACGAAGTATGATGTATCAGATCAGGATCCGGACATTTCCTCCTATATTTATGAGCTTCTTGGCATTTTAGCGTATTTTTTTGGAGGAAGAATTGTTTAGGAGAAAGTTAAGAAGATTTATATTTTATGTAAGGGGATTTTTCAAATCCTTAGTGGATTTTTGGGAGATTTTTGTATAACGAAGTATGATGTATTGGGAACACTGACAACAAAACATATTTTGTCAGTTATTGTAATAGTCAAAACACCCTGTTGTGTTAAAAATGTGTAAGCTTAGAAAATATAAGCTCGTTCTATCTCGATCTCACTTATTGCTGTCACAATGAAACCTCGCCAAAAAAAGGACTTTTTGTTTGTTATGTGTTTTGTTTTTGTTAAGTTTTTGTTGTAAAGCTGAAGATGAATAAAAAAAAGGCTGTCTAAAACAAATTATATGTACATATCTTTATTTTTTTAAGTTTAAGTTTAAGTTTTTATATTTAATTCCTTGAAAAATACACAAATTTAAACAAATTTGAGGAGATTTTTGAACTTTTGTGAGGAAATTTCAGAATAAATATATATATTTTTATTTTTTATGAGAAGTTTAATTCCTTTAAAAAGATGCAAATTTAAAAAAAATTTTAGGAGATTTTTTGTTTTTTACTTTTGGGAGGAAATTTCAGTATTTTTTAAGATTTAGGAGAAAGTAATTTCAGGTATTTGGCAACACTGTCTAAAAGTATCGATTATACCCTATTTGCTATGCCAAAATTTCACTATCCCATCCGTACGACTGACTTCTTTTAAGCTTCTATATACGTGGGTGGTCCGATAAGTACTTAGTCTACAAAAGAAAAACGAAAATTTTGGAAAAGTGGCGATTTGATACACTTGACCCAGCGATGCTCCAACTTCTTTAACCCGTCTGAAAAATACGTTACTTACAATACAAGTGACTTTTTCAAGTTTGGAAACAAAAAGAAGTCACACGGGGCCAAATCTGGAGAATACGGTGGATGGGGCAGCTGTTCGTAGCCTAATGCGACCAATTTGGCGAATCACCGACCGATATTGCTCTTTTTCCATTTCTCTAAAATCCGCGGACACGTTCGTTTCCACATGCGGTCAAAACCAAACTACAAATCCAATATGGCTGAAATTTTGACAGTAGCCGTCTACGAAGATGTACTACACGATAGTAAATTTCTCTTACGATAATGGCACCATCGGGCGGTGGAGTTAAGTATTTATCGGACTGCCCACATATCAGACGTTTAAACGCTTCACTGACTTTGCATATAACCGATATGACAAATGACAGTTAACTAGCCGCTGTCGCTCGCATATTGATCCAACACCGTGGGAGTTGCATTGGGATTAAGGTGCAATATATCGTTCACTTTATGCAGGTATCAAGCCGTAAAATATGCTGTCCCATTCTTTACTAAATCCGCATAACTGCATGGAACGCCTGTGCCGGATCTATTTGCTCAACTGGAGCATAATTCAGCCGAAAGCTCAAACTGTGCCACAAAAATCAAGACTTGACTTTTGTTTTTTGGAAATTAGCATAAAGCTAGCGGACATTCCTATTCTGTCATTCTATATGTGTGCATACACATACACATACACATGCGGATAGATCGTATGTGTGCGACGTTGTGTTTGTAATTTATTGTAGGCGTTGGGTGAGCGCGATCGTCGCCCCGTTGTTTCGTTCATTCATGGTTTGCTGCTGCATTCATGCGACGTGCCTTCATACGAACAGCTTCAGTTTCTTGCCCGCTGTTTGTTTTTTTGTCTATTGCTAGTTTTAACTTTGAACGTAATATATGAAAAATTTTTTCTTTCTTCTTCATTTTTGGTTAACATAAATTAATAATTTCAACCTACGACAATACGGACCGCCATGTTGTCCGTATTGTGTTCTTCTACTTGTTTGTCTGTCATTGACTTTGGCCGCTTCATGGTGTTGTTGCTCTCTGTTTGGTTTGGGTGTTTGTTGGTTGGTTTCCCCTATGACAAATTTTAAGCACGTTGCTCTTTTGTCATTTTAATTTCGATTATGTGATCGTAGTTCGATTTCAATTGTTTGAACGTGTGTATTTAAATTTTTAAAAAACTTAGGTGCTGCGGTCAGTGTGTCTATTATTATATTATTTGTACAATTCATGGATTTGTTGAACTTGTTAAAAAAAAATGCCAGACATGAACGACAGTTTTGGCAAGCGAGACATATAAATTGAATCCATATAAAGTGGAAAATTAATATGCAACTTTGGGCAACTTTCAAATGTCCCAATATGATCACTTGCCTCAACTTACTTTATTTGGAAATTTATTTAATGAATGAAATGTGGAAATGTGTGAAGTATTAAGAAATCATGTCAATCTTTGAAAGTTCCCAACTTTAATGTTCACAAAACTTTGTAGAAACTGCACCCAAAGATAAGTTTATTCATTTCTATTGTTGGACTCACCTGTTAGCGTCATCCATGGATATCGCGGCAAGTCGGCAATGCTCTGACCGGCACCGCCAGTGGGCACCACGCCCGATGATGGCTGCGTGCACGCATTGCCCAGCGAGTCCACACCAATGGCACCGGCGGAGGCCGCCGATGCAGCGGCGGCATGTTGATAGAACTGTGCAAAACTGGACGCCGATGTGGGCGCACTCATCGACTGGTAGCTATTCATGATGCTGTCGGTGTACCTGCTGCAAAATAGATCAAACAGAAACCACTCCATTACTTCAAGGTCAAACAGGAAGCAATTATTTGCATAGAGTCATTGGAAATGAGGAACCCAAGTAGTGCGAGTAATGTCCCAAAACCTCAACAGTGTCAACATTTACTGTTGTGCCGCTCTAAGCTAATTAAGACGACTAATTCCTCAAAACATTATTTCAACATTATGCCAAACCGAGCACACTTGCCACACTTCCCTCTTGTCGCATTGGTTCCTGTTCTATGCAAATGTGCGAAGGTCAATGTGCGTGCGAATTATTTGCTTTATGACTCTTGTATGACTTCATTTGGACGCCGGTCACCTTTCGAACCTTTAGTTCTGGTCACTCCGGCCTCGCCCACCGCGCAGCGACGCGTTGGCGTGGTGTGTCCGCATTAGCCGAAAATGCTAATGTGGCCGACCTGGTGTTTCCGAACAGCGTGTGTGCTCTAATTTCTCTGCCGTTGTGTGCAGTAATTGCGTCATTAGGCCGGCCATAACGGTGATTGTTATTGGTTGTTTCGTAGGTAGCGCAGCACAGTCGGCGAGCCCTCGCTGTGATTCACAGCAAATGTCCGCGCGACGGCCGGAGTGGGGCAGCGCAGTGCGCCGAAGCCGCCATGTCAATATTCTAAAATGCCTCTTGTCGGTGGTGATTTGGTTGGCCGTCAATTGGTCGTGTTGTGCCAGCGAAAAACGGTCGACGGGCGAATAATTAGCGCAATTATGCTGTGCGGTTTGGGTATTGGGTATTGTTGGTGTGTGCAGACAACTGCGGTTTTTCGGTTGTTTTCTTTGGTTCGAGTTTTTTTTGTTTATGTTACAGAAGTTTGTTTTGAGGAAGCAATGGTTGTTCTAACAAAAATATTCAAGTGAATAGGAAATCTGTATGGGGATGTGGAAAGTAAGAATTTAGGCCTTTTTTCATAATGAGTAGAATGAAGAATTACACGGCAGTCTACAAATAGGAGATTTCAGAAGAATGGGTGGCTAGACACCCATTTCCATTATAAGTTGAACTTATGACTGACTTACAATTATGGACTGACCAGACTAAGTCTTAAGCCTACGATTTAACCCTTTCGGAACTACTGGAATAATACGTCCCAGCAAGATTTTAAGGCCTCTCAAAATAATTATTTAGATCTTATGACGGACGAAAAATAATTATTTGAATTATATAGGATAGAAGTATGATTCCAGAATTTGTGAGTATGCAACATAATTTTGTAGCCCCAATTTTCATAGCTTGAGAACATTTCTACCAAGAATATTTTGGTTTTCAAAATTAAACTCCGTCCCGAAAGGGTTAAAATTCCGAGTGAATTATTAGATGGATGAAAACAGGTTTTAAATTCAAATCAATGCCGTTGTGAGCAAATACTTGAGACGGAAGATATTTTACTATTAGAGATCAGCTTGGAAAAACTTCGAAAAGATTGTTTCCTCAGTTGTTACTGGTTGGTGGAAAGATGGGTGCCTCAAATAACCTAATTTTCAAAGAGAAAATCCCCTAAAGTACGAGGTCTGTTAAAAAAGTAATCCAATTTTTTGGAATAGGCAAAAATCAAACACGAGCCAAAACACGTCGAAGCAAAACAGCTGTCAAAAATTAACTGAACATTCAAAATGGCCCAACTTGTCAGCATAAGTGAGCGACATGACTCACAAAAAAATTGAAAATCGAATAATGTACTACGTAACCCACAGATATTCAAAATTCGCAATACTTTTTGAACAGACATCGTATGTGTGAAGTAAGCTGGAGTCCAAGACTATTCCTCTCGAGCATCTATCACCCTCTAAGCTTGACCAGATTGAATCCCAAATCAATGGATGGACTCTCCACAATTTACTGGCAATAATCTTTTTGATCTTTGTCCGCATACAGGATCTTTTATATCTAACAAAGATCCCTTTTATACCTAACAAACATTATGCACATTCTTACGACTCCGCACAAATAGATTTGAATAATTACAACTGGACTAAAAATGTCTTGCACTCACCTGCACGATTTGTCCTCCAGCCCGCTGAAGCCCGGCATGCCGGAGATGCCGTGCGACGTGGGATGATTTGACACGTACGGATACATTTTGCTGGTGGGTATGGCAAACGAGGAGGAGGCCGCAGCGGCGGCGGCTGCTGCAGCAGCGGCTACGGTATTGGCGGCGGCGGCTGCCGCGGAGGCGGCGGTGGGCGAGTTGTCGTTGACGCTGCGATGCAGCGACGACGATGCCGACGGCGAGGGCGAGCAACTGCTGTCGCCGGTCTGCGAGTTGGCTGCCGAGGGCGGCGTCAGTAGCAGCTGTTGCTGTTGCTGCTGCTGGATAGCGCTGTGGCTATGGCTGTGGCCGAGATTGTGGCCGTTGCCGTTGCCGCCTTGCGAACTGACTGCGGCGGCGGCGGCGGCTAGTTTGTTGATGTGCAACTGCTGCTGTTGCTGCTGCAGTTGGAGGGCGGCGGAGAGCGAGTACTGGTGATGCTGTTGCTGCTGTTGTTGTTGATGCTGTTGCAGTTGCTGGTGCTGCTGGTGCGGCGTGAGTGCGCCAAATGTGGTGGACGAGGGCGATGACGAGGACACCGGCGAATTGGACGACTGATTCAGTTGGCTGCTGCTGATGTTGAGCGCTGCGGAGACGCTGGACGAGGGCGACAGGGAGCCGGTGTGATGGCCGTTGCTGCTATTGACTACGGACGACGATGATGAGGCGGCGGCGGCGGCGAGGGCGGCGGCAACAGCTGCTGATGATGAATTTTGTGTTGTTGTAGTTAAATGTGAACTGATAAATGGTTGAAACTGTGGATACTTTGGTAGCATACTATCGAAAACAAATTTTGACATTGCACATTCTTTTCTCGGTTCGCTCGCGTCTCTAAAAGGAATTCGATTCGGATTCGGTCAGAGGTGTCAAAGAGGAACGCTTCGGCTGCGATTTCGCAATTTCGATTTACGATTCGCTCAATTGATTTTCAAGTTTTGATGGAAATTTATGAACGCGGCATTTTCAATACTCGACAGAAGTTTGAGTTTTTTTCTGTTTTGTTTTAATTACTGCAATTTGAAATATTTGTAATTACATTCAATTGAATTGAAATTTGAATTTATTTAGATTTAATGTAGGATTTGAATGAAAAACAAACTCAAGCTCAAAAGAATACAACGAAAAACCATAATTCAAGTGTGAAGTGAACATTTGGTAGCTTAACAAATTTTGTTGAATTCAACACATGAGCAGCGATCGATTTAAAAAGAGTCGGAGCAGCAAAGTTTTATTCACAAGTAAATGAAAACATCTTATCAATATTAATAATCTGAAAATGACATTTTAATACTTAAAAGATAGGAATCTATGCTATGCTATGTTTGTAGGGGCGCTGAGGTATCCTTACGAATCAGCTAAATGGTTTTTAGGACCTTCTATAATCTCTTTCAAAATCACCAAAGGTCTTTACTAACTCATGAAATGATGAATTTTTCAGTGAATGAATGCGCAAATGGAAAGTTTGCCATAAGCAGTGTTAAGTTAAAGTTTATCCAGCCACTTAGAATGGAAAACATATATTTTTTAAGCTCTTTTAATGGAAGACACTGCGTTGGTACAAGTGAAATATCGAAATCAAAAAGGACGGATTTTGGTGAATAGATTTGTTAAATATATTTTCTAGTCTTTCTTGCAGTCTCATCGAGGTATTTTCGTTCTTTTTCTCTAAAATAAATTTAAGTTAATGAACTTGATTATGAAATACCTACTTTGAAGCACTGAAGTATTAGTACAGTTTTCATAGGAGATCCATTAAAGAATTATAAAAAATACTAAAGATATGAACTTGAATCTAGCTTATGGGACTCTCAAACTTTTCCTTCTCCATTTGGTGGTATCAGTTAACATTGCGACGGCTAAATTTGAATGAACTACAGTCGTGTCTGGATATAGTGAACTAATTATTGCAAGGCCTGTTCACAGTATCGAGGTTGTTCACTATATCAAGCTTAACATTTTTGTTCAAAAACTGGTTTTATTTGCTCAAAAACACTTTTTGTTTTCATAGATCTTAAAAAATGTAAGTTGTATGTCATCAAAGATCAAATTTTTGTACAAGGAAGGAATGAGTGTGAATATAAAAAGAAGAGAACCTGACGAGAAAAATTCCAAGCTTGATCTTTGTCCCTACTTGATCCAAGTTGACACAGAATCTGTTCGCGGCTCCTCCTGAACAGTTGTCTGGCACCCGCCGGTCAATGAATCAATGTGTGCAGCGATCCTTCTCATGTTTAAGGTTGTGCGTTGGTTCCCTAATGAAACGAAGCCTAGTCTATTACAGAGATGCCGTCGGTATAACAAAATTTTGTCTATGAACTCAAGGATTGCTAGTTCAGAGTATAAATCCTTTTCATTGAAATTAATAGATCACTAATAGTGGATACAACGGTTTCTAGTTCTTTGTTTCTAATGTCAGATAATAATTTTTTTATTTATTTTCATAATTTTGTATTTAATTATTTTTAAATATTTCACAAAATGTCCTCGTAAAACAAAAATATAGAGACAACCCTAGCCTTTCAATAGTTCAGTAGTTTCAATAGAAATCTTTTTACCAGTATCAGACAAATTATATTGTATACCTAATCCAATAATTCTCACCTCGAATCGCCTATAGTTTCTATAGAAAATTTATAAGCTACACTTACAAACCTAAAAAAGATATCTGGTCATCAAGGCTTACGTATCGTCACTGCAGAAAACGAATGTTGTATGTTCCATTGAATTTCATAGCACATACGACAATGGTTTTCTCAGGCGACGATATCACAATGGAGCCGCCGGTCAAACACAATGATTTATAAGTCATTTAAATAGAAAAATGTAATACTGGCCTCAAATTTACTAAAATTTATTCATAGATCACTCTTGAACACAACAAATTCTATTTTGATATCATGGAATTTCGTATATTACCTTTCAATGAAAAACTAAAATACTGACTTGAAACTTGGAACAATTTCATTCAAAATCGTTTAGCCAGTATTAAAGGAATAGAGACCTCAAGTTTTTTGCAAAAATTCTCATTAGAAACAGTTTAGTCAGGGATTTGAGTTTAATTTTCTAAAGACTCTGTGTTAGACTGGGCTTCTTAAGTAAAAAATGATATTAAATATCAAATTTTTAAGTCTTACAACTAAAATTTTTAAAGATCTATAAGATCTAAAATCTATCTAGAAGATCGATAAGATTTAAAATCCAAAATTCAAAAGCATTTTCCTGCAACTAAAAATGTGAATTAAAACTTTACTGCTCGTCAGTGCTGCACGAATTAACTGGACCTTCATGTCCTTTTCATCAAATTTTATTATTCAAGCACAACGGCTCAGATTGAATAGTTCATCAAATGGATTTGAAGAATCCTGTTGTCTGCTTGACACGATTTAGGAGAGAATCTTTTTTTGAAATACTGAGTGCACAAAATTGCATGGATAGTAAACCACATTTGAGTTAAGGGGAAGTGTGCGGCGCGGGGGCCCAACATTTTAGTGAAATCAGTAAAAAGAGTAGGAAAATGTTTTAAAAAAACGCAAGCAACTAATAGCGTAGAAGGAAGAAGAAGAAGAATTAAATAAAAATTAAAAGTGGACAGAACAGATGTGCGGAGGGGACTTGTTGTTGTTTTTGGGAATTCTTGTACAGGTCAAGGGGGGTGAAATGCAAGAAATGAGTTTACCTTTTCGGTCAATAACAATTTGACGGTTTACTGCGCGTTTGCATTTGGTTGCGTTTGCATTGCACTTTTTTCAGTGAAATTCTTTGCGATACTCAACAAAACTTGCTCGGGCAGAGGGCAGTTGTGTATGTGCGTGTGTGGGTGGCGTATGGTATGGACTGAGCGGTTTGCGCGTGTCGGGGTGTCTTTGTGTGAGTGCGTGTGTATTGACCTTTGAGTTGGATACAAACGAAATGAATTAAAAAATCAGCGATTGCAATTACTTTCACGCAACAAAAAACCAACACACACAACAACAAAAAAAAAACACAACGTAGCACCGCACAACCAGCGAGCGAGCGACAACGTATCGCCGTCGCTATTTAATTATATTTATGCGACAACTTGAAAAAAGCCGTCGGCAGCACTGATTGGTGAAAACTATGGTAAACCAAAAATGGCACGAATTCAAAGACGGCGCATGGAACGTTGAATCCTTAGCAACTTTAGCAACTTCTCACCAATTGGTTTTTGTTGTTGTTTTTGTTTTTGGTTTTCTAATTTGGCATTTTTGGAACGTGGCGGCCGCTTTGCTGGGCAACTTTTACGACTTTAGCATTTAATTGTTTTTTATTTTGTATTTTGTTGTTTGTTTGGATGTTTTATGGTGCCAGCACGTGTAATGTTTGTCAAGACGCTGTCTGTCGAAGTGTCTGTCCGTCCTTATAGGCGTTCACTTGTGTGTTGGGGGCACGCGTGTGAGCGGGGGCGACAACAGTACGGAATACTTAGATTTTAATTACTTTGTTTAAAAAGCAATAAAATGCGCTTAGGCTCACACACACACACACGCACGCACACTTATGTACACTCACTCGGTACACACACAGCCGACCGCGTTGGCACTTGCAGTGTGTGTCGCGTACGGTTTGCGTTTTTTTGGCGTATGTAAGTGCTGCGTTTATTATTGTTGTTGTTGTTGCTATTATATTTTATTAGTTTTATGTTTTTTGCCAACGTACCAAATGCACCAAACCGAAAGGCGTTTGGCTGTTAGGGCCACACACACAGGCCGTCGAACACGTCAACTGTCGTGGCACAGATGCCGTCAAAATGTCAAAACGGCACAACGGCAAAACGACAGTGTTTGCCTCTAGTCGACTTATTTTGTTGTTGTTTTCCGCTTTTTTCTAATTGTCGTTTTGTTTCCTTTTCGGGTGCGTTGTTGCGATTTTCGTTGTTATCTGCTGTTGTTGTTGGTGTTGTTGTCGTTTTTTGCTTTTTGTTGCTGCGTTTGTTTTTATGGCGTGTAATTACAAAAAAATGCGTAAATTTTACGAGTTTTTAATTTTTTTATGGTTGTCCTTGGGCCTCTAACTATTTACGGGTTTAGGTGTTGGCCGCTGTTGTTGTTTTTGTTGTTGTAGTTTTGACTATTACTGAAACGGCTGTTGGTTTTATTAGTATTTTATATATTTTTCAATGTGTTTATTTTGGTTGTTACTTTTTTCGCATTCACTTTTTTTGGTGTTTAGGTATTTTAGGAGAAGTTGCAACCTTTTTGCTCGCATTTGCCAAATTCTACAACAATCTTCACGCCCTTTTTTACTGCAGCACTTTAATGACACGTTGACGCTTACCGTTTAGTTTTTGCTCGTTACGTTTCCGTTTGCGTTATTTTGCAGCTCTTTCGACCTGAGCGAAATTTTTTCGATTTTTTTACTACCGAATTTCTTCGAAATTGCACGTTTTTGCCGCGGTTTCTGGCCACTTTCTTGCTGCGCCGATATTTTTATGTCGCCGCTTAACGGTTTTAACGCGTTCGCTCGCGCCACGCAAAGATTTCGACGTTTGGGTCAAGTGTCTGCGGCGCCGCCAAGAGCGCCAACTACAGCTACAACAGCCAGCGGCCGCTAGAGCGAATAGCGCGAATCGCACGCGAGTTACCGCACAAAGCACACAGCGTAGCGCGCACACGAAATATATCGGCACGAATATTGTTGAATAATAATAACAATAATATCCACGCCAAATAGTAATAAGCAGAAACAGTTAAAAGACAATAACACAGAATTTCGTATTGGGGCAAGCCACACAACGCTCCGCAGACACTACTGCGCTCTACGATAATAAATATTATAATAAAACGAAATTTTTAAAAGAGTATAAAAATTTCGTGTAATTGGTAATATCTGCCTTTGTACTACACACACTATATACGGCATACGGCATCGACACTCGACTACACACACAGGCGAGCGCGCCACTACGCCTGTCTTCTGCCCCTGCGAGCTGGCAGCGACGTCGCCAGCCGGCAGCGCAGCACCAGCGCCAGCGCTCGGCCTCTCGTGGCGCGATGGCGTTGCGCTCCAAGCGGCAGCAACCCATACGAATGGGAGGCAAGTTGAGTCGAATGTCGAGTGGATTCGCGACGTTTTGGAAGCGGGAATCGCGGGGCAGGTGCATGGCGGCGCAGCAAAGCGTCGCAGTGCTGCGGGAGCGCATTTGCCGGCAAGCTTGCCGACTGCCAGAGCTTGTTTGCTTTGGAGCGCAATGCTGAGTGAGTTGTTGAGCATGCGAGCGAATAAGCGCATTACTCGGAGAGAGAGTGAGTCAGTTTCATATGCAATGCACAACAACAAATGGTTGGGGCAGCCGACGCTTTTTGAAATGCTTAAGTTTTTTAATGGCTCGCTTTTGTTGGCGCTTTGAACTTGGACATTTTTGATAGCAACAATAAGAATTATATAATTTTATAGTTCAATTAAAATCTTAATTGATTCTTTTACCTATATAACTCAGAACTTTGTATTTGTGATCAACATTTGTGATGGCAATAATGTAAATTTCATTAGTAATTATAAACATAAATTTTAACTAATGAAGTTTGAACTCAATACTTTAAATTTTTAGTAATCATTTTTGATAGCAATTAATGCAATTAAATCGAATTAAAATTTATTTATAAACTTAATTGATGTTTGACTAATGGGAATTCAAATTAAACCCCTGTATTTGCAAATATCACATTTGATAGCAATATGACAATTAAATTATGAATTTCAAGTTTCTTAGTCAATGAATTATGAATTAAATAAAAAGAAAGTTGAATTAATCAACTAATGAAGTTTGATAATCGATAATAATTACTTTTGATAGAAATTAATGCAATTAAATCGAATTTAAATTTATTTATAAACTTAATTGATGTTTGACTAATGCACTTAAAATTAACCCCTTGTATTTGTAATTATTTAAATTAATAGTAATCTGACAATTAAATTATGATTTACGTGTTTCAATATTATTCAATTAATTATGAATTAAATTAAAAGAAAGTTAAATTATTGTTCTAATAAAAATGAATTTAATTGAATTATGGAGGTCTAATTCAAATCGTTCTATTAAACTCTTGTGTTTGTAATTATCAAATTTGACAGGAATATGACAACTAAATTATGAATTACATGTTACTTAATTATTCAATTAATTATGAATTAAATTAAAAGAGAGTGTAATTATCATTTAATTAAATTTGAATTCAATTTAATTACTTAGCTCCAATTCAAATCATTCCATGTTTAACTATAAATTTTGATAGCATCAATGTAATTTATGTAATTATTACTTGTTCTGAAGTTAATTGAATTGTTCAATTAATTATAACTTTTTCTGAATTTAATTGAAATGATTGATTAATAATGATTGATTAATAAGGAGTTAATTTTGAGTTTAAATAAATTGATTAACTATTATCGTATTTTTACTGAATTGCTTAATTAATTGCATTTTGCATTTAACTTTTTAAACTTTTTGATTTTCTACAAAACCCAAAAATGTATTGAAAGTTTATCAAAAAGATGAAAAACTTTTGTTTTGATTGTTGAAATAATAATTTAACCTTCTTTGACTATTTGTAATGTAATTAAATTGGTGATTGAATTATGACTTTTCTGAACTTAATTGAAATTTTAAATTAATAATGAGTTATTTTGAGTTTAATTGAATTGATAAATTAACTCTAAACTAACTCTAACTCGAAACTAAATTAACTAAACTAACTAAATTGATAATTAATTTAGTTTTATTTGAATGTAATTAAATTGATAAATGAATTATGATTTGTTCTGAATTTAATTGAAATTATTAATTAATAATGATTTGTTTTGAATTTAATTGAATTGATAAATTAACTCTAAACTAACTCTAACTCAAAACTAAATTAACTAAACTAACTAAATTGATAATTAATTTAGTTTTGTTTGAATGTAATTAAATTGATGAATGAAATATGGTTTGCTCTGAATTTAATTGAAATGATTAATTAATAATGAGTCGTTTTGACTTCATTTGGATTGACAAATTAACTGTGAGACGTTCGTGTTTGAATTGAATGGCTTAATTGATTACATTAATACCATTTAATCGTTTAAACTTTTGTCATTATGAATAAATTTTAAATTTAATTCATTTCTACAAAAGCCAAAAATTTATTGAAGTTTATTAAAAAAGTGAAACAAATTTTGTTATGAATATTGAATTAATAATTCTTCTTTAAGTGTTTTGTAGCATTGTATTTCGCTTTGTTTGAATGTAATTAAATTAAATTGTGATTGAATGTAAATTGATTAATGAGTTATGATTTGTTCTGAATTTGTTTGAAATGATTATTTAATAATGACTTGTTTTGAATTTAATTGGATTGATTAATTAACTATGATATGCTCGTATTTCAATTGAATTGCTTAATAATTTACATTTACCCTTTTAATCTTTTAATTTATTTTCATTATAAATAAATAGAATTTGTAATTTAAATGATTTTCTACAAAACCCAAAAATTTATTGAAAGTTTATAAAAAAAGTTAAACAATTTTTGTTTGAAAACCCAAAAATTTATTGAAAGTCTATAAAAAAAAGTTAAAAAAATTTTGTTATGAATATTGAAATAATAATTTAACCTACTTTGATTATTATTTAGTTACTCCATTGTATTTAATTTTGTTATCACAAACGATTAACGATAATAAAAATGCCCAATATTTTGATTTTGAATTTATTTCTTTAAAATATTTCAACTATTGTGTTGTTTTTCTTTGTTATTTGCTTTAATTATGGTTTTATTGTTATTTTAAAATGTTTCCATTGTTGCTGTTGCTTTTGTTGGCTAAATGCTTTCATGATAACTTAAACTGGTGAGATTCACATTTACATATTTTTGCTTGTCCTCACATTTTTATTAAATAAAATTTGTCATTATTTTAACATATATTTTGTTCAATTTTTCAATAAGTAACTGATTTCTTTTGGGTTATTTGGTTATTGTTTTATATTATATCGCTTTTTTAAGATTTTATTGGATAACTTCAAAAATTTGTCTTTCATACTTTTTATTAAATTATCTCATTTAATTCTAGAAATTTTGTTCTTCAATTCTCCAGAACTTAAATTTAATTTTTTAGTATCATTAAATTAATTTCTTAATGTTGTTTTTTTTTTAATTTTTCATTATCTTCTGTGTTTCTTTATTTTTTTTTATTTTTATCATTGATAAAAATTTAAATTTTCCAGAGTTATCACTGCCAAGTTTCAAAGTATTAATTTAAGCTATTTTTAATTAAAATTATCCACCTTATAACTCCATGCGCTGCTCCAACATTTAATTATAAATTTTTCAACACTTTGCTCGTTCGTAAAACTTTCGGCCACACATGCGTGCAATTAATTGTATATTTTCATTTATTGCATTCACTGATTTTTTAATATCAACATTTATTTTGTTTTCGTACAATTTTCTTTTCACATTTGGGTGCCGCATCCACACCATAAATCTTCAACTACCTCAACTGCCATGCAATTTTTCCAATCCCTTATGGCCTCTGATGGCCCTAGCACCCATTGCCAATAACATGAATTGCCGTTGCGCTCATTCAACGCCTCATTTGTTGTTTCTCCCATGCGCCCTCAGCCGTCATAACGGCCACTAAACACTCAACATATGGCAATAAGAAAGCAACATCCAGCGTAGTCACTCAACTTCAACGACACTAACTCAACGCGCGAGCGAGAACCGGCTGCTGCACTTCAGCCAGCTGCGCTGCCAGCAACCGCGCAGCAGCGCCGCTCCAACACCGCATTGCGCCACTCACTCGCTGGCTTTTTCCCGCTCGCGCGCCACTTACGAATTGGAGTTGTGCTGCGACACGACTCTCTCGCTTCCACTCGGCCGCTGTGCTGTCGCGGATTTTGGGCGCCAGCGCTGTCAGTGTGTGCGTGCGAATGATGGCCGCCGCGCTTCCTGTTTTTGAGTGTAAACAAACCATTCGAGTGATTCGTTGCCGTTGCTGCAGCCACAAATCGACTGCGCGGTGCGACACTTGGTGCTTCTTATTCGATTTGTGCTGAGCGCGCTGCGTGGCGGATGTTCAATGTCGCTGTTTATAATGTGAGAATGCTCGCTCGGACACTCCGCTTTAGCCGATGCGAAGTGAGTGAATGAGGGAGAATGCTGAAGTTGTTGTGACGTTAGTTGGACGTTGAATGGACAAACTTGAGTGTTGGCTAGTTGGAGATTGAGTGAGACCGATTGGAAAGTGTGATTGCACCTGGATTTTGGGCGAAGCATCGCTATTTGCAGAATTGGCTGGTTTACAAATATTTGAGATACTGGTGTCTCAAAAAAATTGAGTGTTTTCAGTAAAGCATGCACGATTTAGGAAAGTTTATTGAGATTTTTTAAACAAGTTTTGGATCTATTTACTATAAAATTGTTTTATCTTGCGTGTTTTAGGCAATTTTCTGTATTAAAATTTTTGGACATTAAGTTTTGCAAAGTCAGGTAACCCTGAAAACAAGTGCCACATTTGGAATAATGATTTGATGATTATTTTTTAGTGTTATTTATTACCACTTTGCTCCATTTTAGAAACAATTAGTAATATTGAAAAAGTTTAATATTAAACAAAACTTAATAAGTAAAAAATTAAAAATTAAATAAATAAATAAAATAAATAATAAATAAAAAATTTAATATTCAACAAAAATTAAAAAATAAAAAAATTACAAATAAATAAATAAAAAATTTAATATTAAACAAAAACTAATAAATTAGTAAATAAAAAATTAAATAAATAAATACATAAAATAAATAATAAATAAAAAAAATTTTATGTTTTTGATATAAAATTTTTTTAAATTAAAAAATTTTAAAAAAATAAATAAAAAATTAAAAAAAAATAAATAAAATTATAAATATATTATAAAATTATAAATTTTATTTCTTATAAAATTATAAAATGTGAAAAAAGAAAAGAAAATACAAAAGAGAGGCAAAAATGAGCGAGTATTGGTTTCAGGAATTAAAATTTTATTCTAAAAGGTACTGAAACTAGGAATAAAAGGAAAAAGGATGAAGGTGGACCAATCCATGAGAGAAGAATGCCGTGAAAATAAAAGAAAATAAAACATATTTTGTAGTGAAAACGCAAATGAAAAAATGAAAAACGGAAGGCAAAGCAAAGTTAAGAAATGAGAAATAATATGAAATGTTTAAGAAAAAACTAAAAAAAAAGACTATGTACAGTAAAACAACATGAAATAAGTATTAGAACAAAGAGATAAGAAGATGGAAGACAGAATGAAAGACAGAATTGAAAAAAAGTGTGTCGAAAAGTAAAAAACAAAAGATATAGTTCAGTTAAAATGTCAAATTAGGTATGTAAATAAAACTGAACTGTAGTACAGGAGAAAAATTTTTTATTGAAAAGATAATAAAACGGCGGAGATAGGACAAAAGAAAAAATATGCAACCATAAAGTAAAAATAAAACAAAAACTTGAACAGTTAAAAAAAAATATGATAGTTATTCCATAATAACTAACCAAAAAAGAAGAGGAAGAAGAGGAGTAGTATGAAACACTAATAAGCTAAGAATAATTAAAAAAATTTAAAAAATTATAAAAAATTAAATAACTAGATAAAAAAATAAAACTAAACAAAAACACAAAAATATAATATATACAAAATTTATTATGAGAGGAACGTATTTAGCTAAAGCTGTAACAAAAAACAAAGCAATGACATACAAAAAAAAATAAAAAATTTTCAAACTTAAAAAACATAATTTAAAAACGAAATAACTATATCATAAATATTTATGAACCACAAATATAAACAAACAAAAAAAAGGCGACTATAAGAAAGAAGTTATGAAAATAAGTTAGAACAAGTAACAAAACTGGGAAGAAAAAGCAAAACCAAAAATTAAAAATGGTTAACAAAAACTTTAATAAACGAACAATGCGTGTGAGCAGAAATCAATGAACTGCCAGTGCAGCAACAACAAAAATGCCAATATTGCAGAGAAAAATGCCGACGTCAATTCGTTCGAGTCTTTTTCCGCATTGAAATCGAATGAAAAGCGACGCCGACTGTGTAATTTCGCTGCAATTTGGTTGCCACCACCGACAGCAGCAACGCGTTGACGTGGTTATTGTGACAACAATTGCTGTCGTTGTTGTTGTTGTTGTGGTTGAATTTCGAAATGATTGTTATGACGTTTTTATGAAAATTTTCCAATTTATGATTGGACAACAAGCCATTCGGGCAATTCGGGCAATTTTGAGTCGTTGCGCCACCCCGTCACCGATGCAACCGATCCCACTCAGCGCACATGCAACGGCAGCGCAGCAACAACAACAATAGCAACAGTAGGAAGTGCCATAATTTGCAAGTCGAGCAATTGAGTGCCCCACGAATGCGATTGCGCTGGGCGTTGGGCGCGGAATATGCGGCCAGGTCCAACAACAATAAGAAACTTGTGTGCACGTGTGTGTGTGTGTGTGTGTGGCGCGGTTCCAGTACATGTAGTGGTGCTCTTTTGGCGCATTTGCACAAATCCGCTTCCAACGCATTTGTGCAGCTGATGAATAGTCAAGCGGGCGAACGGACGGATAGGTGAGACGGGGCGCATGAATGGAAGAGGACGGGGGAGCTGTGTGCTCTGCGCGGGCGATTGCAATGTCGTTAGCAAAGTAGACAATTGTTAGCGCTTTCACGCCGCAAATGGCGCTTCCGTTATGCCTCTCGACCCGCTCGACGGTTCACGCGTCCATTGATGTATTAATCGATTTGGCAAACAAACAAATGATCAAAGTGCACCATACGTAGGCGTTTCGTTTAAGTGCAACCGCGATTACAGCAACAAACACCACAATAAAGACCACTGTCTGGGCATTTAAAGCCATTGTGTTGTTGTTGTGCCATGTGTGTAGGTACGAGCAATTAAATATGTGTCTAACTATTAAGTAGTCACTTGTTGTTGTATTGAAATGACTTGCATTCGACAGCAAAGAACCACACATTTGCATAATTCATTGTTGCTGCAATTTTGTGCAATTATTGAACAGCTTTGTTGCAGAACTTTTTATTTATTTTTTTAATAGTTTTTTTCAAGTTTTTTGCTATTCTTATTTTTAAGTTTTTTTTCACTCAACTCGCTGCAAAGCAAAAAAATTCTTCGAAAACTTTTATTTAACAAAACAAAATTATGACACTTTGTTGTTCGGTCAGCTAAATTTTCTGAATTGCATTTAGTTTTGTGGTGACAGGTCGTAAATCAAAAATGCACTCAAGTGTTCAACGACAAAAGCGAAATTGCTGTTTAGCTGCTGGTGTCGTTTTCGATGTCGCCTGTGGGGAGGTTGGTGCAGCACTACAACATTCCGTCTGTGGAGCTGATTGTAAATGTAGCACGAAGTGGTTAGGTTAGCTAAGCTAAGCTTGTCTTCATTTGACTATACGTTGTAATATTTTCAATTTGTTTAACGCTAAATTGGAAAATGCCACTTTTGATTTATAACTGTACATAATGCTACATTGAGTTTGTCAATTTAGGTTTTTGACATGACTAAATCGTTGTTTGGTCGTCGTAATTAACAGGAATTTATTGATTTCCTATATTTTTTCATACTCTACTTTTTTCTAATTTATATTATTTACTTTACCATACTGGCCACGACTCCTTCCAGTCCAAAATTCAACAAGATTCTTACGTTAATTTTCTCTTATATTTTGTCGTATTTATTCTTGTGTTTATTTAAATTATGGTAGGTTTTTTTGTCAAAGTATTTATATATTTTATTATATATTATTTTATTGATTTTTATTATTTTATTTTACTTTATTTTATTTTATTTCATTTCATTTCATTTCATTTCATTTCATTTCATTTCATTTTATTTTATTTTGTTTTATTTTATTTTATTTTATTTTATTTTATTTTATTTTATTTTATTTTATTTTATTTTATTTTATTTTATTTTATTTTATTTTATTTTATTTTATTTTATTTTATTTTATTTTATTTTATTTTATTTTATTTTATTTTATTTTATTTTATTTTATTTTATTTTATTTTATTTTATTTTATTTTATTTTATTTTATTTTATTTTATTTTATTTTATTTTATTTTATTTTATTTTATTTTATTTTATTTTATTTTATTTTATTTTATTTTATTTTATTTTATTTTATTGTATTTTATTTTATTTTATTTTATTTTATTTTATTTTATTTTATTTCATTTTATTTTATTTTATTTTATTTTATTTTATTTTATTTTATTTTATTTTATTTTATTTTACTTTATTTCTTACGGCTCATTTTAAGCCTAATTCGTATTACATTTTTTGTTTTAGATAGAAAATAATAATAATATAAAATAGGAAAAGAAAAAGTGTTACAGGTTAGATGACCAAAGTTTCTAGGGAAACATAACCTCAATTATGAGCACTTGGTGCAAATATTGCAGAAAGGTCTGATCCAATACTTGAACTCATAAAATACCTGATGATCTAAGGGCCACAATAAGCCATTCAGGTTGCAGTGCGTAAGGCGCTCGACACGATCCGTAATCATTACATAACAATACATATGTAGTTTTTCAAACCAGCTACGCCTTCAACTGATCACGAACATTACCTTTTTTACATTAAAATCACAAAAATTGTTAGCCAAGTGAAAATTTACACCTTAACGCTTTCAAGGCCATGAGACATATGCCTTCCTCATGCATTTCTAACGCTTCTCGTAAAAGTAGAATTAAAATGTTCTTAAAACTTGTGGATGTGTCCCACTGACCGTGAATGCGTTCAAATATTTGAAGACAATACCTCATTCAGCAACTAAGGCAGCACTTACCAACTGTCATATACATCTCATATACCATACTTATTATCCATAATTTCTTCAACTTTTTTGAACAAGTGAATTGACACAACAAAAATTGCCCCATTGGTACTGAAAGAAATAATTTTTTTCCAGACTTAATTTCCCATTAAAAGTTCAACTTACCGAATGCATCCGCTTGCGTTGACTTGTATGCGTGTTGCAATTTCTGAAATGTCACCATCGATCGAAAAACAACAACAATACAACAAATAATAAACCACCAGTAAAACGGCTTCATCCAATTAACGTTGATTTTTATTTATTTTTATATTTGTGTTTCACATGACATTCTCTAAAAGCTACGCATTATTTACAATGGATTTGTACAAAAACAATTTTTATTTCTTTACTAATTACATGGATTGGCTGCTAATTAACATTTTCTAGCGATTAGCATAAACGACAAATTGAAATATTAACACTTGTGAACAGTGCACGGAGAAAAATTGCATAACAATTTGCATAACAATTTCAATGGCTACTTAGACTTGGAAGCATAGTGCAGCAAGGTCGCTAATAGTGCAACCTGCTTGAGTATGTGTGATGTGTGTGTATGTGTGTGTGTGTGTGTGTGTGTGTTGTTTGTATTATTGTAGCGCAGTTAATTGGACACTTTTATGATAAGTGTTTGAACAAACAGGCGACAGAATGTCGCATTTGATTGGATTGTGTGCAGTTTATGTCGCATTAATGCTTCTTCGATTCCAGTTTGATGGACGACAAAGTGGAAAAAGAGGAAGTAAGTCAGCCATGACGATATGCTCGGAAAGTGAGACGTTTAAAATTAATTGCTCATAAATTTCAAATTAACCACTTTTCGCCACACTCTCGCTTTTGCGCGCACACCTGCTCGCTCGCTCGTGCGCCGTGTGGGGCCACCAGCGCCAACGCGCTGAAGTTGATTTAATACTCGGGCGCACAACATTACGACCGGAAAACAATGCCGCACGCATTAAACTAAAGCAATTTTAATAATCAAAACAGATAATAAAAAAATCAGCTTCTCACATTAAATCTTTTTACGGCGCGTAGGCATTGTTGTTGTAGGTGTTATTAGCATTGAAACGCCATGCGCTGAGGTGTGTTGTTGGTGTTTTTGGTGGATGTACGTTACTGCCAAAACGCTATTATCAGCTCAAATCGAAAAAACCAACAACAACAACAACACACCGCTACACATGAGCCATAGACGCCGGCATTGAGTGTCATTAAAAGATAATAATCGTAATAAAAACTAATAAAATTTAAACTGGGTGAGCGGCGGCTGACTGAGTCGCACTGAATGACTGAACAAGTTGAACAATAAAAAATCACAATAAAACTCTTTTCGGGCGCTGTCAGTGTCAGTCAGCAAAGAAACGCGCACACGCTTCAGGACGGAGGACTTCAACACCAGCTACCAGTCGCTTTGTCAGACATAAACGCCCGAAAACGCTTGCAGCCAAAGCGTGAAAACATAAAATGTTAACTTGAACAAAAGCATAAATAATAACAAACAGCAGCAATGACATAAAAACAAAACGAAACAAAACGTTGACATAAACACAGACAACAACAAATACACAATGAAATCTGCAGTAGTCAGAGGTCGCGGCGAAGAATCGAGCGCTAAGCGTTGGTTGGCGGTTGCGTTGCTGAGCTGTGTGGAAAATTAAAAATGATAAAGAAAATTAAATAAAATAAAACACAGTAATGAGAAAATGCGATAGCACTAAGCGAAAGGGATAAGCAGGCAGCGCGAAAACAAAACAAACGGAAAACGTGTAGATCGAAATGAAAATTTATGCTAATTTGTTGCTACACGTTTGGCGTCTTACAAAACGATTTCACATGGCGACACTTGAGAAACGGCGCAAAAGCGGAAGACCATAAAACTGAAAGGATATAATTAACATGGGACGGTAGTGAGGGGGTGAGGGGGTGGTCCGTGCGAGGTTGGCTACTGAAACGCTTAACGGAAATGTGGTGAATACATTGGTGGTGGCGAGAAAAGTGAAATTAAATTGAAAGTACAACAAAGGCAGACACGAAGGCTACAGGCGAATGGAAATCTTAACCCTTTCGCTACTATGGGGCGAACAAATTAAGTCGTAGGTATATTAATAGAAAAACTATATGCAGGACTATCCATGAAGTGCAGGAATGAGCAACACCAGATACACCAGTGCCAGTATTTCATTCGCAGAAAGTGTGCCTTAGTTTTCCAAGGACATAGTCGCACACGCCTACAATGCAATAGGGTCTTTGCAGAAAATAGAATTAGGCGACTGGATACATATGGCACACCCACTTCAAAAGTGGCACAACTCAAAATTTTTGAATTTTTCAGAAAACGCAAAGAACTGCTTTTGAGCCGAAAAAACATGTTTTTTAAATAACTTATAGCCCATTTAATAGAAAATCCTTACAGATTACGCTTTGGGATAAGTTAAAAAGAATTTTTTTATTATAGAAAATTCAAAGTTTTGAGTTGTGACTTTTTTGATGATATTTTAACTCAATAAATACCGAACTTTTTAAAATTATGTCACTTTTTCTAAATTTAAAAATGATAAATGACAATTAATAAATTTAAAAAAAAATTTGGAAATGTTAATTAATTTATTCGAAACTTTAAACTCAAAACTTTTACCAAAACAACAACTTAACACCAAAACTTTTTCAAAACTTCCCCCAAAGAAATAAAAAGCCCTAAACATGAAACCTTCATTAAATAATTTTTTATAAATTGCTAATTCTGCTTGAGATGTTGAGAAAAATTGTGATCAGTACGACGTCCTCTTTCAGAAATATACGGTCGTTACTCTGTTGCACACAAAAAGTTAAAAATTGTTGTACTGTGTTATTAATAAGTTCTCTTTTTCATGCACAAGTCCTTTTAGACCATAGTTTTACCCAACCAGCCTAAATCATCTTCACACCTCACTTGATTTTCTCCCACCAAACTTAAAGTAGGTGTAAGAGCTTCCATAAATTGTCAACATTTCTTCATGTCTACCTTACAGCAGCACTTAAAAGCGTTTCAGCTCGCATTTGGCGCATGTATACACACCAGAAAGAATGAAGAAGAAGCAGCAGCAGCACTCAACTTATAAACTGCAACAACCACTTTGCCACTTGCTGTCGCCGCACAAAGCACTCCAGACGCAAAACAATGAACTCGGCTTATTGAACGCATTCGCTCTCCAACGTTTGCAATGTGCAATATTGCACCTGTTTGCACATATCCTGCAAATCCTTGCCAATACACACTCGCTCAACGCGCCAAGTGAGTGAGAGTCCATTCATGGCGGCTGCAATCGAATCGATTCTTTTATTCTTCTTTACATCCATAACAACTCATAAAATTGCGCTTGGCGCGCATGCTGCAGGTGTATTAAGGGTGCGGCGCGCGCGAGGGGCGGCAAGGATTTTGCAGCGTCTAGTTCCAATTCATTCCTGCACGCGCAGCCATGCGCCGCAGCTCGTTTGGCTGTGAACGATGAGTGTGCGCCACAGAAAGAGATCAACGTATCGAGTGCAAGTGGTGCACTGAATGCTTGGTTTGTACTTGCATGTGTGTATGTGTGCGTGGGTGTCAGTGGGTGTTGGGTGGCCGGCTGACGCATTACAATGACTCTATTGTTGGCATGCTGCAGGGGACGGTGCTGTAAGCGGAAAGCGGCGGCATTGTACATAACGGTTTCAGTTGCTTCATGGTCCATGGAGCGACAGTGGGCACATAAATCGATGCTGAGAGCGTGCCGGCATAATCGTTGGCTCTTTGCATAAATAGTTACTCTCTCACTTACTCAATGTACAGTGGAGTGAAAGCGGCACATAGTGGAAATAATACTGTTTAGTTAACTCGATAACTCTTTGGTGGTTTGGTATATCGAAATCTATAGAAATGAATTGTAAGTTGTAATTTCCTTCAATTGGTTAAAACTTCAACTATAAATTTTCACTAGAAATTTTATTTTAGAAAAAGGATATCCACGTCTGACATTTCTGACGATCAAAAATTAGTTAAGGTTTGTATTTAGAGAACAGTAAATATTATAAAAAAATAAATAAATGTCA
Organism: Melieria omissa; assembly: GCA_963971225.1. NCBI lineage: Eukaryota > Metazoa > Arthropoda > Insecta > Diptera > Ulidiidae > Melieria > Melieria omissa. Next base: position 4,571,678 of record OZ020267.1, read on the forward strand.
GTTGGTACTTCATTCAATCGGTTGAAGCTTTAACTAGAAAAAATTTGACTCGAAATTTTAGTTTGAGAGATGGATAACCACGTCTGACGTTTTTAAAGGTCAAAATTAAGTCACGGTTTGTAATTAGAGAACAATGAAATATCTTTTTTCATGGGCCTCTGAATTCAAATTTCAAAATTTTACCTTAGATTAAAAAACATACGTGTACTTTAGCCCTTTCGACCCCAAAGGTTTGAGAGCAACTCTACCTATTTGTCATCTTATAGCAAAAGCTACGATTGATTTATGGGTTTAATTTAAGTAGGCACCAACAAATTAATATTTTTAGAAGTGAATTCAAAGCAAATTACAAAAATTTTACTGTTATCGCCAAAATAGTTTCCAATAATTTGCAGCGATATCAGGGAAAGTTTGTGTTCTAATTGAAGTCTACGAATTGGGCGCGTTTGATCAAAACCTTATTTCTTTAATAATTGTTAAATAAAATCAAAAAGTGATAATTTTGTATTTTTCCAAAAATATTTAATAATTTTTCTGTAATTAAAAATATTGATACAAAATTTATTTAACCCGTTTTAAGCTAAAATTGTTCAAAAGCAAACTAGTTCTCGAACTCTAACAAAGAGGCGTAGCGACTTCAAATGTCGTGTGCACACTTCTTAGTCAAATGTTTCATTATTTAAATACCAAAAAAATATATCGAAACACAGAGTAAAATTCGACATCGAAAGGGTTAATACCACAATAATATATGAGTTTGGAATATGTATGGAAAAACATGACGAATTGATGAAATCATTTTAAATTGAAGTAAATTTTTAAAAGACTGCTTTTCACAGACAATTTTCCATATTGCATATTTTCGAATAGGTTCCACTGGTGTTCTGTTGATTTTTTCTCCAAAATAACACCGACGTTGTCTATAAAAAGGTTATTTTAAAATCACTTTTGCTGGCCTTCTTTATAGACTTTTTTTAGTTGAGTACGACAACTGGGACTTCTAGGCATCTGAGACATAAAGTACGGATTCAGCTCTAATTAATAACGGTTCCAGCACCAGTTTTCAAACCAATGATTTGTTGTTGAAGACTAACTACTCATCGCAATTTCGCATGAACTTTACAAAACTAAAATAAAACACTCTTTTGTCTCATTTAATGCACACTTGCGACCACTGTGCAGCGCCCCTTTGTGATGCGGTTTTCCTCAATTTCCCACTCATTCCCTGCAGATTTTCCGCACGCTCTGTGCTTTGCATGTCGCTTTAACTCTCTACCCACTTACGCAGTGACTCTCTCATTGCTACACCGAGTAATTTCAGTGTTGCCGTGTGCCGGCATTCCGAAACCGGCACATGCCGCCGCCGGCGACTGTGCGGCTCTTACTGCCTTACTGCCAGACTGCGACTGTGACTGTAACTGTGGCCGACGTTCTCGCACGGTTGTAAAAGTGTAGTAAAGTAGCCATTTGGTACTTTTTTATTGCGCGTTTTACGACTCGTGTGCGGTTTGCGTGCGCCGCCGCCGCACTGAAGTGGGCGCGCGGCGCACTTGCATGCATGAATTGTAGCGCTGCGGCCCTGTGGCGGTGGCGTGCGCCTTAGGTAAACACAAACAAATGTTGCTTAAGTGATTTAAAGTGATTCTGATGACGATTATAAAATTCCTTCTCACGCAATAATTTTTTAATCCTTTGCGCGCCGGTGTTTTATGGCTGACGGCAATCTCGTCACCACTCGTAAGGCTGCCATATTCGGCAACAATAAGTCGGTCGACCGGCGGCGCATGTGGCACGGGGCGTCCCACTACGCATCGTGTGTCGCTTAACTGTCATCGGCGTCAACGTGATCGTTACGGCAATCAGCCAACCACTAACGGAATGTGTGTTTCTGTGCCACACAATCCGTCCGTCCGTGTGTCTGTCTGTCGTCCTCTTATTGCTCTTGTTGTTGTTGTTGGCCACGTTGGTTGTTACAGTTATAAAAATGCACAATTAAGGCCATAAACATTTTTATATCATTTTAATTGCCTCCAATGATGAAATCGTTTTGTACTCGAACGCGCATTCGCACACACAAACAAACACACAACACCACGCATACGCACGCGTACGTACGTATGTATGTGCGGCTGCGTGTCGTGTGGCATATTGACGAATTGCCACACTCGTCGCGCACATAAAACCGCAGATCGATGCATATATAATGGGCTCGTACGAGTACGTTAGCTGTGACACCTCTGCGTGCTAAAAGTAGATACGCTGTCGATACGGACTTACCAGAAGGGCGCCAGTGGGGGGCGCTACTGTTGCACCAGCCGTGACGATAGTCTGCAATGGTAGGAAACGGAAGAAACGGTAGTCAATTACTTGTTCGCTTATAGACATTCGATACGATACGCGATATCGACGAATGTGATCAGTGATAACAGATATAACTACTCATAAATGTATGAAGTTGTTTTTTTATTAAGGTATGAATGGCTAAGAATGCGAAGTGGAAGGATACAAGAAATTCTTTTATATTTTTGTGAAAAAAAGTGGATAAGGTTTAGTGTTCAAATCTAAGATCTTAGCGAATTTGTTCCAAAGGTATTAACAAATCGGAGAAGAAGGCAAATCTTAGTTTAAGAATCCAATTACTTAATTGATGTACTCACATTTATACATCAATTAAGTTATGGTAATCTTATCACATTTATACATCACTTAAGTTATGGTATCCTTACACTCAGATTTGTGTTAGTCTCAATAAAACCTCTCTTTATCAGAGCGATGTATGCTCGATAAAAATTATTTTGAACTGAATTAAAAATGATAATTTTTTAATTTTTAAAACAGAATTTCTAACAAACGTAAAGTAGATTATACTATGACCACAACATTCTGCTATCAAGAAAAAATCCAGAGAGTATTTTAGAATGAATCACAAATTAAAAAAATTAAATAATAAAACAAATAAAACAAATTAAAATTATAAATAATGCTTCCGAAGAGAGATAGATAGATATAGTCATGATTAGGGTTACCAGAAGAAGATTAAGCTTCAAAAAACAAATAATGGAAGAAGGATAAAGGAAGAAGAAGAGCATATCGATCAACGTAGAACACAAAATATTTTAACAAAAACTTTATTCCGTTCGTTAAGACAAGCATAATGAAATATTAATAATTGAGATGTTCAAGAGACCAGAAAATACAAATTTTCAAAGCCATTAAAATTTAGAAATTTTTCTTTTAAAATATTTTGTTAAAATATTCAAAAAAATGACAGGACACTATTGAGAGGATCCAAAATGTTACAAGCTTTAGAAAGCCCCCAAAGCATAAACACTTAAAGCAGGCAGAATTCTGATACAGCGAGATTCCTCATAACCGAACTCTCACCGTCTCAATGGTTTATGTCCGGTTATGGGAGATGTCGCTTATTGAGGGGAGGGGGGAAGGGTGGTTAAAAAATTAGTTTAAATTGTATCCAAGCGTTTCTGTCGTTTATATTACATATTTTGTATGAATTTATAAATATTTAATATTACTTTAATATTTATTTCATGCATAGGTATTCTAAAAATAATGTACAAGTCTTTAAATTGTAATACTAATTGTCAAATTGCATACATACATGAAATTTGTACATAAATCGTCGCCTCAGAAAACGAATGTCGTATGTTCCATTGAGCCTAATAAGACATACGACATTTGTTTTCTGAGGCGACGATATGTTAAAAGCGGAATCACCAATTTCATTTTGATGAACACAAATACGAGTGCGATTTGTATTAAATGGTAGAACAGATTTCTAAAAAATATATTGGTTTGGAATATTTTTTACTTTTTTCCGTTTATGAGAGATTTTTTAGTTGAGATATTTTTGGTTTGAAATATAATGTCCACGATCAGTTATTAAAGCGTCCGGTTATTAAAAATATTCATATGGAAAACATAGTGAAATTGCTGTGTCTACGAAATTTGTGCGGCTATTGAAGCTGTCCGAGTTGTCGTCAAAGTTGTGTTCTTCTTCTTTAATCCAACAATAGATACATAGTAATTGTGTTGTATAGGTTGGGAGTAAAGTCATCACTGATTCTGGCAGAACTTCGATTGATTACAGGACGGCGTTTTGCAGTGATTAAGGAGATGAAAAGGTTGAGAAAATTTTAGAAGTAGTTTTTTCACTCGATGTTCTAATAAACGCATTGTGGGTCCTTTTAAAGGAAGAGATGACTAATAAACTAGTAATAAAATAACTAAAAAACTTATAACTAGCTAATAAAAATCTCTGACCAAGCTGAAATGAGATTGGTTCGGTAAGTAAGTTGATAGAGCAAATATGTAGCTCGACTTTTGTCGACCAACCAACTTAGTGATACATTTTTTCTTAGTGTACGAGGAGTAGACTACATGTTCTGGACATTCATTGCCTCTATTTCGTTGTAGCTGTAGAAGCAGATATTAATTCTTCTAGCTTGTAGCTGAAAGCTACTAATAGAAGAAGAAATTCATTGTTGCCAGATTAGGAGATTTTCTTCTAGATTTAAGAGATTCTTGGCCTTTAAGGAGAATTGTTTGGGTGTTAGGAAGAATTGTTTGGGTGAAAATGTAGTAGATTTACATTTCATGTTAGGGGATTTTTCGAAACCTTAGTGAATTTTTAGAATATTTTTCCATAACGATGTTTGATGTATTGGAAACACCGGCAATAAAACATGGTTTGGCAAGTATTTTAATAGTCAAAGCGCCTGGTTGTGTTAAAAATGTGTAGGCTTACAAAATGTAAGCTGGTTCTGACTTATTGCTGTCATAATGAAATGCCGCCAAAAATGGCACTTTTAGTTAGTTCATTTGTTATATGTTTTGTTTTTGTTGTTGAACCAAAGATGAATAAAAAAGACTGCAATAAAACAAATTATATATATACTTACACATTTTTTAAATTTTTTTATGAAAAGTTTAATTTCTTTAAAATGACGCAAATTATAAAAATATATTTTTTAGGAGATTTTTTTTAATGTTTGGGGGGAAATGTCAGAATTTTTTAGATTTAGGGGAAAGTCATTTTAGGTATCTGGCAACACTGTAGAAATGCTACCTAAATCTTATTTTTTTATGAAAAGTTTAATTCCTTTAAAATTACGCAAACTATAAAAATAAATTTTTAGGAGATTTTTTAACTTTTGGGAAGAAATTTCAGTATTTTTTTTTTTAAGATTTAGAGGAAAGTCATTTCAGGTATCTGGCAACACTGTAGAAATGCTATCTAAATCTTCTTGATTGCTTTTTGCCGGTCCAACTATGCTCGCCAGGCTCCGCTCGCACGAGCCCTGTCGGAGTTAAACGAACTTTCAGATCTCGATGTCGCTCTGCCGAAGAACGACGTCCTCACTAATTTAAGATCTTCTTTATAATTAACATTACTAAGTATTTCTAATGTTATCTCATAGACAGTAAGTCTTATTGCACATTTGGCTAAATAAATAAATAAATAAAAATCTTTTGTTGACGAATCTAATGTGCTGCATGACAAATGGTTAAATCAATTTTTTTATTAGGGATCTGCTCAGGTTCAATTGTAACTACGGTCAGTTTCTCTGAACAGAAAAGAAACATAATCAATGGTACAATGGAACAGGCCATGGAAGAATGAAACCTTCTTCTTCTGGTGGTTTCCAATTTTCATATTCCTAATAAACATTTAAATTAAAAAGGATTGTCTTTATATCTCGTACGATTTGAAATTCTAAAATATGTAGATATATCTTGCACCTTGAAAACAATAATGTCAAACATCAAAATGCATTTCAAACAAGTTTTGATGCTTTCAACTTTACTAATTTAACTACCAAAATACTGAAACCACGTCAGTATCTAATGTCGAAAATGTGTTAAGCAGTTTGAAACGGTGGTGGCACTTTCACTCATTCAAAATGTGCTTGTAAAAATAATGCAACGAGAAATAAAGTTTTTATAAATAGGCAGATGTGTTTTGATGGCACTTCAAGTTCAAGAAATTCATTTGATTCCATTTCGAAAATGTCTTTCTGAATGTCGCAGCATTTTCAGCATTTCGTAAACGGCAGCCGCACCATCGTTGTCGATGATGTTGTCGATGATGAGCCAACGCGTTGCCCAATGCGAGAGCAACAAAGTGCCACAATGCGTTGCACTGCGAACGAAACGCTCGCACGGCCGAAGTGAAAATGGAAATAAAAACTTTGTAAAACGAAAAGTCACGCCGCAAATGCTAAAGTACAACATATTAGAGCATTTTTATAGTATTTATATTTACAATATAAATAAGAGCAGGCGGACCGGCGCACGAATGGGCTTAAGGTAAGCGAGAAGCTGCCGGCCGCGCTCGCTACGCGCTGGCGGCCCTAATGGATGCGGGCCGGTTGCTGCTCTGTGCCTAATGGCAATGGCGGAATGTTGGAGCGCGCGCCCGGGCAATGGGCGGCGATTTGGTGTCGGCGCGGGTGCGGGTCGGGTGCAAGTCGGCGGCAAATGCTTTTGGGCATATTTTATAGGCTCAACACCACAGCACTAAAATTTCACATACTCCATCGCCATGCAATATTCAGCAGACGGACTGCACCAATACCTGAAACCGAACGCCGAACGCCGCACGTCGCCGCGGCTCGCTGCCGGGACAAATTCGAGCGAAATGCCAAAGCGCAAATCACCACTTGCGACGTTGATGGGCCGGCGAGCGAGCAAGCGAACGAAAGAAATTCCAATATAATAAAAATTCGTATTAAGAAGAATCTCATATTGAGGATCGTAAACATTTTTACGATCTTTTAATGGACTCTTGCAGTAAGCGGGAGTGAATAGCTGCGCCGCGGCACCCGGTGCGTGCGTTCGTTCGTCAATTCGGAGCGCTACAAGTGCGACGGGGGGAATGCTTTGGCGGCTGGGCGGAGGCGAGGTGCAGCGACTTACTTTGGAGCACTTTGTACCAGCGCGACGGGCTGGCTGGCTGGCGGTCTCAGTGTGCCTATGAGTATGTCAGTGTGTGTGTGTGTGTGTGTGTGTGTTTGTCAGCGTTGGCACATAATTTTGCCAAGTTAATTTGGATAATTTTGCACGTTTTATAAATGGCTGCTCTGTAATTACGAAAACTACAAATCATTGGGCGAAATTTACGCCGGTCTCTATTGCGGCCGTCAGTGCGATTTGCATTTGCATTCGGTTTCGATTTGGCTGTGAGTGCGCGCACCGTTCACACACGGCTGGCCATGAAGCAGGGCCCAGCGCTAGACGCTGCAACTTTGATCTCCAACATGTCGAAGTGAAATTACAATTTCAAAATGAATTCATTTTCAGCGATTTGTATGCGTTGCAGCTGCAGCGGTGATTAGCGAAAGGACTTTAATGGAAATTTCCCTAATGAATGTTGACGGAAGTAATTAACTGGTGATAAACGTTCTGAATTGCAGTCTAGTTGACAATTTGTTGTTGCAGTTAAATGAGTGCATTGAGTGTGGCGCCATACAAAGAACGCATGCACTAACGGACTGCCAAAAGTTCTGGTTTTCAATGACTTGACCTGATTTCGAACAATTTGCCCCAGTGTCAAAGAAAAAAACCAATTACCCTATAAGAACGCTTCCGGTTATATATCCGGTTACATAACTTTTATTTATTTATTTATTTTAATTTTTATTAATTTATTTATATCTTTTTTTTTCAAAAAACTCCAAATATTGTGCTCTAGTCATAACATGACTGCCTGACTTTCAATATCTATCATTACCCCAAGAACAAATTTGTCAATTCACAACAAATACAAATTCCAGTTAGATTTAAATCAAATTAGCAAACCAAAATTATTTGTGGGTGTCACAGGTAGATGCATTTTTAGTTGTTCACCCTCGCAATTGCAAGTACGAATCTCTCAAGTCTAACTTGATTTCTTGCCAGCGCCATCTAGTCCATGGAAAGTGCACTAAGAAAACCAGTTAACTGCCGATAATGCAGTGCGTAAACAGCTGTGCGTTGGTCGCAGTGGCCCAGTCTGCGCATGTCCTGCATGCGCTTCACTGAAGCGGAAGTGAAAAAGCATACAACAGCTGAGACAGTAAACGTGATTTGACGTTAACCCGTTAGGCCGCTACTGATGACATTTAACGTAGAACAATGGCTGCAGGATATTGAGACAACAGGAACTGTTCAGAATTGATATATGATTTAAATGAGATTTTACATTAGAGGTGAAGGTTAGGTTAGGTTAGAGGAGATTAGGGACTAAATCTCTCTCTCCGGTGTCAATGCATAGTGTATTCAACTTCGTAAATTGCTCTAACTTAATTGCAAAGTAGAAAAACGCGGCCTAGTCTCTGCCAGTTTGTACCCCCAAAATGATTCCTATAGGTTCTACGGTGCCCCTCTAAGGTAAGTGTTCACCTAAACTAACCTAACTAGTAAGGAGAAATTTCCTTTAAGGAATGTACATACTTGTTTATATGATCCGTAGCATTTTAATGATTTAAATCGGAATCTGTTATTGATCGGAGTTATGTTGATTTACGTACTTTAGGGAGCTTATTTCAGCATATCTGGTCTGATAGAATACAGTTACAAGGTGTCATGAACCCAACTAAGATGAAGCAGCTGGCTAAGATGATAACGTAAAGGACACAAGTAAAGCACTCACATCTTAATAGCAAAACTCGTCAAACTCACAGTTCAAAGTGATACCTCTATGTATTATTATTATTAATAGTGGGTATAGTGCACCCCGACCTAGAAAATCGAGTATGCCCCCTTCATGGACTCACAGTTCATCTGTGAGCTCAACTACCGAGAGGAATTTTAGTATATCTCCTATACCTTTGGAGTCCCAGTTCGCAGCTTTGATGAGGTATTCCCCTAGATGCTTCTTACGATCATGCATTAATAAACGGCATTCTCCTAATAGTTTCATTTTCCTGCGAACAAAACCTGCAATATCTGCTTGCACGGCTTCCTTGTTTATTTAGGTGATAATTTAAACTACAATGCCCTGTCATGATACCTGTAATGATTCTCAGGTTATTCTTTGATATACTCATATATTGCTCGAATCTTCTCCTACTAAATGACCCGATAAACGTCTTGGAATGTTCCAAACCTAGATGATTGTCCCAGTATTTATTCCTTCTAATTATCTCGACCCATACATGATTTTACAGACCGAGCTTATTAACCTTCTCAAGGCATCACCAGTTTCGTGGATACCTAGTACGCAGTGTCCTGATTGCCGCTTGGCTATCAAACAGGATCGCAATTCTTCGATTCCAGTAGTTCCTCGCTAAGTTTAAGTAAGCAGACATTTGCAGCATTTGCGTATATTTCCGTATGAAATATTGTTGTGTGCTTACCCGTAGGTTTTGAGTATCTAGTCCTCGGCCCATATACACCGATTCTGGTACCTTCATCCGTTAATGATCCACCCGTGTACCAGGTTATCATGTACTGGTTTATCAGATACGTTTCTGATATCCCTACCCAGCACTTTTTGTTACTAAGTTCAGTTTTGAATCTTTTAATTAAAAGTGAACTTCGGTGTGATTGTGCCCCCCGGTATTGCTCAGGATCTCTGGATATTGGTTCGTATGAATATTAACCCTTTCCGACATGAAAATAAACCCGTTCTGTATGAATTGTATGGGCTGTAGTCCAATATATTGGACATTGTGACTGAAAGAGTTATGGCTCAAAAATCCTCCAGCCCCGATATTGTTTTCAGTCATCCTTAACAGAGCCCTCTTCGCCGGGGTTTGTATATGTATTTAAGTAATGAGGTGTAAGTTCAAGCAGAACCTCCATGGTTGCTGTTGGACACGTTTTTATAGCCTCAGTCATGCTAGTCTCTAGAGCTTACTGAGCGCCTTGATAATGGACTGTTGACTGGTTTTGTTTACTAAGTTATCATAGGTTTCACGATCGCCGTGCAGATCCCTCTCAGTATTCTTGGAGTGCGACCCCAACTTTTACCTGCTATGAATCTGCAGGTCATGAAGACTCAGACGGCCTTCCTCTATAGAGCTTATCGCTCAAGCAAGACACTTCAAAACCATTGTGTATGAAAGATAAACCTCAAAAAGTTTGAGTCGTCAAAGAAATGTATCACTTTTATTGCGCAAAATTTAGCAACACTCACCGCCAATAGACAATCATCTATAACCCTACATGAGTAATCTTTAGTTGAACGACAATTAATTGCCAAAAATTAAACCACTCTCCCTTTGGAAATGCGGTTTGAATTAAAATTCCCCGAGCGCATGTGAAACACGTGTTAAGCTCATTTTTTTTTGTTGATATTGGTGTAAAGTTTTTATGGTCTCCCGAAATCCACCGCAAACGTTCTTGCGGTAGTAGTTCGAGCCGTTCGCTGCTACCTCACAGCCGCATAGCTCACAGCCCACCTAACGTACTTTCAACATGTTGACGACCATATTTGTCTAAGCGCTCCGAGCAGCACACGCCGAACAAAACTGCCTTCAGGAATACAAATTCCGCTTCGGCTTGCACACTTCCCGGCTCTCCGAAACATTTGCATGCGCTAAAATTGCCACTTTGTTGCTTGTTGTTGTCTGCCGCTTGGCAGTTGTGCAGAACGAACAACAACATTGCACAAGAATAGCAAAAACAAACAGTCCGCGCAAGAAAGCAGTGAGTGGGGAAACAGACACCAAATTGCCGCTGACGGACTCCTAACTCAGGAAAGGAAATCAACAAAGAACGTGCACCACACACACATTTCGGGTCATAAAATTGTCTGGCAAATTTGAACGCGCCGTGTTGGATTACGACAAGAACGAAAGATTTGCTGAATGGATACTACATCACGTCATTTGGCAACGCTGTAGACACATGATTGCAAGCAGCTCTCGCGGACTATGAGGAGTAAGCTTCGAGCAACAATAATAACAACAACATGCCATAATAACAAAATGTTGAAATGCTAATTTATGTAGCAAAATATAGAATTCGAACAATTTGTGACACCTTCAGTTGCCATTTGTGCGATTACACGGGAAACTATGCGCAGCCAGCCATGGCAGGTGTTGTGGCAATTGGCAAAGGATTTATATGGCAACGACTTCAACGATTACCTCAATGATATTGCCAGTGATTTAGAATTTTGAGCAGAATGTGCGAAGAGCAGAGTTTTATAAGAATCCTATAAAAACTTTAAATTACTCTTGCCTTGCTAGCAGTTTTTGGACATGAAGTTTGGCCAACTTGGCACTAAATTATTTAGGAAGAAGTCTTGGTACTGGAACTAGTGGTCTCCTAAGATTCCTTGAAATCACTGCTTTTCTAATGGATTACTAGTACAACTCACAAACACATCTTCAGCTGGTATCGATAAGGATCCAATGGAGGTCCATGCAGAGCCAATCGGCCAGCCAATTCTATACACCTAGCAGTGATTCTGAGTATATGAGGTGTTTGTGGTTTGTAGTGTTTTGTTTCCAGGTAGACAGAAGGGTTTGACATTAAAACTGGTCCGAGACAACTTAAGTAGGGCTAACTTTACACACTCGGAAACCAGTTCTAGTAATTTCTTTAGCAGGAAAGAAATACCTTACATCCACATCCAAGAGAATACCCGTGATCTCTAGTTTTGCTCTAATCATATTGATTGATATTGAACTGTAGTTCAATTAGCAGAAGGAGAGTTATTTGCGAGACTAACTAAAAGCTGAATATGCGGTTTCACCAGACAGTGTTGCCAGATCAGGAGATTTCCTCCTAGATTTAGGAGATTCTTGAACATTTAGGGGAATTTTCAGGAGGAAAAATTGTTTAGGAGAAAGTTTGGGAGATTTATATTTTATATTAGGAAATTTTTCGGATCCTTAGTGAATTTTTGGGAGATTTTTGGATAACGAAGTATGATCTATTGGGAACACTGGCAACAGAACGTATTTTGGCAACTATTTTAATAGTAAAAGCATCCTATTGTGTTAAAAATTTTTAAGCTTACAAAATGTTGGCTCGTTCTATCTAGTTCTCACTTGTTGCTGTCACAATGAAATCCCGTCAAAAATGACACTTTTAATTATTTTTACTTGTTATATGTTTTGTTTTTGTTAAGTTTTTGTTATTAAGCTGAAGTTGAATAAAAAAAGGTTGCAATAAAAAAATTGTATTTAACTATTTATATTTTTTACGAGAAGATTAATTCCTTTAAAAAATATGACAAACATTTTAGGAGATTTTTTTAACTTTTGGGAGAAACTTTCAATATTTTTTTAAGATTTAGGAGAAAGTCATTTCAGGCATCTGGCAACACTGTCACCAGAAACCGTGACAGTTATAAGTTTTTTTTTTTATAAAAATCAATGTTTTAATGTTGTTTATTTTGTTATTTTTTATTTAATGACTCAACAAATAACAGTATTTTAAAAATCCTTTAATAAGAATTATTTTTGATTTTTTTCATATTAGTCCATACATTTTTTCGAATTTTATTTAAAAAAAGGTCATCATTGAATATTTCTTCATTTACTTCAGCCAAAATAAAAAAAAAATTATCTAAATTCACAGAAAACGTCACATTAAAAAGTTATCTAAAGTTTTCTTCTTCTTCTTCCTTTACTATGTCACAATATACCATTAAAAAAATGTGTATCTCTTCTTTAAACTTTAATGTTCAGTTTTTTTAATTTCGTATTTTTCCTAAAACTTCAAACCATTCTAAGACCAACAAAAAAATTATTCTTGAAACCACAGACGGTTCAGGCGTTCACAAAGTAGCAATGTGCCATATGGCAACAAAATAGCGAAAGGGTTAAGCCCACTTGGTGCCTCTTAAGATCTCCCAAAAGGAACACTATCTTTAATCGACTAGAACATATGGCTGCGTGAGATAGAGAATGAACGGGTTCCAGATCTGTAAAGTAAGTAAAGTAAGTTTATCTGCAACTTACCCATGTTAACAAAATATTACTCCACTTTCTAACATGATTTATCCTGGACTTACACAACAAAACTACCTTAGAAGTGACAAGTGGACTATCACAGCGTAACTGCATAACCAAACAAGGACAATCGAAGAAGGATCACACATACACTAACGCACTTGTTGACCTCTGCAGTTGGCCATCACCGGGCTATCTCTTCTGTTTGTGCTTTCAATTGCTCGTGTGTCCTTTTGATGGCCGATTGTGCATTGCACAAAATATTCCATTTACTTGATACGAACCAATTCGATGTGTGTTTATGTGAAACGATTCGTGTAGGGACGAGGCGAAGCGATTTGAAGTGAAATTGTAATCTTTCGTTGTTTTTATTCCAATCGTTTACTCAATCGACAAGTGATACATTTAGTTTTATTTTTTTATTACAATACAAGCAACAACAACAACAAATACTACGACTGCGCAAGCACTGAATATCTACCATCAACAACAACAACAACAACAACGACAACATTCAACCATAAAAGTTGAATGCCATCACATCGCACAACACATTCACCCGAAATGTCCAACAACTGATTCCGCCCGATGCGGCGATGAGTCAATGGCGTGAAACGAGTTTTTTGTCCACAAAAGACAACAAAACAACAACAACAGCGAATCGAAACATCATGGCCGACGCGCAGGGTGGAACAAGACTCCAAAAATAGTTCAGTTACCACATACGGTTAACACAGTGTCTTTGTTGTTGTCATGATTTTTGTATCTGGACGATACTGCTGCACGTTTAGCTCGCCGCCCGCATTTTGTGAGTTCGCTCACAAAATGGTATGCGGCCGGTGAGTGTGCGCGCGCAAAAAACGCCACAGGGATGAAATTTGATAATTCTCTAATTTCCATTATCGGTATTCAAAAGCAACAACAACAACAACAAACATACTTGAATAAAATAATATAGAAAAAAATAGCAAATGGAAATGAAAATGCCAAAGTCGAAGTCGAATCCAAGTCGAAATGGCGGCGCAACGCAGGTCAGCTGGCAGCGCGTTCGAGCTTTAAGTGGACGAGCCGGTTTGCGTCGTTTTTTGCGTACCTGGAGTCATCGTCGTCGTCGTCGACAATCGCAGAGGGCTGCATGGGCTTTCAATTGTTGTTGTTTTTTATTGTTGTTTATGTGTTTGGCGCGTTGTTGCGTGTTGGCTGTGCATTTCGGCCATTATGCGACCTCATAATGTGCACGCACTCTGGCTTTTTGTTGCTGTCGCTATTGTTGTTTTTGCATTTTATTTTATTTTATTTGTTGCCATTTTCTGCACTACTTTTGTCACTTTGGCCGCTGTTTCCTTGTCTCGGTGTTGTTGTTGTTATAGGTTTTATATGTATTCCTGTTATCCGGTCCGGTGCGGCCCCTTGTTCTTCTTGCTCGCTGCCTTTTCACATAATTTAGTCCATTTTGCGGTCTGATTTCATCGCTGCTGAAACGCATTTACGGCGCAGTTGAATGGTGTGAAAATCGAAATCGACCAGCGGCCCAACGAGTTGGCAGTTGGAAGTTGGCCTCTGACGTTTGGTGAATTCTCGAAATGGATGTTGTGCCAGGTAAACGTAAACAGCCGAAAAATGCGTAGTGAACAGACGCACAAGGGGCCAGAACGCGAAAGAAGAGATCTTTGCAACATTTACTTTAATATTTATGTGCCATGTTTGCATTAATGCAAAGCCTGTGCGTGTTTGTATGTGTGAGTGTGTTGCGTGTGTTCTATTTAAGGGTTAAAGCTCAGTCTGGAAACCATAGTTGGGAGCTGAATTGATGGCATTGTTGTGTGCTCTTAGGGCCAATGTTTTCATCGGTGATTGCATTTTATGTGATTAGCAATTTACTTAATTAAATTTCTAAAGCACTAACCGCCTTTAATCCTCTGACGACCATGCAATGTGTCTCAGTTGAATATTAAGCCTTTTTAGGGCCGTAAACATTAGACTAAGTTAACATGGGACTAAGTTAAGAACGACAAGATGGAATGTAAAGACATCTTTTGATGTATATCCCTACCTCTATACGTATAATTGTTTGTCCTGACTGACTGAGAGATTCACTATCACCTAACCCAAACCACTACAGCTGCAAACATGCAATTTAAACTGTACGCACATCTTGAAAAATGAATCCCACTAAGACAGGATTTTTTTACATTCGGGGTCTAAAAGGGCAAAACATGGGTTAAGGTATGAAGAAACGCGATTTACTGAGCCTATTGATTTCAAATTTAATGAAAACACTTCAAATAAAATTAATTCGATACGTATTTCTTTTTTTTCGAAAATCAAAATTTAACGCCGTCAACAATGGGTTAAGGTGCGAATACGGGAAGACTACGAAAAACCCATGATCCAATTGGCCTTTTGACTTCAAAATTGATAAAAACACTTGAAATCAAAAATAATTTTACACGTGATTCTCATTTTTTCTAAGATCAAAACTTAAAGGGGTGAACCAAGGGTTAAAAGTTTGTGTGAATATTTGATTTTTTTTAAGCTTTTTGATTTGAAACTCGGTGAAAGTACTTTTAGTGAGAAATAATTCAATACGTATTTTTTATTTTTCCGAAAATTGGAATCTAATGGCGTGAACCAAGGATTAAAAGTTTGTATGATGAAATATGATTTTTCAAGCCTTTTGAGTTCAAACTTGGCTAAAGTACTTCAAATGTGAAATAATTCGATACGTGTTGTTTATTTTATCCAAAATCAAAATTCGACCGGGTCAACGAAGGGTTAAAAGTTTATATGGAAAAATTAGATTTAATGGGTCTTTTGACATTAAGCTTAGTGAAAACACCTAAAACTAGAAAGACCGCAAGTTTTCCATACCTACAAAGACTACAAATTATATCCGTTGATATCTCGAAAAGTAGACTTTGGATTTGGCTAATTGCAATGGTAGAACACTAATTGTAAAACTAATACAAAATAAAATCATCAAAAGAAAAGATAGAGAGAGCCGCGATCGAAGAATCTAGAGATGACGGACTAGGGGAGCTGACCCCACGTGAAATGGGATAAAAGCACGGAAGAAGAAGAAGAAAAAAGGAAAAGATAGAAATACTTATAAAGAGAATAGAAAAACCGTCAAAATGACCGCAATGGTCTTTCTAGTGTTAACATGTGAAATAATTACGTATTTATTTTTTCATGAAAATCTGATGGGATCAACAAGGGGTTAAGAAAATCTTGATGTATTGGCTCCATTGAGTTTGAGCTTGCACAGCCGCAAAAGCCGCCGTGCAAAGCCGCCGGACCTTGCTCGTGGTTCATAAAACAAAGACAATCCCATCTATGGAACCTCCGCCAGACAAATTTCTGTTAAAAATGAATATTGGATGGATCAAGTTGAGGGAGTCGGGAATCTTGGCTAATATATGTATATTAAATTTGGAACTCATATAGTAAAAATGTTCATATGAGACACCTTTGTATGTCCATTGGTGTTTAAAGGGATAATGTTAGGTTTCTTAATTGAAGTGCTGGTAAAGCAAATCTTACTCAGTATGCCAAATTAAAATTGCTAATTTCATAGAAACCCTTTAATTGTTTACTCCGCAGGTTTTCGAAGCATAAACGTTAAGTTATTGAGCTACTTGGATCATTAAGTTCGAATTCAAATTCCAGTGACATCTGCTACTTATTTTTGAGAAATTTTTGAATTTCTGAATTTTTTAAATGAACTTTTTGAATATTTATTGTTACTAGTCTGTAAGAATCGTTTATTCATAGACTAAATAAATAAATAAATAAATAAATAAATAAATAAATAAATAAATAAATAAATAAATAAATAAATAAATAAATAAAAATAAGAGGAAAGACATTTTGAATTTTTGAGTAAAAGTCAAGTAACAAGTTTCACTAAAGAACCAAAAATCATTAGGAGAGACATATGAACCATATTTAGGATACCGAACAACAAATGTATTCTCTAACCTTAATTTCCTTGCCAAACAAAGTCATATGGTTGCAAGACTGAATATTCTTGAATATCGTTGGTTTTCCCTTTCATCCCACCTAAGTATCATTTAAATCTATAGAGGCCTTTTATTTCTACATTCTACAAACATTTGGGTTGTGTCTTTGAAGGCGTGTAAGGAGTGTTCTGCCGTAGATCCTTTCAACCATTTTTGGAACCTTCTGTCCAAGAATCTGAAAACGCTTCAACTCGAAGTTTGTTTAACGACGCATTCATTGAGTTCATTGCTTCAAATTCTCATCAAATGAAGAACTAAATGTTGCTCGATTTGAGTAACCAGTCTTTTTCAGTATCTAAGAACTTTACGCACTCTATTCCTTCAAATGTTCTACCCTCCATGGCTTCATCCTGAAACATAAAATCTATAATTTTGAAATCGCGCTCGCATTTCTTCTTTGTCTCCATCTGCTAGTTTTGTCATTCGAAAAACTGGTCAAGGCTGTTGAGTTGTTGCGCATTTCAATTTTATGTCGAGTATGTGAAAAAATGTTAAATGCAGCAGTGAAAATGTCTCATCTCCGCCCCACTGCGCAGTTTTGCCAATATTTGCTGCGCTGTGCATCGAAACTGGACCGAATGGAATCGCTGAATGGGCGCCGCAATCGAGTGTGTCGTATTTACGGCGCTTTCGAGCTGCCAGTGGAGCGCGCTGCACATTGCTGCAATGTCGTAAACAAGCGAAATATGTGAGAATGGGCAGCGCACGAAAGGACATCCGTGCACGCCGAGCGCGAACGCCGGCATGTGGTCGTAAAAGTGGTTTTGACAAAAGGACACGTTGGGTGACTGCTGACCATGCTGGCCAGTTAGACATGCTGTCACTATTTTGTTGTTGTTTCTGCGTTGCAAGTTTTACAACTTTCACGGAAAAAAGGATTTTCGTCAGCTTCTTTTAGTCCTTTTCGCTGTTTTCTGGTTCGCGCTGCGCTGTTGGAGAGTTTAACCCTTCAGTTGCACAATGGCAGCTACAACTACTACAACAACTACAATGGCGCGAAAATGCGCTCAATATGTTTTCCAAGCATGAAGGCATCAAAATTTTCTGCTGTTTTATGTTTTTTTCTGATATTTTCACTTTTTTATGGTTTTTGCTTAATTTTTGCTTTGTGCCAAAACTGAGGCGAGCAGTTTTTTATTTTATACGCCATGATTTATGACACCAGAAAAACCGGAATGCTAAAAACCCTTTCTGGAGATGCCGAAAATTAAATCCTTGTGCCATTCACAACAGGAAAATGTGTCAGACGCACACATCAACGCTTCAGCGCATGCAACATGGAGCGTTGTCCTGGCAAAAGGACACACACAAATGGCGACAACAGCTCAACAACAACACCAACAACTGATCAACATAATAAACAGCGAGCAGCAACAACTTTTGCATGAAATTCGCACAGAATGCGGAGCACATTCGGCTCCGAACAAAAGCGACCGCACTGCTGGCGCGCAGACCTCAGCGCCTCGAGGCTCCACGGAGTGGCCCGGGGCCGCGCCACTAAAACTCACTTTTAATGTTCGCTTACGATGATAAGCTGCAATGTTTACGGCCAGCGATAGCAAGTGTCAGTGTCACGTCAGTTGCCGCGCTCGTGCCGCCGGCCACCGTTGCTGTGCACCGCAGCCGTCACAGCCGGCGAGCGCCGGCAGGTGAGCAAATTATTTTCAGCGAAATTGCCGTGAGTGCGCGCTCTTATCTAAAGGCTTTAATTGCATCGCGGTGGTCAGCAGTTTTATGAGCGCGCGAATGCTTGTTAGCTGTGCGCTCGACCAGCCGCGGCTTGGCGGGGGGCCGCAGTGCGTGCGAGTGCGCCTTCGAAGCGGAGCTTAAATTTCGGCAACGCGGAACAAATTTCACGTTTTTGCGTGGGACACTTGACATTTATGCGAATGCGCTTGCAATATTTGCAATTGTTGTTGTTGGTGTTCTTAGAAATATATTCTTAGCAACGGCGCACAAATTTGCATATCTCAATTAAAAGGAGACACTTTTTTTAAAGCACTAAGCAGCTAAACCGTTTCAGGTGAGTTTCTGGAATCAGAGGGCAATTAGATAGCTGAGCAGAAAATATAAGTTTTTCAGATCTGAAGCCAACCGCATTTGGGATCCATAGGTTAGGTTAGGTTAGCTGGCTGGCCAGGTTGGCCACGCATAGACCTTATTGGGTCTTTAGCGATACCAGTTAGAGCTCCTTAGCGTTGCGTATGGTCGTAGAAGTGATCGGTGAGAATGCGGTTATTCTTAGCCTGGGGACCTCGCCCAACCCAGAGAAGTATGGGCCCCGAAGTAGGTAAAGCGTAGTCTGGAGATGGCAGGAGCAAAGTATGTACTCCAGGGTTTAGGGATCCATAACAATTATGGGGATCCATAACAATGTGTAAAATATTCAGATTCAAAGCATCAAAATTTAAAAAAAATTTATTTAACAGGTCTCAGTGAAACAACGAAGAGAGGGTTGCTAGATAAAACGTTTAGTTGGAAGCATAATCAATAAATAATAAGCAGACATCTGCTCTAAGATTCAGAACGTAAGACTCTAAGTCTAAGGAAGGACAGTCAATGAAAACAGACATTTGTTGTACGAGAAATTAAGACTGAAAACATGAAACCTTAACTACTTGAAAAAAATCATAGGGAAATTTGTTCTACGACTGAAAGTTTGAAATTTGTTAAGATTGAAAACATAAAACCTTAACTACTTGAAATAATCATAGGGGAAGTACAAAGTTGTAAAAGTTCGAGGACAGTTTAAAAATTACATAGCAGCTGCTCAAAAGTTACTTTTAGAGACATAAAACATTTATCTTCTTAAACGTTTTCGGTAAAAACATTTATGACCTGTTCTTATGGAGGTCTTTGTATAAAATGAAAATATTTTAAAACGGATTGCCACTGCTCCGAGGACACCTCCAGAGCAGTTAAGTGTAAAGCAAATTTTTTTATTTTCAGATTTAAAAATTTCTTTCGGCCGTACTTGTGTTCTATATACATTGCACCCATGCAAAATCCCCGATTTTTAAACAGTTAACCCATTAAAGCCAAGTACCAGTTCCGCCCATACGCTTTTGATTAAATTTCATACACGACCTGGAACTGACCCAAAATTATCAGAAACAAAATTTCAGCTTTCTATCTCTGCGCGTTGCTGAGATATTCATTGGATATTTTTTACCCAGCAATTATAGCTTTTTTCCATACTTTTTAAAGTGATCAGCTAAACACGTGAACAAAATTTGTATTGTTTACGGGTGAGTTAGGAGGCACATTTTTGTGAAGTTCTAAGGCCACTTCGTTTCACCACATTTTCCACCTCCGGAAAATTCACAATTTTTGGAGTCTGGTAACTCTAGCTAGATGGCGGAATTTTAGGGTGACCTCCACTAGACTAAGGTAATTCCATCTTTACCCCAACCAGGGATGGATCAATAATTTTGAGATATTTCTACCACGAACTTTTCTGTTATGTTTTTAAAAAGTAAATGTTCATGGGTAAATTTTTATCCATTAGGCAGCAATGGGTTAAGTTGCTTGGTAATAGCGGTTTGAACCATAATTCAGCAGATATGAGACCCTCCTCCATTTGTTTTTCATTTGAAAAATTTGTCCTAATTTTCATATTTGATTTTTATATCAAACTCTGAAGAACTCTGGGAACTAATACAAAAAATTATAGATTATCTTCTTCTTCTTATCTAACTGAATGTTTTACTATTGAATAACAGTTTTCAATGTAGGTTAGGTTAGGTTGGAGTAGCTGCCTTGTTTTTAAAAGCACACGTAAGTACATAAAGATGCCTCGTTGTGATACATTGTGACATTGAGATGGCGCGACTCCCTCATTACGACGCTGGAAACCACGAGGATTCCAGAGTGAACCTAGCTATATTTTTAATGTTTAGAGTTGATAGCTCGGTGAGATCTGTGAAGGAAGGGGATCCTAAAATTCGTAACCTCTTTCTAACAGGGGACGGACATTGACACATGAAGTGAAGTACCGTTTCTTCTTCTTCTTTGCAGCGACAGCCACGACAGACTGGCAATCCCAGTCTTTCAGCATGTCTCCCCATATGGCAGTGTCCGGTGAGCATAGACACTGCCAGGCCAGAATCGTTTAACCGTGCGATCAAGCTTATAGGGGACAGTAGGGCATCCAGCTCTATTGACTCCTTAGAATATCTTCAAAACGTGGCGTGTGTGGTGTTATTTGACCGATACTTTTTCGGTAATTTCTCAGTGGAGATAAGCAGCTTGATGCCATCACTACGGGTATTCCCCTGGGCAACCCCTTTGAACACTGGCGCCCATGCATTCCACGTCGAAACGATGTTTCAGCACACTACGCACTAAAGAGAAAGTTCGTTTCTGGCCCGTTCATCGCGGTTGTGGAATGGTCTCCCTGCGAATATTTTCCCCAGCACTTATGATCTCGATGGGTTCAAGGTAAGAGCCCATAACCACTTCACTCATAACCCTACCTCCCCTAACCTTTTTATCCTTTCTGAACCAACGCAATGCCTCGAGTAAAAAAAAAAACCTGCCAAAAAGTAGGCCAAGTAGAGTTATGTGGCCATCAACTTTGACATTTCTGTCAAGTATAATGAAAAATATTGTAGCATAGTAACTAAAAATTGTCTTGTGTCGAGGTGTTAATCAAATGTCAATCTAATCTGATTCTCTTCAAATAACCTCAAAATAGCACAACTAGGCTGATAAGATTCTCTCTTTCATATGAAAGAGACAACTTAGGCCCCAAACTTGTTCGATTTGAAGCCTGTTTGATAGTTGGCGAGCAATAGGACAACTGCAGCGACGAGGATCATTAATTTGACCACACGGCAACACTTTAAAACAACATTCCACCACATCAACAAAACGTTTGTAATTGATGGCATCAATCAGTGTTACTTCCTTTTTCAGTTTCGCCATTCGCAGTTTCCTTTGTTAATTGTAAATTTAATATACTTTTTTAATTAACAAATATTGAAACTGGAAATACATATTTTATTTTTTTCAATAACAGTTTTACTAAAAAAGAGAAGTGATTAAAATTATAGCTTCACATTAATTGCGCACAGCTCCAATTACATTCAAACAAACAAAAACCAGATTTCAGTTAATACGACCCACAGGTGTCGGTGAATAGATTTCTCAAGAAGTAAAATAAAAATATTAATAGTTTAATTGAAATGCCCATTATTGCTCATAATTTCATGCAATTCGGCTTTCCGTTCCGCTGACCTGCCGCAACCTGCTCGCTGCCAATAGTCGCTTTCCGCGGCGTTTCCTATCGACTTTCGACGAATTTGACGTGATTGAAACGCACACCCAACGGCAGTTGTGTGTGTTTTATGCGCGCTTGATGCAGCGGCGCATGCGCGGCGTATTTATGCATTCGGCCGCGTCCGCCCGTGTGCATTCCGTGGTAATTATAGTTGTGGCGCGGCAGCGCATAAATTTCAGCCGATAATTGTGGTCACGTAAAAATGCAATTTTAAGCATGAACAAATTGCAGGCGTCCAGTGACAACAACAATGACGACTTCATTAGCCAATGCAGGCACACGTTTCGCGCCCGCACCGCCCCGCTTCACACCGCCCGTTCGAGAGAACGTCAAAACCTTTGAAAGGCACAGAGATTTATTTGATTTGAGAGTGAGCCAATGGGCAGGGAAAAATGAAAAGGATACGCGGCCAACACAATGTAGCGCGACGCACCATCATACATCCACACACGCCCAACGAAACAACAAGTGTACATACGTCTGTATGAATGTTTGTCTGTTTGCGGCTGTGTGCGCATCGTATGTGCCAGCACACCTCCGATACGTAAATAAATTACAGCGAAATTACTTTGAACTTCCTTGCGCCGTTTGAGGTTATGAGCTAAAGTCTACTTTTAGAAATCCTGCTGCAGTCGTACAGACGCAGCACGCAGTGCGCCAGCAGCGCAGACAGGCCGGTGCGGTGCGTCAGCCGGGAAAAATGTTTTCGAAATAAATCACGCTCTTCAAACGAGACGCGATCGTAAAAACTCGCACGCGCCGCTCGCAAGCAAAATTTCCCAACGCTCGTTAATTGTTATTTGGTGCAACATTTTCGCCAAGCGCCCTTGCCGCGGCAGCCAACCAACCAACCAGCCGGCCCAAACGCCGAACGGCTCACCGCAAGCGGTCGCCGCGCCTAAGTGGCCGAAGCGCCCCCAAGTGGGCGGCCGCTGTTGGCCTGCACGCAATTTCATGTGCAATTTGCGCTGAGCTGTGCGCCGCCTGGCTACGAAAATTCGTACACAAAAAGTAATCAGCTCAGATATGCATCTGCACGCCAGTGCGACGTTTGGTGTTGTTGCCTGGTGTGCGGATGCTGAAATTCCGGCAAAGTGTTGCCGCATGATTGCCGAATGTGAGTTCCCTGCTTGCTCAAATTGTTGTTGGCTGTTTTGCACAGTGTGGCAAAAACAATTGCGAAAGTTCTAACTTATAGGCGAGAGTGGAAATGGGAGAAAGTTGAAAACAATATAAAATTTTAGAAAAACTTAATCAATCCTTCTTGTCGAGGCTCACTCTGATTCAGTGGTTAGCGGCTTGGTACACAAAATAAAAGTAATTGGGTACAAATCTCCACTTAGCCAAACCCTAAATAAAAAATATAAACTTTCATTCAGTTCAAGGCTTAAACAAGAGATGGGAAGTAAAATATTTGTATATGAAAATCTTTCCAGTTGTGCAGAAAACCTCTTGAAAAGACAAGCTGAAGATAGAAGAAATGATCAGGAAGATCAGAGCATGAAAGAAGAACCAACTGAGAAAATTATATAGTTTTAGTAATGATGCAAGTTGTCTGGATATAAATGGGGTGGAATCTATCGGAGAGACCAGATATCCATGAGACTACAAATCTGCCTGAGAAAAGCTGTTAATCCATTTGCGAAGGATATCTTCGTAAGCAATAAAACTTGTAATTTAATTAAAAGACGTACACCTGCTTAGAAAAAGTGAAAAGCAGAAAGATCAGAGTTGTTTGAAAAATCGGATTTGATTAAAAAAGCTGGAAGACCTCCTTAAAATGTTCTTCCATGTCAACCATCTGAAAACTCCATATATTATATATACGAATACCTACTTTGTTTATTATAGAGTTATATGGCGTTTGGTGTTACAATATGTTGATATTGATGTTGATGATACAAAATCTGTATGTGAAGACCAACTAATGAAAGGTAACGTATGTCCGGGAGACCAAATCGGCGTTGGAAAACCAGTTGACGAAAAACCTCTACAATTTGGTGTTATGAAATGGAGAAAATATACTCAACATTGCCAAGATAGAGGTTTTGGGACGGAGAGAATTTTTTCCACACGCAATAGAGAATGTGGCCGGGCTCGATAGTCCAGCGGGTAGCGCGCTGGCTTTTCATACCGAGGCCTCATGTTCGATTACTGGTTCCGCTTGAAATGTGTGCTGAAACATATGTTGAAACAAGAGTTGCATACACAGTTAAAAAACGGGTGAAATATGGGGTATCAGAAAGGGCCTCATAATAGGCCTCCGAGTGTGTCTCTTATAGAGGCAGCCACCATAACCTAACCTAACCTGTAGAGAGTGTTTACTTAAATATGTATAGTTTAGATTAGGTACGACAACCAGCTTGCTAGTTACTCAGCACGTACTGTCGGAGACCTCAAAGTCCCATTGTGATGCCCATTGAAAGTGTGATAAGACCTTGTCACCCTGTGTTCGATGCTGGCTGAAACCAACATGAGTGTCGCACGAACCTGGTAATGTCCTCCAAGCAGTGGCGGATTTAGGGAGGTGTTTAGGGGTTGAAACCCGCCCCCCCCCGAAATATTAGGATCGACATTAAAACTACATACAAACTAAAAGACAATTTATGAATATCAAAGAATTACTTTTTGAAACCCCCCACCGAAATATTTTTCTGAATCCGCCTCTGCCTCCAAGGACCAGGCCCGAAAAATAACGAAAAAAAATACCCAAAAAACAATAAATTTGTACCACAGTGCGGCACTTTTTACAACGATCGGGCACTCCCAAAATATTTTTTCGTACAGCGGGTTGAAAATGTAAATACCACACGTTTTATTTCATTTGCTTTCGCCTCCCACAACTGTTCTTATTAAATCCTCGTAGTCCTCCGCTCCCTTCACCAGCGACCCCCCGTCGTCAACGCTGTACATGGGACGCAAATTTGTTCCTTTGAGTTTCTTTGTTTTACTTTATTATTCTTATTATTGGTGTTGTTGTTTTGTGGCTATGTTGTTCTTGTGGTTGCGTTAAGTATTTATTTGTTTTTGTTGGCGAATGCTAAAAATGGCACGTTTCGTGCCAAACCCCGTTCACAAAATCAAACACAATTTGTAACAATTTATAAAATGTGAATGTGCACACACACACCAAAACACATCAGCACAATTGAAACGCCATCTCGAATGGCACATCACGTTCCGCCGCCCACATCCTTCATTGGTAGCCTCCCGCAGCCGAGCGTTAAGCAGACACTTTAACGCACTGGCGTTAGGGCAGCTCGAGTGTCGGCAGACGGACGCAACCAGCCAGCCGCCGCGGGGCAGGACGGCAGTGGCGGCCCACTACTTAAATCCAATTGCCGGCGAAATTAGAAGAAGCGAACTTTAATTACAAGTGTAGCCCCGAGTATTTGTTTCGGCGCTATTTAATGTGCTCGTAAAATGCTCCGCGCGCTCGTAAAATCGCCACAACTATGACTTATAAGCGGGCGTCGGCGCTGCGCCTCCCTCGCCCCCTTCGGCTGACATGTGCCTCGCACGTACATAACATACTCGTTCGTGCATATGCGAGGGAATGCGAATTGGGATTTCTGCGATTGCGAAATGATATCTTGGCGCAGGCGGCGCGTTTTGCGCCCTTTTCTGCCCAGCGCGCGGGCTGCTCCCTCCGCAGCGGAATGTAATCAAACAATTTTTAATTGCGTTGCAAAATGAAATATGGCAAAGATGCGCGGCGACGACGACTGCATACTCAAGTGTCTGCGGCGTGCGTGCGATATGTTGTGGTGTTGTTGCTGCTTGGCCGCGCACATGGGCCCCGTGTGCCGGTTCTGCACCGTGCACTTTGCTGTTGTTGCAGTTCTTGTTGTTGTTGTGCAAATGGACACTTTGTTGTTTAAATCGTTTTGAAATGGTTGATATTTTGTATAATTGCCGGTTATAATTACCGGCAGCGCGGTGCTTGTGTGTGTGTGTGTGCGCGCGTTCCTTATCCCAATGCCGTCACACATGAGAGCAGCTACAATGTACAACGTGCAACGTGCTAGACGTCAGTTTGGAGCCGTTGACCCAAACACGAAAGAAGGCATGTCAAACTCTGAGTTTGTGGTGTTGTTGGACGCATAGGAAGATCAACCGAGACATTTCAGGTCACACAAACAATTAAAAAAAAATTAATTAAGGATTGAAAGATATTTTGCGATAATAATAGTTATTACTCGTATTAACCCTTAATCGCCCACCCTGAGTCCAGGGGACTCACTACGAACTTTGTTGGTACAGGTTTAGTTTTTGTGCTTTGGCGTACAGCTAGAGTTATGTAAATATATGGAATGAGATCTGCAACAAGAGGTCTTAATGTGGCCTACAGATAAATAAAAAAACAATAAAAATTGAATGGATGTTGCATTATTTCGTCAACAAAATATGTGAGTCCCGGGGACTGAAGGTGGGTAGATACGTGATTTTAATAGGGGTGGGTGATTGAGGTTTAACTTTCTATGAAGTAACTGAATAATATTATAGGATCTAAACAGTTGAAAGTGTCCTTAAGAAAAAAGTTTTAAATAAGAAATTATTGTAAAATAATAAAATAATAAAATATCTTGTCAGGCTCACTATAAGCGGAAAGAGAAGGACACCTGAGCCCACACGGACCCCTTAAGAAATTATGTTTCATGAAGACAGCACGATTAAGAAAGGAAAAAGATAATGACACAAGGCAGGCTGAAGTCACTCTGAAGTTGTTAGGAACAGGTTGGGAAAGAACGAAGAGAAGCACTTTAGATATGAGGGATGAAGTGTGTAAGAAAATTCCATGTACTATCTGACTATAGAGCTATCACCGAGAGGGTTACCCACCTATGGAAATACTAACCGGGCATAGTGGTAACAAACATATTGGATGCCGGAGCATCGCTACTCTTTTTTCAAACCAAGTAACCATCTGACTATAGGAACACATCTCTGGAAGAGTATCAACTCAAGCAGGTTATAGATATAGCTTAGGTTTCTTAACTATATTGGATTTATCTTACTTTATCGTAGTCTGTACAAACCTTTGTTCATAGATTTAAGGAATTAAGTAAAAGAATATATGAATGAATAGTAGTAACGTCGTGTAAAACAGAAACTAAAAAGAGAAAACAGAACTTAGTAACAAAACAAGGGGTACGGTGGGTAGGTATACCAGAAACATATCAGATAGACAATTATGTGATACCTGGTACACGGATGGCTCCCTAACGAAGAAGGCTACCGCACTCGGAGTATATGGGCCGGGGATCAGATAGTCGTAAGCTACGAGTCAGCAGACCACTATTTTCCAGGCGGAAATATACGCCATCAAAAGGTGTGCTCACTTCAATCTAGCGAGGAAATACCGGAACCGATACATAGCGATCCTCTCTGATAGTCAAGCAGCAATCAAGGCAGTAAGATTCTGCCAGTTAGCCTCGAAACTGGTTTCGGATTGCTTTGAAAAGCTAAACGAACTCGGCTGGTCCTCTGGGTTTCGGGCCATGCTGGGATTGGGGGAAATGAAAAAACTTGAAACTTTCAAGAAGCATCTACCCCCTTCGTTCGCCCGGAACCTATCTGTGTTTAGGAAAAATAGCGTTATCCATCCTAAGGGGCCGTTCACATATTACGTAACGCATTTTTCGACCTTTTTTGACCCCTCCCCCCCTGGTTGTAACACAACGTAACAAACCTCACTACCCACCCCGCCCCCCCCTAATAACGTACCGCGGGTTTTTTTTTTTATAATGGAAAGTGTAAGGGAGAGGGCTGGGTTGTGAACCAGGCTGGGGTGTGAACCATTGCCGTTTTTTCTTTCCCTAATTGACATATCGCCAATCTTTCAACTGTCAATTTTGTCTTATGATATGACTCTGCTTTTGTGGTTACACCGAAGTACAAACATGTATTGCTTGTGGCAGCTACAGACATCGTGTTTGAAAATCGACTGCGAAAACTTTTTTGCTTTTTTTAAAGTGCTATCCACGAGACTGAGCTTATTGCAAAAAGTCTGTGTAATACATGTTTATTTAGTGTTTTGATTCTATTTTACGATGCAATATTTGTTTATGTCGAATTATGATTGGAAGTGTCGTTTATTTTAAAGTTTCCAAAATGGCATCGTGGTTGGGCTGTGAACCACTGAGGTGGCTGGGTTATGAACCACCTGTTTTTCGTACTACATTTGTTCTAACACTGTCAAATATGGACGGATATATAAAAATAAAGTCATTTTATATAATTTCACTCGATTTCGTTGTGTTCACTTGAAGTGAGCCAATACGAGAACACGTTCGTATTTCACATGCAAACATTCCGACACAGATTAGGATGAAAATTTAAAAAATTGAGCAGTTTCATTCATTGCGATTTTTTGGCCTAAGAGGCGTCATTATAACTTTTTTTCACTTCTTGAGGCTTCCTGATTAAATAAATTCTCAATGTACTTAAAAATTATGGGTGTTTTCTTCGTATTTTCCGACTTTAATAGGGATTTTCCAGATGGTTCACAACCCAGCCACTTTTTTGAAAAAGCGAAAAATCACGTTCTCAGAAAATTGGACGTAGAGAGTTAAATTTCAATCAAAACGGTAATCTGTCTTCATAACAAAGTTGCGTTATATATTCACCTTTCCAACGGTATCTTCGCTTTTTCGATATCTTTATTCTGTGAAAAGTTAGAGCCAAAAAACAAAACCCGGTTCACACCCCAGCCCTCTCCCTTATAATGTAGCCAGCAATATTTTTAATGTTATAACCATCCAAATACCGTAATTATGATTATAAGCGTAAATTTAAATGTTTTTCAATATAATCCGGGTACATTAAATACATAATTTTGAATGATCAATATATAAGGACTCTCTTTGAATAGTAATATCTGTGGCTTGCCGCCATAACAGAGAAAGTCACTTATGCCATAAGGTTCACAACTAGGAAAAATATTTTAAACAGAAACAATCGTAACGATTCAGATAATCAAACGAGAAGTGAGCAGGCACAGACGTGCATAGACCGAAAACAGTGCTGCCACAAGATTGTTTGAGGGCCGCTTCACAATGCAAGTCATTGCCAACTTTACCGAATCCGCGCGCGAATTTGAATTTCAGGTGCTGATTTTTGGGTATTTTTTCGACGTTACGTAACGCAGTCGATGACCCCCCCATCCCCGTCGTAACACTTCGTAACACACCTTTGAACCCCCCCCCCCCCCTAAGAGCGTTACGTAATATGTGAACGGCCCCTAACCAGAAAAGACTGGTTATCTCGGAATCAATACTGGGAAAATCAACCAGGTCTTGAACATTCCAAAGAGGTTATTGGGTCGTACAACAAAAAAAGATTCGAGGAATGCATGAGGCTTTCAATAATCTAAGGATTATCACAGGGCATTGCAGATTAAACTATGATCTGACTAAACTCGGTATTCGTGGAAACGAGCTGTGTAGGTTCTGTTTGGAGGAAAATGAAACTGTAATACACATACTAGGAACATGCCCTGCGCTAATACACAAACGGAGGAAGCACCTGGACGACTTCAATATACCAGGTGCAGATTGGGGTTCCAGAGGTTAAGGGAATATACTAAAATTCCTTTTGAATTCTGGACTCACTGACGAACTGTGAGATCAAAGAAGGGGGCACAATAGATCTTTTAGGTCACTTTAGGTCACTGTGGTCACAGTGCACTTTCTCCCATCGTCGTCGTCGTAAAATCGATCTGCAATTATTCTCTGTGTCCAGAGAGTGTCCAGAGTTATTTTTAACAGTTATGAATACTGGAGTATTGCAGGGCTGAAAAGTAGGTGTGAAAATCTGCTCTGACTGCTTCGATGCGCTGTGGAAAACAGAATCAGGAAGATCTTACGAGTGATTACGGTTGTTCTTGGTTGTTGGTTGGTTGAAGTGGCTGCCTCTGTAAGATACACACTTAGGCCTATTGGCCCGTTGTGATACCACAAATTCCACCCGTTTGAAATGCGTATGCAACACTGTTATTTTTTCA
The DNA here is from genome assembly GCA_963971225.1 of Melieria omissa. Taxonomy (NCBI): domain Eukaryota; kingdom Metazoa; phylum Arthropoda; class Insecta; order Diptera; family Ulidiidae; genus Melieria; species Melieria omissa. The sequence goes on from OZ020267.1 coordinate 4,601,894, forward strand.
GCATGTGATACAACACACATTTCAAACGGATGAGGAAAGGGAGGGAGGGGACCTACAGTGTAACGCCGAATCCCAACGGCGATTGGCAGTTTTTCTTTCACACTTGGAGGTTTTGCCATTGCCTGCCAAAAGCGCACTTGTGCGATTCTTGTAATTTTCATCTCCTTCATGTGGATAGCGATAGAGCGTTTTACCAGCTCGAGCCAGGAATCGAACCTGGGGCCTTTGGTATGAGAAGCCAGCGCGCTACCCGCTGGACTATCGAGACCGGCTACAGTTGTTCTAATCGAATTAAAGATTCATTTTATTATCCAACCCATCCGACTTAATAACATAAAAGAAACTTAAGCCTTTTGAAATTAGTAGTATTTTTGAAAATTTATTTGAGATATAAATTAAAACTAATAATAATTCATTCTCACTGTTCAATACTAGAATTATTAGAAAATTATTCACTAGTTCCTTCAGTGATACTTAAGGTGTACATTTTTTTAACTGTTTTAATTCTTTTCCCTGTTTTTTAAATAAGTCAAATAAAGTAAATTTGTTCCAGAGAAGGAAGTAAAGTTGGGCGAAAAACTTGTTGACATTTGTCTCAAACCAGCCAAGTATATGGAAAATTTTATACTCTATGTTCTCCTAAATTGTATACTCTATGTTCTCCTACATTGATGCTAAACTCTCAAATTAATTAACGTTCTGAAACTTGATTTATTTATCTTTTATCTATCGATTTCTAACGATGTAATCTGTGCGCATTGGGCTAGTTTGAAAATTTCATATTCGTTTGCTCTACTTTCAGTTCGAACGTTATTCTTTCTTTGTGATATACTGTGTGCTCTATGTACTTAAACATTTTTACATACATGTATGTAGATGCGCCCAATAAATTAACCGAAAAGTATTGGCTCATTGATGCAAATGTGCTGTATGTGTATTTTAAAATAACAAATTTAACCCAGAAAGCACACGAAATTGCCTCGTTTGTAGTTTGCTTCTCGCTGGTGATTTATAAACAAAATTTGAATATATAAAACATTTTTATATTTCAATTTGCATTGGACAAGAACAACACGAGCTCATCGCATGGTCCAGCACACTTGGCGCACTTAAAAATAATACTTTAGCCACCAAACTTATAACCGACATGCGATTAAACGGTTATAAAACTTTCAGCGCCGACATTTTTATGAGCCAAAAGTAATTTCTCTGGTTTTGTTGGATATCAACCAGAAATGAACGCGGAACAAGCAAATGTACAAAATTTTGCTACATAAAAAGACGTCTTCTACATAAAAAGAAAACGACGAAAAAAATTCGAATAGCAAACAATGCGAGGAAAGCGCAAAAATATGGACTGTGTTTTCCACGCCCACACACAACGACTACATACCTGGCTAGTTGCAAAAGAAGAGGAAGCATGTGGAATTCAGCGGAAATTTTAATTAATTTATAATCAGCCAAAAGCACAAAACTGAAACGTAAAAAGCAACGTTGAAGCGTCGAAGTGAACGCGACAGCGTAAAGCTCGAAGCGTGTGCGGAAAGAGTCGAAGAGTAGAAGAGCAGAGAAGCCGAAACGCTCGAAACATGAATAATAAGTTTAATGATAATTTAAGTGTCACTTTATTGATAGTAAAAGAAGCCGTTCGCTACGTATACAAAATGAATTATGTATGAATTTTCGTGATTGCGACGGCTGCTCGACGCGGCCGCTGACTAGGCGGCGTAAAAATAACACTTGAGTAAATAAATGATGCGATTTCTGCGTTTTGGCGCGGCTAAGGCAACGTTTAAAAAACAATTTGGATGAGCGCGACCAGTGCGTTGCGTGGCGTATGGACTGCAGCGGCACACTTAGTTTTATGGAAACCATAAATTCTCCGTCGCACTACGGCGTACAGGTAGCACTGGCACAGCAACAACAACGGCCATAACACTTTGCGCCAAAGTCGTCAACGCAGCACAGTTGACTGCACTTTCAACTTTGCGCCACCTTCCATGATCCGCTGACCAGCGATTGCATAAGAGTTGGCAAACGGCAAATGGCAAATGTGCGTTGCAAATTACTCAAACGAGCAGCCATAAATTGGCAAATGTTCGTTCAAGGACAACACACTTTTTCCGGCGTAAACGGTTGAATCCTTTCTAAACGGATTGCGTCAGCGCAGTTTATGGTTTGTGTTGTTCGAATGTGTTTGTTGGCATAGTGTCACTGGGTTGCTGTGTCCTTCAATGTTGTTGTTGTTTTGCAACAAACAAACCTGTTCAATTTATTTTATTTAGTGTCAAATAATTTTGTGCAGTTAATAATCGTTGAACTAATGGGTTTTCCTTCATGGTAATCCTTTTTGTGGTGATTGTTTCGCTTTTTTAATATTTGACCTTGAAAGTTTTTTGACTACATCTGCAAGCAAGTGTTTAAAAATCCATTACGTGATGGTAAAAAAATCATAAAAATCATTTAGCAATTTTCAGGCGGTCTTTTTTCATAGTTTTCCATAGCTTCGTAGATGCCAGAGAAATAGTTTTATTTTTTATGACCTAAGTCAGACATGCGGTGCGGATTTCGTTTGTCTGAGTTGATTTTTTAAGCAGAGTGATAAGACAAAACATTACTAAATACTTGAATCTGTGAACCAAAAAACTTTGAGTTTCTTAGGGCAGGAATCTTTAGCTCCGGTTTCCAGTCTTCTGTAAGTCTTGGGGATAAAGCCTCGATTTTTCAAGCTGAGGTCTTTGCCATAAATATGTGTACCAGGAAATTACTAACGCTCAATGTTAGAAGGAAAAGGATAGTCATAATGTCAGACAGCCAGGCGACAATTAAGGCCCTGGGCTCGATGACTTTTGACTCCGAACTGGTCTGGGAGACAGCAAATGCCCTCCAGGATCTCTCAAGGGAAAACCAAGTGACTATCACACTGGATCCCTGCGCACTGTGGGCACGATGGTAATGAGGAAGCGGTTAGATTGGCAAAGGATGGGGCTGCTAGACGGCGACGAACTCATCCAGTAACGTAGAAGGACATGACACAATAGTTCATTACTTGGACGCATTGTCTCGGGCAGGTGTTGTCCGAATCCCAAATCTCATCTAATCTAATCTATCTTAGAAATATTTGTTTTTTTCTATGCAACGTGTTAAAAACCATCTCAATCGAGGTGTTTAGCTTCAAGGCAAAACTTCTTCTCTAACAGCCTGATCCCAGACACAGCTTCTTCAGTTTCTAGAAATAATTTTGCCTGCATTCCATAAGATTAACCACCTAGTGGGTTGTGTCGTTTATGAGCCTAAAAGAGCATGTAGACGATCTTTAAAATTATATACAAATAATCAGGATCTCCAAAATAATGACTAAGCAATGTCCTTTCGTGTGTTTGCTAAGCATCTGCTTCGGATCAAAGTTCCTGAACAATGATGAAGGTATAGGAATGAAATTTGGTGGTGGTGAAATTTGTTTGCTGCATCAGCTTAGCTTCTTCTTCTTCTTCTTGACTGGCACGACAGCCCGATTACGAGACTAAGGCCTAGCTACCCGCAACCATCCATGTTGTGCGTGTGAATTTTTACAAGGTTGAAAAGGACCTACAGTTTTATGCCGATACCGAACGGCGAGTTGGGAGCTTTTTCATAGGCAATTTTACCCTCAAAGGTTTGCAATTTCCTGCTGAGAGGACAGCCGCCGAAAGAAAAATTGTTGTTTTTTTCGGTGTTAACGTAACGGAGTATTGAACTCGCGGAGTCTTGACTCGCGGCCCAACGCACTAGCCAGCTGAGCTGCAGCGGCTTAGCTTAACTTAGATAAACTTATGGGCATGGCCCGTCTACAAAGGGGAGTGAATTCGCGTATCTGTACAACTTCATCAAGAAGTAATATCTCCACTAGTTAAACATTCACAATGGGTCTGTATGGTCTCTCCTAAAACATCACTTTAATGGCACCTAAACGGAACTCCGACTGGCATCGCTAAGGACCCAATAGGGACTAAGCGTGGCCTTGCTGCCAGCCAGTATAACCTAACCTAACCTGTATGGTCTCTGGTTAAAGTGCAACTAACGACGTAAACACTCTTACAAAATCTAGACTGAAGTTCCAGCAAATATCTCCACTACTCCAGAGACCAATTTTGCTCTTGCACTGGTGGATTCTACTACTGGATTCTAGGATGCATGGATACAACACTCCAAGACAAAGGAAATTAGTGTATAATACACTAAGATCAGTCACTTATCGCAAAGGAATCGATTATATATGGGAAGTATTTCCATACGAAGGACGCAGTAAGCAATAAAAATGGGCTTGGCACTCGGCAACGATTGAATCGGTTTTCGCCTTGCCTTAGTTACGTTTTTGAAGTAAGGTTAGGTTCGTTTCAGACAACTTTGCATATGAAAGGAAAGAAATACCACAGCATTCGAAAACACATGTGTCAAAAGAAGGCCAACTCGACAGGCAGCAGCAGCAGCAGCTGCCATTGCTCCACATCTCCATCTCCGTTCGTATTTACGCTGCACAACGATTTCGAGATTTATGGCTGCAAGCATTTAAGTGAATGAGCTTTTGGAATTGCCTCACCTCGCCGACATGAGTGCGCTGCATGCGCCACACCTCAAACGACTACAAGATGAAATAAAGTTAAGAAATCGCATATAAATTTCGTGTGTTTGCAGTGCATTTGTGTGTGTGTGTGTGTGAGTTGGCTTTATTGGGCATTGCCGTTGAAAAATGAATTCCCGATTATTCAATTCAATTTTTAACATTTAACGGCAGCAGCCACAAACTATGATAACTATGGCAACAACAACAACAACAACAACAACTATAATGGCACTTGAATGCGTAGCGAGGCACTTGAATGAATAAAATTCAAAGTATTTATTTTTGTTGTGTTGTACGTGCTTGCGTGCAGGAGCGGATTGTGTGCAGCAAGGTGGAATCGGGCCTACACACGGCAATTGAATTGGATTGAACTGTGCGTGTCTTTTGTGTTTGTGTCTGGCGGCGCACTTGTGCCTAAATTTTGGGTTTTGGGCCGATTTATTGATTGACAAATGCTCGAAAATGCCATTTGAAACAAATAAATTTTGATTTTAAGTGCAAAGGCAGATGAGATGTTAAGAACACAGAGAACAAATAACAATAATGCCAAATTATAAAATTCAAGACGAATTCAAGTGGCGAATGCAAGGAATCGCAAATGCCAAAAACCCTCTGCTTGAATGCAGTATGAGGTAGCAACAACTTATTGCACAATAATCTCCTCAATATTTTATTTTGACTGCTGTCCCTTACTAAATTTTTTTTATATAAAATTTTGTTATAAAATTAACTTCACTTTTCCCACAAATATTACATCATGAACGCATTACGATCTATTAAAAATAGTTCAATCAAAATGAAGAACGAAACGGCTGCCACGTCCTTCGTCGTCGCAGTTTAAAACTGCCGAAGAAGCTTTGACATTGCATAAGTAAATAACCTGTCGTCGTTGAGCTCGTTTACTTTCTTATTAAAGCACGAACGCAGGCAAGCAAAGGCGAACGCCTGCATACTAATGCGATCCAGAAAGTCGAAAAGTTATTTAAATTCATGCAAAGGAACGCTTTTATGTGCATTGGCGCAACTGCACGACGCACTGTCGTCCATTGACACTGGCAGCAGCAGCAGCACAACGCGACAATGTCAACTCAAATCGGATGCGACGATGACGGTTCCCCGGGGCCATGGCCGCCACCCGAGTACCTGCCGCCACCAACAACAACCTGCAACAATCGAGCGGCGACCAACCATCCGGGCGATTTGCCTAAGTCAACAGCGGTATTTGTTATTAACAGATTCCTATCGGCGCGCAAACGATTTTGCCCTTCGTGAATGCATAATAACCAGCTCAGCTCAGCTCTGTCAACTGGCCAAGCGGCGGCGGCAACGTCAGCCAATCGCATTCAGTTGCCAAGCGCTCGCTGCCAGCCAGCGACAGCACCGAGTTTGCGGCTGAAGCGGAGCAAAATCGAATAAAACAATTCATTTTCATTCTGGGCCCCCAAAGTGCCCAGTCGAGCACGTTCGAATGTGGTTTATGTAAATTACATATTTTGGTTGTTGTTGCTGCTTTTGTTATTCTACCACTGCTTTAAGCGTTGCCAGCGTTTTTCCAAGCTCAAAATTTTCTCCAAGGCAAAAAATGCCACTACCCCGTATCAACGTTTTGTACTTCAATGTCGCCGCAATTGTTGTGCCAAGAATTTTTGCTTTTGTTACTGTTATGGTTTTGCCTAAATATGTGGGATGCCCGCTTCGCTGCCCACTGCCATTCCATGTCATTTCACTTCTTTTCCTTTATCATTTTTCACATTTTCGTTTAGTTTCTGTTTATAATTTTAGTTTTCAGTATTTTCTTTTCATTTCTCTCTTCGCTGCGTGCTTTCGCATCTTCGTGTTGTGTTTAGTTGGGTGTTTTCATGTTTATTTTTTTATTCCATCGCCACACTGCGGCCCCGCTTTTTTTAATCAGTCAATGAGACTGTCCGCAGTTGGTTTGGCAACTAATCTTCGCTGCTAATGTAGTCCAATGTTCGAAGATCTTATCGCCTGACAGTTAATGTTTTCGATGTTGATTTCTTTTTGGTTTGTTGACTAAAACTGAAATTTATGTGGCAGCTTGAATTTTGACACTGACTCCTACAGAATTTGTCATTGGCTGAGGTTATGTTGTTGAAATTATGGTGCAATCTTTTTGAGGAATAAATATCCAGTTGGACAGAAATTGGACTTCAAATGCGCGAGGTGTGAAATTGATAAAGATCAATAAAGATCAGACATCAACACATCCAACTTGAAGTCTTAAGCATTGTTTGGGATTTTTTTTAGTGTATAAAAAAAAAGTTAGTTAATGAATTGCTAATTTCTGTTAGTCTGAAGCAGCAGACGGGTGGCATTCGAAAGTCGATAGTAAGAAGATAGTAGAACTTGAGAACAAAATCTTAGAGAATTTCAACTTAAAGCAGGCATATGAAATATTGATTGAAAAAGCTTAAGAAAATATTTTAAACCAATTATATGGACTTATAAGTTTAATCTTACCCAAAGTTGGAACCATTGCTATCCCTATAAAGTCCAAAAACTCAGTAGATATAGTTATGATTACTTATATTAAATTCAGTAGAATCAGAAATCTTAATTAATTAATAAAGTGCAGTAGAGTTGAAGACTTCAAGCGGACATCATATCCCATCATCGTCAAAAACAAATAAGAGATGCAAATATTAGCAAAAACCATATCAGATTGGATCAGATTAATTTGATACTACATACAGTCTGGTCTAGGTTAGGTTAGTGTTAGGTAGGGAAGGCTGTGTGCGACCCAGAGGCCGCACTTCCACTCGGAGGCCAAAATGGCCAATTGTGAACCCCTTCTTGGAAAGTTCTGGAGCTAACCAATGACTCTCAGTCGAGGGCAAACCAGTTCGACCTCTTGATGAAGGATCCGAAATTTCAACTCTTACCGCGCAAGCCAAGTCTGCCAGGAACCTTGACCCCAGGGTGCGGAGATGGCGTTCCTGCAGAGCCGGGCAGTGGCACAGGTAGTGTTGGATCGTCTCCACTTCTTCTTCATCTTCACAGCTTTTGCAGACATCAGTGGACCAGAGGCACCATTTATCAAGCATGGATCCAGTGTCCAGTAATGACTGCAGTCTGGCCTAAGTATTTATAGACTTATTCACCTTACACGATCGATAAATCTTATCGTTATTCATCTTATGAATAAAAACAGGGTTAGTTTTAGTTGATAAGCATTTCGCTACAAGTCTGATTGACTTTAAGACACTTTGCTACCAGCTACTTTTTGCTTTGGGTTTATAGAAGACTGATCCCTATATCGGCGATTAAGTTGTTCTAGTAAAAGGTGGGTGCTACACAAGAGTCTAAAATCCGTTTTTCTAGGACTGGGCAAGGCTTCATTAATGGAATTGTAGCTCATATTTGATGGCCTGCTTTCAACCTTCTCACGTATCTCTTTGGTACTGAAATTTTATGTATTATGTGAGCAACCCAAGCATATTCCAGTCATATTTTCCGTATGAGCATCGACGAAGTTGAAAAATCTAAAATAGTCTTCAAATCAAGCTCATATTTTCGTCTATGATCTCGTAAACTTAGTTTATTTTCCGTCATATAAATGATCAAGTCAATGCTATACAATGTGGGACAGATTTGCAACATACAGAACAATCCAGAAAAGTCGCGAAAAGAGTAGCTCTGAAATTTTGATAGTGAGAAACTACAACTTGGAGCTTGCAAGTATTCCTCTTGAACTAAGCCTATCTATCTGTCTATAGATTCGGCCGGACTGGGAATGCTGGAATAATCTGAATAAAGCTTCAGTGGACAATCCAGTGTTGTCAGATACCTGAAATGACTTTCTCCCGAATCTTAAAAAAACCTAAAATTTCCTCCCAAAAGTTTTTCGCACAGTAGAATGTTTTGACTATTAAAATAGTTGCAAAAATCATACTTTGTTATTCAAAAATCTCCCAAAAATCCACTAAGGATCCGAAAAATCTCCTAATATAAAATATCTCTTAATCTCTTAAAGTTTCTCCTAAACAATTCTTCCTCAGAAAAGTTCTCCTAAAAGGCCTAGAATCTCCTAAATCTAGGAGGAAATCTCCTGATCTGGCAACACTGGGACAATCCAGCCAGAGTGCTTAGATAACTGTGTCAACAGAGATGATTTCTTGACTTCTCAAAAGATCTTACTGTCCATCTAGTATAAATAGACGAAGTTCTTTAGACAAGTGAAGGGAAGTGATTGTTCTTACTCCGTTAAATTCATGGTCAGAAATCTGCACTGAACATCAACTTATAGTCATAGGTCTCTCACATTTGAATGTTTCCAATGATCTCTCAACAACCTTTTCTCTTCTAAACTATTGCTTAACTAACTTAACAGAACTAACTAAGCGCTTAGTTAGTTCTTAGTTTGCATTTCATTTTTTCATTAAAAGTTCATTGAATTGAAAGTTTGCTTTCCTTGCATGTGTCTGTGTTTGTGCGATTGTGACGCTCGGCACATTGATTTAACAACCATCGAAATCAATTGGAAAGCATATAAGAAGCGCATGTTTATGTCCGGAGGAGTCAAAAGTCAAATGTGGCCCAACCCAAACAAGTCCAAACGCAGCCAAAGCACAACAAACGAAATTGAAATGGGGGCAACGCCATTGCCACAATGGGCAGCAAGTGATCGCCGCAAGTGGCAACAGCAACAGATCCCACGAGCAGGGTGTGGGGGGTCGGCCAATTGGGGGGAGGCTGCGTGCGTACGGCAGATGAGTTGTGGGCGCATTCACTCAGCACATGGCCATAATTGAATTTTAAAATATGATGTGTTCTTGTCTGGTGCGGTTTGTAATTGCGCGGCGAGTATTTTTACCACTTTATGGCAGTGAAAGAAAGAAAGAAATGAAGAAAGCAAGCAACAAGTACAATCTGTGCAGCCGGAAGTGGATGATCGCCGGCCTGGGATAATAATGCGGCGAGTGTGCGTGCAGCGCAATTGGGCGCAATGAAAGGGGCGGGCTGGGAAATGGGCGCAAAGGGCAGGGCACTTTATAATTGGGTAATGATTTAAGTGCCGATAATGATAAGTGGCCGCCGCATTGAATTCGAAACATGGTGTCGATGACTCAATTGTAGTTGTTTTTAACAAGATTCCATTTTTATATGAAAATTTTTGTTGACTCAGACACACACAGCAGCAATTTAGTTTTTATGAAGCATGAAAATCGTTAAAGTCCAAAAATTATAAAAATTCTAAATTTCAACAAATTCATCATTGAAAGTCGTAAAAAAAATATATGTGGCGTGTTTTTGCTACAAAAGTGGCAAACGTGAGCATTTTCACGTCGTCCACAATGCTCACCGCATCAAATGGCTCATGTTAATGATTTTGTTTTATATAAATAAATAAATGAGTCCATAAAAACCTAATCATGAGAACGTAAAGCACCATTTCTATAGATTTAGTTTAATGAAATGTTTATAATTGCCACTGCGGCCTCTTGTACCACTGTACTTGCGCTCGTCGGTGCAGTGCAAACGGGGTCAGAGGCAGTGCTGTCCATCCGGCTGTCGCTACACCGGCGTAGTTCACGTGTCCAAATATCACAATGTCGCATGTTCGCTCGGTCGTCACAGCACATATGGCAACAATTTGCTAACTGAAAGCACGCACACGGACACAGCTATGCACACATGTCGGTCCGTCTGTTCGTCTATCTGTGCGCTATAACATTTGAATAGAGCCATAAAATAAAGTTTTAATCTGTCGTTAAGAGTCAATAACAGGCGACATTAAACGGTGTATTTTTTAGTATTTTTGCAGCGCCGTTTTGATAAGAATTTTTTATGAAATCCACTTGAATCGCATTGGAACGAGAAGTGAATCCATCAAATGAATACACGAGACAACCACATCATTATCGTTATTGTTATTTGTGTATTTATACTTGGCGCACATTATGGCGAGCAAATATATATTTTCGAAATAGTTTTTATGGTCAATTTAATGTTTCGGGTGACAAGAATATTTTAATCACGTCGACATTTTCAGCCACTTGGCGAACCAGGGGAAAGCAACAACAGCAAATTGAACGAACGAACGAATGAACGTTTGCCAACGTTTGTGCGATATGCTGTGCTATTTTTACTACAATCGACAATGCAATACACCCACTGGCACACACACATGCAAACACATACAAACACATCCATGGACTGATCTCTTATGGCACAGCAGACACATTTGAAACTTTTAATTGTTCAAATGGTGACAGTTCTGTGTTAACAACAACAACCAAAAACATAGTGGTGGCATTGGCTTAAGACGCCCAAGCAGAAAATTGTTCACAAGGCAACTAAGGCTACCAATGGCGCAACCAGGATCTCATTTCGAGGGGTTTTCGGTACGCAACTTTTAAGGCTTTCTTTTCTTTTTCTAACAAAAATATATTTGAAAGGGGCTTGAACACCCAAAACCCCCGTTGCCTGCACCACTGACTACAACAATAACTATTTAATATGCATTGCTTATGTGAATTTCTTGTTGGAAATTGAACGGCACTGTGGCTGGGCTAATGGCCAACTCGTTGGCCGAAAATGTCACTTTTATGAACGCAATGCCAAACACCATGTCCAGGCCAACAATTCGTGGTTTCAGTGGTGCACTGACTAACAAAGAATTTTTGCCTTTTCTTATTTTTGTTATTTTCTTAATTTCTTTTTGATTTTATTTACTTTTTCATTTAGTTATTTTTGTATTTTATTCATTGAATATTTTATTCATGTTTTGGTTGCTTTTTATACATTTATATGACACCGTGCGACAAAGATCCAAAAATTTCAAAACACACGAACAAATCGGTATACTCGTAAAACTAGGGGCCAAACGTAGTAAAACTGCGTTTTTAGTTTTTCACTCTGACGTCAGGATTTTTTTTAAAAGGACTATTTCAAAAATTGAGCGCCTTGTAGAATAACAATATGGATATCAAATAAAAGAGAAAAATCCTCAGAAGCTTAAAAAAAATAATTTTGTTGGTGTAAAGGGACGAAGAAGTATTGAAAATGTCCTTTTAAAAATTTATCCTTGAATATCCTTGAAAATTTCCAATATTTTGTTTAGAAAAAATATATATCTTAAGGACTAATATATACACTACCACATCCTCAAATTTCGTTCTTCTAACTTTACTTTCTAACTTCTTTTTATTATAATAAGTGCTATTTTTGTATTTTATATATTTTTTGCAAATACAGTCGATTCCACCTAACTGGAAGGTTACCAATTGCAGTTAACCAGTGTTTTCAGTTAAGCGAACTCCGGTTAAATGAAATTTCTTTGAATTAAGCGAACTTCGGATGAGTGAGAAAAAAATACATTATAATTCCAATATTTTCTACTGTTGTTGTAATTTCAAAGCCAACTAACAATGTACTAACTAACAAAGTACTTGGGGTACTTTCAACCCCCAAATCCCCCCCCGAATCCGCCACTGATACGACCAAATAATAACAGGACACAAAATTGATTCACTTAGGCGAAGTTGAAATACTTATTGTAAATTTTTGTTTTGGATTTACAATGCGTTTTCACTTAACGGAATTTTCCAGTAATGCAAAATTTCAGTTAAACAAACTTATTTTGAAAAAGAAAAAAAATACCGAATAAAAATTGGTTCTAAACTTCTATTTCATGTAAGCGTATTCTTCAGTTAAGCCAGTTCCAGTTACGCAGTTTTGACTGTATCTACATTGGCGACTAATCACTGACATGATGGCCAACTTGGAAGCCATTTTCACTTCTCAGAACATGCACACACAACGCAGCTCTTCGCGATCGAACACAAATGGCTGTAAAGGATTTCGCAAAGAAGAGCTTTTCATTTACGGAGAATTATTCAGCTCGCGAACGCGCCAATGCGACTGTTGCTGACTACAAAACAGCTACCTGTCCTCCGCCCCCCAGCAGACGTGCTCATCAGCGCGCAATTAAGCCCGACCCAACAACAACAACATACAAGGCATCAGCAAAATGTCGCGCCATCTGCATGTCGGCTGCGGCTGACTGCATAAAAATGCTTGATTACGACCATTTAATGCAATTTAATATTCGAGTCTCTTGCACAATCTAATGCAAAACTAAATAAAAACTGGAATAACGTCATTTTCCCTGCGCGACTAATGACGATTACGATGGCAATGGCAATTATGATGATAACAACGCCGCCCAGCGTACGCCACGCACGCCAGTTCAATGTGTCCAGTATTTGTGTGATTGTGTTTGTGTGAGTGTATGGCTCGCAGTGGCGGCGGTGGCCAATCCACAGCATTTATTTTGCAATTTATGGGCGGCTAATAGCAATAATGAATATATTTTATAGCACAATAAATAATTGTTTAAACATTTCTGAAGCGACACACACACACACACACACACAAATATGCAGCAGCACGCACGCACACGAAATGGACGATAACACCGCTCGGCACACGACGCACCTCAAATGTCCAAACAGCCAAAGTGTAAATTCAATTAAACGAATTAACAGCGACGAAAAATAATAATCACCGTACGAACATTAACGAAATTAAAATTAATGCAGTCATCACGTCCGACACTGCGGCGCAACGCATGAAAAGCACAATTAAAGTTGATTTTTTGTTGGAAAATATTTTTTTGGCAATAAGCAAAATCAGTTAACAAGTTAATTATTATTTAAATGGCTCCAATAATTGAGATGTGGGTCGATTAACGCTATAAGGGAAACAAATTGATAACAATTTCTTAAACGAACATTTCGCACACCCACTTCAAAAGTGATAAAACTCAAAATTTTCATTTTTAGGTTTATGTGTTAATATGTATTGTGCACAATGCATCTATCTACCAATAAGAAAAAGCTCAGTATATTTGGTTGTTGTTAACTATTGCAAAAAAACACTTCGGATTTGATCGCCGTAGCTCTATGCAAAAGAGTCCCAATTCAAATTGTGACACTTTTGACGAAATAAATCTAAGTTGAAGTTAATTCTAAGTATAGTTTTAACAATTTTAGATTATTTTTTCAAATAAATTAATTAATTCGTATTTTCCAAATTTTTCTTTCAACTTTTTAGTTGTAATTTATGATTCTTAAATTTAGCAAAAGTGACATAACTCAAGATAATTCGGTAATTATTGAGTTAAAATATCATCAATAAATTAATTAATTTAATTTTTTCAAAATTGTTCCTTCAACTTTTTAATGGTCATTTATAATTAATAAACTTAGCAAAAGTGACATAACTTAAAATAATTCGGTAATTATTGAATTAAAATATCATCATCCACTGGATTTTCACATCCCTGGTTACCACCTACTGCCATTATTCTCTCCTCACAGGGGTCTTGCCATTTATGTGTGCAGTAATGTTGCGTACCAGTGCCAGCAACAACTATACACGACGGATGCCGAATTTAGCTCCATGTGGGTTAAATTCAATATCCAGTCGCACATTCTGCACTTCTGCTTCCTATATAGGAGCCCGAATTCAGGGAGAGATTTTACTTATAACAAGTTTGATCTTCTCTCTGATTCTATTTCTCAGATTCTGGAATCGTATCCGAATAGTGAAATTGTAGTTGCTGGTGATTTCAATATTCATAATTCCAATTGGCTACGCCATTCCAGCCACACAACTCCTGAAGGCTTATTTGTCGAGCTCTTTGCCGAGTCTAATAACTTGACTCAATTAGTGCATGAACCAACGCATATCCCCTGCGTTGCGGGGCAAGCTCTCAATACTCTAGACCTTTTTCTCACTTCACATCATGAAAAATATGATGTTGAAATGCACGCACCTCTTGGAAACTCGGACCATTGCACCATTTTGGCGTCTTTCTCATACTCTTCTATCCGCAATGCTTCGCTCTTAGCCCCGAAGCGCCTAGTGTGGATGTATGATAAAGCTAACTGGAGTGGACTTAATGAATTTTTCGCACACTTCAATTGGAAATTGTGTTTTCTTGATAGAAACATAAATGCCGCAGCCAAAATGGTCGAAGAAATTGTATTATTGGGAATGCGGTCCTTTATCCCCAATAAGCAAATTTGCATTAAACCCAAGGACAATATCTGGTTTAATGAGACATGCAGAATTGCTGTCAGGTCTAAAGAGGAAGCTTTCAGAGCATGGCAGGCAAATAAAAATGCCACCACTGAACAGCTGCGTAAACAGGCTAGAAATCGATGCAATGCCATCCTAAGGCGCCAAAAGTTTCTGCACGAACAGCGCCAAAGGAAAAAAGTTCTTCAATGCCAGCGTGGTAGTAAGAACTTTTGGTCATTCGTTAAGAAGGTGAAGAACCAAACATCATCTTCAATTCCAACTCTTCTTAACAATGATCAAATCATCACTCACTCGGTTGATAAAGCAAATTTGTTGGCTAAAATTTTCGCAGAGAATTCCTCCCTGCCCCCCAGCGATCAACCACTACCCGTAGTCGAGAATGTATCTTGCTCCATGCCAGAAATTCATTTTCGGACACGGGTAGTTAAAAGAGTGCTTGCAAATCTCGATGTAAATAAGGCTTCAGGGCCGGACGGCATTCCAGCCCTTGTTTTGCAAAAGTGCGCTACCTCACTGGCTTGTCCATTACGCAAACTTTTCAACATGTCATACACCACAGGAGTATTTCCGACATGTTGGAAGGTAGCAAATGTTCAACCAGTTCCTAAAAAAGGCAAGACTACTGACCCTGCGAACTACCGACCTATAGCAATCTGTTCGGTGCTTTCCAAAGTAATGGAAAGCATTGTAAACTTCAACCTTGTGAAGTATCTGGAGCACAATAGACTGCTAAGTGCCCGCCAATACGGCTTCCGAAGACAACGATCAACGGGAGACCTTATGGCGGTCCTCACCGAGAAATGGAACCATAGCATTCTAAACCTCGGTGAAAGCAAGGTTGTTGCATTGGATATTTCCAAGGCCTTTGACCGGGTGTGGCATAAAGCACTCGTGTCAAAATTGATTGCCTATGGTGTCGGTAGTATCTTCTCTCGTTGGATTACGAGCTTCCTCTATGATCGCTCTATTCGTGTTGTAGTAGACGGCATAGCCTCGGAAAAACATTCCCTTAGCGCGGGAGTGCCGCAGGGTTCGGTCCTTTCTCCAACCCTCTTCCTGATCTTCATCAACGACCTGTTGTCGTCGACGAAGAATCCCATCTACTCGTTTGCGGATGACAGCACCATTTGTCATTCTTACTCTTTCACAAAGCGTCCCAGCTCTGTGGAGATTGAGAGAGAACGGCGCCGTATGAATGACACACTTAATAGCGACCTACAAACAATCTCCAAGTGGGGTCAAGCGAACAGGGTCGATTTTAATCCCCGCAAGACCCAATGTTGCCTGTTATCCCACAAACGAGTCTCCCCACATCCCAACACATCCCTGGTTATGGGTGGTGTGGGTATTGCGGAATCAGCAGCTCTTGATGTTCTGGGCATGTCCATTAAGAACGATCTTCGTTGGAACGATCATATTTTTGGCGTGTCGAAAGAAGCAGCCAAGTGCCTCGGCTTCCTAAAGCGGTGCAAAAAATATTTCACTCCGTCTGATCTCCGCATTATTTACACCACCTATATCCGACCTAAAATGGAGTTTAACTCGCACCTCTGGGCGGGGGCTTCAAAAACCCATTTGGAGCTCCTCGATCGGGTGCAAAACCGTGCGATTAAACTTATAGGGGACAGTGGGGCATCCAGCTCTATTGACTCCTTGGAACATCGTCGAAACGTGGCTTGTGTGGTGTTATTTTACCGATACTTTTTTGGTAACTGCTCAGTGGAGATGAGCAACTTGATGCCATCACTTCGGGTATTCCCCCGGACAACCCGTTTGAACACTGGCGCCCATGCATTCCACGTCGAAACGATGTTCCAACGCACTACGCACTACAGGGAAAGTTCGTTTCTGGCCCGTACAGCACGGCTGTGGAATGGTCTCCCTGCGGATATTTTCCCCAGCACTTATGATCTCGATGGGTTCAAGGCAAGAGTCCATAAACACTTCACTCATAACCCTATCTCCTAACCTTTATATCCTTCCTGAACCAACGCAATGCTTCGCATTAATAGGGGTCATCCCCTGCGCGTTTGTTCCTGTTTAAAAAAAAAAAAAAAAAAAAATCATCAAAACAATCACAACTCAAAACATTTCTAGTGTAATAAAACAAATAATTAAATATTCTTTGTAACGTATCCTAAAGCATAATCTGTAAGGATTTTCTACTAAATGGTCTTAATGCTATTTAAAAAAATGTTTATTCAGCTCATCATCAGCTTTTTGCATTTTCTGAAAAATTCAACATTTTGAGTTGTTTCACTTTTGAAGTGGGTGTGCAATTTGTTAGGGCCAAATTCTACCGACCACAAGTACCACCTGTTGTCCTGCCGAGGAAATGACCGATGCTGTTAGACAACATAGTAGATCTTTTTTCGTTCTTAATTTCTTGTTTAGCTATTTGAAGGTCGGCCGGCCTCGATAGCCAACGCTGACTTTTCATGCCAGACACATAGGTTCGATTCCTAGCTCGAGCTGTTCAAACACTTGTCTACTTTTATCACCATTCACATGAAGTAGATGAGAAGTATTAGTGTTAGAAAAGGTGGCTGAGATCAAGGATCTTGGCGTTGTCTTCGATTCAAAGTTTAAATTCTTCGCAATTCTTCCTCCTTTTCCAATCCCTATACGCTTAAGCTCGTAGTATAAGAGGTCCAGACTGGAATATGCTGCTTTCATCTGGAGACCTTATCATGCGTCGCATTCAAATCGCTTAGAGCGTATCCAACGAAGATTCCTGAATTTTGCCCTTCGCTCCATTCGTTTTTCTGAGCCCCAGCCTCCTTACAGGTCTAGATGTCTTCTGCTTGGTTTAAAATCACTTGAAACCAGGAGGTCTGTCATTACCATGGCTTTAATTTTTCACATAGTGAATGGAAATATTGATTGCCCCTCTCTCTTGACCAAAATAGCTTTCAATGCGCCATCTCGCTCCCTCAGACATATTTCCCATTTTTCTGTTGAGTTCTCTAGGATGCGTTATGGTAGTAACGCTCCTATTCCTCGAGCCTTAGCCGAGATAAATGCGTTGTCGACCTCTTCAATGTTTGATTTATCTGTACCTAAACCCTTGTTCATTTCCTTTGTTTACTCTCACTTCCCTATTTAAGTTTAAGCTTAAGTTCCATTTTGTTAGTCCGTAAGAATTGTTCAAAGACTTCTAAATAAATAAATAAATAAATAAGTATAAGAAAAGCAATAAGTGCGTTCTTCGTTGGCAATGACAGAACCTCCAAGTGTGAATGAAAAACTGCTTACTAACAACCGCTTTTTTGATTCGACGCTATACTGTAGCTCTACTCCCTCTTCTCCCGGCCCTTTAGAAATGTGTTTAGTGAAACCGGGTAGAATTTGTGGTATAACAATGACATACAATAAGGCATAAGGGTTTCTCATACAGAGGCAGCCACCATAAGCTTTCTATCTACCTATCCGAAGGTCGGCCGAAGGTAACAAAATTTCTCTGATTAGCTAAAAGATCCATAAGACTTTTGCCGGACACTGAGACACTATGTGTGCAGTTGTCTTTGAAACATAATTTACATGTTTCTTTCTCAGCAAGATTACGCCGCACTAGGGGTCACCTAAAGTTCTCAGTCCTCAGTTCTCAGCAAGATTTCTCCCTTGTAGACAAATAACCTTTTTGGCTTCACAGCTTATGGGCTTCTTTGCTGTTGATCCAGATTGACTTTAGTTGTTTGTTGTCTCAATTCATGAAATTATGACTATGACTATGAAATTATCGACTCGACTTTTCCGCATCGAATTAATAAGAACAATCCTAGGTTCCTATCCACGAAGACCCATTTTCAATTCCCTCTAAATTATCTGCTACAGTGGTGCACATAAGATTTCATTTTGAGTGAGTTCGCTACACAATTTTGAAGCCCAATACCATTTGAAACCATATTTGCCACCCACAATTTGTGCAACACGCAACTATTGAGAATGGTTTGAACCTCTCAAACCCCACATGTGTGCCGCATGGCCCATTTTGTTCTATCCCAACAAGTCCTCACTCAGTTCCAGTTCAACTTACATCAGAGTTGTCCTGTTTTGACGGATACTGAGTTTATAGTCGCACATCAAAGTTAGTTTGGACGTAAGTAGCCTGGATATTCAGCGCTATATAGTTCAAACTATTTAGCGCTTAAAATTCAATGACATGTTCCAAAAGAAGGCTTCTTGACTGGCGAAGAAGTTCCAAAAGAAGTCAGTCCAAGAATTTATATTTTATACACCGCAACTTATTCTCCTCTGAGGTAAGCATTTCGTTTGCATAAAATGAAGTGGAATAATTAACTATAATTTTTATAGTTATTAACTTCTATTCCAATTAATTGAAAATAACACAAATTTATGACTCAATTGATAAACATTCCCCTAAATAATATTTAAGCGCCATTTTAAAGGAGCTTCGAAATGTCTAATTGCTAAAAATTTCAAAACGGCCGCTTTTTGCTTTCGTCTTCGAAATTGAATTTCCATTGAAATCGAAATTAAATCATAATTTAGATTAGTTTTTAATTTGTGGCGGCACTCATATTTCATTTTACGACATTTCCGTTTAACGAGCCCCATTTCAAAGAGCGCTCATTAAAAAATTATACCAACCAACTGGCCACAACAAAGCTGCAGCCAGCAGCCAACAGCCAGCAGAGTGGGAGATTTTCATTAATTGGTTTAAAAATAATCGCAATAAAACGGACACATTTCTTCACCAATTCAACTCAACTCAACAACTCGACAAAGCAACGTCACTGCACGCAACGGTATTTCAGGCGGGCGAGCACAATGCCGGCCTTTGTCTGTTGGCCGCAGCCAGTGTTGCCGCAAAATAAGTTTAACCGGACAGCGGCATTCGACAATCAACACTTTGGCCGCTCGATGCCGGCCAAGTGGCCCGGAAAACCACAGCAACCGAACCTATGACTGCGAGCGGTGAAGTGTGGTGCGTGCGGAAATTTTATGCTTTTATGGCTCATTGTTATGTTAATGTGTTTTTAAAGTGATTAAACGAGGAATTTTTATGTGATACAAAACACTGGGCTGCCATACAAATATTGTGCCCCGCCATGCCAACACACATGCACACAAACATACATACATATGTAAATTATCACATAAAAACGGCCAACAAAAATATGATCGATTTGTGCAAAAATCACGAAATCGAAAGTTGATAAACGTTGCTTTTGTGTTGATTTGTGTGGACCGGTGGCTGGCATTTACGGCCACGGCGAACCAGCACAATGGCCACCAGTCGCTCGGTGTTCGGTATTCACACTGGACTTATGCTAATTTTTATGCGATTTACTGTTTTATTGTTTGACTTTATGACTGCGTTCCTGCAGCGACATTATCGAGCGAACGCCTTGTCGCGTTGTAGTTGGCTCAACTGGGCATCGAATTACCAGTTCCACAATTTTTGTTTATTGCTTTCAATTAGTCAACGGCAAAAGCGTCGTCGAATATGCCGCCAGTCGGGCGTGAAGAGTGCGAATGCAGTTTCCAATTGAAGTGAACTAACAAGAAACTCGTTTGGAGGCGAAAATGTGGTATCGAATATCAAAAGCAAAATTTATGATTTTCATTTATAAATGTGCGCACAAAAACTTTGCTACCGTGAGTTCAGTTTGGTTTTGGTAAATTAATTAATTTTGCATATATTTTAAGAAATCATAATCTTAAATGCCGCTAATACGCATGAAATTTAGCGTTTCTAATGAAGCATTGACATTCATTTTAGTTTGATTTTTCTGCTAATACCTGAAATAACTCATTCCACTGCACCGTCGAACGAGAAAATATTTACCTGGAAATAAGAAACAAAAAACAAATTATTTCTTTGACATCATAAAATAATTAAACTTTTTCATAAATCTTAAAACTGAGCTGGTAACTCCAAATATCAATTGAAATATTAGGTCAAATAATTACAACACTAAAAAAGGGACAAGGTCAAACATGTCTAATTCGATAGAGGACCTCAGTAGATGAAAAAGGGCCAAGGGATTTTTTCCGGGATTTTTGATTTTTGTTTTTTTTAAATGCAGTTTAAAGATGACGGCTTAGTGCCCCTTACTGAAACTTTTAACACATCATATTTTTTGACTCAATTGTCAGATGTAGATTGTCAGTAATGGTATAAAGTTTAAGAAACAATGTCCTGTATAAAGTTTAAGAAACAATGTCCTTTTTGAAAAAATTGTATGAAGAGGGACATGATGGACATGAATTAAATTTGTATCCTTAAATATCCTGGAAACCGTGACAGTTAAAATTATATACTTCTGGTAAAATAGCATTCAAAGATCTGTACTGCATATTAATTTCATTCACCGATTCAAAACTTATACTCTGCTACATTCACTTTTTTATCTACTGAGGTACTCTATCGAAAGAGACAAGTTTGACCTTCTCCCTAAATTTTTTTTTGTAATTTGTTGCATTGTATTAATCAGACAAAAAAGTAAACAAAAAAAAACAATCGATATACATATGAATAGAAAAATATCAGGCAATACGTTCTCTAGAAGAAACTAACTCGATTCCATTTTTTTGCAGAAAGATTAAGAGATCATTTAGAGATTAATTAGAAAAAGAGCAGAAAGTCATACTTGAATTTCTAACAATTCTGACCACAGGAGAATGAGCATTGATAAAAACTCCAGACAAAAGTGTATATACAAATAGTTATAAACATAAGTTTTAGTAACAAAAAATAATAAATAACATCGTAGGATACGAACTCCTCCAGTAAGATAAAGGCATGTGACACAATAGTTCATCACTGGACGCAGTGTGGTCGTGGCAGGTGGTGCTTGACTTCCGCAATCCAATCAAATCGAATCTAACAATAAATCCATCAGTTTTTCATGAAATTTAGGGCTTTACTTAACACAGAATGATACGTTTCATTCGATACCTTGATGCCACTTAGAAAGTAATTCCATTATGCCTCTTTTTTTCTATGAGAGAGAAACCCTCGTCATACAAAAAAATGGCAAAAAACTGGAACAATTGATTTTCACAAGTAAATTTATCACCAACAAAATTATTCGCCATAGACAAACACAGATGGTAATCTCTTAGTGCCAGGTCTGGACTACAAGTTTGATGCATAAGTACTTCCCAGCTAAACTCCTGAAGCTTTTGGCCAGTCACCATTGAGTTGTGTGATCTGGCGTTGTCCTTATGCAACAAAATTCCTCTCCAATTGACCCAAGCTGCCCGCTTTTGAACGATTGTCTTCTTCAGACGCTTCAATTGTTCACAGTATAGGTTATAGTTAAGAGTTTGGCCGTAGAGGAGTAGTTCAAGGTCGATCAGGGAATCATCACCAAACGCCAAACCCACCAAACAAACAGCAAAACTTCCGTGACCGTCAATCCTGGCTTGACCATTGCTTGCGTCGGCTCGACGCTATTCGATCACAACCGTTTTCATTCGATGTTGTTGTTAGTAATCGACTTTTCATCAGCAGCCACCAACTGCCTCAGAAATGGATCAATTTTGTTGCGATTCAGATTCAGCAGCGATTCGCAGATGAACATTGGGTTCCAAAGGTTTTTGCGTTATCTCATGTGTCACCCATACATCAGGCTTCTTTTTGGAAGCAGCCTTATTCAAGTGATTCCAAACGGTTTTCTGAGCAATGTTTAGCTGCTGGACAATCGAAACATTGCTCACAAGAGACGGTCGAACTTGAAGATTTCTTTGATTTATTGGCAGTTTTACAACTTTTTTTTTTAACCCGAACAAACGCGCAGGGGATGACCCCTATTAATGCGAAGTATGGCGTTGGTTCAGGAAGGGTATAAAGGTTAGGGGATAGGGTTATGAGTGAAGTGTTTATGGACTCTTGCCTTAAACCCATCGAGATCATAAGTGCTGGGGAAAATATACGCAGGAAGACCATTCCACAACCGCGCTGTACGGGCCAGAAACGAACTTTCTCTGTAGTGCGTAGTGCGCTGGAACATCGTTTCGACGTGGAATGCATGGGCGCCAGTGTTCAAACGGGTTGCCCGGGGGAATACCCGGAGCGAATGCAGCAAGCTGCTCATCTCCACTGAACAATTACCGTAAAAGTATTGGTAAAATAACACCACACATGCCACGTTTCGACGATGTTCCAGGGAGTCAATAGAGCTGGATGCCCTACTGTCATCGCAAGGTTTTGCACCCGATCGAGGAGCTCCAAATCGGTTTTTGAAGCCCCCACCCATAGGTACGAGTTAAACTCCATTTCAGGTCGGATATAGGTTGTATAAATAATGCAGAGATCAGACGGAGTGACATATTTTTTGCACCGCTTTAGGAAGCCGAGGCACTTGGCTGCTTCTTTCAATTGGCCTTCTAGAGCATCTTTGATACATATTTGACATCAAAATTACTGGAATAACATCGATGACATTGCAAAATTGTCGTATCAAGACTATGAACACCAGTGACGGACACAGGTTTTTATTTGGGAGGAGGGGTTCAACACACAACTTTTAAGCCCAATGCCATTGGAATCCATATTTAGTTATCGCCCAAAATGTTTGCGCGACACAGATAGTTTGGAGTAGTTTAAATCTCCGAACCCTATTCCGTGCGATACTAATAAAACTATTCACCTTTTCAGCCGCCTCGCTGGCTTCTTCGCCTTTTTTGAAGAACAACTTTAATATATTAAAGTATTGTCTCTTTGCTACTATCCATCTTTGATGCGGCCTCAAACAAAACTGAGTCAAGCAATCATGAAATTGTCTCTGAAGTTTTTTAGTACGAAATCTTACTTTTCTTACGCCATCAAGCGTCACCCAATCGCACTTATACATTATGCGAGATATATATTACTAAAGCCATCAATTGAAAAACTAACAGAATTCTTTTTACTATATCTTATATAAAATAAATAATAATATATACTACATGTCATATATATCATCATGCACTTCTAAGAAATTTTCTTCACCTACTCATGAGTCTAATCGCACTTATTATTAAATTTATGGCAATGCCAGCTTAGCGGCGATTATTTCAACTCCAATCAGTGCTTCCGCTGTTCCAACCGCACTGCCCAACATGATCCCAACAGCACCGAACAACGTACTAGAATTACTTGCATAAATGTGCCACTTGCATTGGCAGTCAGCCAGCCAGCGAGCCAGTCTAAGCTAATCAGCAAGCAGCTAGACACTTTTATCGGCGTATTTAAATTTAATTGAAATCCA
The DNA here is from genome assembly GCA_963971225.1 of Melieria omissa. NCBI lineage: Eukaryota > Metazoa > Arthropoda > Insecta > Diptera > Ulidiidae > Melieria > Melieria omissa. Next base: position 4,625,789 of record OZ020267.1, read on the forward strand.
TTACGAAAAGTGCGTGAAAATGCAGCGCGGCCTATCCGTGGCCAGGTGGGGCGTGGAATGCGCTGCAGACTTGGCTTGGCGGTGGTGTTGGTGTTGGTGTTGGTGTTGGCATGGCTAATGGTGGTGTGGGGCGAATATTGTACCTGCCGTTGAAATTGAGTTTGGCAACAGGTGCTGCAAATGGTTGAAGTTGAGTGGCATTTTCCGCCAAATGAAATTAATGAAAAGAAAAGAAAAGGCGAGAAACGGCACCGAATGGAAATTGTCGCCAACGAACGAAACGCAGCAAATTGTTTCATGTTTATGTATGTGTGTCATGCACGTGAGTGGGGCGTCGATTTGAGTTTTTCATACTGGTTTTGTTTTTTTTTTGCAATGTTTAATTCAATAGTTCCCTAGAAATCTGATAGACATTCCTGACTTAAAAGATTTAAAATTCTTAAACTGATTAAAAAAATTGTTTCTCGGTTGATAATGAAATGTCAAAAAGTAAGCCCTTCATTCCTCCCATCCCAAAGAGGTCTACAGGTCCGCAATCTTCAACGCACTCTTCATTAATTAAACGTAGACCTGCGTTAAAAAACGGGTCAAAAACGACGCAGATTTAAATCACAAACACACATTACAAAAAATGCAAAGCCAACTTAGTTTTTTTTAATATCAAACGGTTTGATTCGATAGATAAGAAAGTAAGAAAATCATGAAAAAAACACCTAAAAATAATAAAAACATTACAAAATATTAGAAGTACATAACAAAAAACGTTGGTCGAAAACGACCCAAACAAATGTTTGTCTCTAACAACCACCATAAATATTATTCCAATAACTTTTTTTTAACAAAAATCAAAATATTCGAACTCGACCACAAACTTTGAACTGGCTTCAATTCGGAATTTAGTGGCTGTTCAGTAAACGATTTCGCTGCGTTTTTTAATTCATTTAACTCAGCGACGTATTTCTTTATCGAAAAGTGTGTGTTAAAAGTGCGAAAACCGGTTGATGGGTTTTTTCAAATTCATTATGAATTTTTTCCATTATCTTATCTTAATTTCATACATTTTTATAAACACAAAATTAATTCCACATTTCGTTAGCTGGTTAAAAACAATTTATTTGATAACTTATTCAAAAACTTGAGGGTTATTAAGGTTAAAGTCGACGTTTTGAATTATTTAAACTTCATTTAATTCAATTCATTTTGCTTGTCATTTTTACATGTTTATTGAAAATAACTTTTTCTATTCATTGCCCAATATACTCTCAAAATATTTGTGTTTACGTGCGTAAATATGTGTATGTATGTAGCTGCACATATTTGCATACATATATAATGCGCGTGGGAACAATTCACGTTGAGTGGGCGGCTCGAGTCAGCTCAGCGCTGCACTTGATTTCAGCTTTGAGCATTCGAAAATCACCTCAACTCGCACACCACAGCCCATTCAAATCGTTTTAGAATCTCATTTTCTCGAGAGCCAAATGCCGCCCCGCCAATAATCACTCCAACCAACGCTTCCGAAATTGAGTGAACGAACGCCCCAGCGACGGCCCTCAGGCCCCAACACCAACACGCACACGCACCACACATCAACTCAAAGCCCCATAACACTCGATCTCAACTGCCCGACCAGCCAGCCAGGCATCCGCCCGTCTGTCCATCCGTCCCACACAAACGTTGCGAATATTGCGAATGCCAACAGTGGCCGCGACCGCTGCTGCTGCCGCTACCAAATTCCCATGCTCACCAAAGTCCCAAAGCGTTAGTGCAGCAGCTGCTCAATCCTCTGCTGCGCTGGCGCCAACCGCGTCCAGCTGCTCGCCGTCCATTTGCCAAGACAGCGCTGCCGCAGCCATGCTGCCGACTGCGCTGCTCGCACTAGTGTCAGCTCGCTTGCGCCGCTAGTGCGCTTTCGCTCTCACCAAAATGGCCACCGCCGGCGCGCGCTCACCGCGCACACACCGCTCGTCGCATTCGCACCGCCAGCCACGGCCCATGCAGCCGTCTCGCTCGGCGGCCAATGGATTTTTCGTGCAGTGCGACTAGATTATGCAACGCGCGCCAGCGGACGCGCCAAACAAGGCGCACCGGCGTTCGCCCTGTGTGCGCTAATGACACCCTACGACCATTAATGTGACTGACTGTCAGGCGTCGCAGTCGCCGTCGCTGCCCCATGACCACGCCCACTGCGATGGGCGCAGCGTGCACAGTGCCGTTGTTGAGTAAATTTTTGCCGTCGCCCGCCGCCGGAGCTGCGTAGACGCTCCACTGTGTCAGCGGTCTGCAGCTTTGGCTCCTTGCCGCTCCGGCTTTGCACTTCACAACGGTTTGAATTGAAGTCGTCGTCGTCGCTGTCGTTGTTGGTTTTGTGTTTTTTTGTTTTCAAAAGTTTTCACTCCTGTTCGAGATATTTGGTTGTTGTTTTTGCTCGTACAACGCCCAAACGAATTGTTTGCGATTTTTTTTCTAATTTGTTTGTAAAGTTCATTTGCTCCTTCTAGCTTGTCAATCGGTTCGTCCTTCCGTTGGCGTCTGTCGGTTTTGTTGTATTTGTTCTTTTCAAAGTTGTTGTTATTTTTGTTGTTGTAACGCTGCTGTGGCATTTATTTTGCTCCTGTTGGCCGTATCCAGTTGATTGTATGCAGTTTTTAACTTTTCAGATATTCTCGACGATGTTTTCGCTATTCAGATGGGGAGCTGAGTTTTCGTTCAAGTATTGAAAGCTACTGTTGGGCGTATAGGGTGTGCAGCGTTCGTACACAATGCAGAACTTCTTTCTTTTGTGCTCATATGACAGGATCCTCCACTTTGGGTGGGGCGAGCTTTTTTAAATTAAATCTACGTTGATGAGTAACTGAAGTGATTTAAAGCAGACAATTTTCGATCTACTTAAGTTTAATAAAATTCATAAACTTTCCAATTCCTTATTTGCTTTCGGAACATACCTCTCCATCGATTTTGGACCTTCCTTAGCTAAGAATACAATTCTTTTAACACATTCGAGACGACGATTTTTTTCAAACACGGTCGACATGGGCGAAATTTTATTTTTCTTTGTATTGTACACAGTATAACCAATGCCAAATTTATTTTTCCGGTACTTTACAGATTTCATTAGTTCCAGAAAAATCTCATTTCGACGACTAGTTTACTCAGAATACTTGATAATTACACATTACTGTCTTATAGCCTCGGAAATCCGTTGCACACACGGTGTGCAATCGGTCTCAAATGAGTGAAGAAGTTAGATTGTTTTAAGTAGTTCAAATTTTCATCTTTGCGTGTCAATAAAACAGTCTCTGGCAGAGCAACACAACCGATTAACTTAACCAACACAAGGCAAAGTCTTGTGGAGACCCTATGCTCCAGAGAGGAGTGAACAAGGACCAAAACATAAATAAAACTGCACGAATCTGAAATTTGCCGGCTAAGAATTCAAAAAACCTTTGAAATGAGACATAAGAAATAGATTTTGCAAAAATTTTGACTATATTTTTATTAAATGCATTGCTAAATAAAACACACAAAAGAAGACAAACCAACTATTTCCTTCAAAATAAACCCCAACAATGCTTAATCTTTACCTCAATACATTTCTTTCTCGAAGTATTCAATTTGTTTTTGAAAAAATAAGAAGTAAGACGTCTCATCATGCGACGAGGTTGTCCTGTGTTATAGTCATTCAGTATTTGGAAAAGTTACACTGCAGCCAGATCGACTTTGATGCACTGGATTGAACGCGAAAGTCACTCATGACCTCTGATACCGAATTTCGGTCGCCATATGCTCCTCATCCATGGGTCTCATCTACTTCCTTACACTATATAAACACAGGACTTTCCCCACATATTTAGTATGTAGTAATTTCAACGGGGGCAGACTTAGACTCACAGACTTTCACATCAAAATCCGCCATTCGCTCTTTGCCCACATCGGCCCCAATAGGCAAATTGTCAAGTCGGTATCGTGTCCCAGTGCTGCACGCTGTATGTCGAATGCAATCATTCGATGCGGCAGTGAAATTTTCCTCCTTTTATCCACTCAATTTAAACACTGCTCGTTCCCCGCAAGTTGCTCGCTGCCACTTTGCAGCGCCATATCGCACGGTGCACTGCACCGGCTCACTGCAGCTGCTGGCCTCACTCTGCGCCTCATCGTCTTCGCGCATTGCAACGCATCGCGTCACAAGGCGACAATTGCAACAACTGCGCAAAGTGCAAATGACATTACCGGCAACTGTGGCCACTCAGGCAACGAGATGAGCAGCACAAATTAAATGCCGTTACCGCATAGCTAAACAGCATAACAACAACAACAAATAACAATTACAACAACAATGACAATGGCAACAGCCAACAACCAACAGCTAAGAAAATGCCAAGTGCAATTATAATCACAACCAAGTTGATTTTCTCCTTCATTTGTCCTCTTTGCATTTTCACAATTTTCATTTTCACATTTTCCATTTGTCTGTCACTCTTCTTCGTTCGACTCCTTGCCGCATATCTGCGCCTAATTTGCTTTTTATGCATTTTTTGCCTGCTCGCCAGTTTTCTGCTCTACACCTCTGGCATTGTTTTTGGTTACCCTTCCTGCGTGCGGCAAATGTCCTTCGCAGTCAAATCGCAATTTTTATGGCACTGGCAATTAGGGGTTAAGGGTAGTTGTGCTACACACGTTGTCGGTGTGCACTGACAACAACAACAACAATAGCAAGAACACTATCAACCACCACGTCCGCCATCACCGGCAATTGCTGTCATCCGTTTCGTTTGGGGGGTTGAATGCGCCCGCTTTGCGTCGGTCTCGTCGTCAATGCAGTTTTCCTCGTGCAATTTGATGGCGGAGGAAAATTTCCGGCGATCGTCACTAGTGGCAAACATCGTTTCTATTGAGGTGGTTTGTGTTGTTGTTTTTGTTGTTGTTGCTGTTTTTTGCAGCATGGACACAGTTGCAGCCTGGCGCAGGCAGTGATGTTCGTTGTGTTCGCTGTCGAGTCGCTGCAGTTGCTGTCGTGTTGTTGTGTGTGACGTCTGATAGTTGTACTGATGTTGTGTTGTTTGTGCTGTGATTTTTGTAACGAACTATTTTTAAAAAAACGAAACTATTTTTATGAGAAATCTTTTAAAATGATGCGTGTGTGTTTAATAATAAAAAAATATTTTTAATTGCAGTGCATTATTGAAATCAGAACAACTTTTATAGACAAAGCTAAGATTAATTTTTTTAATTAAATAACAAACAATGACAAAGGTAAAAGTTCATTTAAAATTATCCAGCAACTTTTTCAACATAACCTTTACCAATATTTGTACTGAAAACTTTTATCGAAAATACATTTTAACTAAAAGTTGTCCATTAAAAAAATACAACTGTTTGGAAATTCAAAAGAAAGCGTTTTTTTTTATAAATTGAACGTTAATACAACGATTCAGATGCAAACATTGCAATTTGTTACCTAAACGTGTACTCGCCGACATGTATGCAGTGAACATAACCCAGCAAGAAAAACACTGCTTCCAGGCAGTGGCACCAGTCATCGTAAGTATTGAAGCTATTGAAGTATGAGTGAGTTCGAAAAATTTGAAGTCAAGATTGATTCTAGTGAACGCCTTGGTTCAGATATTTAGGTCCAGGTTTGAATACCCGTAATAGCCAACATTAAAATATAAAAATTTAAAACAATATTTCTTATGGTGGGTGCCCTTTCAGTTGAGTATGGAAAATCCCTCAAAGTTAAATGGTCAATGAAGAAGTTTTCAACTTAACATTCACATTCGGTGAACGACTGTAGGTCTTGTAGGTACAAATTTGCATACCCAACAAGAATCAAAGTCAAATTATCAATGAAGAAGTTTCCAACTTGACGTTCGGAATCGGTAAAAACCTGTGGGTCCCTTTCAACTCTGTACAAATTTTTACACACAACAAGAATGACTGCAGAAAGCTTGGCCTCTTATCGGGATGTCATGTCACTTGAGAAGTGAAGGTGATTACCGCTATATTGTTGTTCTAAGTAAGAAAAAGTCCAAGAAAGATTCATAAATCAATCCATAACTTATAAAAATTCGTTTTTAGAACAATAAATGTAGAGCTAACTCTCAATATTTTTGCTTTCCGCATGTTTTTTTAAATATTTTGGTCATCAGTCTTCATCCCTTAAGAGGTTGTTATATAAAGCTAGAATTTTTTATGAACTTGGCATCTAATAATTCTTGGTAGCCTTTAGAGCAGTAAAATCTAAGACAACCATCACTTTGAACCATTTTCTCTAAAGGTTCTAAAGTCAGTGTTGCATCCTTTGTTTCGTAAAATACTCTCATATGACATTTTTCTAATAAGCTGCCGCGGAGAGATTAATGCTGATACCGAGTTCTATTTTTTTCGCTTTTAAAAATTGCTTCTCAAATGTAGCTTCATTCTATCGCCATTAAAAGTCTCTCATCCATAGATGATTTTAATTCAAACCACCACAATCACATCTTTGCACAAAACGCTATCGTAGGTGTCCTATTCAACACTTAACCCTTTCACGATTTAATTGCCATATGGCACATTGCTACTTTGTGGACGTCTGAACCCTCTGTGGTTTCAAGAATACATTTTTTGTTGGTCCTTAGAATAGTTTGAAGTTTTAGGAAAAATACGAAATTAATAATCTGAATATTAAAGTTTAAAGAAGAGAAGCATACAAGTTTTTTTAATGGTATATCTTGACATAGTAAAGGAAAAAGAAGCAGGAAACTTTTGATAACTTTTTTATTTGACGTTTTCTTTCAATTTATATACTTTTTTTTCTTAATTTCGGCTCAAGAAAATGAAGAAATACTCAAATATTCGTTACACGTGAACGCAATACGTACGCAACCACAACGATGTGGTTGCTCTTATAGAAAAACACTCTAAAATACAGGGTCCGAGCATAAAAATTAAAAAAATGCTTATGGAATGTTGCTAGTATAACCACATAGAAGCTTAAAACGTAAAATTTGTAGCGAAAGGGTTAAGAAACGCATGCGCCGCAACCATATCAGACAACATTCAACTTGACTACTTTTTTTCACTGGGTTACAGTCGAAAATGCAAAATTTTGATCGCCTACAGTTTGCATTGAATTCAAGCTGGTCTTGTCTCGATGAGAAAATTGCAATCTAATCAATTTAAAAGTTTTCGCATAACGCTTAATGGACACAAATTTTAACTCGTAACGAAAACTTGGTTGGCCTTTTATGTCGCGCGTACTTTTTTTGTATGCAGCACAAGTTATACGTTTCTGCACTTCGGCGGTTGTCCACCAACACAAGTTTGAAAAAAAAATGTTCCGTAGTGAAGGCAAGAGGCAAAATTTTCTTGTTGTGTTGTTGTTGTTTTCTTAACAAAACTATAAATACTGGATTTACTCATATGGAGCGCGGCGGTTTGGTGCTGCTGGCTGCGATGTATTGTGTTGTTGTATTGTGTTGTTGTGGGCGCAGCCGAAGAACAAAGTTATTCAAAATTTAATAAAAACAAAGTAGAATTTATTGCCGAGCGAACGATTCATTAAAGCCGTACAATAAAATATCCGAAACCCCTTGAAATGCATAAAAGTCGTAAAATTTTTTTGCGGTCTTTGACAAAAACGAGAAAAACAAAAGGAAGCACAGAAAAGACGGCACGAAGCGGAGACTAAATACGAAATTAAGCGAATGAGAAAGCAAACAGAAAAATGAAACGAATGAGAAATGCGAGAGACGGAAAGGAGCAGCCGCGCTTGAAAGGAGTCGCCTAATGGGCAGTCGTTTTCGGAGTGGAGTGACAGAGAGCAGGGGTGTGAGAGCAGAGGGGTGGGGGAGAGAGAGCCCAGCAACACCAGCAGCAGCAGCAGCAAAGGCAGTGGGAAAACTTTGCACAATTGCTGGAAATTTTACGAGCGCAAATATAATTCAAATGGCCATTAATTACAACAATAATGCGCGAGCGACAGCCAACAAAACATAAAATAAAATTACTATGACAACAACAACAACGGCACTGGCAGCATAACAATTTTACAATAACAACAATGATTGCATAGAGGAAAGAAAGAAACAGGGGAAAATTTGAAAGTAAAAGAATGAACAACAACAACAACGGCACTAGCAGCAATAACAATTTTACAATAACAACAATGATTGCATGGAGGGAAAGAAAGAAAGAGGCGAAAATGTGTAAGTAAAAGAAGGTAAAACAGATCGAAGGAATGAAATGGGAATATGAGAAAATTAAAGTAACGAAGAGAATACGACAGAAACAGGCAGATTTTAAAGAAAGTAGTGAAGGTTGGGTAATTTGAAATAAGTGAATTTTGTGTTTAAGGGAATATGAGAAAAACGATAAGAAGAGAATAGAGAGAGAGAGTAGTAGAAAACTCGAAAGTGAAAAAAAAACAAAGAAATGAAAAAAGGAACAAGAAAATGGCCAGAACATGAAACAAAGAAAAGAAAAATATGAAGAAGAGAAAGTCGGTTAAAGTACAATGAAGCAAGCTCCCAAAGAATCATATAATAGAAAAAATATTAAAAATAGAGAAGGGGTATAGATGTGACAATATTGCGAATAAGAAAGAAGAGATAAGTGAAAAAAACAATGGAATTAAAAAAGAAACAACCGAATGGCGAGAACATGAAACAATGAAAAGAAAGAAAGATGAAGACAAAGTCGGTGAAAGTAGAATGAAGCAAGCTCCCAAAGAATCATATAACAGATTGAATATTAAAAATAGAGAAGTAAAGGGGTATCGAGGTGGCAAAATTGCTAATAAGGAAGAAGAGTTAAGTAAAGAGAAGAGATAAGTGAAAAACAAAGAAAAAAGGAACAACAGAATGGCAAGAACATGAAACAATGAAAAGACAAATATGAAGAAGAGAAATTCGGTGAAAGTAGAATCAAGCAAGGTCCCAAAGAATCATATAATGGATATAATATACAAAATAAAGAAGATAAAGGGGTATCGAGGTACCAAATTACTAATAAGAAAGAAGAGATAAGTGAACAGAACAGATAAGTGAAAAAAACAAAGAAAAAACGAACAACAGAATGGCGAGAACATGAAACAATGAAAAAAAGATGAAGAAGAGAAAATCGGTGAAAGTATAATGTAGCAAGCTCCCAAAGAATCAGGTAATGTATATTATATAAAAATAGGTATATAATAGAAAATAGAATGAAATAGAAAATAGGTATAAATAGAAGGTAAAGTGGTATCGAGGTGGCAAAATTGCTAATAAGGAAGAAGAGATAAGTAAAAAAAAACAAAGAAATTATAAAAGGCAGAATAGATTGGCGAGAACACGAAACAATGAAATTAAAGAGAATAATAAAGAAGAAGAGATAATTTACGCAAGGAAACCATTCAAGAAGGCGAGAGTTAGTAAATAAGAGAATAAGGGAGAATGGAAAGAGCCAAAAAAAGAAAGTGACAAACTAAGAAAACAATAAATTATTCATTTAATGCTGAACAATAAAACAAACAGAATTTTTATAAGGTTAACAAATATTTACAACAACAATTTATTGTGTGTATAAGCACACAAATTGCTATTGCAATTTACAATTTACACCCATAAAACTTTCAACGGTCAAAATTAAACCAAAAACGAATATTAAAACAACAACAATCGTTAGAACACAAACCAACAAAGTTCCCTCGGAAGGGTGAAGAGCGGTAGCGTCCATATAAGTTAGTAACTATGTGTGTGTATGATAACAACAACAACATTAACAACCAAAACGTAATGTCAGCGAAGGGCAACGAAACAGAAAAATATTAAAGTTGAATCAAAAAGGACAAATAAAATGAAAAGAGGCGCACAGGACACGCCAGCCGACAACACATGCGTCCATGAGGCCGCTTACATTCGATTGCTATGACATACATATGTATACACAATAAATATATGCTTATGTATGTGCATGGCTGGGGCAGTACATAAGCGCCGGTTGAGGGAGGAAAGCCAGCGCTGGGTACATATGCAACAGCGACAGCGCGGCCCAAGCAACGAAGAAGGCTTTTTCGCAAAACTTTTCTGCAGAAAAAGCACAAAAGCCAACAGCAAAAAGCGGTGGCCATTGCGTGCAACGATCCAAAAGTTTCAACAACAATGCAATGCAGAAATTTCCCCCCATTGTGAAATGGGAATTGCAGTGTTGACGAAATGTGACGGCTCACTCGGTTGGCCGTGTGGCAAGCAGCGCAGCACTGACGGCAACAGACCGAAATGTTAGTGGCCGAAAAGTCCCATTAGAAGGGAAATTTTTTCCAAAACAGAGCGCCGAGGGAAATTTTCTACCGCACACACACAGCGGCGGCGTATCGGTGTGACGCCAAAGATAAACACGCACACACTCGAGCGACGCTTCACCGACGCGTGCACGTACATGGACGCATGTCGCGTCGCACCGCATGCATGCGGCTGTGTGTGTACGTGTGCACACAGATACGCGCCGTGTGTGTAAAACAAAAGCAGCAACAAGAACAAAAACACTGCTTGGCATGTTGACGCCGCACCGTACCGCACCGCACTCGACACATTGCTTGGCGCTGCGGCAACGCCGCTGCCAGCCCGTACGCTGTGTGCGCCGGTAGTGCGCGACGGACGACGGATATCTGTTAGATACGCGTAGATAGATACAGCGCGATGGTAGATACAATCGAGCGGCAGGCGCAAAGTCGGTTGCCATTCGAACGAGATTTGGTTGTGCGGCTCAAATGAACGCTAAACGTTGAAAAGCGAACATCCGCAAAAATCGCCAATAAAAACAAAACACAAAAAATAGAGTTGAGTCGAAAAATTAACAGTTAAACAGTTGGTTAGTCTGGCGAAGGACAAAAGAACAGTTACACACCTACAACAGCAGCGGCCAGCAGCAGTCGGACAGCATGGAAACCACAACTAAAACAAAGTAAAATTTCAATTTCTACAAAAACAACTAATAATAAATCATAAAAATGTATATATGAGCCTGTGTGTGTGTATCTGTGAGTTTTTGTGTGCGTGTGTGTGAGTGTGGCTGGAATTCGGCGGCCGCAGTTGCTATCAGTGTGGCTGCTGCTGTCGTTGTTTTGTTGTGAGTGACTCGATTTTATTTATGTAAAATATTCAAATTATCTTTTTCAAATTTTAAATTGAGGCTTCATAAGTTTTTATCTAAAATTTGTTATGCATTTTAAATTGTTAATTAATATAAACTAAGTTTTTATAATTTTTTTTCAATTTTCAAAGAGACCGCTGCCGGTTTGATCTTTGCCGCATTTGTTTGCATTTGTTGCCAATGCAGATTTCCAGTCAGTTGGTGTGTTATTGTTGCTGTGGTTTCGCCACTATCAGCGAACGTCTGTGTTTGGCGGCAAATCGGCGCAAAACTATTTGTGGCGTTGTTGTCGCTTGTCAAACCGGTTGGCGCGGTGCGTGTGCACACAATCCGCTGTCCACAGTGCAGTCACAGCATCACGCGGAAGCGCCAGTGCGTCACCGTGAGTCAACATCAGCCCACTGGCCATGTGGGGGCCATCTCCGCTGACGACACCAAACTGGTTTCCGTAGTTGTGCGTGTGAATGGCCGCTTTGCCTCTCGCCACTACGACCGACTACAGTCACTCATCTTTGCCGCTCCAGCTGCAGCATCACTCCACCTGCTTCCTCTCTTCTATAAAACTTAGGGGCTCCACGTTTTCTGCTTTCGTTGCGCTCGATTCCTTCTCGCTGGTCTCTGCTCCATTTAAACTATTTTCCATTCCATCAACTTTATTGTACGTTTTCGATGTATTTGCATACAAATTTCTCACTCGGTCCACTTCCTCTGATTTGAAGTGCTTTTTCCGTAAATAGAATCGACTTTTCCAACAACTCAGACACCTCAATCAGTGCAAAATAAGTCAGCATTTTTATAGCCATCACTTTGTCTTTGTTCGATGGTGTACGCAATTACCGTCCAAGTTGAATTTAATTCGCATTAATGCAATTCAATTGTCTGCTTGCCCCTTCAACCTGTTTAACTTAGTCGCTCCACACTGCATAATGCGCAAATTATCGGCAAATGTCGCACTTAACTCTGAGCTAATTAATTTGTTTGTTTTGAAAGCATTTGAAAGAAGTTATGGGGTTTTTATGCAAATGGCTGCAAAGGTCGTAAATTATTAGCGAAATTGGTTAAAATATTTATTTTGCCATAAACTTTGATATTCCAGTTCCCAAAATGTAAAAATGACAGACATGCAATTTTATGATGTTGGCAATGAACTTTATTTCACCACCGACAAATGACGACATTGGCAAGTTCGTTCGGGAATGCGTTCTATGAAACCATTTCGTCATTTCATTTAAATAGTTATATTTTTAACTGATTCCAAAATACCAACAAATTACCTAAAAAGTGCAGGGTTAGGCTTCAACTGTTTTCAACCTGTCAAAAGATGTTTTGGGTTCTTAAAAAACTTAAGTTTAAACTGATTGTTGAAGGCACTGAACTAACGAAAGACACACCCAGCAAGGGGGCTCGTTGTGTGACCACAGATGGTATGGTTCGTTTCCTAGCTGTTCTTCACATCCATCCAAGTTTCACACCATAGCAATAGCATAGTTAACCCTTTGCTACGTAATGGGTAAAAATTTACACATGAAAATTGACTTTTTAAAAAAATCACATAAAAGTTCGTGGTAAAGATATCTTAAAATCATTGATAGGGATGGTTGGGGTAAAGATGGAACTATCTTAGTCTAGTAGAGGTCACACTAAAATTCCGCCATCTAGCTAGAGTTACCAGACTCCAAAAATTGTGAATTTTCCGGATGTGGAAAATGTGGCCTGAGAACTTCGCCAAAAACTTCCTCCTAACTCACCTGTAAACAATACATCTTTTGTCCACGTGTTTAGCTGATCACTTTAAAAAGTATGGAAAAAAGCTACCATTGCTGCCTACTGGGTAAAAAATATCCAATAATTATCTCAGCAACGTGCGGAGATAGAAAGCTGAAATTCTGATAATTTTGGGTCAATTCCAGGTCGTGTGTGAAATTTTATCAAAATCGTATGGGCGGAACTGGTACCCGGCTTTAATGGGTTAAGACCTTTTCCACTATAACTTGAATGATCTGATGTGAGTATCAGCTACTGACTATCTTTTAGTTTGTTTGTACAGTTGCCAAGTGCCCAGTTCAAAATACTTCTTAAAATAATGAACACATTTCTAGGTCTAATGTTAATTAATCTTAATGCCAATTTAATTAATTAATTAATTTTAATTTAAGATCTTTTACATTTCTTTACTATTAGGTACATTAGTACTTGCTGAAATATTAAATAAAGTTATCCAAAATAGTATTTTTCTATTCAGATTCTTATAAAAATCTCAAATATATCTTAATTGACACAAAAATCATTATCTTAGTAATGATATAGACTTTTGTATCTTAGTAATCATTATCTTAGTAATGATCATGATTTTTGTGTCATAAGTTGACCCACAAAACAACTGAAACTGGCTTTAAACTGCTATCATTGCTTTGTTTCGTATCATTTGAACAGTTTGCTTTACTTAACCTTACTTCAGTTTCATTACATAAAGGTAAGTTAACTTCATTCAAATAGCTTTAGGTTTCTGTACTTTGTGCCTTATATAAGACATCAATGATTACTACAAATTAAGTTCTAATTTGAACGTCGATTACTGTTGAACTGAACCTTTCCCCTTAATTCAGTCTAATTTAAAGGTTTTTAATTTTATATTTTTCAAACAAGACTTGAATATTTCACATTTGATATTTTTTGTATTTAAGGTAGCTAAGTAAAATTAAATATAACATACAAAGTTTTATTACTTTATCTTGTTTTGTTCAAATCAGAGCAAATTCTGGTCACATCTTTCCAACTGAAATTTACCATAAAATTGCCAGCGCTTTCTGCAACTCTCAAACGAGGCTGTAAATACAGTCGTGTCTGGGTATAGTGAACACCATATATAGTGAACACCCAAATTTTGACATAGAGCCTCTAAATATTGAAAAAAAATTTTGAAAGCAATTTCAAGCAAAAAACAAAAAGTGTATTTTGAGCAAATAAATGGAGTTATTGAACAAAAATTTTAACCTTGATATAGTGAACAACCTCAATACAGTGAACAGGCCTTGCAATAATTAGTTCACTATATCCAGACACGACTGTAGATTCATTAACGAAAGTAGAAAACAATGAAAGAATTTTTACATATAACGCAAATTTCTAACCGCTTTGGCCACACAACATTCTGCCTCGTTCGGCCTATTTTGCACTCCTTAATTTTTGTGCATTTTAGATAAAAATTTAACAAATTAACCAGTCTCAGCATAGTTTATTTTTTTTGTGTTATTTATTCATTTTTTTTCGTCGATTTTTAAGCGCGCTGCTCCAAAATTGAGCGCACTTGTTCTTCTCCACTACTCGACCCGAACAGTTTGTCACCCAACTCCTTTGCCTCTGCCTCTTTCTTTTCAACTCTTCTTCTCTTCAACTCTTTCTTCTTTTTTTCTTTTCTTCTACTTTTTATTGCCTTTCGTTCTCTACATTCTTCACGTTGTTAATGACAACAACAAACTATCCAAACGAAACATAATCAAAAAAGAAACAACCGCAACACCACCACCACCACCAACAACAACAACAACAACCGCCTGCATGCATAAAAAGGCACGCTGACACTTTTCATGCGTTTCGCGTTGTTGTTATTATTTGTTGTTTTGTTTGTATTTTTCGCTATTTTCATTTTCGCTTGCCGCCTTTCAACACGCGTTTACGATTTGTTTTCTCTTGGCCACATGTTCGCAGTCAACGCACGCATACAAGAAGAAGAAGCAGAGCCAAAGCAAGAGGCCGCCAAGAAAGAAGAAGCAGCAGAAATAAAAAAACAATTTACACATTGTGCGTGTGATTTGTTGTCAGCGCTGTTTGACTGACGGGCAGGTCGCCCCGAGCAGCCCCCAAGCCGCACCGCCCCCCTTTTAAACAGCACCAAACTTGCTTGGTGTATTGGTGTGCGTCAGTTGGCCTCAGTGTGCGTGAGTTAGCGACTTTTTAGGTGTGTTGGTGTGTGCAGAGTGCGTGCGTACGTATGTGTGTGTGTGTATCTATGATGAGCACGCAACGGTTTGTTGCTGCTGCAAATGAATGAACTTTGTGTGACGAATGAGCTTGGCGACATTACGCAGGCAGTAGCAACAACAACAACATAAGCAGCAGCAACGATTGACAGTAGACACCGCCAACGGCGTTGACGATAGACATAACAGTAACAATAAAACAACAACAACAATGAACAGCCACAACAACTTGGCATTTCATCATTTCACCTCATTTGCCCCCAAAAGGTGCACGCCCCCTGTCCCACACCGCCTTCCGCCTCCCCGCGTTGAGCATTTCACCCTTGCACGCGTTTCGCGATTTGTATGCTTTGCTTTGGCTGCTTTTTGTTGGGTTAGGTTATTGCAAACATGTCGGGGTTTTCCTTGCCGCGCTTACGCCGCCACTTAATTACCACGCCCGCACTTTGCGCGGCTCAGAGCCGCGCCGGACGGCCTACTTTTCGTGCTATCGATTTTCGGGTCCCCGCTAACGCAGCCGCCACTTCACCTCTGCAAACCGGCAACAGTGAGCGAATATCGATGATGATGAATAAATTGGCCTTTTCGGCTTTATGGCTTAGGGCAGCGTGGGGGGCGCGCGACGGGCGGGGGCTATGTAGTCTACGCAGACAACAATAGAGCCGCAGACAGAACTGGTTCTACGACCTTATAGTTTGTGTCTTTATTTAATTTTTGTTTTTCTGCTTTTGCTTTCTTGCAGCGTTGCCCTCACGGCGGTTAAAGGCGAAAGATGGGAAATGACGAACGTTGAAATGAGGCGAAAAAGTGTGGAAAATATTGGTAAGTGACGAGTACTTATCAAAGTCATTATTATGTTTGTTATTATTGTAGTAAATATAAAGTCAACATTGATTTAAAAACAAACTGTTAACCCTTTCAACAGCTACAGGTTTTTACTGGTGGAAAGTTACAATTTTAAATTTTACGTTTTAGGTTTCTATGTGGTTATAACTACTAGCAACATTCCATAAGAAATTTTTTAATTTTTATACTCGAACGCTGTATTTGAGAGTGTTTTTCTATGAGAGCAACTACATTGTTGTGGATGTAATAATTACTTAAAGATAAAACTTTTTACACATAACGAAAATTTGAATATTTCTTCATTTACTTCAGCCAAAATTAAGAAAAGAATGTATCTAAATTGAAAGAAAACATCAAATTAAAAAGTTATCTTAAGTTTTCTGCTTCTTCTTCCTTAACTATGTCAAGATATACCATTAAAAAAACGTGTACACTTTTCTTCTTTAAACTTTACTATTCAGTTTATTAATTTCGTATTTTTCTTTGAACTTCAAACTATTCCAAGAACCAACAAAAAATGTTTCTTGAAAACCACAAAGGGTTCAGACGTCCACAAAGTGGCAATGTGCCATATGGCAACAAAATAGCGAAAGGGTTAAGAAGTAAAGCATATTTCTCGAAATTATTTGCGAGTCTTTGGACCACAGAAAATTTCTTCAGTTTAGTTACAGAACTGTGAGTACAGAACTGAAATGAAAAATATTGATGAATTAAAATTGTTGAAAAAGATTATATTCCATTGTGAAACTTTGATTTGAGGTCCGGATTCGCCCGGTTCGGAGCGGTTTTCAATATCCAAAAACCATTCACTAGAATAGATTGAATTTCATTGCATCATTTGAATTGATTGAATTTCATTGAAAATCACCACAGTTTATATTTCAAGGACGAACTAAAGAACTGTTCTAGATTCTAGTTTTAGATCTTTGACTATACGACTATAGGCGACAGATAACAAGACGCTTCAGTTGTTAGTAATCTTCTAGGTAAGAGTTTTTTTCTAAGGCGCTTTTGATTTAATTAGACTAGGTTGTTAAACAGCCACGCATAGATCCTTCAATTACTTAGTAGTATTATTTACTAAGTGTCTTTGTACTTGAACAGGGGCGGATTCAGAAAACAGGGGGGGTTGCAAAAAGTAATTCTTTATTCATAAATGTTTATGTAAATGCCTTTCAATTTGTATGTAGTTTTAAAGTTGACCCTAATATTTCGGAGCGTTCAACCACCAAAAGCCCCCTGAATCCGCCTCTGTACTTGAACATCCATAATAGTTTGAATATTAAACGAAGGATTTAAAAATTCCTTGCCTTAAGAGGCACTGCCTTATATGGACCATACTGTACAGTGGCGCACAGGATTTCATTTTGTGGAGAGAGGGGTTCGGATACAACTTTGGAGTCAAATACCACTCGAAACCATATTTTATACCAGCAACTTTTATGTTTGCGGCGTTTGAACCCCCAAAACCCCTTCCCTATGTGCGCCACTAATACTGTAGATCCATTGAATTTTAACTCGATCGAATGTTCCAATACAAATACATTTTCAATCAAGTTCATTTGTTGCCACCCACCAGACATTTTTTGTTGCCAGCAATAAGAAAACGAGCCGCCCCTGGCAACAAATTGATCGCCGGTAATATCGCCAGCGTATCGATTTCGTATCACCAGTCGTTCTAAAACGTCCGCCGAAAGCAACTCGCCGTGACGAGTCGTTTTCTTATCGCCGTGACGTGTCGTTTTCTTATCACCTGGACGATTCTTTTTCATATCTAAATACATCATATTGTTTGGGAAATTATCAATTTATAAAATGTCAGTAAGTTTTGGTTGGGATGGAATTTCATTTGCATACAAATATTCAATGTTGCTCTCATTGTTTTGTGCTTGAATCAATGCGGTTGATCAATGAACCGTCGACGAATGAATACAAATTTTTTAAATGCGATCAATCTCCTTGAAATACAAAATATATCAATTCGATATTTCAAGGTCCTGAAAAACAACGTGTTTTTGTGACATGTTGCTAATTTGTCGCTGCGGCAATAAATAGTCGAGTCGCCAATTTGTTGCCACTGATGATTGTTGCCTATTTCTCACATTTTGCTTGGTGGGCAATTCAAAGTATAAAAGCTGAGACTTTAAAAACTACACCCCAACTCTGACACGCGACTACAACAAATTTCCTTTCTCAGCATAAAATATTCAAATCAAATTCTTTGACCGGCCTTTTTTGCAACAAAATCACCACATCAGTCTACCTAATATTCGAGCATTTGGTGCCTTTTCTGCATCGATATGAGAATGACTCTACAACACAATACTCACATATGAGCTACACACACACAAACACTTACACATATGCACATCCCTATCTATATATATAAAAATCAAATAAATTTCGTATGTGTTCTATAGACTCCCAAACCACCAGACCTATTTTAATAAAATATTACGTGTGTGTTTACGGGCACCGTGTGGAAGGTTCTTAGCATAGGGGGCGTGGCATTATTCAAGGGGGCGTGGCACCGCCCATACAACTCAATTCTTTAATATTGAATATCTTCAGAATTGTAAGTCGTATAGCATTGAAATTTGGTACAGTGTCATGGCGTAAACATGTTGTTCGACCGGTAAAATTTAATGGGCGTTGGACAAGGGGCGTGGCACTTTTTAAATTCCGGTGTAACTTTCGAACTATAGCGTTCACATCAGTGAAACTCGGTACAAACTAACGATTTGGTCGTGTCCTTCGACAGGGAGAATAGGGTGGGTTTTTGACAAGGGGGTGTGGCGCCGCCCATACAAGCCAACTTTTTAATACGGAATATCTTCGGAATTATAAGTCGTATTGCATTGAAATTTGGTACAGTGTCATGGCGTAAACGTGTCTTTCCAGAAATAAAATTTAATGGGCTTTGGAAAGGGGCGTGGCACTTTTTAAATTCCGGTGTAGCTTTTGAACTATAGCATTCACATCAATGACACTCGGTATAAACTTATTATTTAGTCGTGTCCTTCGGCAGGGGGAATAGGGTTTATGTTGGACAAGGAGGCGTGGCACCGCCCATACAACACAACTTTTTGATATGGAATATCTTCGGAATTATAAGTCGCTCAGCATTGAAATTTGGAACAGTGTCATGGCGTAAACGTGTCTTTCCAGAAATAAAATTTAATGGGCTTTGGAAAGGGGCGTGGCACTTTTTAAATTCCGGTGTAGCTTTTGAACTATAGCATTCACATCAATGACACTCGGTATAAACTTATTATTTAGTCGTGTCCTTCGGCAGGGGGAATAGGGTTTATTTTAGACAAGGGGGCGTGGCACCGTCCATACAACCCAAATTGTTGATTAGAAATATCTTCAGAATTATAGGTCGCTCAGTATTGAAATTTGGAACATTGTCATTATGTAAGCATGTCATTCGACTGGTAAAATTTAATGGGCGTTGGACAAGGGGCGTGGAACTTTTTAAATTCCGGTGTTACTTTTGAACTATAGCATTCACATCAACGACACTTGGTACAAAGTAACGATTTGGTCATGTCCTTCGGCATGGGGAATAGGGTGTATTTTGGACAAGGAGGCGTGGCACCGCTCATACAACCCAAATTGTTGATTAGAAATATCTTCGGAATTATAAGTCGCTCAGCATTGAAATTTGGAACAGTGTCATGGCGTAAACGTGTCTTTCCACAAATAAAATTTAATGGGTTTTGGAAAGGGGCGTGGCACTTTTTAAATTCCGGTGTAGCTTTTGAACTATAGCATTCACATGAATGACACTCGGTATAAACTTATTATTTAGTCGTGTCCTTTGGCAGGGTGAATAGGGTGGATTTTGGACAAGGAGGCGTGGCACCGCCCATACAACACAACTTTTTGATATGGAATATCTTCGGAATTATAAGTCGCTCAGCATTGAAATTTGGAACAGTGTCATGGCGTAAACGTGTCTTTCCACAAATAAAATTTAATGGGTTTTGGAAAGGGGCGTGGCACTTTTTAAATTCCGGTGTAGCTTTTGAACTATAGCATTCACATGAATGACACTCGGTATAAACTTATTATTTAGTCGTGTCCTTTGGCAGGGTGAATAGGGTGGATTTTGGACAACGGGGCGGGGCACCACTCATGCAACTCAAATTTTTAATATGGAATAATTTCGGAATTATAAGTCATACAACACTAAAATTTAGTACCCTGTCGTCCCATACATGAGTCATTCTAATGATAAGATTTGATGGGCGTCAGACAAGGGGCGTGGCGCATTGTTTGTGACCCAAATATTTTGCTGAACTTTGAGTGGCACAGCAATGAAACTAAGTACGAACCTACCATTTTCCCTTCCGAAAGACGGGATGGTGCGGGTATTGAACAAGGGGGCTTGGAACCGCCCATATAACTTAAATCTATATATATATACAAGAAAGTGACTGTATGTGAGTTACGGCATCACACACAAACGGACCGTTTGGGCGAGACGAAGTTTGCCGGGTCAGCTAGTAGTAAATATATAAGCACAGATAGACACATAAATTAAAGCAATGTGCAGCGCCCCATAAATCATCTCGGCGAAAAGGTCCAATCTGCAACGAGCAACCGACTAGCAACCACCGCACTCGCCGCTCGTTCATCCAACAAATCAAAGATCACAATGGCCACAAACAACCAAACGATGAATGACAGTGTACGCACGCACTGCTTGAAAGGTGAAGCGCATTGAGCGGACCAACATCGCGCCGCTCGTAAAAACACAAACAATCGCAAAGCCATAAAACAATTCGGCAGTGAGCACTAATTTTATGGCGGTGCGCGAATAAGGCGAATAATAATTATGAGCCTCACACCTACCACCACCGCGGCCGAATATTGCCACACCATAACAACAACAACACAAATCCAGCAAACTATATAATCAACCGAAACCAATAAAAAATAATAATTGAAATAAAATTCGTCATAAAATCCTTAGAACAGATGTCGGAAGTGATGGTTGGCAGAGGCCAACACTTCCGACAGAGGGCGACCAACAGGGAGGCTTTCCGATGATATTTATTGCAATTATCACAGCAAGATGTGTGAATTTTCGCAACTAACTAGAGCTGCTTTTGAAGCGAAGAGAGTTTTTTGATTGTTCGATCGAGTTTTGTGTGAAATCAGGTTTGAAAGTTTAGTTTTCAGATGTGTCTACTAAGCAGTTTAAATTTAAATTCATGGGCTAGTGGCTTTCTACAATGTAAAAAAGGTAATCATAGAGTTGAATTGTGCCGATTCAAGGTGTTTCAATTTTAGTTAATGGCATTTGTGGAATAGTATAGTATAGAATTTTTTAGCTCAGGATTCATTTAGGCCTCTTTGAGAACTACATAAGCGGTTAGATAAGGAAACATGTACTTTTATTTGAAGCCATTATTGCCCTTTGTGCGTCCTTCTAGCCAATGTGCCTGTCAAAATATTTGTTCTCCATTGCCTCCATTTCATTCCACAACCTCTGTGAGGTCTGTAAGGAAACCTGATCTAAATACTTGAGTTGTTTTCTACCTATGAGTAATCGATTTAACCTTTTCTTTCACATGACAAGTTCTAAGTACTTCGAGAGAGAATAAGTGTCCCGTACCATTACAGGAGATTTGCTCCTAAAAAGCAAGGTTAGGTTAGGTAGGGAAGAGTGTTTGCGGCAGGACCGCACTTCCACTCGGAGGCCACAATGGCCCATTGTGAATCCTTTCTTATGGTGTTCTGGAGCTAACCAATAGTCTCAATCAAGGAGAAACCAGTTCGACGTCGTAATGAAGGAGAGCAGATTCGAGATTTTGGCTTTCGCCGCGCAAGCCAGGTCTGTCAGGAACCTTGACCCCCAATGTGCGGAGTCGGCGTTCTTGAAGAGCCGGGCACTAGCACAGGAAGTGGAAGGAAGTATCGTTTCTACTTATTCTTCATCTCCACAGCTACGGCAGACATTACCGGACGACAGGCGCCATTTGTTAAGCATAGATTTGTTAAGATAAGATAGAATAGCGCAGTGCCCGGTGATGACTCCAACGAGTTGCCGAATGGAGGTACGACTCAGGGACAGTACGAATCGTGTTTTCGTCAAGAAGAGGGAGGGCCACAGTGTCCAGCAGGTGCCTAAAAAGCAAAGAGCCAATTCATTTTTCAACTTCGAAAACCCTGGTCCACTTTTGTTTAGAACCAACGCAGCGCTTTATATTTAATGGAGAACGCATTCCTCACCAATATTCAGTCTGGCAATTCAAAAAGGCTTCTTGATTATTATTCTCCACCATAATTATTAGTCTATATTACCTATGTCTGTGTATTTCTATACATTTTCATTACCCTATAAATTTCTCTCTCATAGGCATTTTGAACCTAATTTAAATTATTAGAATCCTCAGCCCTCAGCTTCACCAAATCTGCATTGGTTTTCGGTAAAATATTCATAAAACTTCACATCTTCGGGCAACTGGCGACATAAGTTAGAAAAAATATGGACATATGAGGCATTCTGCCAGTGTCGCACCCGGTAGGAGGTTGTTTTGGGGTTTCAAACCCCTCAAATACAAAAATTGCTGGTACAAAATATGGTTTCCGAATACCATTCGGCTCAAAAGTTGTACGCAAACTCCTCCACTCCCAAATGAAATCCTGTGTGCGCCACTGCATCGAGCTGTATGCAAATGAACAGCGCGCGAAGTGTCGTGTTGGTGGCATAGGATGACAAAAGCAACGACACAATAACAATGAGAAAATTGCAGGCGTTGTGCAGTGGCCATCATGAGCGGATTATTAAATTTTTCGCAAAAGTCAGTGGCCCGAAAGCGCACAAATGGCAATTGCCAATTTGTTTGGCACTATTGTTGTTCTTGTAATCATTAGCATGATTGTCAATTGCGTGCGTGTGTGTGTATGTCTGTGGAAACGTTCTGTTTGGCTGCTCAAAATTTTGTTTTTGTCATTTATATAAACGGACAACAGAGCGGCAGACAAAACAACATAACGACAGGCAAGACACATGTTTACTTAATAACCTGCAAGTGCGCACACCAGTGTCCAGAAATGCTGTGCGAGTGGCGGTCAATGGCGACAGCAACGGCGGCGGCGACTCTCTGTTAATTTGCGTTAATCCCATTGTCGGCTGGCACAGTCGGCGCGCTGCTTTCGTTGTTTAGTGCAAAAGTTTAACAGCGCATTGAGAATTAATTAGAAACATTTGTTTGGCATTTTATTGGCCCTGTATGGCTGCAAATATTTCGCACAGCAACAACGAGAACGCATCGTTATGCTTCGCAAGAAACATTTGCGACACCGGCTGAGTCGGCAGCGCTGCGATAATATTATCCAATTTGATAAAATAAAAAATTCTGTGGCAAATGCTGCGCGCAGCAATCAGCACATTCCCGGCCAATGCTGCTCAGCTGCGGCAACCAATTGCGGTGACGCAGTCAGCTGCGGCGTTTGCGGTGGCAATTGTGAGGTGTGGAAAATGAATTTGGTGCGTCAGTGTGTGCGCTGTCGAAACTAATTTGAAAAGTTTTTGAAATCATTTTTCCACGTTGTGTTTATTTCACGGCATATGCTGCACTCCAGTCGTCGCCAGTTGAAGGTGCCGCGTGTCATTGAAGAGGCAATCAGCTTCCACCCACACACACATTCACAGCCACATTTCATTTAAAGTTTTCGCCAAATTACACAAAAGTTTTATTCGCCACACACACAAATGATGCTCATTGCTGATACGCAGTAATCGAGTTTGATGTGAAAACTAAGGGGGGTTCGTTGGGGGGAGCGAAGTAAAGTGGTTTGGCGTAGAAATTTGAATGTATCTGCAAATTTTTTTTGAATGTGAAGTTGCGTTATTTTTATTGGTTCTTGTCCTCAGTGAACAGAGAAAGATTTCGAAAATGCAAATGGAAGGTGGGGAAATGTGAATGTTGAATAGTTTTCTTCAGGACTTTGGTTCAAAGTTATGGTGAAATATGCTCGTAACATGCAGCTTGAAGGGGTTGCGTCTAAATGTGTCAAAATTGATAGGTTTTTAGGACATAGAAATGAAAGGATTCTGAGCCACCTAGAACTTCAAGTTGAAGTGTACATTGAGAAGCATGAAGAGCAATGAATACACCGAAAAGTCTACGCATAGACCTCTTGTTGATGCCCTAACGATACTTGGTAGAGATCTTTCTGGGATATAAGGACTATGAGAACATAGGTACCCCTCTCTGTCATTCAAGCACGAGTGTTCTATGCCGAACACGGAGAACGACTCCGATGAATTGGTTTCAAGGACAAAGTTTAACAGCTTTCTTATTGTTTCAGTTATATAGATGAAGAAAATGCAAGAAAATGATTCAAATGGTGATTTGTGTTGATCCAAATCGTAGAAGAACTCATACATCTTGTAACGCAATCGCAAGCTTTGCTCTCTATAATCTCTATTCAACTTCTATACAACATTTCTTTCCATACAAACATCTGAGAATTTATCAAACTATGAATCAGTTCACTGTCAACACTCCATTGAGTCTTATCAAAAGTCAAAAACTAAGCAGACTTGAAATGCTTTGACGTGACTGTCGGGCCAGTTGCTTGAATGTTGACTATTGATTTGACTTAAGAAACAACACTCTCCACATCTGTCCAGGATATTAGAAGAAACAAGTTCAATTGCCATATAAGAAGTCACATCTAAACTGAGACGGAACAGTGACATCCAAAGTGACTACACTACTAAATTACTACTAAGGCAGTAACTACTAGGGATTGCAATCCCGGGATCGCGAATTCCGAAATCCCGGGATCCCGGATAATTTCAGTCCCGAAAAATCCCGGGATTGACAAAATCCGGTCCCGGGATCGAAACCAAAACAAAAGCTTACTTTTTGCTTTTGTCACGTTGATTTCGAAAAATGTAACCCTTCTTATTTAACACAAAAAAAAAATTGTCCATTGCCTGTGACGTTTGAATAAGTGTTAATGCAACAATAGCTATGTTTGTGTATAACTACCATGCGCCTATGAAACCGGTAATTATTTTTGAAAAAACACGTTTATTGTGAGGAAATGATTACAATTTTATTCTTCAAAGTAATGGCCATCGCTAGCTACACATTTTTCCCATCTCTCAGGCAATTTATGGATGCCTCGCCAAAAAAATGTTTCGTCTTTTGCCTGAAACCAATCATCGATCCATTTTTGGCTTCTGCGTGAGAATTGAAGCGCCGTTCCGTTAATGCGTGGCCCATCGATGCGAACATGTGATAATCCGAAGGCGCCAAGTCTGGTGAGTAAGCCGCATGAGCAAAAGCTTCCCAGTTGTACGATGCAACCAATTCTTTGGTGGCTCTAGTGCGGTGTGGTGGTGCGTTGTCATCGAGGAAAATCACTTTGTGTTGCTTGGCTTCATATTCTGGGCGTTTTTGGCGTATAGCACGGTTCAAATCGGCCAATTGTTGTTGGTAACGTTCACCGTTAACCGTTTCACCAGGTTTTAGAAGGTTTTTTCTTCAAATGGTAACACAAAATTAACTGTGTCCGCAAATCGTAATTTGTAGGCACGTAATCCCACATTTTCCGGAGCGTCAAACAATGCGTTGTTGGATGAAACTGGACAAATTGTGAACTGAATATTGTTGACATATGACAGAAGAAGTAAACATGACATTTGGTACGGTTCCGAAGTTTATAAATATTCGACTATTTACCGCTAGATGTCGTTACCGGTTTCATAGGCGCATACCTGGTACTTTTTAGAAATTTGTACAATTTAGCTCTCTTCTGGTACTTTTACAGTACAATTTTGCCACTAACCAAAATCAGAAGTGCAAGCAAGCTTACGCCCCAAAAAATTAATCCATTCAAAAAAGTAAACAACAAGAATTTTCTAAAAACATGCAACTCATGCATGTTTAACTCTTCTTTACACTAATGTGACTTGTCACATTCACAAGACACAGGGAAAATGGTGTAAATAAGAGAATTAAGAAAGAAATAGCTAATATAAAACCATCAGCATTTGAGAATTAAAACTATAGCGAAACTTGAACTATTGATAGTTATTACTCACACCGAATTTCACTTATTTTGAATGGCCAAAACTTGAAGATTTACATATAATACGATTTGATTTACTAGTATTGTACCAGAGAGATGAATATTTCTACAGGTTAGCCAGGTGATTTGGCAATTAAATGCGTTTAGTTAAGTTATATGTCATAAATATTTTGTTCTTAGTTTTGAATATTGTTCTTAGATATAATTTATTTGATTGAAAAAAAGTGTGAAATAGTTCCTTAAAGTAATATATTTAATCCCGAAAAAAATCCCGGGATCCCGGGATTGTGATTTTTAGTCCCAAAAATCCAGGGATTGTAAAACTGGTCCGGGATTGCAATCCCTAGTAACTACATATTACGGAATTGTTTAAATCTTTCAGAATCTCTACCAACGATCCAATTTTATTTCATTCCGCTACTAAACTGAGCATTGACTTGGTCACCTTGTTAAAGTTGCAACTTGGATGACTTCTGTAGCCAAAAACTGTGGGTAGAGAACTTTACTGATCGTCAATATTTTTTGTACTACTGTGTTTTTATTTACAACTGACAAATAGTTTAAAAAATTGTCATCGTAGAAAAAGATTCAAAGACTTCGCTTAATCCATTAAATTTTTGTTCGCATTCCACGCATTTTCTTGTTTGTTGAGTCATTTACCGCAATTTTTTTTATATTATATTTTTTAATAAACAATAGCAAATTTATTTTTAAAACTCTTCAACAACAAATAGAATTTTTTTGTTTTTCTGCAAACGTTTTGTTCCATCAAGTATTAAAATGAAATTCAGAAGTAAAGAATTTACCATAAAAACAACAACAATGTGTTACATTAAATTTTTTCGCATTCCACGCATTTTACCGTTTGTTGAGTCATTTACAGCAGTTTTTAGATATTTTTATATTTTAATAAACAATAGAAAATTAATTTTTAAAACTTTTCAACAAGAAATAGAATTTGTTTTCTTTTTCTGCAAACGTTTTGTTCCGTCAAGTAGAAAAAGGAATTCATAAGTAAAGAATTTACCATAAAAACAACAACAATGCGTTACATTAAATTTTTTCGAAAATGAAAATGCGTGGACATTTTCTTGTTTGTTGAGTCATTTACCGCAGTTTTACATATTTTTTAATAAACAATAGTAACTTTATTTTTAAAACTCTTTACCAACAAATAGAATTTTTTGTTTTTCTGCAATCATTTTGTTCTATATATTCATTAAAGCGAAATTCATAAGTAAAGAATTTACCATTAAAACAACAACAACAATTACATTACATTTTTTCGCATTCCACACATTTTCCCGTTTGTTGAGTCATTTACAGCAGTTTTTAGATATTTTTATATTTTAATAAACAAAAAAAATTATTTTTAAAACTCTTCAACAAGGATAGAAATTTGTATTTTTCTGCAATCGTTTTGTTTCATCAACTATTAAAACAAAATTCATAAAGAAAGAATTTACCATAAAAACAACAACAATGCGCACCAAATTGCGTCTGAAATTTCTCAAAAGAATGCAAACCAAAGGGTGGACAACTACTGCTGTCGCACACAAGTCGAATTAAATGCACATTGGGACATTCTTATGCACACACACAAACACACACATACAGTGACACACAGATACACTCGTTTGTGCATCAAAGCTATAGTGAAACGCCATCAGACACCAGCTGGTCATAAAACGCACAGTGTGCATCGCTGCTGTTCGCTCTTTGCGGCAAACGTTGCCATCCGCGACCCGTCCGTCCACCATTGAGCGCTGTCTGGCCTAAACTTTATAATTTTGTGCAAAAGTAATTTCGAACTGGTCGCCCCTCTCCTATCTTCACCTCCTGCGCATCTTGTCTGCACAATATGAACATTAACACCCACACGCCCACACGACATTACAATCACTAATCATTGTCTGCGGCAATTCAGCGTACAATAGGATGGCCCCCTCACCCTTCTGCGTTACGCTGCTCCTTCTCGAACAAACGCAAAATGCCAAACGTAATTTTGTGCTGCGTCTTTGTTTGGCTGGCCAAGCGTAAAACTGTTCCTAAGCATCTGCAATTCGCCAAAGGGGCCACAAAGCCAGGCAGGATAACAGACAACCACAACAACAATATGCATACACATTACAAAGAAAAAAATGGAAGAGTTGCGACAAAGCGCCAGAAGGTTAAGCAATGTGGAGAAATGCTTTCCAACAGTGCTGGACAAGAGTCGAGGGGGCGCAGGGACAGTGAAGGCAACAAACAAGGCAGCTGGCAAAAAGCACACAGCCAACTCTTTTTTTCATCTGCTGTCTCCTTCTGCTCTCGGTTTCCTGCGTTTATGTGAATCTTTTTCGTCCTCTCTGCCCCCAACTCTCTCCTACCTCCACACTGACTGCTTTTGAGGATTTTTCAATAAAGTCACGTTTTTGTGTTTGACTGACTTCGAGACGAGATTGCCGCAGTCGCTCGAGTGGGTGGAGTGGAGGCGGCGCTGCTCAAGTGGGCGGCCATGCAACGCGCAGTTAAAGCCGCTCGGCCGCTAAGCGACGCACTGCGCATCTTACGAATTATTGTCGCACATATTTAAGGTGTGGCGGCGCATACGCCCACGCATTTAGTGAGCACATCGCATTGCCCCCCTTCAATCCCCTCTTCCCTACGGCCGCGCAAAAGCGCACACTCCCGGCCGCCATCATTAGAATTCGCCATACAAATGTCATTCGCAGCTGTCTGCCTTTCCCACGTGTCGTTCGCATAAGCCGCCCCCTACCCTCCGCCTCCAACAGCACTTGGGGCTGCCGCTCGCTACCGCAAATAAAAAATCCATATTTATGATGGCACCGGCAGTTTGGGTTTTTGGCATATTTGACGTCCCCACGGCCACTTCACCCTTCGAGCGAAACGTTGGCCTCACCTTGCCAGCGCCTCCGCCGTCAAATAAAATCTCACAAATATAACGAGCTGGCGGCGCTGCTTTCGATCGTTGCGCTCCTCGCCATCCTCCCACGTTGCGTTTCGTTTCGTTTCGTTCGAAAGCGGCGCTGGGTTGCAGTGGGCGGGTGGCAGGCGAAAGCAAATACACGCAAATATGGCACGTACTACTCGAACCCATAAGTTTGCGTTTTATATTGGGGCAAACTGTGCAATATTATAAATTTTGAATTTTATCTCGCACATTAGATCGTTGAAGTAGTGGCGCGATGGCTGGGCGGCGCGCGGCGCAACGACTCCCGAAGGTCTTTCGGATTAAATGCGAAGACGTGAGGGTGTTTTGTTTTGCTTTGTTGGCTTTCCGTTTCGACTTTGCGAGCCAGGATTGCAACGCACAACATTGGATGGCTGCTACGTGTGGCAGTTGTGACGCACACACACCCACACAGACACTAACAAACACACACGTGCTCACGGCATGCTGAACAAAGGGTGATTAGTGAGATTAGCAACGGTGTCTTGCGACATGGCATGGACCAAACCGGGTTTGTTGTGAGTAAAAGTGGGGAAAAAAAGGTTAAAAGATCAGCGAGCGACATTTGTGCAGACTCCCCAAAGTTGATAGCAGACGCAGCTGGATTGGGAGCATCTGGGGGTTGCAGCCCTTTTTGACAATTGGACTTTTATTCCATTTCAATCAGTGGGCGTTAAAGAGAAGACAAAATTTAGTTGGCTCGGAAACTTGAGAAGAAGTAATGAAGTAAACAAAAAATACTTTTCAAGAATTATTAAACGTAGACCTACGTTGAATTCGTTGCCGACCAAATTTTTTTGCACTTCTAATATTTTTTTAAATTATTCTTATTTTTATCTTTATTTTCATGACTTTCTTACTTGGATATCATTTATCGAAATCAAACCGTTTTATATTTAAAAAACTAAGTTGGTTTCGCATTTTTTTTAATTTGTGTGTGTGATTTTAATTTGGGTCGTTTTCGACCCTATTTTGACGTAGGTCTACGGTTAAACTAAAAGCTTATTTCATATTTAGCAACCAAAAAGTGAACCTTTGGAACACATCAGGTTTTCATTGTAAACAATTTTAAATTTTATATAAATAAAATTTTATTAAAATTATAAAAATGTTCACTGGCACGTGGGATTTTCATTGTAAACAATTTTAAATTTTATTAAATTAAAAGTCAAGTCAAGTCATATCATGAAATAGATAACAAAAAATGTTCACTGATATCTGGGGTTTTCTTGGTAAACAATCTTAAATTTTATTTAATTAAAAGTTTATTTCATGATAGCAAAAAATGTTCACTGGCACCTGGGGTTTTCGTTGTAAGCAATTTTGTAACAATTTAAAAAAATTTTAAAATTTTGAAAAAAATTGTTTTAAAAAAATTTTTTTACATTTTTGGTTATGTATTGAACTAAATGCCAGAAGATGACATGCTTTACTCTTGACTCAAGCACCGAAAAATAAAGTAAGCTTTTCTTGTGTCTACTGCTACTAAAACTAAAAATCGCATCTGTTCATAGATTTTTAAACAATTGATTTTCCATTTTTCAAATTTTTTCACAAACATCGTAAACATTTAATAAAACCGCTACAAACTTATAAAATTATTCCAAGGCAAATGATTACCTAAAAAAATTTTATGAAACTCATTTGCATGGTTAGTTATAATTGTAATTGTTGTAGTAGCAACTCCACTGCAGCACAGAGGAGTCAAGTTTTTTCATTCATTTCATAAAAAACTTTAGCTTTTCCATATTTACATTTTACACTTCAATATTTGCTGGACCCTTCAAAAAACAATTTTCTTCTTCGCTTCTCTTTTTAGGTATTTTGCTTGCTTGGCAGAACTGCGCCTGACATCCCCCAACCGACGTCTTCAGCGAGCACACGTCGACATTTACAACGACAGCGCCAATGGCTCCGGCCAACATCTGCAGCATTCAGCGGATTGGCATCCAAAGCGTCCGGCAGTCAACCGACCAAACGCCGCCACATGCTGCGCTCCTCCCTGGCGCGAATCACTGACAAATCGAGTAAACTAAATGGCGATACGTGCGCAACAGCCCCAAACGGCAAACGAGCATGGAAACAAAACACAGAAATAGAAACGGAAACGGAAGCCGCACAGCATTCACCTGCCCAGACGTCACCGCACCACTCTGTCCTCGTTCGTGCGCTTCCGCCGTTTCCCACGCTCTGCGCCAAACAGCGAACTTCGGTGGCTGGCTGGCAGTTCAACAGCTGCTGCCAATGTGCGACATGCGAAACAAGTTGGCGGCAGCAACAACAATAACAACAGGCGGCAGCAGTTGCCATAAGCTTTTGTTTTTATGTGTGGAACAAGTGGTTAAATTATCGTCTCTGACGTTGTCGAATAGTTGTGTATGTGTGTGTGCCGCATATGGTGGTGTGTGTGTGACCGTTGGCTGGGGTTGGGTTCGTTCTATTGTAGTCCGTTGTCCACAGTATCGACGGCCGGCAGGAAGCCAGTCGCGCAGCAAAGGGATGGAGAAGGAAGCACGTTGGCACACACCACCCACCTCACACTCACTTACACCTTCGCAATCGCTGCGTGGCCACGCGGCAGCCATTGCACGCAGTGGAAAGTCCTCATGGGATGCGGTTTTGCGGCATTCCGCTTTAATGCTTATTTTCTTCAACTCCACACCGCTTCGCTTTCCTCGACATCAGTCCGTTTTTTTCTTATTAAATTCACTCCCCATTTTCCCACTTATTCTGCATTCAAGGTTTTCCTGCCTTTTGTTTTGCTTTTGCATTTTCCTTCTTTGCTTCTACAAACAAATTTATTTCATTTCCACCACCGCCAGTCAGCCAGCCAGCGCCGCACAATTACCAGTGTGCACCGTTGCCATAACGGCGTCTGCTCGGCGAAAGGAATTCCGGAAGCACTCAAGTATCCTCAGGCGTATCCTTGCCGCTGTCGACTGCTCGGCCGCCGTGCACAATGGAAACATACATAAAACCGAAAACAGCACAACGGTGCGACGACAACGACGACGACGAAGGATGCGAGCGCACAACTGGCGAAAGGACGTACGTAACGAGCGACAGGACAATTGCGCTGCCACCGCCACGACAAGCAGATCTCGTTCGCCTGCCGCCACATTTCAGTTGCGACTGCACAATCGTCGGAGTAACAACGCCACGCCTGTTGCCGTTGCACGCGCCAACAGTCGACAGCGTGTGCCAGCACTTTTCGTTTCGATTTCCATTTTTACGAGTTTCATTAAGTTTTTCAACTGGTTTTTTTTGTTTTGTTTTTTTCAGTCACTTTCACTTTAATCAGCACTTTGTCGCATTCGAGTGAACACCAACGGGTTCGACTTAACCCGCGACCACCGCGGGCACTGGTGGCGTGTTAGCCGCGTTATTCGGTTTGATTGTGAACGTAGTTGTTGTTGTTGTTGTGTAATGTGCAACTTCGTATACGTATACTGAATGTATCCTGAGTGTATCCTATCCGGTATACCTTCAGTATACGTAACACGAGGGAACACCGTCAACGTGGGATCTTAACCTTCGACGCGGCACGGGAACGCGAAATGTGCGGCACTCACGAAATCATTCACGGCGACATTTGTTTTGACTGCTAATCGGAATAGTGTGTGAACACCTTCAATGGTGCAATTATTGCGTGTTTGTGACTCAATGTTCTCGTATGAAGGAATTGTTGAACAATTAAATAAAAAACTAAAAAATTTACTCCAGACTGTGTTTTTTACTTGTTTATTCACACTAGAAGCTTCAATCCATGGACAAGCGGCTATCCATATTTCACTTTGGAATATTTCAATACAGGAGGTTTTAAATAGCAATTAAGTCATTTATTATTTAATTAAACTTATCGATACTTGGCTCCAATAGTAATAAATACACGAAGCTTAAAAGCTGTAAGTACAATAATTTCTCAGACATGAATAGAACAATTTGCATAGGAATAGTCAGACAACACTTGACTCCAATCGATGGGGAATCTATGATAATCGACAGTATGCTCTGGTAATTTTTCTATATATTTTATTTTCGTATTTCTTTTTATAAATAATTTTTAATATTTAATAATAATTTTTACATCCAAAAAATGATTTTAATAGGAAATTTCGGATTTTTAAGTTTTGTTCCTACATCAATGGTTCGATAGATATTTTAATAGACTGACGCATCTTCTGCGCTCAAAACCATATATCGTTCTAAAGATTTAGAAGCAGACATCTTATGACATTTTTCTATCAGAATGTTCTCTTTGTAAGTCACCTGTAATAACTAAATAACTTTTTCTGTAGTTTTACAATGAATTTTCGTATAAAAATACCAATTTAATGCGACTTCCATAGGATCAGGGTCTGTAAAACAAAATATGGATTAAAGCCTCAACCAGTAACGCGCACAGGATTTCATTTTGAGAGGATTCCGTACACAACTTTTGAGCAAAACACCATTTAAGTCCATATTTGCCACCGAAAACGTTTGCATCGAACAGATATTTGGGGGCTTTGAACCCCATAACAGCCATTGCGGTTGCCACTGGTCTCAAGGCATCTTCGTATATAATCATCTGCTCAGAGTTCTCCTTCTTTGTCTGTCACCTGCGATAACCATGCAACTTCCATGGGATTACAGTCATTTATAGTTCTAAACATAATGCGACTTCCATAGGATCAAAGTCTGTAAACCAATGCATGGATTAGAATTTCAATGCAAACAACTTCTGTACTTATTACTGTTCATAATTAATAATCTTTTCAAAATAAACACTCAATTACATTACTCGACAAATGATGATCTAATCGCGTTCTCCTAACAACAAAAGTATTTCTAGACTATTTTTCCAGATTTTAATTTCTTTAAACTCTAACCTTTTCGATTTACTGACTCTACGGTGACTGACGATTTACAAGGAGTCAGACACTATAGTTATAGGCAGTGGCGGATTCAGGGGGTGGTTTTAGGTGTTGAACCCCCCCCCCGAAATATTACAGTCGGGAAATAGGGTTAAATTTCCCAGAATTTTTAAAAATCGTAAACCCAGAAGTGAGACTGTCAAAAGTGAGACTGGCTCATATGAGCAAAACAGCTGAAAACTCCATTTATTTTACTTTTCCAAATCGAATTACTATTTGAAGACGATTTTATTTAAGTTATATATTTTTAGTAAAAAACTTGTGAATACAGGGTCCACTGGTAAACAATTGCTACTGCAAAAGTATAATTAAAACTACATAGAAATTAAAAGGTTTATATATTAACATTTATGAATATTAAAGAATTACTTTCTACCGCCTAAAATATTTTTCTGAATCCGCCCCTTGTTATAGAGAATTCATATGGTACGACAGCCCTAAGAGGATCACAGATCATTGCTGACAGTGAGAGCAGTCGCCAAAGGACAAATGGTTTTTATTAGAAGCTGACTGAGTTGGGATTTGAACTCACAACCCTCCGACTTGTGGTTGAACGCACTAACTACGGAGCCATGGCATGGAAATTAGGCATTAAGTGGACTAACTGATTGAACTAACTTCTTGATTAACTTAAAAATAGGATCGCCTGATGTATAACAAGTTTTTAAGATCTTATCAATATAATCTTTCGAAGAGGTCTTAAAAGTAAATTCACCTATTTCGTGGATTTGGTATACTTTTTGTTAAATTTCTGTACAGACGGCAATAAAGCGAAAGACATACATTATTTTTTTACAGTATTTCCATTAATAATTTAATAATAATTGATTGGCACGACAGCCCGCTTACGCGAGACTAAGACCTAGCTTCCCGCAGCCACCCGTGTTGTGCGTGTGAATTTTGTACGCGGGTGGAAGGGACCTACAGTTTTATGCCGGTTCCGAACGGCAGGTTGGGAGCTTTTTCATAGGCAATTTTTACTCTCAGAGGTTTGCCATTTCCAGCTGAGAGGACAGCCACCGAAAGAGAAAACGAGTTTCCCGTTATTTTTTTTAGGTGTTACTAACATGCAGAATTCGAACTTGCGTCGCTCTGCATGCGACTCGCTGGACCGCGCACTAACCAACTGAGCCACGGCGGCTGACATATTTCCATTGCCTTCCATAAATTCAAAACTTCCTAAGACAAGAACTAAGAACTACCAACCATGTCTTTTATTAAAATTATGTTCATTCATTATTCTACGAATAAATATTTCAAATGGCCAACGAATCATCAAGCAAAATGATTATTTATTTATAGCAAATTTTCAAAAAAATGTAATCATAAACCTTTTGCCCTATGCCCAACTGCCACAATTCAATTTACTTCGCTTGCACATGGAAAAATAAAAAATTCTTGTTTTTTTTATAAAATTTAATTTAATGCGATTAAAAATGCATGGCGATGCCGAATTCTTGGCCCGAACGAATGGACTTCAAACTCTGTGCGGCAGGCGAGCTGACAGCAAATCTCAGTAGTACAATTCAGGTCAGCTACAGCGACTACTGCAACGGCTACAACAACAAATCATAGCTGTTGATTGTGACGAAAGCGAGGGCGAAAATTACTGTTGAGCTGATAACAATTTCATGAGTTTTATAGCATTTTTATGGCCCGAAACAGACGACACAGCCCACAGCGACAACATTTAACCGAGTTTCGCACTATTTTGTCAATCGTACGTCTGTCCGTACGTCTATGACTACACTGTGCAACATAGATTTTCGTTGAGTAAGAAAGAGAAAATATTCTTATTCTTAAAAAATATTTAAGCACATTGAATTTCTGGAATATTAAACAAAAATAATGTAAAAAAATGAAATTTTAAAAATTGTATTGAATGTGTATTGAAATAAATTCTTTATTAAAGTGTGATGGAAAAATTAACAAAAATAAAAACTGCATGGTATATTTTGTACATTCGTTTTTTGGGAAAAACAACTTTTATTAAAATTATTCTATCTTAATTATATTTTTCAACGATTTTCTTCAAGATGTTAATAAATATTCGAAAGCTTGTATTTCCTTCTATTTTCATTAATAAATATTAAAAAAAAAAATTTCTTATATACAAATTAAATTCTTAAGAAATAAAACAAAATTGCTAAAACTTTTGACTTTCATTGGGTTTCTACAGAACATTAGATGAATTAAAAAAAAAATTGCTAAAACTGTTCACTTTCATTGGGTTTCTACAGAAAATTATATGAATTTAAATATTTTTCAATAGAAAAACCAATATTTATCCTCGCAAAACCGTAAACTTCTAACGACAAAGCGATTCTTTTTCTTATTTATGACCCCAACTTTCATGTCATTTACCGACCGCCTCATGTGCGAAAATTGCTGTCACATAGTGTTGTCTATAAATTGGTATTTTCACTTGGAATATGAATTTGGTTTTATAACAGCTGCGCTACGATGCTCTTTGGCTATTTTGTGATTAATAAAAAGGGACAATATTTGTGAATTACGAAATGTTCATTCATTTGGATTAATAAAATTGTGATTTTAAATTTGCTGAAAATTGCTATTGGCTCTGCGCAATCAGTGGCTCATGTGTCACCAGCGCTTACTGCGTACAGCGCCATCTATTGCAAATGTGACCAACATGGCTACACGGCTTACGGCGGGTACGGTTGTTGCTACTGTGACGAAACAGCTGTTTCACTCCAATTAGAGGCAAGGCCTCAGCAATGTCAATGGCAATGACATTAATTTCACGTTTATGTTGCATATTTATTTGTTTGGTTAAAGTCGAAGGTCGTCTAGAAATTATGGATTTATAATCAACACGAGTCTAGAGTCGATCTTTAAATGGTTAGATTAGGTATTGGGGGCAAAATGTTAAACGACTTGGAAAGCATATAAAAAATCTATTACTTTGTTGAGAGCTCAGCTTTTACCGATGGAATCAGGATTGCATTTGATTGCAGCCATGGCACAATAAACAAGGTAGTGGCAGGAAGGAGCGAATTTTATTTTTTTCTCGTCAGAGTTCGGTAGGTTGTCAGAAATTTTTGTCTGTTTTGTTTACATTCGGCGAACAGCATTGCCAGTCAACTCTTTTTCTGTGGAATTTTAAGCATTTTTGCAATGACGAAAGAATATTATTTTTCCAACTTTTATGAATTAACGCAAAATCTGCGAACTATGGACTTAGCACTTTTGCCCCCTAATTGTAAAACAACAGATTAAAACAAAGAAGCTATGTACTTTTGCTGTTAATTGGTGTATTTTTACGTTTTCGAATAGACCAAGTGGTCCATTTGATGCTGGCAATACTGTTGGCAAGAGAACCGTCCGTCCGATTTGACAATGAACCGAACAAAAACACTAACAAAATACACGTGAATTTTTTCGCTCCTTCCTGCCACTACCTTGTTTATTGTGCCATGATTGCAGCCACTTGAATCTTTTGTGCAGTCTTTGCTTTAACCTTTTAAACTTTTTATAAATTTCTACACTATCTGAGTTTATAACTTCTAGATGGTTAATGGTGATATTTTTGAAGCGATGTCTCGTAGATACTCCCATATTTTGTATATGGTATGTACATAAGTAAGTAATGCCGCGTTAGGTAACCAGTGAGAATACGAAGGTCCTTTCGGTTTATCAAAAGGAGTTTCGGGAACATTTCTTTATCCAGTGAGGTTTTGTTTTGCCTGAAGTTGTCGTTTTGAATTGGACCATTGGTGAGCAAATTCCTGGTCTACCCATTTCATAGCCCCTTCTAAATGTGTCTTCTTGGTAGTCCAGAAAATGGTTCCGGACCTATTAGTGGGCGTAAAGCACTCTTCCGAGTATATAAATACATTCAATATCAGTTTTTTGAAGTCATAAAAATGTTTAATTAAAGTTTTACACTTTGGTGTTTCATACTAATAATTTAGAGAATTAATCTGGATCTCTACCATTGATCACAAGTGAAATCATTAACCGGATTTTTCACATATCTGCTTACGTATTCAGTACAAAGTCAGTTCTCTACTCTGTATTGGGGATGCCAGGGATATTCATTCTGTTTTTTTAACTTGAGCAAATGCGCAGGGGATCACTCCTATTAATGCAAATCGTTTGTTCAGGAAGGATATACAGGTTAGGAGGTTAGGATATACATGGTATAAGTCCGACAGCAGGAAAACTTGCCTACACCTGGGCAAGCTAGGATTAGTTTGTGCATTTGGCAACGAATCTGAATTGCGATGAGTAGGAATGAGTGGTACCGTCGTGTCTGGATATAGTGAACTAATTATTGCAAGGCCTGTTCACAGTACTGAGATTGTTCACTATATCTAGGTTAAAATTTTTGTTCGAAAACTCGTTTTATTTACTCAAAATACACTTTTTGTGTTTTGCTTCAAATTGCTTTCGAAATTTCGTTCAATATTTATAGGCTCCATGTCAATATTTGGGTGTTGACTATATCGAAGCGTTCACTATATAGAGTGTTCACTATACCCAGACACGTCTGTAAATGTAATGAGTAGTAAAATAAAAAAAAATTGGTTAACATTGTTTGAGGTTAACTTTTCTAACAGTTAAAACCCTTAAAAACTCTGCAAAATATATAAAAGTAAAACATTTTTTATGTATGTATTATGTAATTTTATGTATAATCCATGTATAATCGGATGTGTCAAATGTAGTTCAGCTATACAAATTTTAATTATAAGTAATGCAAACGTTTTATTGCAATTGTTTACACGTACAACAATAAAAAAACAATTTAAACACAGATGATACCTAATTGAACCAAACTCGCCTCGCATTAAGTGCAGACTAGAGCAATTTTAAAAATTTTGCTGCTTCAAACAAACGCAATCACGGAATTCGCCGTAAACAGGCAGTCAGCATGAACGCAACTGAAATTTGCTGTACCCTGCACCTAACACAACCGGCCACTCAGCTCACTCGGCAAGGCAACGACGACGATAGCAACAGCGACGACATTTCGGATTGGATTCAAAATGGAATTCAAAGAGACGCTGCGCAGTGCAAAGGTAGCCGAAGCTACAAAGCAGCAAGCAGGAAGGCAAACGCGCCCGCATTTGTAACATCAGCATTCCGCACGTTGCTTCGTTGCTGTGTCAGCAGCAGCAACAACAACAACACGAAGAGAAGCAAGAGATAGCAAAGGCAACGCAAAGCCGTTGAACTTCAACCATTTCGCCGATTGTGAGGGGAGCATCAGCAGTGCACGATGACGGCAACAACAAAACAATTCAACGAAAGCGACATTTGCTATCAGCAGCGACTAGAACCACAACAACACGGCACAGAAATGTATATGGCAGTGTGTGTGTGTGTGTCTGGTTGCTATGACAACAATGGCCGTGCAACGGAGGAGGAGAGCACCGACGGCCAAGCCGGTTGCCATATTTGATTTTAGAAATTCTGTATTGAATTTGTGTTCTTGTTGTTGTTTTTGCGGTTGCTGCTGCCGATGATAGTCGTTTCGTGCGAATGCTGTCGATACGAGTTGTTGTTGTTGTTGTCACTCTTGCTATTTTATGCTGTGCAGCAGTTGCGGTGGATGTTTTGCTGCACCACGGCACATCAGTTGTTGTTGTTGCTCTACCTCGTCAGGTAGAGTGTGGGCATAGACCGGCGCATCACCGCCACCGTTGGCCAGCAAATATTCAACATTTTGCCTTAGCAGCGCATGTAAATGAAGCGGTAAACTGGAGTCGCCACTCAAGTGATAAGGTGGCAATACCAACAACAACAACCAGAAATCGCGCAATCGTCTTGCATGGAAACAACAACATTGCGTTCGAGACGCTTCCGACCTCCACTTGCACTCGCGGCAAGTTTTGAGGAATGCCGTCAGCTGTTGGCTTTTTGGGTGTGGCTGCTGCGTTGCGAAACGCACTGAAAACGTAACAACAAACAAGTCATGAAAAAGCAGCTATAATTTATGGAACCTAAGGAAATCATTGACATTTCCAATACCAATTAAATTTGAACACCAATGGCGATGTCAACAAACGAACACTTATGGGCCAGTTACTCATGACATAACTTAGTTTTACTTGTCAGCTAGCACGACCTGGCATACCCGAAAGCTGTACAACTGGTTACCCGAGACATAGAACATAAACTTAGAACTTAACCGTAAACTTAGAAATCTGTTTCGTTTTGGTTTCTAAGTTTATGTTTACGGAAAACGCAAAAAATGTTGCCAATCTCTTCGGAATGAATTGAAAAGTAAACAAATTAAAATAATTTGTAAAATATACAAAATAGATTGCAATTTTTATTAGTTTCGTAAATATATTAATAATTTTAGTCGTTGGATGCTAAAACATTTAATAATAGCAAGTAAAAAAATGTCGCAAAAAGTTTGAATTTGATTGTTCACGAGATGGAGAAATCGAAGTGGCAATATTGTCGCTCAGCTGATCAGCTGATTTTTAAGTTTATGTTTACGGAAATAAAGTTTTGAGTAATCGCTCAAATTTTCTAAGTTTATGTTTATGGTTAAGTTTATGTTCTGTGTCATGAGTAACTGGCCCATTAATCATCAACGATTGTCTATGAATCATTTTTCAAATTTATTGACCGACACTTGAACAGCAGACCAAGGAATCGGTATTCGAATTCAAATTGAAATTAGAATCGAAAATTATTCGATATTCAATAGGCCATAAACCCAGACACTTTTACGATGGTCGTAAAAGCCGCGCTTCGGCAGCTTAAAACGATTAGCGTTTGGCGGAAAGGCACAACACATCCAATACTCAAACATATTGAAGTTTGTATGTACTCACTATGGCATATCTGTATGTGCAGATGTATCGAATTCGTTTATACGCTAAGATTTTAAACAATGCATTTTCATGAATATGTATGGAAATATTTTTGTTTTTCTACAATGAAATCAGATTTCAGCACCTGGGCAATGGCTCGAGCTCGGGTTGCTCCAGTGTTATGCACACCAGCTTGGAGTGAAGAGTTTACGAGGTAATCGATTTTATTTCCATTCATTTCCAAATGAGTTTATACACTTTGGACTCACATGCAAACTGTGTAGAGTCTGGAAGTGGTTCAACCGCTAACAGATACGTGAAGAATCAATACTTTTAGGGCCAAATCGATTACAACGCCTTTGTTTTAAAGTTATATACAAATAATTGCAGAGTCTTCTCTTATTCGAAATATTTAACACTTGGTTTAAACGCTCTCTTGTTCACAAGTTAAATATTTACACGGAGTACTTAGAGTTTCGTATGCAAAAAATTCATCAACTTTTGCTATTTTATGGAACTCTAAACCAGAGGTTTGCGCACTCTACCATAGGTTTTAATATTTTAAAAAAATTATCTGCGTAACCCGAAAGACCTGTCTGCCTGTAAAGTGCAACGAAATTAAAATATAATTTTCAACTACCTTTTTCTTTGCAGTAAACCCATCAAGTTAACAGTCCACTTGGCACATTTGAAGCTGAAAAAAATAAATAAATAAATATTTTATTATTTTTCTGTCATGCAAATAATTTCGATAAAGCCACCACCACTTGAGCCACAAGTCGAACATAAAAATATTGTTTATGATTTTACTTGGTCCTTGCTCTCAAATTTGGTGCAATTTGGCTCTCTTAATGCGAGAACTCAATTATCGAAATGGAAGCGATAACAACAATGCGAGTCGCTGCAGCATTAAATATATAATTTTTTCAACTTCAGCAAAAGCAACAAGTAGAGCAAAAACATTGAGGGGGAAAGCGGGCAAGAAAAGCTCAATTAAAATTCATTGAAGTGCGACGACGGTCAGCAGCGTCATGACGCCAACAAGTGCACCAACTAAGCGTCGATTTAATGGCACTGCGTCCGGTTGGAGACCTTACAACGCGCGTCGAAAGGTCCAATGTTACGCAGCCAGTTGCTCACACTTGCAAACCGTTAAAGCACTGACAAACATTTTGGACACAAAACGCGAAGTCAATGTCATCAAAAACAGCACCAGCAACAACAACAACAACAACCACACTGGCAGTGACAAAAGCCGTCCACAGCGGCGACGGCAAAATGAAGAAATGTGGAGTAATTGAAGCGGATAATTCACGACAGCAACTAAGTGGGCAGAATTTATAATGAGCGCCCCGAAAATTTAATGCTTCTTCTTGTGTGCTGGTTTGTCAGTTAAGAAGTTACTGAACCGAGCATTGTCTGCATTTTGTTGGTCGTAAGGCTGAGGAGACAGTTTGCACTCAGTTTTGATCATTTTCGGCTGTTATTGGTGCAGAGATTTGCGTACAAACTGTCGTAAATTTAAGGAGGACAACAATGAACAATTGACCATTCCATGCATAAGCAAACTTATGTGACATGTGCACATATAGCACATACATACATATGATTGTATGTTTGTATATATGCTGTCGCTACACCAGTCAGTCGGCCGGAACAGCGAACATGACACTTGTCGTTGGAAGAATATACAAAAATTTGTGCGGCAAGCAATGATTGTTTTATTTAAATTTATATGCCATAAATTTTGTTTTCCAATTATCGCAGACGAAGACGATTTGAACCCAAGAGACATTTAGACAGACATATTTTTGACTGTCTGGCCAGACAATTCGAACTGGGCATTGTTTACAGGACAAGTGTGTCGTGGCGCATAAAAATGTCAACTTTAATTAGTAGATGTTTTCTTTACAGACAGATTTATGTGCATTATAGATCGTCAGTTCTAATTAATATACATAATTCAAAGTAAAAATAGTTGTTGTTCGAAAAGAAACTGAAACAAATATTTAAATGAAATCACGAGGTTAAATTGTTGTAAGAAGAACATTCGGGGAATGTCTCTTAACAGAAGCGAGTATTATGTTGGTTCTGGATTGGCAGATATAATGAGGTGAGATAAGTTAAGTTCAACAGAGTGCAAGTTCAAGCTCGGAGGTTAAAAAATACGATTGAAAACATCTTCTCGGTGAAGACTAGAACAGTAAGAGTTGTATAGTTTCCAACTCTTCTATGACATTTAATGAGAATTTACCCCATAACGCAGAGTCCTGTGGTGAGCTCAATTACCTGCTATATAGAAGTATGACTCAGGGATAACATACAGTTTTCTTTATGGATACAGTGGGTCACAGAGCCAGGCAGGTGATATGTTCTTGCGGATCAACCCTTCAATATTAAAACATAGGGTAAATATTGGAGGTTATATCATACAATGCATCTTTCTTGATGTCTTATCTGCTGAAATCAGTTTTATTTTCACCATGATTCAAAGAAATTTCCGACTTATAAACTGACTTCCTTAAATTTACTCAGACTTTGAAATATTTTTATTTTATTTTTCAAATTTCAAATATTTCAAAATGTCAGCTTCCTGATTCTTAAACTGTCGGTTCTGCCAGTCTAACTAATGGTAATAATATCTGTTTTAAAAAATACTATGTTGAAAATAACAATTTTTCATGGTCATTGTCGGAAAGTTATTCAGAATTCGTTAAATCGGTATGTTCCAATCATGTTTTTATGACTAAGAAGTTTAATTAATATCTACATATGTACATATATTTTCAAAACAGAATCGAGAAAAATCATCTTATTTCCGAACACTTTGTGGAATGCAGTTTCACATTTCCTTCCGTCTGCTGCATCAATTCTGGACGTTTACCAACTATTCTTCCCACTTACTCACGACTAATTGACAAATTATCACAATTTCTCAGACTTGAAATATGTTTATTTTATTTTCAAATTTCAAATATTTCAAAATGTCAGCTTCCTGACTCTTAAGCTCAGACACTTAAATCAGACAATACATCTTTCTTTATGTCTCATCTGCTGAAATCAGTGTTTTTTTTTCACCATGATTCAAAGAACTTTCCGACTTATAAACGGAATTCCTTAAATTTACTCAGACTTTGAAATATTTTTATTTTATTTTTCAAATTTCAAATATTTCAAAATGTCAGCTTCCTGATTCTTAAACTGTCGCTTCTGCCAGTCCAACTAATGGTAATAATCTCTGTTTTAAAAAATACTATGTTGAAAATGACAATTTTTCATGGTCATTTGCGTGTCAGATTCTATGAATTTTTACATTTCACACAGCATCGCAGCCCTTTCGCCACATTGCCGACAATACGTGAGGGTAATTAAAAATTTTAATTGCAAATCTTAAAAAATTTCAAAGTCGCACACACACACCAAGCCGACTCGCAGTCATACACGAGTTGACATATTCCCAGCCGTGACGCGACAACGCACCACACACTTTTTTCCTCGCATGAGCGAACGGTTGACGCGCTCTGCGTGTGTGCTCCGTCGGGCACATTAATGAGTCTTCTCGTCTACTTGCCGGCATCGTTTTTTTCGTGCTTCTCTATTTTAATGGCGAAAGCGAAAGTAACATTTCGGTAGCAGCAGAGCCTTTCGGGCTGTTTCGGTGCCCCTGCAAAACATCCATAAAAAATGAAGGATTATGGTTTTATGGCCGCGTTCAGCGATTTCAAACAGATTGCAACAAATTATTGAAATACTGTATGCGCCGTTTCGTTTTTTTGCTCTCTTAGTTGTTGTTGTTGTTGTGTTAAATATTTGCTTTTGTGTTTTAACTTTTCGTTTTTTGAGAAGGAAGTTTTGAAAGTGAAATTAGGCATGACTGCTTGTGCGAATGCTGAGCAATGATGTTAGCCAGAAGCAAAATTGTTGTTGTATACAATTGTTGTTGTGTATGTTAAATAACCGAAGTGAACAAAATATTATTCGATAATTGATGGGTTTTAGTTTGTCGCAGGAAATTAAAGTAAATTATAATTTGTATTGTGTTGTCATTGTTTTCGAAGAGAATCGAGAAAGAAAAAGTTGTTTTTATTTGCTGTAAGATGGTAATTTGAACGAAGGAAGGAAAAGTTTTTTATTTGCTGTAAGTTGGAAGTTCAAACGAAACTTACAAAATCTTGAATCAAATAAATATTAGATAAGTGAAACTTTATTAATTGGTCAATCGTCCAATTTATGTGGCGTGAATTTTTATCCAAACTTAGTCGTAACAAACTTTAAGAAAA
Source organism: Melieria omissa (assembly GCA_963971225.1). Taxonomy (NCBI): domain Eukaryota; kingdom Metazoa; phylum Arthropoda; class Insecta; order Diptera; family Ulidiidae; genus Melieria; species Melieria omissa. The sequence goes on from OZ020267.1 coordinate 4,670,732, forward strand.
AAAAACTATATACTTAAACTCATCTAATTCTATTCAAATCTAAATCTATGATTCTAAATGAATCAGTAACCAGAAATTTAATCCATAACAAACCGAATCATTTAACTTTGGGAATGAGTGCATAAGTGGCGATTTTTAGGAGAAAAACAAACATGGGAAGAGTTCAGGTCAGTATGTAGAGAAAAGGTGTCTAGGGTTAGGGGTCTCAGGTACAAATTGAAATGCATTCCTTCGGCGGATTCTTCGCATTATGGTGACTGCTTTTGTATGAGTCCAATATGTGGCCCGTTGTAAGGAGTGTCCACCAAAAAACTAATCCCTCTTTTTTGATTTTTAAAATTTTTCAGGCTTTGCTTTTTTAAAAAGCTCACAAAAACTAATTGAATTTAGTTTCATTTTCATTTTAACTCTCGAGGGAAATGGCAGCGAACGAAATTCAGCAGCGAATAAAAACTGTGCACACTTTGAATGAAAATCCTACATGGACCCAAAAAAGTTTAAGGAACACCTCACTGTTGAGAGGGCTTCAGGTTCTGGGAGAAAAGCTGGTCCTGCCGGGGAAAATTTTGCCAATGCAGTGAAGGCGCATTTTAAGAAAAACCCGAATGCATCCGTCCGTGATACAGCATCCATAGTGGGAGTATCAAAAAATTTTGTCCAAAAACGAGAAATAATGCTCAACTCAAATTATATAGAGTGCAGAAAGTTCCGGATAGAAACAATGACAAGGAAAATGAGCCCAAAAAGCGAGCTAGAAAGTTGTGTGAGTAGTTTCTTACAAAATTCGGGTGCTGCGTCGTGGACGATGAAACATACGTTCAAGGCGACTTGCAACAATTGCCCGGGCAGCAGTTTTACATTGCCGCAGCTGAAGGAAAGGCAGATTTTTTGAGGGATCAGTTTTTCGTGGACACTCCTTAATACCACGAGTTCCTTCTTTTTGACTGGCACGACAGCCCGATTACGAGACTAACGCCTGGCTACCCGCAACCATCCATGTAGTGCGTGCGAGTGTTTTTACAAGGTTGGAAGGACCTACAGTTTTATGCCGATTCCGAGTTGGGAGCTTTTTCATAGGCAATTTTACTCTCAGAGGTTTGCCATTTCCTAATGAGAGGACAGCCGCCGAAAAAAATTGTTTTCTTTTCTTTTTTTTTCGGTGTTAACGCAACGCAGTATTGAACTCGCGGAGTCTTGACTCGCGGCCCAACGCACTAGCCAGCTGACGAACGGCGGCTGCTACCTGCTACGGCTACCACAAGTTCCACTTTTTTCAAATGTGTATGCAACACTTTTCACGCACATTTAAACGTATGGTGGATGAAAGAAAGGGGACAGTGATTGGCAGGCTTCCCTTTCCCTTTTTTCAGGTTTTGTCATATCCTGCCATCAGTGCACTCGCACGTTTCTTATAATTTTTATTTGATTCTTGTGGATAGATAGATATAGCTGATTGTTTAACCAGACCGACTTAGGAATCCATCCTAAAGCCTCTGGCATGGAAAGTCAGCGTGCTAGTTGGACTTTTAAGGTCGGTCTGTGGCTACTTGAGTACGACAGTTCTTTTTATGTAACCAAACCTCGAAAAAAATCTCACAAAACTTTGGAGCTAAGGAGTAAGAAGATTCTTCGTAAGACTCTTATTTCTATTCATAGAAAAAACTTCAGAAGAATGCTGACTAAGATTGCAAAATTTGTTTATCTTGTTTTCATTGGAAGCAGAAAGTTATATAAAATGTGTCTTTATTTGGAGGAACGTTGACAATAGGTCTGTTTGGGAACTTTTCCAGTAAAAATGGTCCAGTAAAAAATATCAGGAGAGTAAGCGAGCTTATGTTCCCAAAAATGAAACTATCCAAAAAAGTAAGCAAACAGGAATTTGTTAGAATTTGCAAGTTTTAACTCTTGGTTACACCAGTGGTACTTCGAACACCCACAATACACAGTAAAAAGGGTGTAAACAGGCGGGTTAAAGAAAGAAACAGCTGATCTAAAAGTTTCATTTGAGGTTTGAAGCGGTAGGAAAAATTAAGTTTTATCAGACATTTAATGCAAAAGGCAAATGTCGTTGGGCTCAATCCGCGATTCTTCCCTTTCAGCTGCAGCAAGCAAAGCTGAGCAAGACGGTTGTGGGTCAGCAGACTTGCGAACGCACACATTTTTTGCTGGTTTCATTTGCCTCCAAATGTTTGCAAAAATTATTTGTCTTTGCAGTCGATCATATGGCAGTCAGTGATATGTTTTTCTTGTTCTTCTTCTTACTGGCTAAAAGTTACTGGACGAAATTTCTCCAGTAAAAACTTGAAAGCTCTCACAAACTGAACTGTTACTTTACGCTCTCAGGTTCTGTCTCGTTGCAAGAGATTTGGCGTAGACAAACAGGATCCAGTAAAAATTTGTACAAATTTGTACAAATTCATATAAATGATTCGTTCCGAAACAGACCTAATGAAAACTATTTGTCTTCAAATAACAACTCCATGGGGAGAATTACTGAACGACTCTTTTAGAAGAACAAAAATGCACAACAAATTTTTGTTTTAGTAAAAGAATCAAAGACGAAAAATTCTTTTTGTCACTTGGGAGTACGATGACAAGGAAACATAACCCAAAAAATAAAGAAGAAGAACAAGCATATCAGAAAGGAATTAATTAGCCCCATTAGGATAAACATAGACATTGAAGACAGGTAAGAATTGTAAATTTTCCCTTAAAAAACTTAATTTTGTTTGTCACCAAATGTTTGTTTATAAACAGAAGGAAAATTCCATGAAAATGAAAAAATGCCATAATCGCTGGGAACTGAAACTGCAACTGTCCAACTGGGAAATTATTCAAATGGTTGAGGACATTTCTTGTGCACTTCCTGTGCATACATTCAGAATTATAAATCTGAAAACCGCTTCCAAGTTGTATTCACTGCTGCGGCCAAAACCCATTTCGAAATAAGAATTGCTTCGCCATGTTATTTCCTTCTCAAATGCCACATACAAAGTGCCATGTTGTAACGCATACATATGTACATAGGTTTGTATAGTAAATACATACAGACGTACGTACTGAATGAATTTGGTCTGGTTTATGCAAATCGGTTCATGATTTACGGCGTAAGCGTCTTTCTTATTTGTTTTCACGGAATTTTTGTGTTTGGTATTTTTAGCTACGCCAACGTGAATGTGCGCGCAGTTAGTTGAAGTTGTATGAGGCGTTGCGGCAGTCGTGAAGCAGGTTGTGCCTGGGGACACACAGGTTTGTCGCTGCCTACCACTCGCCACCATTGTGCGACTCGATGCCCATCATATAAATTAGTTTTATTGTATTCAAAAATATTTTACGTATAATTTTTATTCCCCATAAACTAAGCAGTCACTAATCGAAAAGGAATATTTATTGAAATGTTCGAGCATTGTGTGAGTGGGTGTGCGTGTGTGTGTGTCTTCTTCTTCGTCTTTTGCTGTGCGTAGTAGACAGGAATGCGAATATCGAATTGTTCAATACGGTGCCGGCAGGTTTTGGGGGCTGCGAGCCGAAATGACGGAAGCGAACATTGTTTACGCCAAATGGCTCGAAGGCACACAGAACAAGCGGGGGCACAGGTTGGCGGTGCAACGCATTTCGTTGCCCATTAAGGCCGCATCCCCAAAGCATGCCAAGTAAACACTTAATTGCGTCATTAATTGTTGGTTAGTGTGCCAGTCAGCGAGCCAAATGCACTCGGCGGACCGCCTGTCAAGCGCGGCTACACTTTGCTCCACTTCGTACTCAATAACAGCTGAAAATGAATCCACAACAACAACAAACGCCAAGCAACTGTAAGCCGAAAATCGAAAAGCAAACCAACGCCGAAGCGCTCTGACTGGCGGCAAGCGTTCAATATTAAGTGCGCCCGTTGAGTGCAACGCCCCTCCTCCTGCGGGCGCGCCCCGCTGGAGAGCGCGCACCACTTCAGCGCGCCCCAAGCCACTTTAGCGCGCCGCTGCGGCTGCTCTTAATTGCGCCAACGGCTGCGCAGTCGGCACCGCGTCCATTATGCAGCCGGACCCCCCGCCTTTATTTACTCTTTCACTTAGGCTGCGCGCTTGTGTATTAATGCGGCAAATTATTGTCAATACAATTGAATATTTTATGGCTGTTAAGTTGACAGTTTTTGCGCTCAAACGGCAGGCGTTGCTGCGCACACGCACACGCACACACACATAAAAGTGCTAAGCCGATTTCTATCTACCGGCGCATACTGTGAGTATTACACGATATTTATAGGCAAATACTTACGCACGGTGGCTAAAATTAGCCCATCTAAAGCGGATTGCTTGAAGGAAGACTTGCCAAATTGTTGTCATTAAGCAATGGCTGCAATTTTTTTAATAGTTAGTGCATTTATGGCATTTGAAAAGTTGGCAAATTTTCAATAAAGTTGAATATGAATTAAATAATATGAAAATTTGCCAAAGGATTAATTAAATTAAATATATATGTGAGTAATTTGGTACTGGTTCACTGATTAGAACGTTGAATTGAATAATTAGAATGTTGAATGTAAGAATTAGAACGTTGAATGTTCAGTAAGAACTTTTTGGGTTCAACGTTTGAATTGCAACTCAGCTAATACGAAAAGAGCACAAATTATGTTGAGTCAAGTAACATCAGCTCACGGTTGCCACTCGACTAAATTTTTGTTAATGAAATTTTTCTAGGAAAGCTACCAAAATGTCCAACGTCTCACTACTCTGGGTGCCAGGGCACAGAGGCATTGTAGGCAACTGCGTTGCGGACAAACTAGCCAGAGCAGGCACATTGCTCGCTGAGGCCTCGTCCTTCCTCCCAGTGGGAGCTCCTATTGCATCGATTAAATTGATGCTCAGACAATTTTACCAATTTTACCGAAGAGGAACAGTCTTGCAGTATCTCTCGACTAACCTGGCCTTCCTATAACATGAAACGGACTAACCAGCTGCTTAACCTTAGCCGTCACTCAATAAGCACAACGGTCTCGGTGCTCACGGGTCACTGAGAGCAATCGAACGACTACTGTCGAGGATGCGGGTCCGAGGAGGAGGAGGAGACCGTTCTCCACCTGTTGTATCAGTGTCCTTCATTAGCCAGAAGAAGACGTAAGTCTCTCGGTTCATCTTTCTTTACCAGTCTAACCGAGCTATAGCCTCTGAATGTCAAGGATATAGCCAGGTTCATAACGGAATCTTCTTGGTTCTCAGCGCTGTAAGGGGGAGTCGCGCCATCCACTGTGGTATCACAATGAGCCATAAGTTGTGCTTAAGTGAGCTTCTCACATAGGAGGCTGCCACTCCAACCTAACCTAACCTACCAAAATGTAACCATAGAAAAAGAAAATGAAAATTCAGTCTTTGCTTTAATATTCTGTTAATTAGTTTCGTATTTTTCCTAAAACTTCAAACTATTCTAAGGACCAATAAAAAATGTATTCTTGAAACCACATAGGGTTCAGAAGTCCACAAAGTAGCAATGTGCCATATGGCATCAAAATAGCGAAAGTGTTAACTGTTGCCAAAAAACAGTTAGGTCTCTCCTCATGTCGAGAAGTTTTATGCTATTTGATGCAAAAGAGTCCTAACTCAAATTCTGACACTTTTGACGAAATAAATTTTTGTTGAAGTTAATTTTAAGCAAAGTTCTGACAATTTTAGTATATATTTTCAAATAAAAACATTCATTTCGAATGTTCAAAATTATTTTTCAACTTTTTAACTGTCATTTATAATTATTAAATTCAGCAAAATTGACATAACTTTCAATAATTCAGGAACTATTGAATTAAAATATCATCAAACAAGTCATAACTCAGAATTTTGAATTTTTTAGTGTATAATAAAACAAATCTTTGTAACCTAACCTAAAGCATAATTTTCTACTAAACGGTCTATACTTTATTAAAAAAAAAATTTTATTCAGCTCGAAAACAGTTTTTTGCGTTTCCTGAAAAATTAAAAATGTTGAGTTGTGTCACTTTTGTAGTGGGTGTGCGAATATGCGAGCAAAAAACCAAAAAAGTTCACATCTTACTTCGCTACAAAATCAAAACTATCCTAGAATTCACTTACGAAAAGTCATCAAATACAAATAAAAGTAACCCAGTAACAAAGCGAAAAAAAATTAACCCATTTTAGTTAAAAGTAACTAACTGTAACCAACCGTACATCAGCTGACAGCGACAAATCTCTTAGAGTTTTCACTGTTCTCAGAGAATCAGAGATGTGAGAAACGATTCAACTTTATACGTTTTACAGTATTTTATTTACACTTTTACAATATTTTATTTTAGTTACAATATTTAATATTTCTTGTAACGGATTAGCAGACTATCAAAAAATCACAACAAACAAAAATTAACCCATTTTGGTTAAAAAAAACCAACTGTGGCAACCGTACATCAGCTGACAGCGACAAATCTCTTCGAGTTTTTACTGTTTTCAGCGAATCAGATTATTTACAATTTTACAAGATTTTATTTTAGTTCCAATATTTAATATCTCTAGTAACGGATTATCAGATTATCAAGAAATCTCAACAAACAATCTCAAAATTTCCCTTGGAAATTTTCCCATCTTCCTCCATTCACATCTCTCATTGTATTCTGCAGATATGTTTCCTCAACACTTTCACCAAACAAAACCAAAATCATCAAATCTTGCGCCATTTTAAAATTTAAATCCAAAATAAATAACAATTTACGATAAATTTCGACAGCAACCATTTCGGGTTTGTTGGCGGATAATGATTGTTTATGGTTGTAAATAAACGCCCCAATGAACACAACTGTCACCGCACAACCAGCAACTTTCATGTTACTTTACTAACAAAACGCAACTTCTCATGCTTTCTTAAAAAAAAAATCATGTAAATGGGCTGTGACCCCATTTTCTGTTGTCGTTATGAAAGAAGAACTACAGAAAATCCCATTGTCATTGCAACTGCAACAATGTCAGCCATTAAAACAATTTGCATTGACAGTGTTGGCATTAAGAAACACAAAGGTGACATGCACAGATTTTGGTGGATTTTGGTTTGTGGGCACAATTTGAAATTTTAAGAATTTGCGCTGCACGAAAAGTGGGCGTGCACGTTGTGCGTTGCGCTTCAGCCGTCTAACCGCCTAACTGCCAATAACTTAGTGTCTTATGCGCCGCATTAACCGCATTCAGTCGTTTCCAGCCCAGCCAACCTTTGCTGCTACGCTAAGTCGAGCGGTGAATGTGGCGTGTCGCTGTCAAAAGTCTCATCTTTTTCTGGCTTGCAAATGTCGCGTTTTACAATTTATTGCACATGGCAAGCGCGCTGTCAACCGGCGACGGCCACATGCTTCCCCACTTTCCCAGCGCTCAGCGCATGAGATGCGCGGCAACTCGTGTAACGCAGCACATTTCAAATTCCTGTTGGCGTGAAGCTTAGTGCGTGCCGTGATTTCACATGCATATTGTTTATCATATAAATAAGAAGAAGAAGAAGAAGACGAGAAAATGCTTGAGTATTGTTATACAATATTAAAAAGGGATATACGTATATCAGATTGAAACATGCTGATCGATGCCATTTTTGTTGGAAGAAACTTTGGGGAGTGTCTTTTGCATGGCAAGTGGGTTGGCCGGTCTGGCTGGGATCGGCCGGATAGAAGACTGCCAATGTTTTGCATTTTTACGACTGTATACACTCGTATATACAGTATGCAAATAAAATGTGCATATTTATGAAAAACTTCAAGGCAGTAAAAATGATGTTTTAACGCATGACAGCTTTGATATTTGCCAGAGGAAGTCTGTCCGCGATTGGAATGTGTGTTTAATACTTATTTAAATATTATTTTTAAGTGTAGCTATAATAAAAAAACTATTAAATTAATTTAGGTTATAGTTGATGTAGGCCAAAGCAGACGAGGTCATAATCCATGGTGGTGGTATGTTGTATGGGACCTAGGAAGAAAGATTTTCCCAGCTGTATGCAGAGCAACTGATGCCTGAAACGGAAGCCAAGCTATTTTGAATGATAAATTTTCACCCGTTTTGCATTGCTACTGCATTTAAAACCTCATATTTTCCATATACCTCTGTCGAACTTGACAGAGATTATAAACAGACCGGTTTGGTATCGAAGATTTAATTGCGAACCAGTAATTAACTGGTTTTTGCATTCGCTACGCTTCAGTCATGCGCCATGGCTGCAAATAAATTTATATGAATATGAATTATTTTGAACTTTTAAACGCTGCAAAACAATACAGCGAATTGCATAAATGATACTAAATGCTTTTGACTTGATAGCGCTTAAATATGTATATGGTATATAAATAATCGAATACCTAATCGTTTATATGAAGTTTAATCGAATCTAAAAACACCGATTGGAACAAAAGAGCGCCATAACAATAGATCTAGCTTCATAAATATCACCTAATGTTTCTTAATTGATAGAGGTTAGATATGTATAAAATATACATAAACTACCAACCAATCATTTCCATGAAGTGGAGTATAAGTGATTCCAGAAAAACCAGTTTGAATAATCCAACTGGTCTCAGTCTCATGTAGCCAAAAATTTGGCTGTGTGGATAATATTTGTTGAAATCTTCTTTTACTTATCCTTAACAGTTGAGGAACCACTTGCTGAAAGAATTCTTACTAAATTGATTGAAACAATGGGTTTCAAAGGGTAAGGATGCAATTAATAATACCTGGATTTTGAGCCAGGGATGATTAGAATTCAGAGCACAATTTCGACTGCCTCATAAAAATATAAAAATATTTGCAAAACAGTTTGTTCTCCATGATAATTCTCAAACTGTCTTTGAAGTATGGACGAAACAGCGTCTCTTCGCCTCGTCCCTTCGATCTAAGCGATTCGAATATTTTAAAAACAGTTTAAGTCTATGGAACTGTTACTTTTTAAACTATCCTTGACATACAAACAGCAATTAGTAAAATTAAGATTAGAATTCAAAATAGTTTTAACTCTATGAAACTGTTAACTCTCGCATGCGTACCTTGGCTGCAATGCGTACGTGGCCCGATGTTGGGTCCTTGGAACGAGCGCACATCTAGAATGCTAGAAGCATGCCTTCCATCAATCACCAGGGGGATAACCAGGTCGCCTTGGGGATATCGAGGTGCTGAAATCTGGTGCTACTAACTACCATGTTTTGTGCCGCGGCGAAATCGATCAGCCTCAGACCGTTGTTCGTAGTGGTTGTATGGAGGCTGAACTACCCGACTGTGGGACCAAATATACCTTCTCGCCCGACCTTTGCATTGAAGTCCCCGAGGACGATTTTGACGTCATGGGCCGGTCACCCAACGTAGACGTCCTCGAGCTTCGCATAGAAGGCATCCTTGGTCGCATCGTCCTTCTCTAAAGGCTAAAGTATTTAGCCTTGATGCGGATTCACCGTAGTGAACCGAGAGACGTGGTGGCGTAGTCTCTTGCTGACCACAAGTCCGCAGCCAAATTCGCTGTAGTAGATGTCGCAGTCTGCTCGCTTGGAGCAACCTTGTCCTGTCCATCGCATTTCTTGGATGGCGGTGATGTCAGCCTTAGATTTTGTGAGGGCTTCCGCCAGTTGGATAGAGACACCTTCCCCATAGAAGGTCCGGACATTCCAGGTGCATATCCTCAAATCGTGGTCCTTAAATCGTTTGCTTTGGTCGTCAACACTGTGAGTTCCTTTCGAGGCTTGCTTTCTGGCTTTCATTGGTAGTAGATCTTACGTGGCGAGCACCAAACCCTGCGTACAATCCAAATTTCAAGTCCTGGGATTGGACTCGCTGCACAAATTAATTCACTATTCAGTGGGTGCCAAATAGCTGTCCAGAAGGGACGCGCGGAGGCTGTGTTTCGGCTTGGATTGGACAGGGAAGGTTGAACGCAATCAGAGACAAAACCTTGTATGTCCGCTCCCTTCCTATTCTTGAAATCCTGGAACCTTGAAATATTAACGAAACAGCGATTAAGTAGTAGAATTTAGAAAACATTTTCGACTACCCCAATCGCTATTCATCTCTTAGATCTATGAAACCGGAATATTTTCAGAACAATTGTTGTTCTATAAAAATTCTCAACCCGTCCTAAGCATCACAAATATTTCTTACATTTTCAAAAAAAAAAAAAAAAATCATAAAAAGTTTAAATTCAAAGGGTTTTTACAAGCAGTGCCAAATCTGAGTTGTTCGTCAGTCTATAAATTTCGTACACCTCACACTCGACTTTGCTCTTTCAACATCGTCGTTAGGTAGAAATTTTTCAATTGGATTTAAGGTTTTATGATCGACTTTCTTTCACTTTGTGCACACTTTTCTTGCTTGTTGTAGTTTTTGTATATATTTTTTTGCACCTTTTATGATGCTTCGTAAAATTCTAAAATTGCAACAACACCAACCAAATGCGACTTCGCACAACCCTTTGTGCTGCAACGTGGAAAATGTTAAATTTGACAACACGGAAAAGTCACCGCTGTTCGCCGTTTTACAGCGGCAATAACAAAGCGAGGCTCTGTGGTAAATGGCTATTTTATTGCTGCACGGTTCCTTGTTGAGGCCAAATTTTTGAACGGAACTAACAACAACGACAAAACAACGAGTCGCAGTTGTTTGGCGACATAAAAAAAAAAACGAGAAACGTTTACGTGGAATATGAGAAATTACCAACACCGGCGCAATTGCCATGTTTTAGCTACAAACATTTTATGCTCGCTTTCATTTATTTATGTATTTGTTGCTATTTTTCATTTTAGTTGTTGTTTTTGTTTGGTCGCGAGGGTCAGCACTGTGAAAAGTGCTGAGGGCACAAGTACTCGCACCCAACCCTTTTGGCAGCACGAAAACTGCTTATTTGAAAAAAAAAAGGTAGTTGCTGGCTGAGGCCAAATTTCACGGCTGTTGGCAGCAGCAATGCGACACAGAAGTCACCTGATGCGCGCTGCGTTTGGAATTTCGCAGCAGACTCTTTTATGGTTTGTGCATTTTGTTTGGTGTTCCAAGTGACGCCGAATCGAGCAGCAGGTGAGCGCAGACTTTGACTGGCAATTTCAGGAAATCGAATAGACGTAAAGGATTGCGAAATCTCGATCTCGTGCTGAGGCGAACTTTCACTTGAAGTCGGGGTTCGGCACAGTGGAGCAAAATTTATATTTGTAAATACTTTGTTGGTCGGTTGGCTTAAATAAATAAATAAATAAAATAAATAAAATAAATAAAATAAATAAAATAAATAAAATAAATAAAATAAATAAAATAAATAAAATAAATAAAATAAATAAAATAAATAAAATAAATAAAATAAATAAAATAAATAAAATAATAAAATAAATAAAATAAATAAAATAAATAAAATGAATAAAATAAATAAAATAAATAAAATAAATAAAATAAATAAAATAAATAAAATAAATAAAATAAATAAAATAAATAAAATATATAAAATAAATAAAATAAATAAAATAAATAAAATAAATAAAATAAATAAAAAAAATAAAATAAATAAAATATATAAAATAAATAAATTACATAAAGTAAATAATATAAATAAAATAAACAAAATAAATAAAATAAAAAAAATATAATAAAATAAATAAAATAAATAAAATAAATAAAATAAATAAAGAAAATAAAATAAATAAAATATATAAAATAAATAAAATAAAATAAATAAATTACATAAAGTAAATAATATAAATAAAATAAACAAAATAAATAAAATAAAAAAAAATATAATAAAATTAATAAAATAAAATACATAAAGTAAATAAATTAACTAAAATAAATAAAAAAAATAAAATAAAATACAAAAAATAAATAAAATAAATAATATAAATAAAATAAATAAGATAAATAAAATAAATAAAATAAATAAAATAAAATAAATAAAATAAATAAAATAAATAAAATAAATAAAATAAATAAAATAAATAAAATAAATAAAATAAATAAAATAAATAAGATAAATAAAATAAACAAAATAAATAAAATAAAATAAACAAATAAAATATGATAAATGGTGAAAGAAAACAAATATTATAAATAAATAATTATTTAATAAAAAAATAAACAATTCCAAATGTCTTGAAACCAAATTTAAAAAAATATAAATTATGCTTAAAACAAGTTTATTAAATAAGTCATCGAAATAATGAAAAGTACATCCAACGGAATTTAGAATGAATGACAAATATACTTCAAACGGTCTTAGTTCAATGTCAAAAGATTCAAATATGCCGCGAAAAGCAGCACTTATATTTCAGAATATGATCCTAAAAACGTATTAAATTGACTCCAAATATTTACATGTACTTTGGTGAATATTTAAAAGGGTTCAGAAAACATTAGATAAACTCTAGAAGTCCTCAAATGTAGTTCAGAAATTATCAACTGAATTTTAAAGTAGACAAATGTGCTTCAAAAAGTATCAAACTAACATCAAAATAATTTGATTCACTAAAGAAAACAGCAAATGATATAAAAAGAAAATTAAAATGACTCGTAAAGTCATGAAATGAAATTCAGAAAGCATTGAAAAAAATTTAGAATAGTCAGTGGCGCATACAGGGTTTCATTTTGTAGGTTTCCGTATGCAACTTTTGAGCCCAATACTGTTTGAAATCATATTTGCCATTTGTACTTCTTTTTTTTTTTTTTTTTAAACAGGAACAAACGCGCAGGGGATGACCCCTATAAATGCAAAGCATTGCGTTGGTTCAGGAAGGATATAAAGGTTAGGAGATAGGGTTATGAGTAAAGTGTTTATGGGCTCTTGCCTTGAACCCATCGAGATCATAAGTGCTGGGGAAAATATCCGCAGGGAGACCATTCCACAGCCGCGCTGTGCGGGCCAGAAACGAACTTTCACTGTAGTGCGTAGTGCGCTGGAACATCGTTTCGACGTGGAATGCATGGGCGCCAGTGTTCAAACGGGTTGCCCGGGGGAATACCCGGAGTGATGGCATCAAGCTGCCCATCTCCACTGAGCAGTTGCCGAAAAAGTATCGGTAAAATAACACCACACATGCCACGTTTCGACGATGTTCTAAGGAGTCAATAGAGCTTTCATAACAAACAGATAATTAAGGAATTGGAGCTCCCAAAAAACCTTCTTACGTTCACCACGTTCAAGAATGATTTAAAAAGTTTCAAATTAACTTTTCATAGTCTCAAAATCACAGCATAAATGCATAAAATGAACCTTAGAATAGTGAAATGTACTTTGAAGGGAACCAAATCGACATTTAAAGAATATAAAAATATTAAGTTTCAAGTCAAACATCATTAAAACATAGCAAATTTACTTTCAAAAGAATCAAAATCACTTCAGTATAGTCAAATAAAGCATCAAAATAATTTCAGAATATTTTCATGTATTGCAGTTATCATCAAATGAATTTGTAATTCAGGAAGCATAAAATTTATTTTGGAAGACCCAAATGTACCTAAAAAGCATCAGATTAGTTTAAAATAGTCAAACAAATAAATAGATAAATACAAAATGTAAAAAAAATGTGTTAAAATGTCTTTAGAAAGCTTAAAATGAACTTCAAAAAGCACCAAATGCCCTGAAAAAGATATAAAATCAGTTTCAAATAAGTCAAATATGTATGTCAAATGTAATTCAGGAAGCATCAAATTTCTTTAAGAACAGCCAAATGTACTTCAAAAGGCATCAGATTTCTTTTAAAATTGTCAAACAAATAAGCAGATAAATAAAAAGGAATTAAATTTGCTTCAAAAACATTTCGTTTAAATTTAATAATTTAATTTAATTTTAATTTAATAATTTAAATTTACTTTACTTTACAAAAAGCATCAAATGTTTTGCAAAAAATTGAAACAAAATTTCAAATAATCTAAATGTGCTTCAAAAGAGATCAATTGTACCTCAGAAATCATCAAATAACTTTTAGAATGATCAATTTAATCTTCAAATAGTAAAACTCATTTCAGAAAGTCATCTTAGAACCTCTTGGTGGTCTTAGGTCTTTCATCTTAGATCTCTTTCTTCCAGCACATTCAACGATTCTATATTCCAATTAGCATTAATGGCACTCGTTTTCTTTATTTATAATGCCAACATTTTCCTTCTATCCACTTTCCGTAAACTATTTCCCCGCCTTGCCATCACATCGTTTTACTCTACTTTCCAACACCAACGAGTCTTTGCCAACATTTTCCTCTGTGGCACATTATTTCTGATGAAGCAGTAAGTTTTGGATAATTATTTATTTCGTGTTCAATGCCAATTAAAATGCCAATTCAAATTCCAATTCCAATTCCGTTTCCCATTTCGTTAATGTCATCGCACTCGTCGAACGATGAGCTTTGCATAACACATATTTGCAGCGGCGTAGGGCAGCGCCGGGTGGGGGACTATTTACTCATTAGTTGCGAGCGAACGGGCGGGTGGTCCGTCCGCATTCCTGGCGCGGCCAACGCATTGCGCAGCACATTTTGAATTAGAACACAGCACAGCGCCATTGGAAAATGTTGGCGCTCCATGAATTCCAATTTGTTTAAGCGTCCGACGACAAAACGCCGAGGGGGTGCAGCCTGTTTGGAGAGTGTGGGAGAGTGTAATTACGTGGAATGTTCAATTAGATTAAAACGGAGCCTTAATCAAATTTTGTAGGCAACTGAATGCAGCCTCGAGAAACGCCATCGGTAATCGGTAGTCGACGAGGCATAAATTGATCAATTGGGTAAAATTAAAAAGCACTTTCTCCATATGCTGCATACATAAGTATGCAATATTCGATGGTAATCAATAAATTACGCCACATCGAAATAGTTGCAGTCACACACACGCACACATACAATGAGTGGGAGGGACATGCCGCCGTTGAAGTCACGCCGTCAAAGGCCAAACTGCTTTTACCACCAACACATGCATACTCCACCGCCCCCGCCCATCAATCGGTCGCATCACCTTTCTCTATTTGCCATCATCATAAATTACCGAAGGGAAAAAGTGTACCTAGATGGAAATTGTGCAATTTTATTAAAATTCGTTTTCCCTCTATGCTCTCCGCTGCTGTTGTTGTCACGCCTGCTTCGTCAGGTGGTGCTTGCGCACTAAGACTACTTCCCCCTATCGGCCACATCTCCGCTTCTATCCTTCAGCGCCACATTGCATGGCGGCTCGTGCTTCGTTCAAAGTTACCACTGTTGGTTTGTTGTTGTTGTTGTGGTTAAATTTTTATATAAACGTCCTTAGATTGCACATATAAATTACGGAAAAAGCAACAGCAACAGCCAGTAGCGCATCCGGCCACCGCAGCATCCCCGCTCTGCTGCCACACCGAACTGCTGCTAAACTGCGATGAGGTGCGGTGGGTGAGGTTCGTCGAACGCCAAAAAGGTGGCTTACGGTTTGTTGGTTTTTCGTGCAATATTTGTTATGTAGGTGAGTTGTGTGTCTGTCGGCAGACATATTCGTAACTTGCCGCTGATATATGTTACATGCGATTTGTGCTCTTAGACAATTTGTATATGCCACAACAGCAACATAGCAACAACAACGTAACCCATCAGTAAAGTTGTAACAACAAGCACACAAGAGCACGAGACATCAGGCTTTGGTGTTGCAGGGCCACAGCCACCAACTGACATTTCTGGTATTTGCCTTGTCATCGTTTGTTTTCCACTTAATGTGCGCCGGCAAGTAATCGGCCGTAGTTGCGCCAAGAACTGGTACACTGGACAAAATTTGCGGATTTTAAAAACAAAACTTGTTCAATAGACTTACAGCTTTCAAACCTTTTCTTCCCCTTCTCCCCTCACCCCTCGACCAACTTGTTGGAACAGTCTAGTAAATACCTCCATTTGAAAACGACTTGATGTTCCTTGCTTAAATCTTACATTGGGTGGCAATAATGCCTCGTTTTCACTTTGACCAATTCAATTTTTAAATATAATGTTTGGCTCGATTGAACTCAATTATTGTATATAATAGAAGAGTTCAATAATTAAAATGAATGTAATACACATAAATTTAGAGATTTAAAGATTTTATTCGAATTTAAATTTTAACAAAAAGGTATTTGATGGAAATCGATTCCGTACGATATAGCAAGAGAAAATTATTTGCCTTCTCAAGTTCAGAAGATTAGCTGTCAAATATTTTAGAAGATTTTAAGTTTAAAAAAGTGTAGCCAACTGATTTACCCCTGTAGGCCTCATTTCGCGTAGACAATTTATGAAAAGTATAGCCTCGATTTCAGTTTGTCGAATTTAGGTTTCAACCACAATGTTTCCTAGTTATCTTCTGGTATAAATTAGATAATTTTAAAGTGTATTGTTATAGTACCAAAACAAAAAACAAATACTTGGACAATATTACAAGCGCGGTATGTTAAAGTAGGAAATTTCCAATATTTTTCCAAATAGAAGATATGTTACAAAGTATATTAGTAAGATGATCTTACTGGGATATATTTATAAGATGTTATAGTATCGAGTAAACTTTTTGCCGGCCTCAACAGTTCAACAGGTTCAACGACAGCTCGTTGGTTTGAGTCCTAGCTTGGGCTGATGCAGCACTTATCTACTTTATCGCTATCCATGAAGCAGATGAAAATTGCAAGAATCGCTATATCTAGAGCTTTCTTTTGTACGGTAACTTATAATGAAATTTCGCGTTCAACATTTTTCCCATACACACTAAAGGCTTGATTACACGTAACGAGTCGAGTGACGAGACATCAAAATGGTACTAGGCCGAAAGAATTGGGATAGCGAGCAAAGGAGACGAGTTGTTCAAACGTATTTTGACACGTGGCGAGTCAGTTCGGTTTTACAATGCACAAAATGAACTAAGCAACTCGCGCAATTAAACTCAACCGAGCGAAAAGTGGTGTGTGACGCATACCGCATGTCACGAGCGATTCCGCATGTGACGAGCGATTCCGCGAATCGCTGCGAAAAAGAGAAAAATGTAACGGTAAAGTAGTGCTCGGCCTAGCAAACAAAATGTGATTCTAGTGACTCTCTCGCCACTTTCATTGGTCACTGACTCAATCAACAACTCGCCTTACTGTTTAGACGAAACGAGTACTCGTTCGAGTTGCTGTCTTGTCACTCTACTCGTTACGTGTAATCAAGCCTTAAGTCTCAAAAATCAAGTTTTGTAAGAGATTTGAGTACCAATTTGAATTAAGTACGAAATAAACACTAAAACACATTTTCAGTTTTGGCTTAATTCTGGCGTTCAAGTTAATTTCTGAGCTTTGATGTATTCAGAGACCTATAGTAGAATTTTATGGCGAATATTTTCGTGGTACATGTTGTCCTTAAAAAGTCCTGTTTTACAAGACATTTTTGGCATTTTAGAAAAGAAGGGTCAAATTGACGCAAACAAATAGGAGTTACAGGGTTAAAATGCTCCACAAAAATGTTCTTCCTAGTATTTTACCTCAAATTTCTGAACACATCATATACCTAAAATGTGAGGTTACATGGTTTTCGTATGCCGATTCACCATAAGAATGTGCAAAGGGGAAAACTTTGACCCCCCCTTAAAAAAAATTCAGACGTAAACTTTCAAAACGCCGATACACGTATATTTTTTTTTCACCCCCTCTACCAAAATCCGTTGTCAGAACCTTGTTATTTTTTGTTTGTGTTGTATAGTGTTATTGGGACTTAATGTGGTATTTTAGTCTATAAATTCGAAAAAATCATTTATTTTTTTTAATTTCATATTTTCAAAGGAATAAGCCTTTAAGAGGATTTACGGAAATTCGAATTATTTTCGGAGTTATAGTTAATTTTGTGACGCACCACTCAGACTGCCCAAAATTTAACTGTAAACTTTAAACACGTTTTTCTCGAAACAACTTTTGCGATACGGTTGACATTATATTCCAAGGTCTAATGCACCGATTTAATTGAAATTTGTAGCAGACTTTCTCAATACTATCAAAATTTTCTCTAAGTTGGGGTTTTTGTCATTTTTTTTATTTTTTTTATTTTTTAGAAATTACCAAAGTTGAAAAAGGAGGCAAAAATTAACTTTTATTTTCAGAAAGACGCCGATTTGTGCAAACATTTTTCTTTTTAGGTCGGCTACGTCCAGATAATTTTATAATTTAATTATAATTTTTTAATTAAGAATTAACCTGTAAACTTTAAACACTTTTTTTCGAAACTAATTTTTTTGATACAGTTGACATGATATCTCAAGTTCTAATGCACCGATTTACTTCAAATTTGCAACAGACTTTCTTAACCCATTAAAACCTGACCCCAGAAGGGCTTGTGCGATTTCCATAAAATTTTACACAATCTTAGTAATTGACCTAATCAAGAAAAAAAACCAAGAAAATAATTCATACCCCCACCCCCTGAACCAGGAGGGTACGTTGCGCAAACGCAATTTGGGCCTTAGTCACATACAAAACATAAAATTAAAAAAAAAAAAATTTTTTTTAAATTTATTTTTAAATAGTTTAGCATTACAAAATGCAGCCCACAAAGGGATTTTGATAGGTTTGAAGAATAAGTATTTTTAATTGAATTTCAAAAATTCCCCAAAAAAACCCTTTGACTTTGGATCGAAAAAAATATATGAATATTTAAAAAATTTTGAAATTTGAGTATGGCAGAATCTAAAACGATCAATTCGAATCCAATTCTACCCATTTTCAAGTCTTATATCTTTATGAATTACTTAATGTAGCGAAATTCCCAAACGTTGCGCAAACGCAACGCTCAGGGCTTAATGGGTTAATACTATCGAAATTGTCTCGACGTAGGGATTTCTGTAATTTGTTTTTTATTTACTATTTTTTCAATTTCCCAAAGTTGAAAAAAGGAGCAAAAAGGGGACTTTATTTGCAGAAAGATGCCGTTTTGTGGAAAAAAAGTTTTTAAATCGGCTACTTCTAGCTAATTCTACATTTTTGTTTAGTAAGAATTAACCTTATTTTTATGTTTCAAATCACCAGGAGAATTGGAATCACGTCAACTAGGAGACATCTTTGTTTTGAGTTCCAACTTTGCCGGCCTCTACCGACTTCATTTTTGGATTTATTTTTTTGTAACTACTTATTATAGGTACATTTTTATACTTTTCTAATTTTAGCCGATAAAAACGTGGATGGTATTTTTTAATTAATTAAATTTTTTTTAATTACGCCCGTAAAATCACCTCAAAATCGAGCCTGTACACTAAAATACCTCCTTAATATTTGAACATTTTCATTCATTCATTTTTCTCTTTTTTTTATTAATTTTTTTAATTTTCAGGCTACTTTCAAAAAAATAATAAAATAAAAAAAATATAAAAAAACTAATAAAAAATAAAATTTTGCACAGTGTAATTAGAAGCACGCGTCCGCGCCCATAAGCCAGCCCAACTAGCAGTTAGACCGTCCGTCGAAGCGGCAGCCAGCGTGGCTGGAGCGAAGCGGGACTGAAGAGGACAACAAGGAGTCAGACGGACACACGAAATATTCCGCAACGCTCCATTGTGCACACAGCGGCAGCACTCGTTTTACCAAATAATTTATGGTTACCAAAATTCAAACTTTTCTTGCTCGTTTCTGCGCAAAAGTTTTGCTTAGTTTTGTATTTCTTCTTATTTATTTAGTTTTTTTCGAGGATTCTCTCTCCGCTCAACGTGTCCTATGTTCGACAATATTTTTGGCAAATGCTTTTTGTTGTTGATATTTTGACGTATTTCGTTGTTGTTGTTGTTAGTTAGAAATGTTCCCACTGTACCCACTGCGCACTCCAATCTAGAGAAATGGCGGCGCGGGGTTTTGTGCCGAAAATTCGCCCTTCGCATTTACCATTTGACAGAGCGGAAAGCGAAAAGCAAAAAGCGAGACCTGACGTGGGTTTTGCCAGCAAACACGCTAACTGTGTGGGAGTTAACCGTTGCGGCGTGCACGTACACGAGCCAAAGGTCCAAAACGTTTGCAGCTGACGCTGTTCGTTTCGGTGGGTGAATTTGGGCGTTTTGTGGGGCCCAGGAAATTACTTCGGAGAGCACACGCGTTCGTTCATTCGGTGGCACGTTTGCCAAATGGCCTCATGCGTGTCTAGCATACATTGCCATTTGCCATGGGCCGTTGGTGTGGCCGCGCAGCGAAGGATGCGAATGCCACTGGCTCCTTTGCCTTTGCCCTCAGTCGTCTTTTGCGCCATTGCGCAATTTTGTCGCATATTTGCTGCTTTGCTGGCTTTTTTCCGGCTCGCAAATGTGCGTTGCCCATTTTGCAAATTTCAAATATAATTTTAGTTTTCCGTTTTTTGGGGGGTTTTTAGTCAAGAAATGCTAACCAAAAAAACCTTTTTCATTGAGCCACTTGTAAAATTTTGTTTGGGTGCAAACAAATAAACAAACTGACATTTATTTGAGCGCATTATGTGTGTGTTTTCGAGCAGCAGAAATACAGATGCGTTCGCTTTGCCTTCGTTTGCCCATCGCCTTTCGGTTCAAGTGCGCATCTCAACGCACTGACGCACCCAACCAACCAACCAGTCAGCCAGCCAGGAAATCGGGCAGCCATGTGCCGCTGCCAGTTTTGCACATTTTGTTATTTTCTTATTGTTGTTGTTGGGTAAGTTGTTGTTATTGCTGATGAAGTTGAAAACTCTGGCAATTATTTGAAAAGCTTTCAGGGTGAATTCTCAACCGTTTTGCCAGCATTCAGCGCTCACCGTTCACAATTCGCCATTTGGTATTTGCCATTATTTCTTATTTTGCACCATTTCTCAGTCACAGCAGGTTAACGACACTCCGAGGACCACACGTTACCCTCGCAACCGACAAAGTCAACGAAATTGTGTTGCGAAAACCAAGTCAGCGAATGCGGCAGCGCCAAATTAAAACTCAATGGATTTAATGCATTTTTAACAAGATGTTTCGTTAATTCATTCCGAAATTAACGTGTAGATGGAATGAAAGCAATTAAAACGCAAAATTAAAATATTAATTAGGAACGCAGCAAATTGAATTGAATTTATAATTGGAAACTTGCGAGCGTGCGCTGCTGCGGTATTCGAGTGGCATCTGGGTTGGTGTGCGTGTGTGTGTGATTGCTGCCTTTGGCGGCTGAGAGCACAATTCAAGCAAAATTTACGCATTTTATGGAACAACAATATCCGCAACTATTGCTGAGTGCGCCCTACAAAAGGGCGGCTGCAAAATTTTCGAACGCATTTGTTAAGCTCCCAAATGGCGCTTAGACCACAACTCGTAGGCAGTTGAGGCAATTCGAGTGGTTTAATTAAATTTTGGTATAAACACTGAGTTATGTTGAGCCAATGTGCGCTCAACTACGGGTTTCGATTAAAAGTGTGGAAAACTTTAATTAATATATATATTGAAAATTCAAATAAACTACTTGTATACTATGACTAATAAATATTTAATCCGTTGTTGCTTTTTGTAGGTAGGCAGCTTTTTGTTAATGATGACAAGAATATAGTGGAACATTTCAACCATTTGGAAGGATTTCATAAGAAATTGCAAGAAACTTTTAACTATCAAAAATATCAAATTATTATTAATTATTAAATTATTATATTAAAAATATCAATGTAGAAAAATATAAATTATATAATTATCAAAAATAAATAGGTATCAACTTCTCAATTCCAAAAGTTTGCCTTGCCACTGCAAAGACTCATAAAACTGAAGGGCTTAAAGTTAAAAAAGTATTGCTCGTAAAATTTTAACTTTGTTACTCATCATTCATGCTAAATGTCAATTTAAACACGATTTCTTATAGTCCGATATAAGTAAAAAATATACTAAATACTACCTCACTCGGCAAACTTTGTCTCACATGACATTTGTTGTTTTTTTATAATGAAATACGCGAGATGGCAAATAAATGGCGATGCAAATTGACGATGAAAACCAACTAAAGGAAGAGGAGGAGCTACTGATTAACGCAATCGAGGCCCCCAAATAAGCAATGTTGCTGCTAAGTTTCAGTATAGAAATAGACTGCGCTTGAACCAGATTTTAATTATATGGGCGGTGCCACGCCCCCTTATTATCCGCACAATGCTCTCTGTCGAAAGAAAAAATGGTAGGTTCGTACTTAATTTCATTGCTGTGCGACTTATAGTTCAGCGGAATATTTGGGTCACAACAAATGTGCCACGCCCCTTATTCAACGCCCATCAAATCTTACCAGTAGAATGACACATCTATGGGACGACGATACACTAAATTTCAGTGTTGTACGAATTACGATTTCGAAGATATTCCATTATTAAGATTTGGCTTGTATGGGAGGTGCCACGCCCCCTTGTCAAATACTCGTCCCATTCGCTCTATCGAAGGGCATGACTAAATTGTAAGTTCGTAGAGAATTTAATTTCTGTGTGACCTCTGGTTCCAAAGTTATCGTCTGAAAATATTCCGTATTCACAGTCAAATATGGCAGGGATTTTCCGATTTTTCCAATAGATTTTCCTGAGTTTTCTTTTTACACGAACCTGAAGTGACTCGATACAAATCCAATAAAAAGAAAAACTATGCAAATCGGCCGGTCCGTTTGCGCGTGAATCGCTTACACACATACTGCCACTTTCTTTTATATATTTGGATAAAATAAATAAATATGAAAAATATAAAAATATAAATAACTATAACAATTTTCAATAGAGTCACAAAAGGCAATTGAACTTACATAGAAGCAGAATTTAATTCTTTAATGTATATTTTATCTTAAAAACAAATCAATCAATTGAAAAAGTATGTATGTATGTAAGATATTTCGAAAACAATTAAAATTTAAAAAAATTTAATAAATAAATATATATAAAAATTTTCAATAGAGTGACAGAAAACGATTGAACTTACATAGAAAATTCAAGGAATGTAATTCTTAAAACAAATCAACAAATTCTTAAAAAAAGTCGATATTTAAAAAATGTCAATCCACCCAATCACAGAACTGAGAAATTTCGAAAAAAAAATTAAATAAAATTATTTTATTTAAAAAAAAAGAAATAAATTTTAGAAAATGGTTCAAAAGCGAAATGAAATTTAAAGTATAGTTAGTTTAAAATTCATTTGCAACTTCTTAATTTATTCCAAGTGACGACTAATTCCATGCCATGTTGCACTGCGTCCATGAGCGGCTATACTTTCTATAGTTTTTGTCATTAGTTTTTGCCGGAGCTTTTTCGATCATTCAGCTTAGCCAATCCCTACTATATAGCTTCTTGTTTCACTTGTAGCAGTTACTCGATGAGAATGTAAGATCGTTCAAGCATCTTTTCTCTAATCGATTCTGATTGATGGCCGCCAGTGTTCAAGTATCCGTGTAATGTGCTGCTGTCAAGTTCTCTTGATTGAGGACAATGTTTGTCACTTGTCAAATGAGTCCAGGATAAGAGATGTCAGTTAGGCAGCAGTTATTCTCCTTTGAATCTTCAGGCTTCTTCAGGCAAGATTTAGTCTTTGCTTCTTAATCGATTGGTACGTTGTAAGAAATGAACTCAGCACTTATAAAAAGAGGTATCAGAGTATTTTCGGTAATACAATGCAACTACTTGCAGCTCATCCAAAGCAAGTGTTCTTTATTTTTAAAGAATCGCTGATCACAACTTGGAATTCCGTTTTTTGCATTGCACTTAGTTGGGTTTAAAAACGAACTTTCAAACTCCAAGAAAGAAGCTCTAACTCATCTCATTTTGAATGCCAATAAAAGAAATCAAATTTGTCTTTGAACTTGTCAAATCAGTGGCACATTTTCTCAACAATTCATAAGAAAAAACATTTTGTCTTCGTTAATGAAAATTCTCCTTAAAAGTACTTAAAAACTTTCTAAAATTTAAAATTCTACAAATAATTTCAGTCAGCGCCAAAGTTTATTCCGTGCAGCGAATTTCATTTAACATTATTTCAACTTCTAATATAATATTTTGTCTGGTTTCTACTTTTGAACTTTTTGTGTTTTTTCATTGTTGTTGTTGTGCATTAGCTGACAGCAACTGTGCGCCACCACAACGCAGCATTGCAATTTATAGCGAGTTGCTTCTTCAATTCGGTTTTGTTGCTTTCTTCTTGTTTTGCCCTGTAATATGCTTTTGTTGTTGTTAGTCGAGGTTGTTGCGCAACATACACATATTTATTTATACATATGTATGTACAAACTCGCATCTATTTGTTCTTGCAGTTTGCAATTCGGGGGAAATGTTGCAAAACTTTTGCACAACTTTTTTTCCATCTTACATAGAATCATAATAAAAATAATAACAAGAACAAACAACATTCAACGTGGCAGAGCAAATGAGAATGGAAATAAGAAACGTGAACTTTGTTATTGAAATTGTTTTGGGGAAAAGTTTTCGACTTGCACTCATTTCGCTTGCATTTCCGTTTCCAACGCTTCGACTCGCAAAACTTCCCTGTCGAAGCGGGTGAAAATATGCGAATATGAATGGCGGCAGAAACGTGCAGCGGAATGTGGATGCAATATTTACAAATAAGATGTCAAATGTTGGTAATTTATGGCAATTTGACAATCAACAACATTGCACAACAGCGTAAATGTGAATTGAAAGTGACCAACAGATAATGAGAATGCAGACCAAAGCACATTTTGAGGTTAGGTCGTATGAAGGACGAGTCAGAAATGTGTAAAACATTATTGGAAATGAACTGATTGAGTTTTAAGTTTGCGTAAAGGCATTTTGTGGTTGTTTTTGAAGGTTGTACAGTACGAACCGCGTTTTTACGCGAAAGGCTCAGTTCGAGTGTCTCTACAGGAATATCCTGCTGCAACTTTTTAGACTTTGAATCAATAAATCTATCCAATTTTTTAAAAAGTTAAGAAGATTTCATATAATAGTTTACTTCGTTACTCATAAAAAATATGAAGCTGAGTGAAAAAAGCAAACAAAAATCACCATCAGTTTCTGTAGATTTTTGCTACCAACCAAAACTTATCAAATCGGAATTTTTTTCATATTTAAAATATAAATTAAATTCATTTTAGAGTACTTTGAATCGTTTTAGAAAACACAAAATTTCTCATCCACTTCAAATTTAAAATACAACAAGTGAAACTTATTTCTAATTCCATGTCCCATAAACAATTAAAATCGACCGCTTCACTCTCTCGATTTGACTGATTTATTAGCTCGCAGGCGTTCATGATAAATGAAAAATAATTGTCAAAAATCACAAAGCCGCAGCAAAACGCTTGTCAATTGGAATTCATTTTTCGCCGCAAATGAAAAACGTTCGTCCGTGCGGTCTTTTCACAATAGAAGACCACAAATCTGTTAGCGAAACATGTGTTGATATCATTTACATAAATATTCCGAACAAATCGACTTGAACTGGGTGCCAACATATCGAATATTGAATATTTATGAGGCAACAAATTAAAAATAATACAAAATTCAATGATCAAAAGTGGCAAACGAAACCAAATAAAACATACAAAACTTGTACAAAAATAATCCCAAAAAGGCAAAACCCAAAGTCCCCGAAAGCAGCGAGTGCCCATTAAAATATGAAGGAAAAAAATTCAAAAATTCGACACACTGACAATCGCGCTATAGGAACAAGTAAGCGAAGAAGAAGAAGACTAATAAAAAAATAAGTGCGGCATGTTTAGAAAGTCGTTGGAAACCGGAGCAGTGGACGATGCGCCGTCTCCATGTAGAACCCATTCAACCTTGTTTCATTGTGGTTGTGGTGTTGGTGTTGTTGTATGGGTGATGACGAATGTGTCGATGATAAAAATATGAAATTCGAAATTTGAAATCTGGAAATTGTTGGCTGCGTGCTTGAAATGATGGAGCAGCACATTCGGCGCGCCATTGACGCTGGACGCGCCGAACCTAAATCGAGGAATGAAATGCTGCGCTAATGGAATCGGTTGGCCACTTGAGCCGCGTGCGAGCGACAAGTGTTATCTGGCATGGAAATGGAATGGAAATGGTGGCGCTGGCGATTTGTTCGGAAAACATGTTGTTTCGAAATGCCCGAAGAAAAAACACCAGTAACGAGCAGCAGCACTGCCTTTGGTGGCATCGTTATGAAGTGTTTTTGGTTTGGTTTTCATTTAAAAATTGTTTCTATTGCGGCTCTGGTTGGTTGTTTTTTTGGAGCGCAGCATACAAATGTTAATTAAAAACCAAAAATATGAGCATGAAGCCATAAAAATCGAGTCCACTTGACTTGAACGATGACTACACAAACAAAAACACAAGCCAAACATTTCTACAAACCGGACCAAATGTGGGAAGATAGGCCAATAAAAACTCTTGAGAAAACAATAAATACAACGCCAACACCAACAACACTAACAACATTCACTGAGAAATAATCAGCAAGCAACAACAACAACAACGAATTTTGTATTTGTATTTTTGTGTGTTTAATATTCAAAACTGATAAGTGCAGCGTGGAATTTGCGTTTAGAATTTCAATGTCGTTCACGTCGCCGAACGATGTCCCATCCATCAGTCAAGTTCGACAGTCCGGCTACGCCCGCGAGTCGTAGATAACGCGCGATATCTGCGTCTGGTCAGCGTTATTTTCCATTGTTGCGTGCGGTCTCTGTCGGCCGCGCTGTCCAAATGAATTATGGAAATTGACTTTTGGCTGTCGGCGCATGCAAATCAAGGCAATCGACGCTGCCATTGCTACTGCAATTTTCAATAAATTTGATTCGCTTTTTGAGCGTTTTTTTGCTTTTCTTGGATCCATATGGCTTAATTTTGCTGTGTGCTTATAGTGCACTCGGTGCTGCACGAGTACTTGTCTGTACTTTTCATAAATAACAACAAAAAATACATTTTATTTATACTCCTTCTTCGTGGCCATGTCACAGTCGCAGACAAAATGTCATTTGCCTCGAGCAATGTCTTCTTTTTTCCAGCCGCGCCACTGTCTTCAGTGTCTGGCAGACAGAAAGCAATATAGAAATTAAAATGCAGCGGACATGCTGAGATTTTATGCGATCCCTAAACGGCAGCCAGTCAAAGTGGAATGCGACACAGGGCCGCCGGCAAAAGTTGCACTCAACTCTGTTGGGATGCAGAGAGCGAGCCTTTTTTTCAATTTCAGTTTTTTTATTTCTATTTTAATAGTGTTGAAATGTTTTAATAAATTTGAAGATTTTCATTTCATTGAATTGTATTCCATTTTAAATTATTTAAATAAAATTTATTATTTAATTTAAAATTTAAATCACAAATCGTTACCAGCAGACGCTAGTTTTCATGTTGATGACATCACTTTATTTCTTCCGCTGCCGATAAACACAGCAATTACCATTCCTATATTTTTTTATGACCTGCCAGCTTGTCATAACTTGTATGCTTTATTGTGTCCTTAACTTCGTTGCAGAATCTGCAAATTTGGTTATTGACTAAACCTACTTGATAAAAGTGGCTCTTTTAGAAGAATCATGAGTTGTTTACTGTATGGCAATGTTCGTTCATGGTTTAGAAATAAAGCCAATTCAGCTGTTTATATGTAAACAGTTTTTCTGCTGACATATTCGGTTGAAAAGGTCACACTTGGCGTTTAAAATTGGTATAATCGGTCAAGCAAGCGGGGCTTTAGTCTTGTAATCTAGGTGTGGATTAAGTTGTGTATGTATGGTTTCTTCAATATTGAATCTGGTTTGAAGCCAATCTTGTTTTTCAACCCAGCTGTTGGTATTCTACTTTAGGTGAGTTTAAGCGAATGCGGGTCATCAGACCTAGTGCAATGTATGGGTTCGTTGGCACCTTTCTAGGTTTGCACATAAATTTTGAAGTTGTCAATGATTTGGATTGTCTTGGCTTTGCCTTAAACAGCAGAAATTATGTCAATCTTTAAATAAACCGATGGATTAGTCTTACTAAAAGGTGTGACTACGGTCTCAGTAGACATTTGAGCAGAAAATAACATATTTTGATGCGGTAGCATGGATACAGTTGCTTTGGAGTGTTCGAGAGGAAGTTGTTTCGAAAAATATCCCACTTTTGAATACGAACGAACAACGATCAGTAAGCTCTGAGTTCATTTGGCCATATCTCCCGTATGGACGATGAAGCACCGCGGAAAAACATAAATTTTTTTTATTGATTATAATTATTATTTACGACAATTCAGTTTTACGTTGCCTACTAACTACTATGAGAAAACGTTGCTTAATAACTTTTATGAAAAAACGTTTTTTTTGCGTTGTCTTACAACATTTGTAGTATGAACTGATTTTTAATTGTTTAGTTGTTGGTGGAAATTAGGTTTCAGTTTAATTTGGGTTTGTTAATTTAAAACAATTAAAAATCAATTCATATCCAAAATGTGGTAATTCAAATTCAATTCAAAAATGTTGATTGATTTTCATAAATTTTGTATTTTTTTATTATTTAAAATACTAATACTTAAATAAATAAGAGTCTTTGTACTTCATTAGAATTGCAGCTTTTGCAATGAAAGTAATGAAATTTTGACACATGATCAAGGAGATTTTGGGTTTTAACATACACCTAATTCTGTTTTTACACGGTCTTTTTTACACGGTTTTGATTTAACACGGTTTGAAAGTAAAACAAAATTTGAATTTTTTTACACGATTTTGTTCCATTTAGCACGAAAAACTAAAAATATTTTTTATTTTCAAATCGTGTTAAATCAAAACCGTGTAAAAAAGACCGTGCAAAAACAGAATTAGGTGTACTAACTTTTCAAGAAAATTCTATATAAATTTTTAAGGATATAAAGGATTAAAATTTGCAAAGGACCTTTTTCATATCCTTTTTTTTACAAATAGATACAAATTCAAATTTATTTAAATTCTTAAGCCTTTCCTCTTTCATTTGATATACATATCGCCATATTCTAACGAGGTGACTATTTTTTTTTATTTTTTATTCCCTTCAAAGTCAAAGTCCTTTTAACCTTTACACTGTCACTATTAACATATATGTTAATATTTCAATTTTGATTTTGCTATAACTTTTTAGTTTTAAGTCCAATTTTCATGCGGCTCTTTCTAAATATGTAATCAGAAAACTAAAAATTTTATTTTTTCCATCTTTTTTTTACAAATGAAAATTGTTACCGCTATTTTGGTTACATATTAACATATGTTAATATTTTTCTTCTCATCCGTTTTATAAAGACAGTTTTCATTTTTTGAGCTAAGTTGGTAAGCAAAAACATAAAGTGGACTGTGCTTAAGATGTTTTAGGTTCAAATGTGGAAGGGGGATAAGGGATTCGCCCCTACAAAGTGGGCGAATTTGTTGCTTTTTTAAAAGAAATGCCATAAATGCTTTTTCAAATATATTCTCATCAAATTTCGTATTTAAGACTTTTAGGTAATACTACATCACATATCCAAATTTGAACGAGATCGGCCAACTATATCGTATAGCTGCCATAGAAACGATCGCTCAAAAATGTGTTGCATTGCGATTTGTACAAAAGGGCTAAACTTGTAACAAACGTTTGCACTTGAAAACTAAACTAAGCATGCATTTGCATTGTGTTTTAACCTGGTTATATGTAACAAGTTTATTCAATGCTTCTATGCATTCCAGCACCAACCCTGAGGTAATCTCATACGAGATTACTGCTTTGATGGCTGCTTGACTGTCAGAGCAAATGACTATGTCTTGCCCCCTGTATAAAAATTAATTTGCAAACAGAGTCTGAGTTTGAAGTATAATAGTCGCTATTCAGATATTTTAACGGTGGTAAGCTATCAGTGTGTTTTGTAAACATTATCCTTTACAGTCACCTTTCAGCAATGATTCGAATAGCCTTCAGTATTGCAAAGAGCTCAGATTGGAATATAAATGTATTGTTTAAAGCGAGAAATGTGTTGATCAGCAATAACATCGATAACCTCAGTAAATGTAAATGTAGCAAATTAAAACAAAAATAAGTTTAATGCAGTAAATAATTTTCTAAATGTTGCTTCAAATGTAAATGTAGTAAATTAAAATAAAAAACAGTTTAATGCAGTAAATAATTTTCTAAATGTTGCTTCAAATAATACTTAACATCTCAATCTGAAATAAGGCAAGAATTCACATCACAAGCAATTTTATATGAGTTTCTCAATGAAGTTACTTATAATTTTTACACATATAAAACAATTCACATTATTTATAAAAACAACGCATTGCCTTTCAAAATATATACATTTATTTATTATTATTATTACACATTCATAATTTGTTAAAACACGCTTTTATTTTTATAAAAAATTTCATTGCTTTTCTTATTGCGCAGTTTCGCACGTGCAACAAATAAAAAATTACAAAATGATTTAAGACACTTTGTTTGCCATTTGTTAATTGCATTAAGTGTGCATTAAAAACAAACAAATATCACTTTTTGTTGCATATTGTTTCGTATTGTTTTGCTGTGATTATATTTGTTAATGATTTAAGCGATTTACTTATCGATTTTATGGCACAGCGAATGGTCAATGAATTAGAATGAAATTATAATGGTTGTTATTAAGCTGAATGGTAATGATCAATTTCGGACAATTTGACTACCGGCCACCGATCTCATTGAATTCCCATACAAACAATTCAACTGAGAACAAAAGCAAACATTGAAACAAGCGCTGGGAGAAACCTGTCTCATCCATTCAAAAGTCAAATGTAATGTCGTGCGCGATCGGTGATTGGAGACCGGATTGAGGCTGCATTATTATTTAAGCATTGATAAAAGGTGTTTTGAATTGAGTTTGAATTAATCGTTACTGGTATTATGAACAGAATTTTGGTTATTTATGACTATTAATACTTGAATTTTTGTTATTGTTCTGTTTAATCAACGATTACAAATGTTAATTTTGAATTCAAATTGAAATTAAGCAACTTTTGGCTGCATCGAGGGAGACTAAAGGCTAAATTGTCATTTTAGAGATGGATTTTGTGTGGTTTATTGTGTTTGCTTATATTTACAAAATTTCGGTTTTTTGTGATACATTTGTAGTATATATATATGTATATATATATGTAGTTTAAGAGGATAACACTTTTAAAGTGATATTAAATTTGTTGAAAATTTTAAAAGAAATGAAGACAGCATGTAAATCACAACACATATTAAATATGACGTTTTCAAAATCTACAATTTTAGCGGCTGCCGCATACATTAATTCCCCAGATAGCAGTTTTACCGATTGTACATAAATTTAAAAAATATTAAAAAAAATAATAAAATAACCTTTTGTTAATTTTTGAATTTTTTAATAATTTAAAGAAATATAATTTATAAAAATGTTCGCATAGCATTGACAGTTGACAGCTGTTTTGACAGTTTATAAAAATTGAATGTCCCATCACTTCCAAAAACACACCCTTTAGGATATTTTTACAAACAAAGATGTCCAAGACATAAATTTGACGATTTATTTAGTAAATTATTTAAACATATATACTTTTGCTTTGTTAAACTTTTACGACTATGCAAAACTGCTGTTTTCTAAAATATGTTCGGCCTATAAAAAGTGTGTGTATATAAATTGATATGTTTATGTGGAATTTTTTTGATGTTGAGAGACATTTATAGCGACATTTGTTAACCAATCCAAACACGAAATAGTGGGGTGAAAGTATTTGTCAACATATATTTTTATGTGTAGAAAATTATGTAAAAGAAAAACGCATGAATAGGGTAACAGAAATTTCAAACAATTTGAATACTTTCGAAAATGCTTCGAAAAAAACTTGAATGCTTCGAGTTTAAAGTGTAAGATATCAACTAATTACTTGAAAAATTATTGGAACTGAGAGTTGCAATAAAAACTTAAATAAAAACCTAAATATTTTACACATATCAATAAAATAACTATGAATTTTAATTTTGATTTAGACACTTTTCCAGTAGTTACTCTATAGACAATTTTCATTCAAATTATTTCTATTCTCACTGCTTTCATCTTTGGAAAAACATCGACTAGGAAAAATGCTATGAGGTCTACTTTTGATACTCTATTTCCAATACCAAAATTATCAGCCATGTATTGGCAATTAGGGCCAACAAGCAGCGTGCAGCAGACCAACACTGAAAACCTCGCTGCCTTCGGCAAAACAAGCCAACGACCCGTTTAAAGGGTTTTAATAACAAAATAAACCAATAAAAAACAATCAAACGAAACAACACAGACAAACAGACATACCGATAGATGGACAACGAACATTATGTAAAACGAAAACCCCAAGCGTTAATTTTACAGTCGCCACAAAACGCCGTCACCGCCATCGCCATTGCCATCGCCGCAGTCCGATTTCCCATTCGCGGCGCTGCCGTTTGTGTCGCATTGCATGAGCCAATCCAATAACCAATATTCATGCATATCAAATGTCCTTTTAAATGCATAAAACTCGTTTGCGTAGCGCACTATCGGCGACAGACATCGACAGCAGCAGCGGCAAAAGCCACTTGTTACCGGCGACTTGTCAGTGTCGCCAGCCGCTGTGGCGGTAATAAATTTTCGAATTTATTTCAAATTGAAATTAAAAACGCATCCAACAGTCCACTCAATGCTGCAGCAGCAATAGCAACAACCCCAACAACAACAACCACATTGGTGGCAAGTTGGAAATGTAAGTATTGTATAATCAAGTTGGCGCAAGACGCGCACAGTTCCAGGCCAACACAGGTGCAGCACAAACATAGGTACATTTGTTATGTATGTACATAAAGGAAAGTATAAATAGATGTACATATATACTTATATATGAACAATATGTATTGATGTATGTAAGCACCTATGTGGCTGCCTGTGCCCGCCTTTGTGCGTTTCGTGTCTATGGCTGCGTTGTAAGCTAAATGAATGTCTTTGATTTGAATGCGTTGTGGGAACGAACGAACAAACAAACAAACATACAGGTAGAGCAATGCAGAAAGGGCATAAGCGTGCCCATAGCTGCACATATCGAATGGCGGGGACTGGAAGAAACCAGCGCCATTGCTATCAGCTGCAAAGATTGGATTTTTTTTCACAATACCAGCACTTGCCTTCAGGGAATTTGACGTATACTTGGAAGTGCTACTAAATATGCAGCCATTTGGAATCTGCGATTAGATTAGATATTTTTCAAAATTTATTTTTTTAATATATATTTCCCCAATATCTGCGTTAGACGCCAGTAAAGTTGGCATCTACTTTAAACTGCTACTAAATATGCAGTCATTTGGAATCGGCCATTAGGTTAAAAACAACAAATACATATTGCTGCATATATATGAAAGAAATCACCTAATATTATTCAACTCGAGTTGCAAACTTCGGCGCAAGTGGGGCCTCAGTCGGTGAGCATGGGCTGCTCTGGTATTGGGGGAGTGCTGGCGAAAAGTAATAAAATTTTCTGCATCATAATCTTTACAAAAATGGCATAAATTTAGACATTTCGCTGAAGGTGCAAGAGGAGCGCGGCTGAGCAAGGCTTATCGATTTTATCACGCAACAACGCTACTGCGCCTCGCCTCGCCAAACTGAGCTGAACGGGCGCGTTGTGCTGCTATGATTGTTGTTGTCATGCGAAAGTAGTCGTTGTAGTTGTTGTTGCAGCTTTTGCACAGCCTCAGCACTAAGTGTGTACATAAGTAAATTATATATAAAAAGCACGCAGATATCTATGACATACCACCGAAATGAAAGCGCTTGGAAACAGTAAATAATATATTTTTTGTATATAAGCAACTTATGTGTACATATTTGCGCGCTTTCGCTGCAAAATGCCCAGAGCTACGCCCAACCAAAGCTTAATCAAAGCGCTGCAAAAGCAATCAAAGCTTCAAGGCCACCTTGCAAGACATTACACACTCACAGACAAATTGCTCAAATTTGTATGTAGTTTTAAATATTTTTTTCACCTTAGTAATAATTTTTTCATGAATGCACTTATCTTCAGAATTATCTAATTTAATTTCGAAAAAAATTATAATTAATTTTAATAAATTTTGTTGCAACAAACCCCAATCATGCAAGCTGCCCCACAATTTGCACTTCAACACTATGCACACGAAAATTTCCCCTTTTCCTCAGCCACAAACCATTTGCCGCATGAGCACGCGCGTCCTCTGTCGCCAAAAGTCGTAAAGTTGACGAGTGCCACATTCTACCACCAGCTGGCAGCACTGTTGCCATACGCAACCATAGCGCAAAGTCAATGGCAGCCAACCGCCCGAGAAAACAAATCAATAGAAAATTTCCCAATGGCCGCACACAATTGCACGCCCCGCAACGCACACACACAAATGCGCGCGCAGCCGCCCCTCACCACGGACACCACTACACACGCAACGACACCGTCGCACCACGCACACCAGCGTGGCCGACACACGTGCACACCCCATTGGTCGTTGCCATGGCAACGTCAGCCAAGCAGCGGCCATGCGCCGCATGGCTGCGCACAAGTGCGAGCGAGTGCGCTGCTCGTTTGTGTGTGCGTCCTGCAGCCATGTTGGTTTTTGGTTTGCTGCTCGTTTGCCACTCTCCATGGGCCATGACTGAGCCCAGCCAGATAAATGCGATTCAGTTTGCTCCGCGTTTTAGTTTTTTTCAGTTTTGAGTAGATTTTTTGTTATCTGCCTGCGCGGCACCTACGCGCCTCGAGCGACGGACGGCTGGTTTGAAGTGCTCGAACGGAGCAGCACACTTGGCGACCTTTGCAAGTGGCCGTCAGCGCTAGGAAACATTTGGAAAATGTGCCGCTTTTTTTTTAGCAAACGCTGTGCTAGTGGCTATTTTTGTTTATTTGGCTTAAAGTTTGTGTTGTTTTTGTTACTTGGTTTTTTTTTAAGTGCCTAATGCGACGAGTAGCCAGTGGGGCCAAACGCAAGTGCCGCCTGTTAGGCGATGGCGGGCGTTGTCTGTGTGAGTCATGAAGTGGAGCTCAGTGCATGAGCACTTGGAAGCCGCTGTCTTCAAGCGGAAGTGTGTCATGAGAGATATTTGTGAAGACAACTCAAACAAATACAGGAAACTTCTTAAATCCTCCTCACATGTAACCGTATCAATGCGAACAAATTCTACATTTCTTAAATTTTCTTGAATTTACTTCAAGATTATGAAAACGTAAACTTCTGGCTTTCAATTTTGTTCCAAAACATTTCTTTCATAAAAGCCATCTTCCTGTGCTTCTTCAGAAGTCTATCACTTTAACCTATCCTCGAGTTTCTTCCAAACCAAAAAAAATTGTTTTTATTATAAGCCAAATTTATTCTTATGTTTTCAAGCAACAAATATGTAATGAGTCATTTTATATATATTACATTCAAAATTCAAAGGAGTCCAATAGGCCTAAAAATTATCAACATTCTTATTAACCCGGCGTTGGTGTGGTGAAAAAAAATTACGTTATTGGTGTGGTGGGGTATGACATACCCCAAAACTTTATATAGCAGCAAGCTCATGAAACAACAGATATATAAAAGATAGCAATTATATATTATTCTTCATTTAATTTTACGTAAGAAAATGCAAAAAAATTTTATGTTTAAGCATATTGTAAAAGAAAATAACAAATATCAGAAAAACTGATATCCGTATTATTTACAAAAATACAACCTCTGGGGTATGGTATACCCCACCACACCAATGCCGGGTTAAAAAAACAGCTCGTTGACTCATGCAATTCTCTTTCTCAAAACTTTATGGCAAAAACGATTTCATATAAAGAACATAAAAGTAATTAATTCGCAAACTGATTTCACGCCATTTTATCAGATATGCTAAATATGGTTTCGGACTTTTACGAGGTGTTGATGATAAACATCAATTGACGCCTTTCCTAAAGGAGTTTATAGCCTCAACAAATAACCAAAATGGCGTTAAATGCCAAAGTGGCTATAACCTTTTCAGACACTTAACTTAGCAGCGGTTTTAATACCGGAAAATTTTCAATAAAGCATTGGAATATTATTGACATTTTATATATATATTATATATATATATTTTATATATATATTTAAAATCCCCTAAAGGGTTAAACAATAAGACTCAAATTATCCCACGGACACACATCTACAATAATTCATTGCATTACTACCAAAAGACTAACGAATCTCTAGTCAGACACTAACAGCCAAACTTAGAGTACTTCCGGCCATTTGCGATACTAAACTTGAAGGCGTACAAAACTTTAACAATTAAAGAAATTCAACAAACAAAAACGCCGCCTACGCGCACTTCGATCGATTTGTGGAAATTACCAAAAGCAGCGCGACGCCGACCATGCAACAACCTGTCGCCATGGCATTCTACATAATTCAATAAATTTCCGATTCGGTCATTAGCTACTCAGAAAACAACAACAAAAGCTACCAACCGGTCGCTCAATCGTTTGGCCGGCATTGTGGGCGATTATCGCGCGACAATCTGTCGTTCGTGTCAGTCACAAATGTTGTTAATTCGCGTTTTGCTTTTGATGTTATTAGTTGTTTCTAAATCATTCTCGAAATTAATTTCTCACAAAACAAACACAGCCATTTCATGAATTTGTTTTTATACAAAAAATACAAAATGATTTTGCTGCATATGAGTAATGTGAATGAGATGTATGTACGTACAAGTTAATGCTGTTGTCATATGTCAAATAAATCAATCATATTTATACAAATGGCGCTGTCCAGAGCAAAACGAGCGACAGCTATGGCCCATAGGCTGCCAGTCGGCGCACTCAGCGCCAGCAAAGGACGGCGAGGTGAAGCACTTGGCTCCGCCATAAAGCACCACGCTGGCACCAGCAACACCAAAACAACAACACCAAACGGTCATTATAGGCTGTCAAAAGGCAGACAAACAGCCAGTCCGACAGTCCATAAAATGTTTGTAAAGTGGAAAGTTTTGTGTTGCGGCCTCATGAGGTGGAAAAATGATTTAAAATTAATTAAAACAACAAAAAGTGCCGCCATTTGGAAAATGTGCTGTCACACCTCATTTAACTGTCAACAGCAATAAAAAATTCATTGTTTAATTGCATTTTTTGTGTAATAAAAATGACAAAAGAGCTTTGTACGAGTCGAACGTGTTGGTATTTGTTGAAATAATAAGTTTCGAAGAAGACAGGTTTTGTATATGTGGTGTGAGTTTGCTGGATTTTAATAAAACTTTAAGTAAATAATTATCTAACTAACTAAGTAGCTAAAAAACGAACGAACTAATTAACTAACTGAATAACTTACTAACTAACTTACTTACTAACTAACGATTTAATATTAGGATCACTTGTAATCAGTTATTATTTCCAGGCATTATTATTAACAATTATTTAATAATCATTAATCAGACTATTTAGATTTAATTGAGTTTGTTT
This sequence comes from Melieria omissa, assembly GCA_963971225.1. Lineage (NCBI taxonomy): Eukaryota > Metazoa > Arthropoda > Insecta > Diptera > Ulidiidae > Melieria > Melieria omissa. Next base: position 4,708,002 of record OZ020267.1, read on the forward strand.
AATTTTAATAAAATTTTTTCTAATTCATTATCTAACTAACTAACTAAGTAGCTAAAAAACGAACTAACTAATAACTAACTGAATAACTAACTAACTCACTAACTCACTAGCTAACTAACGATTAACTAAGAGGATCACGTGTGATCAGTTATTATTTATTATTATTATTAGAGAAGAAGAGAATCATTTATAATAAGTTGCACTTAGACTGATTAAGGTTTAATTGATTAAAAATTAATTTAACGAATAAATAGAAAACTAATATAAATTATTAATTTCACCATGGGTTATAAATATAATTTAAAAAGACTGGCATGAGTTTACTTAATTTTAATAAAATTTTAACTAATTATCAAACAAGCTATTTAACTAACTAACTTACTTACTAACTAACTAACTAACTATTTAACTAACTAACTAACTAACTAACTAACTAACTAACTAACTAACTAACTAAATAACTAACTAACTAGCTAAATAACTAACTAACGATTGACTAATAAGATCACGTGTAATCAGTTGTTATTTTCAGGAATTATTATTAATAACTAATTAATAATCATGAATCATTTATAATAAGTTGCACTTAGACTGATTTAAGCTTAGTTGATTGATTGAATTAATTAATTAATGAAAAAAATATATAAATAATTAGTATAAAATATAATTAGTTATATAAATAATTAATTTCACCATGGGTTATAACTATAATTTAAAAAGACTGGTATGAGTTTGTTTAATTTTAATAACATTTCAACTAATTATCTAATTAACTAACTATTTAACTAACTTACTAACTAACTAACTAGCTAACTAACGATTGACTAATAAGATCACATGTTATTATTTCCAGGCATTATTAAACAAAATTATTTAACAATCATTAATCATTCATAATAAACTGCACTTAGACTGATTTTGGTTTAATTGATCAACAATTACATTAATTAAGTAATTGAAAATTAACATAAAGTATTAGTTTTACTATGAGTAATAAATGAAATTAAAAAAAAACTGGTATGAGTTTGTTTAATTTTAATAAAATTTTAACTAATTATCCAACGATTAACTAATCACGTGTAACCAGTTATTATGTCCGAGTATTATTTAAAAAAAAATAATTAATAATCATCAATCATTAATTAATAATCATTAATCATCATAATTAAGTTCCACTTAGACTGATTTAGGTTTAATTGATTTCAAATTAAATTAATTAATTAATTGAAAATAAATATAAATTCTTAGTTTCACTGCGAGTAATACATAAAATTTAAAAAGACTGAATAAAAGATGTTAACTAATGATAATATTTAGAAATTGTTAAGCAATTAAAATTTTAAATCAAGTTTAATCGAACTCAATTTATACAACTTTAAAATAATTTTTAAATCAAGGTGAGTTAATCATAATTTGTAGTCCTGTTTAGTTAAGCAAGTTTGAGTTTAAAAAAGCTTAATGCTTAGTTAATTTCACTTTCTTTTAAATAAAATTGCATTTATTTAACTATATATTTTAACTAATACTTTGTAGTCAGATGCCATCGATGACACTGCATTGAGTAACAATCATAAATTCTTAGCTATATTGAAAAAAAACTAATATTATTCATTGGTCAATGACTTTTGTTTAATTGCTTTTTAATCGCCCAGATTGAGTTTCATCCAATTTTATGCACAACATTTTCCGCCACACTTCACCGCAAAAATGTGTCAACTGTCCACAGCCACCAACGGGATAGTAAAAATAAAATCAACAACAACAAACAAGTGGCACAAACAAGCAGCAAATGCCCTATTAAAGGCAATAAAAGGCTACTAAAAAATGTATTTCGTTTCATTCATAAAAACGCGCAACCATATTACCCAGTCAGCCAGTCAGCCAGTCAGTCAGTCAGCCAGCCAGCGAGCCGCCAAAACTGCCAAGCAGCCAAAGCAAATGTAAACAAACGCTCCAAGTGACGAGCCCCAAGAGTGCAAAAGCGACAATTCGCAGTGGTTCGAAAACTGGTAAAGCTGGAGAGACGTGAAGAAGTGCCCAAGTGGCACACTGGCGAAGAGGCGAGGTGGTAAAAAAGCCTCACAACGACTTGACATGTTGTTGGCGCTGTTTTTGGTCGTGTGATTGTTGTTGTCAAAGTCATTGTTCATTTTTTACGAGCGCGTATGCTGGCAACACCACCACACACCGCTCACACATACACACACGCACACACACATGCACGAATGCGCGCCTGAAGACCAGCACACACCAGCAACCAAAACACTTAAATGCTATTTAATGGCGCAATAATAATGCTTTATTTTACTATTATGATCATGTCCGTCAGTGGGACTGCGGCTGCGACTGCGCGCGTCCACACTGTACTCGCACGAATGTGTGTGTGTGTGTGCATAAGCGTGTGTGTGTTGTCATTGTTGTCTGGCGCACGTCTAGCGGCAACCAGGCTGCGTCTTCAGCGGCTGCGTCTTCGGACCGCTTAATGGGCCACCAATGCCGCTGGCAATAGCGAAAATTTCGAGCTTTTACGGTCGTTTAACCTTGACATTAACAAATGGCAGCGGCACGCGCACCTGACACCGCCGCGCATCCGCCGTCGCCGCTCAAACTCAATTTGATGATTATTTCCCACATGACCATAACCTGCCGCAACAACGCCGCTGTCCGCGTGCGGCTCATTTAAATGGTGTGCCGCCATAAAACAGGCGAGAAGCTGCAGTCGCAGCGGCAAGAGATGTTGACGACAGCGGCGGCGGCGGCGTTAAAGGCGTTGTGGCAGCGGTGTGTGCAGCGCACTCGTAATCCATCATAAAACAATTTTTTATGAGCGCCATCAAAGCGCGCACCACTTGCTCCACTTCACTGGGCGCAATGCATTGCGATGCTGAACGGAGAGGAACACGAAGGGGCACACTCGTTGTAAATCTCGACAAATTGCTCAACAAATTTCTGTATTGTTGTTGCTGCTGCTTCTGCTGCTGCTGTGCAGTAATTTGTATTTTTGTGCCTTTACAACAACAACAAACAATCACAGCATGTACACAATGACCAGAGCTATTAAGTCATTGCGACGGCATTGCCACTTTTAAATTCAACGACACTCCCCCATTTTCCCCTCACCTACCCCCCATTCGAGCTTCTTCACTGCACACACATCGAGTGTTTATAGATTTTATTATTGCTTTCGGCGTGCGATTCTTTTACGATCATTTTTGTTGCTGTTGTAGTTTTGTTTTGGTTTATTGGCCAATCGTTTGGGCTGTTAGCGTTCAATGTTTGCTGTTTATGTTGGCGCGCTGGCTGTCGATTTTTTAATAACACTCACCGGTATTTTATGTCCGTTTGATATGCTTCGCTCGGTGCCGCCAAAAAGCGAGCCGGATTTTTGATGAGCTTTTAATTGTGGCCATTAACACGTCGTTATGGGACACTAAACTGAACTGAACGGATCAGTGACGACATTACGTCTGAATTGGTCTGAATTGGTGAGTGTGGGCGTGTGACGCAGCGAACAACAATTTGATGGATTATCAATGAAAAATAAAATTGAATGAATTGAATCAAACTTGATTCTGGCAACATGTGTAAAGGTCGTTTTCTGTTTCACTTCCCATGCATCACGTTCACTTGTGGCATTGCGCGGTGAGTTCATAAAACAACGTCATTACTGCACACAAATCGCTGCCGTGTAATTCAGTTGGTTGGTCATAAAATTGTGTATGCAATGCTTTGCGTCATACATTGCCACCGTCACTGTCGCTGGCCCGTAGTCTGTCTGTCGTGTGTTGGCAATTTGGCAGCGTTTGTCGCACACTTTGAGCGCAACATTTGCCTAAATAATGAATCAGTGTGGCGCAGAGGAACTTTTGCGCGCATGAATGTGTCAGGTGGAAGTATGAAACGAATGTGATTTACCTGCTTAGGCAGTTCTTTACTTATTTATTAAAACATTTTTTTTGTCAAAGAATATTCAATTATGCTGACACACTTATGAACAGCGAATAACAAAATTGTGCAGAATAACAAATTGTGAGGACTTCACAAGTCCAGTCGCCTCGTTCTGCTTACACCGTGCGACAAAAATTTAAAAAAATGTTCACACCGGGAAAATCCATATGTGCGTCAAACTAGAGACCAAACATAGTAATACTGCGTACTCAGTTTTTCGTTTCTACATCCTTTGTTCTCCTAAAAGGACTTCAAAATTTTGAAAGGGATAAATATACAAAAATTGATTGATTTTGTATCTTATTATTAAAAATACTGATTCACAAATGCGAGTAAATTAGAATTTTTGTACTTCATTAAAATTGCAGCTTCCGCCTTTTTTTATTTATTTTTTATTTATTTATTTTGTTAAAGTAATCCACAAGTTTAATACAGTAAGTTCGTACAGATTACTATAAAATGTAATTAAAATATATAAATATCCTAGCTAACTATCAGGTGTACAACTTTGCTTCCGCCGTTTTCCGATAGGTGGCTGTACCGGCTGAGGCTGGTTGAAATACATAGATGGTAATGCCTTTAAAGTGAGTGTGGACAGTGCCTAACGAATTGTCATCGCCGTTTCAGTGACAGTTGTTCTTGTTTTCGTATTATTCACGCTCGAAAATGTCCGTTTATGTGCCCAATTCTCGCCATTTGCGGGAAGTTTCATTTTTATTTTACAATTCGAAAAAAAATGCAGCTGAAGCGCATCGAATGCTCTCAGAAACTTACGGTGATGCTGCTCTGAGTGAAAGAACGTGTCGGGAGTGGTTTCAACGTTTTAAAAATGGCCACAATATCAAGAGCGACATGACAAAGTCATCCTCCAACACGACAATGCTCGGCCTCACGTCGCAAAAGTGGTCAAAAAGTACCTGGAAACGCTGAAATGGGAAGTCTTGCCCCACCCGCCGTATTCCCCAGATGTCGCCCCTTCTGACTTCCACCTATTCCGTTCGATGCCACACGGCCTGGCAGATCAACATTTTCAATCCTTCGAAGAATTGGAAAAATGGATTGCTTCATGGATAGCGTCAAAAGAGGACTCCTTTTTTCGAGCCGGGATCCGAAAATTGCCGGAAAGATGGGAGAAAGTTGTCGCTAGCGACGGACAATACTTTGAATAATACATCTGTAAGCACTTTTTCTTAATAAAGCTTTTAATTTTGGAAAAAAACGGCGGAAGCAAAGTTGTACACCTGATAATTAATTCAATAACAATTTGAAATGGGTTTCGGAATAGAAAAAACTAAAAAAAAAGATTTTGAGTGCAAGTTGATTTCTTTTAAAGCTCTAAAAATTTAGGCAAAAGAAGCATAATTTGTTCTTACCCTTTCCAAAGAAAAAGTGGCATGAGTTCTTAACGATCTTTGCGGAATCAAAAAATTGATACGTCCGAGTAAGTAAGGACAGTCTATCGCACCCGGGATTAGGTTAAAGACAAAGGTAAGTGAGAGAATACTCCTCCTACCTTCCAATGACTTAACTTTTTAATAACTTTCGAAACAATACAGTTAGAGTAATGAAATTTTGACACGTGATCAAGAAGATTTTGGGTTTAAAAAAAAAAAAATTATTTACTTTTCAAGCAAATTCTATACAAATTTTCGAGGATATAAAGGATTAAAATTTTTAAAGGACCTTTTTTATATCATTTTTTTAGAAATGGATAAAAAATAATTTTTATTTACATTTTTGAGCCTTTCTTCTTTCATTTGATATACATTTAGCTATATATTAACGAGAATAAGTATTTTTCATACTTTTTTATTTTTTCTCCCCTTCATTTGAAGTCCAAAGGACAAAGGTTGAAGAAGTGAAAAACTGAGTACGCAGTATTACAATGTTTGATCACTGATTTCACGCCCAATTAGATATTTCCGGTGTGAAAATCTTGTTTATTATTGTCGCACGGTGTTATAAGAGAGATTTGATGTTTATAAGAGAAATATAGAACAACAGTCTCAAAAATCACTTCTACCTCGAATCGTTAACAATTTGCTATACTAAACGAAAAAGTTAGTTCGTTCGTTGAAATTATTTAGAAAAAAAGTTGTATTTGAAGTTACTTCAAATTACCACGAAACATCTCTACAGAAGCCTTTACTGGGAATCAAACCCATTTTTCGAATACCTTAGAATAAGAACTAAATAATGACGTCAATTGTCCACTGCCATTAAAAAAAGAGAAACAAAAATTTTTGTAAAAATGCTCAAGACAGCGTTATAGGAAGAAGTTGATGAGGCGGTTAAGCAGCTGTAGGACTTGTTAAAAGATTACACTACTCGACACGAAAAATGGACCTAAAAATAAAAGTGTTTCCTAAACTAACTTTGGGCCGCTGAACACGAAATTGAAAATCCAAAAATTTTTTGAAGAAGCGTTTTCGAAAAATCTAAAAAAAAAACCAGTTTTTCCCCTGTTTTTTCAGTTATCAGCATATATATCGTAACCGAATCATCCGACTGCCATCCGTCAGTCAGAAGATAATACTTTAGCCTTTCCAGCGAAGAAATTACTGACAACGAAATTTGTAAAAAAGTGAATTTTTCGACCAATTTAAAAAATCATACATTTTTGAATGTTTTTTTATAGATAAAATAAGTTATCTCCTCTAGTTTTAAAATCTAAGATGAAACATATATTATTTGAGCAAATATTAAGCCTAACATCAATTAAATTAAAATAAAAATGATAAAATTCTGATGCACTGAGTGAAAACACCAACTTTACATTTATTACACCGTGCGAAACAATTTTTTTTTTTGCCGAAACCTATCCAAATTTTGATATAGACGTAAAACAAGAGGTAATTTATAGCAACCTGGCATAGTCGGTTTTTCATTTTCTGACCCAAAAACCTTCTTAAAGGGCTTTCCAGTGTTAAGGACATACACGTTTCAAATATTTTTTTAAATACTTGCGGTTGTGCAGTGATAAATATATGGGTATCAAATGAAAATTGTCTCCTTTTAACTAAATTTTCTATTTTGAAATTTCAAGACCAAAATATGTCAGGTATGAAAACCATAGATGTTTTGGTTCGTAGTGTGTAGATTCATACATTTAAAGTTTATTCTATTTTAAAGTTCTGAAATAAAAAAGTTCTGAAGAGCTTTGGAATCAAAGAAGCTGTTTTTTCTCTCCTATTATTCACTTCACATGGGCGCATGGGACCTCAACAAGTCTTTTGACTCTATCTGACTCGTTTTGGGGCTTTTGTTTTTAAATGTTTTTCGTTGTTGTTGTTATGTTGGCCCTACGCTAGTTTGCGAAGAATCTATCTCCTTCAAGTGTTTTCTAGTCATCTGCTACCAAAGAAGCTGTTACAATCCATAATACTTCTCTCATTCAAATTTCCACGTAAATAATTTGAAACTATTCTTATTAAATTTGCAAATGAATTCATTTTGAATATGAATACCTTTCAAAATATGAAAACTCTCAAACGCCAATAAGTAGAAAGACATAAGTTGCATTGCAATAACAAAGCACCGTGCAAGCAGACAAGCCAGCAAATGAGCTTAAAACAAAGGACATTCAACATTGACAACAATATTCTTGTTGTTTTTATGAAAAACACACGAACAACACACAGACAGATGTTTGGATAGATGAATGCGTGGTGCAAACAATGCGCACCGGTCTGACTGTGCAACCATATTGAATTCACAACACTGCCGTTTACCAAAATGAAATACACCCCATCAATAACAATGACAACAACAGCAACAACAAAAGCTGCAACATTGGCCAACAGAAAAGCAAAAGACAACAACACAAATAATGATAACCGAAAACAAAAACCAGCAAAAAAAAGCATTATCGACAGTCACGTACAATAACAGCGACAGCAAAAGCTATAACAACAACAACAACAATAACAATGCAACGCTTATGAATCACGTTTTCGATGAGAGCAGAATGGCGCGACGCATAGAATAAAAGTAAATGGTGGAAACGCGCCGAAAAAGGCAAAAAATTAAAAAAGATTTACAAATGACAACAATAACAACAAAAACGTTAACAACAATAGCGGCAAAAGGCAAAACAAAGAGGCGGCGAAATCAAGTCAAGAAAAAACAAAAAAATATCGAAATGCCAAAGAACGAAAAATCATAATGTAGCCATTTTGGGTAGCAATCGAAGTCGCTGTCGAAAACAACAACTACAACAACAACGGCAGCAAGAAGACAAAGAAGAAACCGTATCAGCGGCAATGCCAATAACCGTGACTGGCAACCGCCGCCACACCACAGTCAGTCGGAAGGTGCGGGCAGAGCGGTGGGTGACAGAAGCGAAGCGTTTGTCGTTCAGTGACTTTGTCGACGTTCGTAGGCTTCACCACGCCACATGCCGTGCCACGTTTATCAAAGTTTGAAATTTCCAAATGTCAACCGCCGCCACGACAACCGAACGACCGAGCGGAATTCAAATGAGGCTACGGCGCAAGTTTGGGCGCAAACAAAATGCACCAACAAGCCGGCGCGCAGTTCGCCATGTGTAAAGCACCGAAACGCGAACGTGCACCACAACAACAGCTGAGCCAACCGTCCTGAGCGACCCAAAGTGGCAGCGGCTGCCACATGCAAACTATTTATTTGATGTTTTTGCATTCTGGTTTTCATGAAGTTGGTTTCATTTTTTACTTCAGCGAAAACACAGTTTTGTAGATAGTTGTATGTACATAAGTATGTATGTTTTGTATGTGTGTTTGTTGAAAGGGAAAGTGCTGCGGGGGCAAATTGTTTACCGCTGTGACAGTTGGCATAATTAACGAAAAGTGCGCCCTTTAATTTACTAAAACGTTTTCCATGTTAAAGTTTACAAGAAAGCAAAACAAAAAAATCAATAAAAAGGATGTGCGTGCACGCAGGATTACTCGGGCGATGGCCTTTACCACAAATAAGCGGATAATTGACATTGTGCAGAGATTTTGGGTGATTTGTGCTACACACAAAAAGCAACAAAAAAAGCATTCACTAATAGCGTTGGCGATTTTTTGGAGAATCTTTTGAGAAAAAAAAATTAGATACTTGAAGTTAATACTTCGTTGACAATATTCTTTTTTTCATCTTCTTGAACAATTAGTTGCGAACAGTAATCTTTGGTATTTTGCTTTGAATTGCCAACTCGAAGTTCATGAGTTTGAAATCGGGTACCAGTGAACTTCAACTACTTCCACAAATTGTTTAAATCAGGTCTTAACGAGTAGCTCGTAGCAACAATTTCATCTTGGAAACATAAAGAAGGTTAATATGACAAGTTAATTGATAGTAGTTGTTGGCCTTAAAACCGGTTACAATTGTCGCTCTGAACATTGCCGATAAAAGTTGTTTTTCCACAAATCTGTTGCTGACAGATTTCTAATAAACGATTATTAACCCCTTTTCGACGGGGAACAAGTTTGTGATGCAGCAAACCACCAGTAACGAACACACTTTGACTTTTGAGCGACTTTGTTGTGTTTTTTTTCGGTTTGCAGCTCAAATTTGATATATTTCACGAATAAGAAAGGTGAATCTATGCATTGGACATTTAAAATAAATATTGTTATTGAAGAAAATCAACTACAAATCGAGACACACTATTGAAATAGACTGATTCAATCAGCTTTTCAGCAAATTGATTGACAGATCGAGGTCTTGTTTGAAGCTGTAATGCTAAAAAAGTTGATTGTACAGTCGTGTCTGGGTATAGTTAACCCCCTATATAGTGAACACCTCGATATAGTGAACACCCAAATTTTGACATCGAGCCTCTAAATGTAGAAAAAAATTTTCAAGCAAAAAACAAAAAGTTTATTTTAAGCAAATAAAACGAGTTTTTGAACAAAAATGTTAACCTTGATATAGTGAACATCCTCAATACAGTGAAAAGACCTTGCAGTAATTAGTTCACTATATCCAGACACCGCTGTATGTTGAGTTGCTTGTTTGATCGAGTGTAGTGGCTGACTGATTCATCATCGTCCAGCCCAAACCGCTGAAGCTACAAACATGAAACTCAAAGTATAGGATCTTGAAAAGTTAACTTCCGCTAAAACGGGATTTTTTGAAATACGGGTCTAAAAGGGCAAAACATGGGTTAAGGGTTGTATGAAGAAACGTAAAAGGCCCATTAAGCCTATTGGTTTGAAATTTATGAAAGCACTTCAAATAAAAAATAATTCAACACGTATTTTGTATTTTTTCGAAAATTACAGTTTGACGGGTCAACAATGGGTTAACGCTACGAAAAACCCAGTAACCTATTGACTTTAAAATTGGTAAAAAAAAACAACCGATATCAAAAATAATTTCACACGTGTTACTCATTTTTTCTAAGATCAAAACTTAACCGTAGTGTGTGTGTGCTGAGAAAGCACCCTTACCCGTGTGATGAGGTACCCGGAACCACAGTACAAATTGTATGAAAAATTCTTAGTTCGCAATGTACGAACTTCTGCCATTTCTGCTTAGTTTTAAAGCTCTCAGTAATATAAAAGTATATTTTATGATTTGATACTCCATCACACACATAAGGGTTAAAGGGTTAAACCAAGAGTTAAAAGTTTGTATGAATATATGTTTTTTAACGTTTTTTGACTTCAAACTTGGTGAACGTACTCTTAGTGCGAAATAATTCGATGTGTATTTTTTATTTTTCCGAAAATTTAAACCTAATGGGGTGAACCAAGGGTTAAAAGAGTGTATGAAGAAACATGATTTTTGATGGCTTAACTTAGTGAAAACATTAGTTTTTCATTTCTTCGAAAATTAAAATCTGATGACGTCAACAATGGGTTAAAAGTTTGTATGAAGAAACAGATTTTTTAAGGCTTTTGACTTCAAACTTAGTGAAAGCACTTAATATATGAAATAATTTGATACGTGTTTTTCATTTCTGCGAAAATCAAAATCTGACGAGGTCAACGATGGGTTAAAATTTAGTATAAAAAAACTGTAAAAAAAAAACTGAATTAATGTACCTATTGACTTCAAACTTGGTGAAAGTTCTTTTGGTGAGAAATAATTTTTTACGTGTTTTTTATTTTTTGGAAAGTAAAAATCTGACGGGGTCAACGATTAAGGTTTGTATGAAGTTAAGGGTTTGTATGGAGGAAACATGATTTAATGCGCCAATTGACTTCAAATATGGTGAAAGCACTTAAAATCAGAAATAATTAAAAAATTATTTGTTTCATGAAATTCTGCAAGATCAACGAAACGTTAAGAACTTTATCGATGTTAGTAATTTTGATGTGTCACTTCCGAAAGGTTTGTTGTTAACCCTTTCCGACATGAAAATAAACCCGTTCTGTATGAATTGTATGGGCTGTAGTCCAATATATTGGACATTGTGACTGAAAGGGTTAAATAGTTTAAGTAAACTGTAGTTTGTAACTGTTAATATTTTCCATAGTAAGTAAGGACATTTGTTCATTGGCTAAATAAGTAAATAAATAATTTATAAGAAATATTATATTATTGCAACTTTTATCGGTGCTAAACACTGATTCAGGTGATTTGGTTGTCAGTGACTTTCTAATTAAAAACGTTATATAGAAAATGTAGAAATTGGTCCATGTTCTTATAAGAAAGCTGGTCTTGTAAGAGTATCAATTTTTTGTCATCATTATGGTTTGCCTTAATTTAGTTGATCCGATAACCTTTCCTGCATGCTATAGTTTCGAATAATCGAATATATAATTATAGGTATATAAAGAGATATTTTTAACTAATTGTATTCAGAACACAGCTGTGCTCTGTAACGTTTAGTGATTATACATAAAATTCCCAGTAGTTACCTTGTAAATTAGTAAAATAATGACACCGGAACCTTTAGACGGACAACTTTAAGCAGTTGAGCAAATATTAAATGCCACAACTTATTTAACGAATATCTTAAAAAAATATTAAAAATTAAAATATTATAATAAAAATGTGTAAAAAGTGGATTAACTTGACTTGTGCGCCATTTGTGTAATTTTTATTGCAATGGCATTCAATGCAGATGTGCCGCTTTTGGGCGCTTGCAAGCCTAAAAACAAACTGCAAGTCAGAAGTACTCGACAAAGGGTTGAAGTTGGCGTAATTATTTATTTAAAACCGCAAAACTCCATTATGTCCTTAATGCCAGCGATGGCGGGTAGCGGCGACTGCAGCTGGCCAACGCCGGATTCAGAGCGGGTGGTCTACCAGCTGAGCATTTGAATTATGTTAATTAAATATTATTAAAGGGGTTTTGTGAACGAGCCATCGAGCAGGCGAAACACATTCAGCGCCATTCGGATGCATTAATTAAAAACCCTTTCAGTGTGCACCCTCAGCGCTGGACCCCAATGCAGACGACATGTTGCAACATTACCGACAGCGTTCGACACTTGCTTTGCCTTTGAACCGACTTGTTTTTGTTTTTAATAACCATTTCGTGTGCATGTAATTTGGTAATTCGCTGCTCTGGTCGCACACCACAGCTGCGCTGCTAGTTGCCTGGCTGAATCTGCACTTAATTCGTCCGATACGGACGCATCGCATCGTCGCATTTAATTTGGCAACAGCAAAATTAGCAGCAACAGCAGCCACAACAATGGCGCTTTTGCTAACGGCCACAGCCACAGCGACAGCGGCAGCCAAAGCGATAGCAGAAACTTGTAATGCGTTGCCACGTCACAATGGCAGACACGAGCTCCATCTCGCCCCTTTCAAGCGTTGGCGACCAGCGCTCCAGACAAAACTACAGCCAGACAACGCTGCCAAATCAAGCTGCACTGTGGCGAAACGCACAAATAGAGAAGCGAGAAAAGCGAAAATTGTTTCATTATGCGCACCAAGTGGCGCACGTGAACTTGAAGGCAAATTGCTGTGCACAAATTAAAGAAGTGAAAAAGAGAGGAATATTCAAACAGTTTTGTTTAAGTATTTCTTGGGTCTTAAAGTTCAACTTAAAATAAGTTCTTTAGATGAAAAAATGTGAAAAAAGGAAATACTTATTTTAATAAATATACGTAATATGTACATATGTACAATATATATAGCTAAAAGAGTCTTACTAACTAATTTAATGACTCAGGCGAATCAAACTGAGAAAATATGTTACTTCATTTAACTGAACACTTCAAAAGAGCAATGCCATTGAATTCAATCGATCAAAAATATCTCAATCGAATGCTCTTTCGATTGATTCCATCGAAAGTGCTGCTCGGAAGTCGAAATACCATCGTTTTGCGAAAATTTTGATCCACTTGGGCGGCATTCAGAGCCTCTGGAAACTTGAAAACGTCATGAACGATGGCCTTTGTTAAGCATTTGTCGGTAAGTCAAGAAGGAAGATTTTGTTGAATATTGTTGTTAATTATAGAGTATACAATACAACATAGAGTATACAAAAAACACAAAAGACCATATGGAACAGCCCCTCCAATTGTAAAACTATAGATGACTGCTTTAAATGACCTGAATAACAAGTCTCAGAATCAGTTCATGTCAGAACGATAGCAATTGGGAACTGAAACAGAAACGATATTTTTTTTTAAACCATCAACTTTTCAACAGCCCTTCTGTATTGGATTCATTTTGAAGCCAGCAATTTGCCTTCGCAGTCGGTGTTGCTTTCGTAATAATGTAAAAACGATGTTTTTCATTTCATCTCGTGACTAACAAGAAATTTCCGCACTACGATTTCAAAAGACTGAATGAATGAATGAATGAAAAAGCGCATTGACAGCAGCAGCGCTGGAGCGGAGCGAAAACTACACAAATCCCAGACAGAAATTTAGATAAATTATTCATTGTTCTAACGTGCAAACCTCATTGCGACTATTTTAGTTAATTAATGAAACGCATCCGACACCAAAAAAAAGAAAAAATTAAAAACAATATCAACCAAACTCAGAACAAGTACTACGACATGACAAAACGACGAAACTAGAGAAAATAGAAAATATAAATTTGCAGAAAAATCCCAGACTCGAGCGCAAAATTAACGCTCAAGAACAAACGAACGCCCTCACGACGCATGATAAACGACGCAATTGTTTTTGTTGTTGTTTTTTGCACAAATGGCGCATCCAGGGACGACGAAATGAAAGCAGCTGAAATCAAACCAAACGAAACGAACGAAATGAGATGAACGACGAAGGAAGAAGGGAGCACTGAGGCAAAAAACTAAATAAACTAAAATGAAGTGGAATGAAAATGAAATGAAATGAAAGAGTTCAGGCAAGCGGGCAGCCGGCAGGATGTGGTGATGCAGGACAAATGTGCAAATAATGGCAGCGGTGGTGCAAACGTAACGCAAATGAATGGCTGGATGGATGGTTGGTTGGATAGTGGAGATGGCTGTGCGCGCTGGCTGACAAGCGACAAGGCGGTGGGTTTTTGACTACATGTGTGTGTGTGTGAATGTGTGTTGGTGTGCAAGGCATGCGACGGCTACGCCACACCGGCAAACACCAGCGCAATCACCAAAATAACCGCCCAAACGCAACCAGCGCGACAACACGCATCAGCCAGCAGCAAAAACAACAACAACAACGACAAAACGGGTGAATGAAACTGCTGCCGGTCAGTTATGACAGTAGGACTCTCTACAGTGAACAATTTATAGAAACAGGTCGTTAGTTAAGAAAACTTATGATTGCTATTCTTTGTGATGAAATGAAAATGTATCGAAGAATATTAAAAACTTGAAGTGAGCGGCTTTCATGCTTCGTAAAGGAGTAGAATTTTTCAATTTTAACTCTTTCGATCCCGAATTTCACCCCCGGTCTCGATATTTGTTTTTGGTATTTAAATCATGAAACACTAAGAAGTTTGCACACGACATTTAAAGTCGCCACGCCTCTTTGTTAGAGTTCTAGAGCTAGTTTACTTTTGAACAATTTTAGCTTAAACGGGTTAAATAAATTTTGTATCGATATTTTTTAATTACAGAAAAATTATTTAACATTCATGAAAAAATACAAAATTATCACATCATATCCCGCTCCTATATTCTTGATTTTATTTAACCCATTTTAAAGAAACCGGGTTTTGATCAAACGTGCCCAATTCGTAGACTTCAATTAGAACACAGACTTTCCCTGATATCGCTGCAAATTATTGGAAATTATTTTGGGTATAAATAAGTAAAATTTTTGTAACTTGCTTTGCATTCACTTCTAAAAATATTAATTTGTTGGTGCCTACTTAAATTTAACCCATAAATCAATCGTTGCTTTTGCTATAAGATGACAAATAGGTGAGTTGCTCTCAGGCAACTTTGGGTTCGAAAGGAAAGAGTCTTAGCTCCCTTAGGACTTTAATTTAAAGTCACTTTGATCTGTTAATACTGAGTGGATCTGGTAGTTTGACTTGACTTGAAAATCCCATAAGAATCCCATTCCATTAAGTCATCGATGTTGAACAATCCAGCAGATAAGTGGAAAGTCTTGTATGGTTTCTTCTTTCTTTGAAGTCGAAAACTTTTGGCTGAGAACACGCTTCCCTGAACAGACCATTTTTGAAAGACCAATTTTTTGGAAACTCAAGAAGTTTATTATAAATTGCGTCAACTTTCAGAACTCCAGGCATTTCCAGTATAGAAGATACTAACAGTTGAATGATTTTCTAAAAGTTTATCTCGAATTTCCGTTAGGATATTTTGCGACATTCTCAGAAGTCCTACTGATTCCCAAATGTTGTGAGTTTTTACAAATATTTATTGTTTCTTTGCAAATCGAATTTCGAGTTTCTGCCTTCAACACAAACTACACAGACGCACCAAGTCCGCGTAGTGCATTGCAACAACCATCACGGCGAAGCGGAATTTCGGTTTACCGAAAACCGTTGTGAAAGTGCACACATTTTTGGACGCGGAGCGGGGAACACATGTACCTATGCACGAGAATTGCCATTGTGAATTCCCCAATGAACGGCTGGATGCCTGGATAGACGGTCGGAATGTCGGCAATGGCTGCAATGCTTGGATTAGCTTAGCGTCAAGTTTACGCGCATCGACGCAGCGCAGCGCACAAATCGCGGTTTAGCTGAAACAATTTTAAAGTTTGGCAAAAATTTACGAAGCGCATCATTATTATTTGCGAGAGGGTGGGAACGGGGTGGGGTGAAATTTTAATTTTCCAACGCGGTGGTGGTTGCGGCAGCGGGGTCACACACCGTGCGGTGAATGGCATTTGCCACTCGCCATTTGCTACTTGCCACATGCAACGCACATGCGGCACTGCGTTGCGAGGAGGGCAGCAGCGGGCGTGGAACTCATTAAAACGAAATTTGCATTTCGAATATTCAACAAATACAACAAACATAAAGGCGCGGAGCAATGGGGCGCAAGTGTGAGCAACGAACTTTTTCATTAGTTTCGCGTTGATGCCGGCAGCCATGACTTTCCAATTTCAGTCAGCCGCCAACAATAACAACAACAACAAAGACACATTGTTTTGGGTTTTTTTGTTGTTGTGTGTTCATTTGTGGTTGGCAAAATTTTTTGGCAAACACGTTTTGAAGCTGGTGTGAGCCGTATTGCACGTAAGTGAAGGCGCCGCCCTTCTCCCGCTCCTCATTGTTTTCACATTGGCACTTTGGCTCTTTGCCGCACGCTGCCACACGTAATGGGGAATTGAGTGGTTGCCACATCAGCGACGACCATTATGCGTACGCGTATTGTCGTCGTTGTCGTCATGGCTGTCGCTATTGTCGTTCGATTAGCGTAATTTATGACTGAGCGCGCTCGAGCCAAATGCAGCTCGGTGCTACGTGCCCGAGCCGCGTGGGCGTGGGCGTGAGTGGTTGCAGTGAGGAGGGGCTCTGGGACCAGCCAGCAGCGTGTTCAGCATTCATTAGTGTTTAATGGGGTTTTAGAACTTTTGTCGCAAATCATAATTTGATGCGCATAAATATTTG
This sequence comes from Melieria omissa, assembly GCA_963971225.1. Lineage (NCBI taxonomy): Eukaryota > Metazoa > Arthropoda > Insecta > Diptera > Ulidiidae > Melieria > Melieria omissa. The sequence continues at coordinate 4,724,877 of OZ020267.1, forward strand.
CGACTTTTGATTTTGAATTGAAGTTTTGTTAGTGCATTGGCGAAATGTGATTGTGGCGTTTGTTTATGCTGTCATATTTGCATATAAATTATATTTTATTGGGATTTATTATGACACATCATATATGAAAGTATAAAGTTGCTGTTATGTTCAGAATTTAGTAATTTCTAGTGAGTGTTGACAAGGAAAATTTAATAGAAATTTCAACCTTGAGCGTCTACGACTTAGTGCATTGAAAGGGAAGGGGAAATTCTAGATGCAGGTATTTGAAAACAGATTTTGAAGCACGGTTGCCATTCAACCAAAATTTGTTTGTAAAAATTTTCTCAAAAAAGGCCCAAACTGGAAACGAAAGGACCGTCTGTCTCTTTTTTGGCTTGCAATTTTTTGTATGAAAAAGGCCCAAAGCCCAAAGGTCCCAAATAAAATAATATAAAATAAAATAACATAAAATAAAATAAAATAAAATAAAATAAAATAAAATAAAATAAAATAAAATAAAATAAAATAAAATAAAGTAAAATAAAATAAAATAAAATAAAATAAAATAAAATAAAATAAAATAAAATAAAATAAAATAAAATAAAATAAAATAAAATAAAGTAAAATAAAATAAAATAATATGAAACAAAATAAAATAAAATTAAATAAAAAGGGCCACTTTTTGGACCATAAGTGGGAACCGTGCTTTGAAGACTTTTAAATGTGAAATGGGACAAATTTAGGGGAGAGCGAAAGACATAACTATGTTTAAAAATTCATAATATTCTATTTGAATAGGATCAAATATAGAATCCTGTATATGTATAAAATGTAGAATTTTGAATTTTAGGGGGCAAATGCCCTTCCCTGTCCCTATCTGGATACGCCCATGATCTTAATAATCACTTCATTGTTAGGCTACTGAACTAGTTATACTCAATGGCCGATGATTCTTCAGGCTGAGACTTTTCCCACTACAAATAATCTAATTAATCGATACAAGTAACTTTTAATTAGACTTTTGTTGCGGGAGTTTATATATTATTTAATCTATTTTTGTTCGTTTTTTGTTGTTTTATGGTTTGGGACTCGAGAGCGTTTTATTTAACAACTTTTGAGCTTAATTTCATCATTGAAATCATATTTGCCACCCACAGTTTTTGAAACAAATAATTATTCGAGGGGGTTAAACCGCTAAAACCTCCTTGCAAGCTCCACTGAAGCTTTTAATAGGATTTCCAGCCGACATGGTTCAGCTGGTTAGTGCATTTGACTGCCAATCAAAGGTAATTAATTGACCAAAAGATACATTTTTCGTCAAAAAACTTTTTTTTCGACTTCTGCTCGCGAAGAAGGTAATGCATGGACTTTCAGAGTATTTTTATTAAACTGTAGGGAGCGTCCAGAAAAGCAGGCACTTGACAAAAGCAGGCCCCTTCCCCTGGCTTTCACCTCCCTCTTTGCAAAACAATTAAACGGCCCACTCCCGCTGGCGACTAACATCGTCCACCCATAAGAAAGACTTTGCGAGTAGCATTGACTGTGAAAAAGCTTCCAACCAACCTTTTGGAATCAACATAAAATTGAAAACCCGTGTTCAAATTTGCATGCGTAACTTGAATCAAGCCAGCAAGTCATACCAGTCAAGCATCTAATATTTAAATTAATATCTAGAATATAAATAACTTAAATAATGATGATGACTTGTACCTAATTTAATGTATCAATATAGATTCGCAGCGCTCTGTGCTATGGACACCAGTCAACAACAAACTGTAATATGTAAATTAAAATCTAAAATATAAATAACTAAAATAACAAAATAAATAAATACGAACTCAACTCGCTTGACGATTTAATTTTTATTAATTATGACCATTGATGAGTTTAATTAAACACACGTGGAAGTGTTTAGTTAAACTTATGAATACTTAGGTATATGCATTCATCTATTTCAAGTTGATCACAAAACTACATCTTCTATTTTTCATTTATAAATGGCAAAAATATGCACTCGTAGCACCCTGTGCCTTGGACACCAGCCAAACGTAAACAAACAAGCAACTGGCTGCCACAGTTGCACTCATCAGCCCCCAAAGAGTCAACGCCAGCACTCTTGACTGCATCAAAACGCAACCGCCGCTCGCGAAAATTCTCTGCATTGCTCTTACTTTGCACACTGCGCTACTCTTTCGGCAGCGCAAAGCGCTCTTCGCTCGCGCCTCCGCCAATGAAATGAGTTGAAGTAACATTTGTTGTTTTGCATTGGGGAATCGTTTGTTTAAAATAGAATTTCAGAACTAATTTATGCTTAATTTATTTTACAAACAAAATATTTAAATAAAATTATATAAATTATACAAAATACGATTGGAAAAATTGTGCGTGATTTATGCGCATTTTGTTATTTTCGAACTGTGCGATGGCTTATTTGTGGGGTTTTGTGTGCGCGTGTGGCAGTTCTGGCGTGAAAAGTCCCACTCAACGTTACACTTCTAGTTTGTTGTTTTTTTTTAAGATTTCAAAAGCGTTTGGAATGGTTTTTACACATTTTGAATATTTGAATACGAAATTTGCTGTGTTTATCGACAGCGCCGCTTGTCAGTCGCCGCACGTCTGATGACAATTCTCATAATCAATTTCGAAAAGGCGAGCAAAAGAAGAAGAAGCAGCAGCAGAATTAAGCAATAAAAAACAAAAAACAAAACATTTTTTCAAATTCCCAAGCGCACAAAATGCGACATTGAAGCATGTGTTGGACGGATTGATGAGGTTTTTGTTATTCCAAAGGCAAATCTTGTGATTATTTGTGAACGCACATACGCCACAATGACAAACAAACATCAGACACATAAACATATCAAGCTACACATATTTGCTGTGTGTGAGTATGTGCCATATGCGAGCCAAAACACTGGTCAGGAATGGTTAAGTGCGAAGTGGAAGTTTGAAGTACAACGAATGACGGGGGATGTGGTGCGGCGAGCGGATCGGTTGTGAACTGAAGCAGTGACTGGGAAGTTGGAACGACGTCACGGTCATTTCTACATACATATATATATATATATATTAGTACACAAAGTAATAGACACCACGAAAGGCAGACAAACTTACAATTAAACGGACGGACGGATGTACGAGGCATTGTGTAACGTTTGCGCATAGAAGAAGGGACATGAATGTAGTCAATTAATATAAAAGAATTTTAGAAAAATTATATGGAATAACATAGATTCAGTGGCGCATTCAGGGGCGGTTTGGGGGTTGAAATCCCCCGACATATTAGGATCGACTTTAAAACTACATAGAAATGATTAGACATTTTATGAATATTTAAGAATTCCTCTTTGAAACCCCCCAAATCTTTTTCTGAACCCGCCCCTGCATGCCTCGATGCTTTTCCATGTCTATTTAGACTATAGCGTCTCGAGATGTTAATAGTGACCTTGAAATAGAAATCTTTCAGACTGGTGTAGGAAGGTAGGAGTGGTTGACCCAAGAGGCCCACTTAAGCCATAAAGGCCAATTGTGATATCGTAAAGAAATAAACTCAAGTCCGCTTACCCATTTAACCAGATTTAGCTAATTAATTGTGAATAACTCTATCGGTTGGTTCCCTTAGACTTTCGAAGAAGACATTTTTCTGTTTTAGATAAAGAAGGACAACTATTGAAAGTGAACTGCATTGTCTTCCTCTGTTTCGTCCATACAGCTACAATAGAAGTCGTTTGAAAATAACCCTAACCAGTGTTGCCATTTGAAAAATTTTTGAAACCGACCAAATTAAAAAATTGCATTAATTATTTTTTTAAATTATTATTTTTAAATTACAATTTGATGTTTTTGTAATAAATTTTGTGTACTCATGAAAAGATGTTCACATCACAAAACGGACCGAAATTTGACCAGCGGACCAAAGTGAAAAAATCTGACCAATTTTGGTCCGAAAAGACCATAAGCGGCAACTCTGACCCAAAACTTTTGCGTAAGAGCCAAATAAACTGTAACCCGTCAGAATATCGATCATTGATCCGGTCCCTTTTCAGTGAGAGAAGCTCTTTAGAAGGACGGATCGCTAGGGGTGTTTTTGACAATCTTTTAACTCCAATTCCAATTTATTGAAAGACTGATTTATAGTGGAAATTTCATGGGCCTGAAAGTAATAGCCCCTCATTTCAGTTTTGGTGTCTTGTTAGGTTAAAGTGAATGTGTCAGCACGCAACCATTAAAAGAAGACATTGAATAATTCTTTCTATTGTGATACCAATCTCTCATTTTCTTAATATGCAAAAAAGTAATCGCATACAAATTTACCAAAGTCTGATATTGAAATGAAAAAATTAGATTCTCCTTATTCAAGGTATTTGTCGAATTTAACTGGTTGACACTTTCCTCTCCCTTCAATTGTGGCCGCAAATCAAATGCTCTGCGACAGACACTGCTGAATGGGCAGTTTGTGTTACCCCCTTCACTTGTTCATTCATTCAACTTTGCCATTGCGTGAATGCAATCAGTTCAAGTTGTAGCTGCACTCACCGACTGTTCGCACTCTGCTGTTTGCAATTTGAAATATTCTGCTTGGATTTTCTACATTTTCTCGACGCTTGATGCGAACCAATTTTTCATTTCAATTATTTGAAATGGTTTCGTCGGTGTGAATGGTACAAAATGTGCACGATGTGCTTGTACCGCCTCGTGTGGCTGTGTGTGTGTGTGTTCAGACACACACATTGTTCGCATTTTCTGCACATTCGAATGCTGACTGTCTGCATGCGTTTTCCCGCCCTTCCCGCATTCAATTCGCCCCCTGCCACTTGTATTTTAATACGCAGCTCGATAAAGCAAAAAATATTCACATCGAGAACGTTGCGGGTAGCAATGCGAAAATATCTAATCCAGACGCTTCAATGCGAGCTGCATCCTCATGATGGCTGAAAGGTGTGGATTATAATATTTCCGAGATATGTTTTCGTTGTGCTGTTTGCTGCTGACTGCGAAATCGGTATTGCAATTTAGCAAACGAAAATACGAAAACCATCAGCAACCAGCAGCCACAATCACCGGTCACTGTACTGCGTGAGTTGAAAGAAAAAAATAAATAAAACACCGGCGACCATTGTCGACATTGAGCAACGGAGCGAAGCGTGAATGAGTGCGCCAGCCACTGTGGCAATGAACGCTGAAAGTTGTGTGTACGTGCAAGTTGGCGAATGTACCAAATTGATTGGTTGAGCAGCTGAAATGGGATTTCTTTCTTTCGTTAGCCAGGTTTGCTTTGCTTTGCTTTGGTCCTGTGCTGGCAGTTCATGAATTTTTTAAGTAGTCAAAGTGATTTCGCGCTCAACTTTCTACAGCAAAAGTTATATTGAAAATCCCAGAATAAATTGCTAAATGGAAAAATTGGAAAATTTGCTCTTTCACAGCAAATGGCTGTGGCGAAATTTCTAGGAGTTTGCGGCCAAATCCAAGTTGAAATTATTCAATTATTTAAATGTTTGCATTACCGGGGAGTTGAATACTAATGAACAATTTCACTTCCAGTTAGCAATAACCTAAACGTAAAAACGTAGAGCTTGTTGGTAGCGAATTGTTAGTAAAATGATATTCTATATGCAGAAAGGAAAGGGGGTCAGAAAAATTAAAAAAAATTGCTAAATGGAGCAACTAATATTTCTGAATTCCTTCCATGCTGATATAACTAGAACCATTGAGTACTGAAATAGGCTTTTTCATACTAAATAAGTTTAGCATTGCAGTGTTAATTGTTGCTAATGCAAATAAATACCGCAAATCTCAGTATTATTCACAAATACCAATAATGTTTAACACTTTGATCGGTTTTGACTTCACAAAATATCCGCAAATGCTACAATATTAACCTACATTTTCCAGCTTCAATACATTTCCGTTTATCTGTATGTGCCTACAAATGTTTATATGTCTCGACTAACAGCTGAGAAGCGAAAAATCATAAAACGGCAATGACGATTGTCATCGATGCGATGCCCATAAACGAGATCCCAATGCTCTTCACTGCGCTGCTCTGCTCAGCGCCAAACGGCGCACGTTATGTTAAGTCGTCAAGCCGGCGAAACGTCAAAAGTAAAAGTGTGTGTGCGCGCGCGCGCTTTCTTTCTCAAATCTCAGGCGAGCAATCGGGTCGCAACAGTCGTCTAAATGCCCATAAAAGCGCACATAAAATTCCCTCAGACGACCTTGAAGAGCAGTAAAATTTTCTTAATGACTCTCACTTTTTTATGGCCACAAAAAGTCTGCAATGCAAACACACTTGGTCGCTGTGACATATAAGCAATAACAACACCAACAACAACAACAAATCCAAATGCAGAACGAAACGAACGAAAAAAGAGGTGAGCAGCGGCGCACATTTCAGCGATCGTCGGCGTCGGCAAATGCCGCAAGTCGTTCCGCTTCCCACTGTGCGGCCGTTTATGGCGGCAACCGAAAACCATTCGCATGCCGTCAAATCGAAGCGGAGCACAGCAAAACGTGCAGTGCACCCCATACGGAATAGGATCCATTAAGACCGGTGAACCGAGCTGAGAGTTCAGCGCGCCGCTGCGGCCCCCGCCCGTTGTTTATCGAAGGTGACGACGCTACGTCGCCGCCGAATGAGTCGAATGATGAAAGTAGGTTTTGGTTTTATTTTCTACTGTGTTGTGTCAGTTTTTGTTGGCGCTGTATATTTTTTATTGTTTTATTAGAAACAATTCGCGGTGCAATGTTGACCTGCGAGTTGGTCGACCTGACTGACCTTTAACGCAGCGACTGGCTGGGAAATGGTGCTGGGAACCCTTTGCTTTGCACGAATGTTTTCTCTTCTTTTGCCTTTTAAGAAAAATGAACTCAGTGGCGTTTGAAAGCGCAGACGAGTAAAAAGGGCCATGAAAAAGTTTGTGAACTTTTAAAAATTCAAAGAGAATAATCGCTCAGTAATTTGTTGATCAACGAGAGGGAAGTCAGTTCTTACAAAAGTCTACTTTAAAAGAAGTGCATTTTTTTTAACTAAATGTCTTAAAAATATTTCGAGTTGAAGGTCGCACAATTTGTGAAGCGCCTCACAGCGTATCGAATTGCACCAACCCTGTCTTTGGCCTTTCACTCTCCGTCGTTAACCCTTCTGTACAATTTTAAAGGCTTCACACGAAAACACTGCCACTCTTACGGACAATTATGATTAGAGAGTCAAGAAGAAAAGCGAAATTACTTTGCCCACTCTGGTCAATTGATTGCTGGACAGTTGGCATTTGAAGGACATTAGTTGTCATGTTGCAAGGACACTGCAGTGTGTATGGCTGATTTGCTGCACAACAATATTAATTTACAAGAACGAAATGTTTTGAAATTTTCTTATTATAAAAAAGCAATTTTCTTTAATGACTCTGGAAAACAATCCTTTAGTGTTATTGAAGGCTACTTTCTATTGCCAGACTTACCATATCTCGAAGATTTAAGGCATATTTCACTGCAAAGAAAGTGAAAAGAACAATTTGTAGATGAAACATTTGGATTATACTTTGAAAATGGTTAAAATTAAATAATTTAAAAATAATTAAAAATTAAAAATAAATAAATAACAAAATACAAAATTTAAAAAATTAATTAACCCATATAAGCCCAGCGATTTTTCTATTTGTCAATATTCGAATGAAACAGTTTTTTTTAAGGTGAAATGGGGTCGGACATTTCAAATTTGGTGTAAAAAAAATTTGCCGATTTCTGGTTTTCGAGATATTTGGTGTTTAATAAATCGAACACCTAACTATAAATATATATTGTGGCTATAATATTGGTTTTATGGGAAAAGTTCGGGAATTTTCGAGAGTTTGATCAATTTTTAACAAGACTGCATAGTTACTTTTTTAAATATTATTGTTTTTTAATGTTTTTCGGTGCTTTTGAAATTATGTCAAAAATTACCTTTTGTTTGGGGAATTCATACAACTGGGAATAGGTGCGAGAAATGAATATATTTATCCCATATTATACAAAACATCCCATGTTAACTTTTGTTATTCCTTATTACAAATCAAACCATCATATTATCCAAAACTTTCGCGTTTAAAGTTTAAAAAAGAGCCCAAAAAAAATTATGGAAAATGCAAAAATTTACTGTTCGATTAATCGAACATTGGGCCGATATGGGTTAAACCAAAAAAAGCCAGACAAAAAAGTTCTATTTGCTACAGAACCTTCGGTCCTTGATTCTTTCAAAGTGATAATGAAGCTAAAGTTACTGGATCGGAATCAAAAATTTTTGTTTCTACATAAATATGGAAAACATGGACCCATACAAGCAAAACATGGACCCTGCATGTGGGACTATTTGAAAAGAGCGATCGGTTTGAGAACAAAATTCAATGAAAAAGTTTTTTGTAGATTTGCAACAAATAATTGGCCTCCAAAATCGCGTAAGTGAAAACTTCTCCTACATTTCTTGTGGGACAATGTTAAGTTATTTCCGAACAGTAGATGATTTTCAATACAGCCTTGAGGCATTTATGCAGCAAAAATACAGTTTGCTGACGTTCAACCAAATTGTGCAAAATTAGATTCGCCAATTACAGTTAACAGGATTATCCAAATTGTCTATTTACCATAAATAAAAGCTAACCATATCAAAAATATTGCTTAAGCTATTCAACTAGAAGTTTACTGATTCACTGCTACTTAACTATGAAAGCGAAACCAAAACTTAATGAGAAATTCTAATAAAAATGACAACAATTTATTTGTATTAATTTATTGCTTTAATTAGTTTTAGAACAATCCGGTTCAGTTCAGGTTTTGCTAATGCCCAACTTAATTTATTGTTCTCTTTAGGCAGTTGCCAATCACCCAACTGACAGGTTTAACTCAATTGAATTAAAGTGAACCGACAGGATCCGATTTGGAGCTGCTCGCAAAAGTCGAATTCCCCTGCTCTGGCAACACTGTCGGCTAGACGAACAACACATCAGATAAGAACAAAAACCTCTTAATATATATTTTAACTTAATGCAACAAGTAGCAGATGAGCTAATTGAGAGCCTCCAGCTGCCAGCGACAACCAATGGGCGACGCGCTTCTGACCCGCACGTGGAGATGGGAGATGGGCTCATCCGATAAATCAGTCACTGGTTTGCCTCTAATGTTTCGCATTAATTATTACACTAATTGCCAACAAACCAGAACCAGCTTTGTGCAACTTGTCAAGTCCGGCCAAGTTCGTTTCATGCACGCGCCGCCTATGACTTTCATATTTCATTTTTCATTTTGTGGTCGCGCTGTTGTCTCGCACAGAATGCAATTTAATTGAGTAACTTATTAATGTGTAAGCGACATAAATAAATTTATATATATATAAACGTCGATTGGGCTGGCTGACGTTGGCCAGACAGAATGAAGGACACAACGCGTATGGATACGAAAAAAGCTGATCAGGCAATCAGGTCGCGGTGAAGAAGGACGACATGGCAGAAATTTCGAGCTGTCACTTCTTCATTCATGTCGATTTGACTTTTATGCAAATCCACTGAAAGCGTTCACTCGTTCATTCGCTGCGCATGTTTCCCCCTTCATACATATGTCTGTCAGTGCCAGTTGACAGCAACGCACACAGCGCGTCCATTATCACTGCGTAACCCCACTCGAGTGCGGCGAGGCGCTGCGGCAGCGCATTGCAGTCGCAGTCCAGCACCGACATCGGTATAGTCGCCCAGCAACGGCGTCGACAGGCCATGCTAATTCATTCTACATTTAATTCACAAATAAATTGTTGAACTTAATTCATGCGCATAATGAAGACGCCAAATCGCCTACAAAGTTGGCTCGGGCGGCCAATGGAGACGGAGCACACAGCAAAAGCGGTGCGCGTAATTTACTTGTTGTATTGGCCATTCAGCAAGAAATTATTGCGAAGCCGAACAATTGTCGAACATCATAATTTGCCGACTTTTGCGTATGGGGCACAGAGCTGGAAATGGCTGAGGCGCAATTAAGAAAGTATGGACGCGGAATAGTTGAAGAAGTGGCAGCGGAATGGCAGCGACGGGAGTAGAAGGCAATGCCCTGTCGGATCTGAGACAAATGGTTCCCAAAAATCATTGGTTTTTCAAGTGGTTTTTTGTAAGTCAAGTTATTAACTAGTTGTGACTGTCAGCGGATGGAGAAGTCACTCAGTTCGCGTCTAATCGTTCACTTTTTGTGTGCGCGTTCATAGGCGAGAAGTAGGCGTTCATAGGCGAGTACATAAAAATGAGAAAAACGAAACAAAAGTGAGATAATCAAACAAATACTGTTAAGGCTGATCTTTCGATACTTTTGTTACAACAACAACGTAGAAATGTTTGCATTTTTCGAACATGTCTGTTTCTATGACTCGAAGTTCGCTCGATTTGCACGTTTGGCCTTGAACAGAGTTGCCGCTTTTGGTCTTTTCGGACCAAACTTGGTCAGATTTTTTTACTTTGGTCCGCTGGTCAGCTTAAACGAATTTCGGTCCGTTTTGTGATGTGAATCTCTTTTCATTAGTGCACAAATTTTATTAAAAAAAATAAAATTGTAATCTAAAAATGACTTTAGAGATAATGCAAATTTTTAATTTGGTCGGTTGAGGTCGGATTTGGTCGGAATAAAAATTTTCAAGTGGCAACACTGGCCTTGAATGATTTGAGTTAGAATTTTGCGTGGTAGCGTGAAGCAACGAATTGCAGCAGCAGCTGAAAGTTTGTCAGGCCCCAAACAGTTCCGACAGAAGTGTGTCAACAAGTCGAAGTTCATCTTGGTTCATCCATAAATGCACCAATATTTTTTTTATTCGCTATGATTTTTTAGTTTTTTTTTTAATATATTTAAAATAAAATTAATATTTAAAAATTTCATTGTTTTACTTTCTCCCATAAAAATCAACTGGTTAGAAAACTAATCCAGAATAAACTAGTTCGCAAACTACTCGCTTCGCAACTGGTTTATAAACTGTTTACTCAGGACTAACCTTGGACTAGTTGCAAATGTATGCAGACGAGGACAATTGACTGTAAACTAGGACACCGCCATGTTAAAAGGGTGAGTTGGCTCCAAGGAAACGAGTCGGTTCTGAGGTCAGCTATGACTGTCAAGCAACCAGTTGAAAAACTACATTTGGACCAGTAGTTTTTCAACTGGTGCTCATCAATACCCAAACTAATATTTTATTTTTTCTATTGACTATCAAAAGTCTACTGATTTGAATTCTCATGGATTTAAATGGCTTCAAATGGCTCGTTATCTAATTCTGTCACAGATATAATTACTATGTGTTTATTTTTTATTATCTTAGAAATTCTTAATTTCAATTAAAAGTGTATCTAAAAACCACATCTTTAAGCTTCTTCTTTTTCAGCATTTTTCTTACTTAATTAAGTATATATCTCCCCATATATACAGATCTCTCTTTCTCTGTTTTCTTCTGTATTTCTTAGCATTTTCTAAATATTTAATCTTATTTTTAATTTAATTTATATTTATTGTTATTTATTATTATTACTCGATTTTATGTATTTTTTGTAGCATTTAAAAGAACAATCTTCTATGTTAAAATAAATCAATAAATCAAAAAGAATAATTCTTGTCAATTATTCAGTCACCTGCAAATTCTGTCGTCTTAGTTGAACACCAATTGTGATAATATTTCCATCCAATTTGTCTGTGACCATTTCACAAATGCGTCAAATGATCATAATTATTTTTCTACATACATATTTATTCATATCCACACATACATACATATATACCAACATAAATAAAAGTCGGTGCGCACCTCGTGTTCAGGCAGTTGAAAAGTTTTCGCAACTTTCATCATCATCTTCGTTTCGCAAATATGATGAAAGTATTTGATTAGAAGAATATCAAAGTGCTGCGTAGCATGTGGACAACTGCAAACTTAAATAAATAGCCCACGAACAAAGCATAGCGATGACAGCCAGAAAGCGAGCAGAATTGACAGAGGCGACACAGCAGTGTCACAGGCGACAACGCGAGGGGAAGGGGAAGAACAAATTCATTATGTTTATTGTAGCGAAAGGAAATTAACGAAAATTATGGAGACATTCCGACAACTCACAACAACGTGCAAGCGGGCGCCAAACGCGCCGTCTGCTGCTCCCGCTTTGGCTCCGATGTGCTCTTGCTCGCCGTCCAGCAGCGATTGGCAAAGTGGCCAAGTGAAATCTGTTGGCGTTATAAAATCGCAGCCACTGTTTTGTTGTTAGTGTTTTTTTTTTGTTTTGTTGGTTTTAGTCGCTCACAGCAACTTTAGTTTTCCGAAAAACTAAACTTTGCGCTGAAATGCCAAATGCGAATTGTGAGTCAGAGAAATGTTGTTATTATTATTTGCGCTCAGTATTGGCACACACACACACACATGCACATACAACAGCATTAGCATTGTTTTTGTTTTAGCTGCTGTTATGTCAATTGTTGTTATTGTGGTTCTTTGTCAAATTGCCGTTTGCCATTTTGCATTCGTTTTGTGCTTCACGTTTTTTTTCGCGCAGCAATTTATTTGCGTTTAGTTTTATTGTTGCTTGTCACATGTGGCGGTGTCATTTAATTGTTGCGTCATTCATTTGATCAACGCATTTATTGTTTCTGTAATTTTGTGTTAATTATTATGAAAATAGCACCTAAGTTGTGCTTCCGCCTTAATGAAAATTATTGTTTAACATTTGCAAATTTATTCATGATTTTGAATAAAGTTGAAGTCATATTTTTTGCCATGTGAGTGTTGGTTACTTTTGTTTTTTTAACTGTTGTAGTTTGTTTTCTTAATTCCTTCGCTACATATCAAAGTTTTGGAATGAAAAACCATGTGAAGTCGCTTTGACTTACATATACCTTAACTTGATTGATAACAAACAATACAAATTTTCTCAAAGCTAAGATTCGATTTTGTTTAAAATATAACTGAAGAAAATTGAAAAACCAAAATATTTAAAAATATGCGAAGTCGTTTTGATTCATTTGGGAAGGAAGATTTGGGAAAGTGCACTGCGTCCTAATAGATCTATTGTGCCCCCTTCTTGGCCTTCACAGTTCGTCCGTGAGTCCAGTATCCAAAAGGAATCTTAGTATATTTCCTAAGCCTTTGGAAGCCCAGTCCCATCCTGGTATAATAAAGTCCCCCAGGTGCTTCTTTCGTTTGTGCATTAGCGCAGGATATGCAAACAGAACCTACAGAGTTCGTTCACCCTGATACCTAGTTTGGTTAGATGATAGTTCAATCTAAAATGCCCTGTCAATATACCTGTGATAATCCTTAGATTATTCTTTGAGAGACTCATACATTCCTCGAACGTTTTCTTGTAATAAGATCCAATAAACATCTCGGAATGTTCAAGACCTGGTTGATTTTCCCAGTATTGATTCCGAATGGTTTTCTCGTCTTTCCTGGAAAGAAGGGCTCCTTTGCCTAGACCACCTTCTTGCAAGTTTTTCGGCCTGCTCATTCCCTTCAATACCGGCGTGACCCGGAACCCAGAGGACCCATGCCTGATTGTAACAGCCAAGTTCGTTCAGCTTCTCAAGGCGTTCCGACACCAGTTTCGAGGATAGGAAGATCGCAATCTTCCGGTTTCGGTATTTCCACACCAGATTGAAGTGAGCGCACCTTTCAATTGCGTATATTTCCGTCTGGAAAATGGTGGTCAGCTTTCCTGTAGGTTCCGAGTATCTAATCCACGGTCCATACACCCCGATTCCGGTAATTTCCTCCGTTAGGTACCAGGAAATCATGTACTGATCAATCAGATAAGTCTCTGATATACCTTCCCAGCTTATTTTATTACTGAGCTCTTTTTTAAACAGAGCTTCGGTGCAATTGTGTCTCTCGGTATTGCAATCTCGAGATACTGGTTCGTAAGAATATCAATCTTATTACGACTCAGGATGCCATCGGTCCCGATATTTACGTCAGTCATCCGTAGGATAGCGCTCTTCGCCTGGGTTGATTGATAACAAACAATACAAATTTTCTAAAAGATTGGATCGATTTTGTTTAAAAAATTACTGAAGATAATTAAAAACAAAAATATTTTACAGGATGTAGAAGGTAGCGAGCCTAGAGATCTGCTTGGAATAAGAAAAATATAAATTCATTCATCATGCATTATTTTCAGGCCGAAGGTTCGGCATAGTAAGAGTTATATAGGTAAGTTGTAGGGGCTGCCCCTGTACGAGACACTCTTAGGCCTCTATACTGCAGTTTCTATTGACAATTTTCTTTCAGACTTGGAGGTTTTGCCATCGCCTGCCAAGAACGCACTTTAGCGATTCTTCTAATTCTAATCAGCTTCATGTGGATAGCGATAGAAGTAGACGAGTCTTTCACCAGCCCAAGCTGGGAATCGAACCTAGGACCTCTAGCTACCCGCTCGATTATAGAGGCCCGCCAAATGGTAATAACGCGATGAAAGAATAAAACACACATTAGAGGCGTCCATATTCTCATCATGTCCTCTGCGTGCCGAAAATTCATTTTGTGTCCTTTTGGTTTCATTTCGTGCTTATTGCTCAAGTTTCTGTATCTATCCGCAACGTTGCACAAGCATAAATATTTATATGAAAACGAATTTAATAAAATTTATTTTATTCCAACTGATCTGCATTTTGCGCCAATCGACAAAGCAAACAAAACAGCGCCGAATAAGTTTTTCATTTTTGCCAATTTATTTCTCTTACATTTTCCATATGAAGAAAGAAGAAGCCAAAATAATGACAACAACCAACAACAACTAAAGCACATAAATAAATAAAAGCAAAAAAAACAATACAACAAGAAATGCGCAGCAAGAATGTGTGCGCTCTGCATTGCCAAACTCTTCGCCTTTTCGATGCGAAAAAAAAATAAATAAAACAAAAGCAAATATTATTGCTAATATATTTCCTCTACTTCAACTCCCTGGGCGCCCGCCATCAGCTGCTCCTCTGCGTTAGTGCTGGCTGTGCAGCAGCAGCGAGCAAACGGGCTAAAGTAGTTGGTGTTGGTTTTTGCAAATGAAAGACATGAACGTTTGTCATTGTGCAGCGACAAGTGACAGCGGCAGATAGCCGAAGCCACTTGCTGCACTTGCCACATGTGGCAAATAACGTTAGTGCCACTTGGCAAAGGCGAAGGCGTAGTTGGGCGCACGTCTCTATGCCGACATGTGAAGCATTCACGTCTTAATCCGCAACGTTGCCGCCACGAATTTTGGAAAATAGTTTTCTCTATGAAAAAATAAAACTCCATCAAACAACAAAATAAACAAAAGCAACAAAGCACAAGAAACTTCGAAACACTTGAGTGCGATGGCTGTTGGCTGTTGTTGGAGTGCAAGTTATGGCGGCACAGAGCGGCAACGAGAGGTGGGAGTAACTTGGCCGAAGCTACTGTGAACAGTGGTGGACAGTGAAAGGCGACATGAAGCGGTTTTAAACACTCAAATATACTGAAAATTTTCAAATGCAGTAAATAAGTATAAAATAATTATTAAGTAAATAATTGTATAATTATTATAATTATAAATAACTATAATTATTTATTATAAATAACTATTAATTATTATTAATTATAAATAATTATAACTTATAATTATTAATTTTTTTAGTTATTAATTATTATAATAAATAATTATAATTATTTTATTGTATAATTATTATAAGTTATAAGTATATTTATAATAATAAAATAATAATATAATAATAAAAAAATAATTAAATAATAGTTATGATAATTAATTAATTAATATTTATAATTAATAATTATTATAATTATAATAAATATAATTATTAAATAATTTGTTTATAATTATTAATTATAATTTCAAAAAATTATTAAAAAAAAATTATTTGATTAATAATAATTATAATTATTGATTATAATTAATAATAATATTTAAAAAATAATTACAATTATTAATTATAATTATTAATAATTATAAAATAATTATAATTATTTATAATTATAAATAATAACTAAAAAAGCAACAGCAAGCATTAATTAATTAATTATTATTAATTATAATCAATAATTATAATTATTATAAATTATAACTAATAATTATAAAATAATTATAATTATTTGCCCAAATAATTAATGCCGTTATTAATCATTAGCTTTGGACAATTGTAATAATCACCTAACTAAGGTCAATTAAATTTGAGTATTTTTATAAATAAAACTGTAAAGTTTTAACTGATAAATTTTCAGTCACAAGTATTCAAATCTTGCTTTAGTTCTCATATAGTGATCAAAAAAACATGGTTGCACGTAACTTTCGAATGGGTAGAATGGTCTTATTGCAATGGGCCACAGTCAACCACTTTAACCGAACTTAAGTAGTCACCTCAAAAGGTTTACTTTAAATTGAAATAGTTTCAGCTCCAACACACTCAAGTCTAAACATTTTAGGCCCCTTCAGAAACATTTTGAAGTTCCGCCAGTGTCACACAATCAGCATTCCGAATAGTCGACATCCGCGGGGAATGCAGCTGCCGATTTCCGTATCTGTCGCGGTGAGTTTTTGTGAATGCCTCAATCATGCACAGCAGCCGTTTCGCCGTTGACAACGGCTGCCTGCTTGACACAGCCAATCAGGCAGTCAGCCGTGCTGCGTCATAATATTTAAGCGGCTGCTTCTCAGCCGTGACGCACAACTCAGTCGAGGAATAGCAAAATAGCGAAATTATTCAGTTCTGACAGTTGTGTCTGCTGCTGTCGCCATTCTTTGGCGATGGCTAAACTTTTTAACTTTCTCATTGCCATAATAGAGTTTGTGGCAAAATTGAGGAAACAAAAAATCGAACTTTGATTGACAAGCAGACTGTGGCGAAGGCGAGAAGAACGCACAGAGAATGAGAAATTTCACAACGGGTGTAGGTGTAGCAGGTCAGACCAAGGGGTGTCGAACAGACGACATTTCGCATTAGCAAAGTTTTTAATGCTTCTTTGTTGACTTTCTATCGGTTAATGCATTTTTGCAGTTGTGGCTTTGGAAGAATTTGAGGAATTAAATTAAATTGAAATTATTTGACAGTGAAGCAAGTAATTTTATTTAACAAAGAGATTATTTTCATTTTTTTCAATTGGATAAAATTGCTTATGTAATTTTACTTAAATCGAGCCCATTGTTTTAGTGTAAAATTTTTTTTTCATTTACCTCGTATTGGCCAATTTGAACTTCGAAGACACTATCTGCTCTTAATTTCTCCCCTCCTGGTTTTTTATTGCAAAAGTTCACACGCTTCCTAAATTACATACAACATGTTTCACAAGTCTAAATGAAGAATTTTATGAAAACAAAATATATAAAAAATACGCCAATACTGCCAGCGGCACACAACCGTGACACCAATTTGAATTTGCAAGTCTAATTGTCCGACAGTGACTTCGCAACGGATCCGCTAATGAATTCATTAGCACTTGGCCGAGGTGACAATTTGTTTCAATTTAAACTCAATCACAACGACAATGTGTCGTTCGACGCAACACGCAGACACAGTGTGTGTCATGCGAGAACGCATCCTGCCCCAGCCCCGCTGTCGCAGACCACCGCCCCACACAAAAAATGTTCCGAGCAGAGTCCACTTCCTACACAACGCAGCTCCATTCACTTTTTTCCGCCGCCCTCCTGTGCTACTTTTTCTAATTTGTTTTCATTTCGACTGTGACCAGACAGAGCGGTCGTGCTGACTGTTCATTTTACATACATATTTATTGTTAGTACTGTTATTGTTGTTGTTGTTGTTGTTGCCTTGTGGCCGCCCATTAGGCTTCAATGAAATTCCAACTTAATTGCTTGCAATTTAGAGTTTTGCCGCCGCTTGTGCAACGACACACACACACATACACATACATACATGTACATGTGTGTTTTTGTTGTTGTTGTTTTAATTGAAATCATAGTTTTGTTAGTATGTAGTTTTGTAGTTGTTGTTTTCTTTCTTCCGTTTGCTTGTTAGTGTTGTAATATGTTTTTTGCTGTAATTTTTGCTGTTGTTCGCATGCTTGTTGCTGTTGTTGTTGTTGCTTGTATGTTAATTGTAAACAATTTAATTAAAAACTTGTTTGGCGCATTTGAAGCCCAAATATTCGCTGTTGCGGTTTTACTATGTTCCTGTTGTTGTTGTTGTTGGTTTTGTTGCTATTACTTTATGAGCCGTGCAGAATTGCTATGCAATTAGAAACTGCGGTAGGTAAGTATTCCAAATATTGTCTACAACATGTTTTGCACAGCAATGAACGAGGCAAAATTAGTTTTTGTCAAATAAAATTTTACAAAAAATGTTTATGGAAATGTTGGAAAGTTGACAACGTCACAGTTGAAGATGATGCCAAGTAGTGTCTGTCATTGGAAAACATGTCGAATAGCGGAAATTAAATGAAATGTTTTATGAATTAGAATAGAATGTGTCTATCTGCAATTACTTGTCTGTTCATCTGTCTGTCCACCTGCATGTTTGTTAGTCAGTTCGTCTGTATCGTATGACCACCAAAGTGGACAAATGGAAAGGAAGGAAATTATGAAAGAATCGTTTTCTTATTCAGAGCGACTTGTTAACTGTGTCATTGATGACGTGAGCACGTGATAAATAAAATTTTGTATATGTAAAAATATAAATGTTTGTTTGTGTGTTTGTTGATTTCACGACGATAAAACTCCAAAACTAGACGGCCGATTGAGCTGAATCTTTCACAAAATGTGCCTCTTGACTAAATCTCGGTAAACCACATAGTGCGAATACGACCCGACAGGTGGGCGTGGCACCTCCCATACAACCACAATTTGTAATATGGAATATCTTCGGAATTATAGGTCGGACGGCATTGAAATTTGATACAGGGTCACCGTTCAGGTGTATCGTTTCACTGGTAAAATTTTATGAGCCTTAGACAAGGGGCGTGGCCTGACCTTTCAAGCGACCCAAATGTGTTATATAACTTTGGAACTACACGGCACACATCAGTGACATTTGGCACAGACTTACGATTTAGAAGTGTCCTTCGACAGAAGGAATGTTGTGGGTATTTGTTGAGGAGGCATGGCACCGCCCATACAACCCATTTTTTTATATGGAATATCTTCAGAATTATAAGTCAAACAGCATTGAAATTTTGTATACCGTGGTCCCATAGATGTGTGATACTACTGGTTTGTGTGTCATTCTATGGGTGACAAGGGGCGTGGCACATTTTTTGTGACTCAAACTGTCCGCGTAAATTTGGAACTGTAAGTCGCACATCAATGAAACTGGGTAGACTGGAAGAATGGAATGGTAGAATGGGTTAGGCATTGCATAAAAGAGGCGTGGAACCGCCCATACAACTCAAGGCTATATACATATAGTTGTTTGTCTTGACTGACTGATTCATCACCACTAAAACCGCCAAAGCTACAAACATAAATTTGAACTTTCGGTGCATTCAAGAAAATAAACTTCCGCTTAGACAGGAGTTTTTCAAATTGGGGTTCTGAAGGGGCAAACCATGGGTTAAAGTGTTGTATGAAGAAACTTAATGTATTGGGCCCCTTGACTTCAAACTTGCGTGCTAAGCCCCGGGGCCTTGCTATTTTTTTATATAGTGTAACTATGAGTCGTAGAGTAGTAAAAAAAGTCATCCATTAATTGCACGTCTTACTGTAGCAACGGCAATACAATTATCTAGTAAACATCATGTGGCTCTAGAACTATTTGCACCACGGTATACAAAATTGTGTATGATGTAGTTTTGTCGGCCCAATTCTTCTTTCTTAATTTGCGCGGCTGCTTACCTTCTTCTCCTTTCCTCTCTTTTATACTTCTTTCTTTACCTGTTTTTTACCTAATAGCTTCACACTATTTCTTCCTTCCTTATTTCACATTTTCCTCATCCTCAACAGCTCCTTCATCCTCCTTCCTTGGCTTGTTTCTTCCTTGTTGCGTGGCAGCTCTAACAAAACTCAAATTTTTATTAAATATTCCATAGCTTTGGATCTTTTAATCCAGGGGCTACAAGCTCAACTGAAATACGCTTTGTTTTATTAACCCTCTAAAAGAAAAAAGATATATTTAAGCATCGAACGAAGAGTGTGGCACCAACCATATTATTGAGTATCTTAAACCCAACCTAACTCTGAAACTTTGACAAGATTAAGTTCTTGAAATGTAGTAAGAAAAGTAGGCGTTTTCCAGTGCAAAGTTCAGGTTTATCACTCAGAATGGTAATTCCTGTTTATCACTCAGAATGGTAACTCGACTAAATGTTATTTTTTAGACATGAATCTAAAAAGATATAATCTGATGAAAAATTGACTAGCGGAGACCGGGACGTGGGAACTAATACTCCAAAATATTGACCAAAGACAAAGTTAGACATAGTGATGAGAAGGAAGGTCGATTAATACGAGAGACCTCCGGATGACTAGACTCGAATCTCGATTTCATGAAGACGAAAAGGTTCCACATTCGGTACCCATCGACGACTTTCCGAACAGAGACTGGAATTGAGTCGGCAAGAACTCGGTTGGTGGACATAAGTCTACCAGTTTCTTTTAAGTTCTGCGCTGAAAAACGGAACTAAATAGTTTTTTGAAAAATGCCGTCGGTCATATTAACGCTGACCATTTTCTATTTCAGACAGCTTCTCTGTCGCTATTTGAAACAAACAAATTTACTTAGCATTACAATTACTTTCAAAATTTGTTGTTTCCTATTGAACTCTGGTTTCCGCAAAATTAAAATCAAAAGAAAAATATCCCATTTCGTTGCCGCACATCGCATCTGAACCAAAAAAAACCCCAGTTGTGCCGAGTGTGTACCCAGTGCCGACCCCGCCGCAGCTGCTGTCTACCGCTGCAGCAGCGACTGTGCGCGTGTGTGCGTGCGGCCACAGCATTTCGCTGTGTTGGTAAGCTGCAACCAACACATTGACAGCGCGCGCTCAGGACGCACTGACGCACACCAGCTCAACCAGCACGCCACGCCTGACAGCAGCCATGAAAGTGCCCTGCGGCCATTAGTGTTGGTGTGTTGATGTTCGTCGACGCCTGCAACTGACGCGTGCGCACAACAGAGATGGCCATAGCGACGCCGCCGAAACTGCTTTGGCCATTGTGGCTGGCTGGGTGTATCTGTGAGATACAACGCAGCGGCGCGTTGGCAGCAGATAAATGCAAAATGGCCGCCGTTCAGATAATGCTTTAGTTTGCGTTGGCGTGCAGATGAACGCAAGCAGCGACATCTGCCGGGAAACTGCAAAGCGCAGCATCTGTATTCGCAGCTGCGGCTGTGCCTATTTCAACGCGCTGGGGAATTCATCTGACGAACGTTGCTAGTGCTGCTTTTCTGATTAGGCTGAGCGGCTTTTGTGGGCTGCGCATTCATTTTCTTGTATTCTTATTCATTCTCGGGCTGAAGATAAGGCCGGCTAGTTCGCATTTTGGCCGCCAGGCTGCGGTGCAATGAGGCTCCTGGATGCGCACTAATTGAAGCATTTAGATAAATGAAGCGCGATTGTCACAGAGGCGTTGCCGACAACTGGCAGACCAACTAGGCAGCTGCCAGCATGGATGTCTATCAGCTCAAATTGGAATTCTTTGCAGAGCGGCTGCGGGCATTTGCCATTTGGAAAACGTTAGTTTCAGCGTACGAAGACAGAGGGCAGCAGTTGAGATGCTGTTGCTGGTTCGTCTAATTAAAAAACACTGCAAGAGCAACATGAGCAAGAAAAAAGTAAGGCGGACGGAACTTATGAAAAATTTTGTATCATTGGGAAGTATGGATAAATGAAATATGTGCCAAGGTTTAGTTCTCAAGAGGCTTTTTCGGCAATGCTTCAATTCAGTGCAAACCTTTCGAAAGGCTCAACCCTGCAGCTTTGTTGCACAGCTTACGAATTGGAAGGAACCTACAATTAAATATTTTTACATCTTTCACTTTCATTCAGAATGGTTTAGCTTGAATTTTATGTTTTATATTTGTTTGAATCATAAAATATTTATCCGGATAACTTTTATGCAGAAAATATTTTTGTATAAGCTGACAGGTTCTGATGATACTGAAGAATTAAATTTTGTAAAAATTATGTTTATAGAAAAGCTCAATTTTCTCTTTGAATTCAAACTCCCAAATGTCAGGTTTCTGACTAAAATACTGAATGGAAATTGCGGTACAAATCTGCAGAATATGAATAACAATATGTATGAACGAATATGTTTTGAGATCTAACGATACCAAGCCGTAAGGATCTAAAGGCTTTGTTAATATTTTGCATACTAAAATACGTAGTTTTTCGAAGACTCTCGCATATCAGGTTACTTCATATACTATTCAGAGGCTCAGGTTCAATTTTACTCAAAGAGAGGTCGAAAAGACTCTAAGCAATTTTTGAATATTTTATATTGATCATCCATCTGCAAGCCAACTTTGTATTTAGAAGAATTTCCTGTCGATAGTATTAGCATTAATTTAATCAATTGACCAACTCAAGGTCAGTCCATTTAAGTCCAAATTCATTCAAGTTCAGTTCAACTCAATACCACGTCTTCTCAATTCGTCTATCTTAACTCAGAGGAGGCCAACTCGAGTTATGCCCAAATAAACTCAACTCCAAAATAACTTAAGCGACAACTCATAGTTACAAATAAAAGACTCGACTGCTTGTAGCATTAACTTAATCCATTGATGACCTTTAAAGGTGATTATAAGCGTTGATCACTGAAGCGGCTGAGGTAAATAAAAAATCCCGTTTGCCCATTCGTGCTCAGTGAGATGGAAAAACTGTGGTTCACACTTGACCCAGTGAGACTTGGGGTGGCAAATGTCTACCAACAAGAATCGTTTTGATCGATAAGTGAAGCACCAGTGAAGTGAAGTCAAGCACCAGTAATGATAAAACCTGTGACCTGATGAATGCTGATATACACCGATTTACTTTTAATGACACAGTACAACAGTAAAAAAAATCCCGCGAGGTTTCTCAACTGTTCCTTATATTTTCCGAGTCGCTGATCACGAATATGTAAATATTTTTGTCGGGTCACCTCTAGTTTGGGTTTTAAAGGGTCTTGAAGTTATAAGCCACACCCCAATTAAAAAAAATTAATTTAAATGGTTGAACTTTTCCTAGTCTAACAATATTGGTATCAAAAGAAAGAGAATTATGTCTTCAACTCAAATCAAATAATTTTTTTTTAATTATCCTGGCGAAAGGATATACAAATGTCCTTTTAAGAATGTATCCTTAATTATCCTGGAAGTTTTTCTGCAAAAAAATTGGAAAAAAATATATTATAAAACCCTTACCATGCACCAACACATTGTGAAATTTCATGTTGATCATTCCATTGGTTCGGCTGAAAAAAATTGTTGAAGTTTATTTCAACTCAAAAACGTAAATTATTCACAGTGCACACATTTTCAGCTCTTCACAAAACCCGCCGAGTTTCTGAACTGTTCCTTATAATTCCGGAGCCACTGATCACGAATATGTAATTTTTTTTGTTGGGTCACCTCTAGTTTGGTTTCTACAAAGCCTTGAAGTTGCCAACAACACCCACCTTGAAAACCTATAACCCTACTTCCCTATAGTATCATTTTGGATACTATTTTTTTAGTATTTTACAAATATTTTGTGAACGAGTGAATTAATTTAAGAAACGTTGAAAATGGTCGTAGGTTTTAATGAAATACTTAAACAAATTTAAAGAACAAAGTTTCGATTTTTAAGCATTATTACTATTTTGATTTTTGGGTTAGACATATTAATCCTGATTTTTCCCAGTCCATTAAAATGTTAGGTATTTTATTTCTGCACCTGTAGCACATTTCCACACAGAATCCATTATCTCAAAATACAATTATTGTATTTTTTTGAATCAATCTTTGAATCATTAAAATTTTTTCAAATACATTTCTATTTGTCTTCCATTAAGTTAATTAGCACAAATTAAAAGTGTTTCGTGAACTGGAATGTTTGAAACAAATTACGAAATCCTTTTCAACTGATTTATTGCCCAAAATTTCCAAAGTTCAGTCTTTCGACTTACAAATGCACATACCGGCCTCATTTTGACTTTACGACAACACTTCGCCACCGCATGACCTCCGTTGCCCTCGCGGACTACCGCAATTTTCCCAACCCAAAACAACATAATCTCCAAAAACTTGTCGATTCCAAAAATAATGAAAGGATTTTGAAATTGCCTTAGAACAAAGCACCGCCCACGAGCTGTTGCCGGCTTAATCCCCGGGCACACATCGCCACTCATTACCTCATTCTACACACAATATACGAAATCTCTGCGCGTAATTTATGTGCTCCAATTGCGGTTCGGCATTTTTTTATTCGGAAAGCAAAGCGTCTTCTTTGTACCGACCAGCAGTTAGTCAGCGGCGCGGCCATCATGCGGCGGGCGAAATGGAAATGTGTTGAATTTATTGGATGTGACAGCTTGATTAGCATCTGAATGCCGTACAACTACTCAATGTTCAGTGCGCGATGCGGGAATGGGGCGCTGGAGATGGGCGAGGGGTGTCGATTCCTGAAGTGCTGATGATTGCATGTAACGAAAATGCGGAGGAGCCTAGAGAGAAGTGCATGAAGTGGCATTAACATAGGCCACGGTGCGCCATTGCTGCCGCCAACAGGGCGCTGAATAAATAAAGGAATGACAGCCGAGACCGAGACGAGGAAGCAGCAGCAGCAGCAGCAGCGAACCGCCAAGAGGAGGAAGCATGCACGAATAATTGAGCGAACAAATGAAGCAAGCAAATCGAGCGAACCAACAGAACGAACCAAGGAAATGATTCAGAGGCAGCTAGAACAACAACAAACCACAGCAAAAATAATGAAAACAACTAAAGGAACAAAGAGGCGAGAAAATCGAAGCAAATGAAGCAGACAAACAAACAACAAACACAAATTATACAAAGCCAAAGTAAATTGAAATTTCTTTAAATATATGCACATACAATACAACAAGAACAACAACAAAAATAAGATCTATGACTAGCACACAAAATATTCAACAACAACATAACAAAAATAATGAAGAATAAAGAATGAAGAACTTATTCGAGCGGCGACTTGAGCGCCTGCAACCAAAGCGCACAGGCACGACCCAACGTTATCAGTGTTCCGTTGTACCACACATATATGTATGTAGCGGATATAGCTTGGCATATTGATGAACCACAGACAGAATTGGCTTCGGTTGGAAGTGTTGCCAAGATTATTTGCTGGCCGCGTGTGCTTTGTCTTTCGGCCCGGATCTGCGGGCCAAAGCGGAGGCTGAAAGCATAGCGGCAATTTTTTTGTTGTATGCTTTTTTCACACTACTGCAACGACTCTATAGGACGGAAACTACAACAACAACAACAACAATAGCAGAATCACAGAATCACAAAAATCAACGAAAATAGTAAAAGGAAGGAAAAGTAAAAAAGGCGGCAATATCTGTGTTGCAGACATGCTGGTTGCTTTTTAGTTGTGTTGTTGTTTGTGTTTCATGGCAATGTGCCATAATTTGATAGAAATCCGCCGCACACAGAAAATGAACAAAGTCCAACTTTCCAATTACCGCCAAGAGGCGACTAAGCGATGTCGCCTGCAGCCAACGACGACAACGGCCAAGAATTACTAAATGCAAAAAACTGTCGGAAGTGCAGGATTTGGCAGTTGTTGGTGTTCAAATTAGTTGCGTTTTCCTGCTTTTCATATCATGCAAATGTGACAGTGGGCCAAATGACGCACCAGTTGGGTGGTCGTTGAATAGAATGCTGGCTTAGGCACAAAAACAACAAGCACGCAAATATTAAATTTTTGCAAACCATTAGCATTGCGAGAGCGGCGCAATCTACAATCAAGTGAAATTAAATATTAATAAAAAATTTCATAAAAATTAATTAACACAGAGAATTACTTTATTTTACAAAACACACACACACACATATACATAGACAGTTGTGCTCATTTTAAGCCAAATGTGCGCACTATGGCCCCGCGTTTGCTGCCCCACCCATTCATTGACTTGTCGATCGCTTGCACTTCCAGTTCGCCAGCTCACAATCGCCAATTTACAACACGTTTCCACTATGCCGCCAATGCCGCCGTCAACCTGCCGCCGCCTCTGCTGTCTGCAGCCGCTTAAGCAATCTGCCAACGCCACCGTCACCGCCACTCACATCGTCATCGCCACCGGCAGTTCGCTGCTTGTCTAATGAAGCGTTTAATTCAACAATTAAATTCTGATTCCCTCCCAGCGCAACAACTACAATGACAACAACAACAACAAAAACAACATCAACAACTTGCTTGCTCCCAACAAATGACGTCCATAACTCTTTGGCTTTTATTACCGCCACGAGATTTCCTGCTTCGACAGCGCACTCACTGCCCACTGCTGAGGGCGACACAGCTGTGTGCGCCGCGCCCCCCTGCGCACTTAGCGCGCTCACCGCTACCGCCATCACCCCCCCGGGCCCGACCGCACGACGCGGGCAAAGTGCGTTCGAATGCGTTTTATGAGCGCATTTAATTTTCGTACACAAACGTTTGCGCTCTGTCAAAGAATGTTCAGGTATGTGTTTGATTTTGGCCCAAAAACCAACAAATTTTATTGCACTGAATACATGCAAATATTTTGCAAACCAATTCGTTAAATTAAATTATGTGCTGTGAATTTAAAAAATATTTTTAAAACTTACAAATTTTTCAAAGACTTTAACATTTTTTGCTTCAACATTTTGAAACTAACCAAACAACGTTTTAGTTTTTGTATCATTTTTCCTTTAGGTTTTCTTTTTGTTTTTGTTTTGGTTTTAGTTAAATTGGAAAACAACAAAAAACATTTTCTTTTTTATTCTAAAATGTTCAGCCTCAATCGCTTGAATTATTTCGCATATTGCGAGCCCACAGAATTTTGAGGGTCAGCCGCCTTAAGTGTCACGTATAGAAATTTTTGTGCGAATACAAACTCGTAAAATGGTTTCTGTTTGTTCACAAAATCATTGTGAATGCCGTAAGGAAATTAAAAGAAAAACAAACAAAAATGCTTCAAATCATTTTGAAATGGGTTAAAATACGAGCAAAAATTTGGTCTGAACTTAAAATAAATGAAACAAATTTTTTGGGAACGAATTGTTTTTTATTTGTGCAAATAAAAACGCGTGGTTTCTATTTAATAAAAAAATCATTGTATCATAAACAAAAATTTCTAATCAAATATTTTTAATTAAATGAAATGAAATAAAATGAAATGAATAGTCTGCGAAGAGCCAAACGATTCAAACTAAAACTTAAAAAATTAAAAGAAAAACAAACACAAATGTTTCAAGTCATTTTAAATTGGGTTAAAAAACGAAATGAAATAAGTTTTGTTGGAACGAATTGTTTTTTATTTGTGCGAATACAAACGCTTAAAATGGTTTCTATTTATTCAAAAATCATTGTTTTACAAATTTAAATAAAACCGTATGTCAAATCTTTTTGAAT
Organism: Melieria omissa; assembly: GCA_963971225.1. Lineage (NCBI taxonomy): Eukaryota > Metazoa > Arthropoda > Insecta > Diptera > Ulidiidae > Melieria > Melieria omissa. The sequence goes on from OZ020267.1 coordinate 4,752,349, forward strand.
TGGATAAAAAATTAAAATATTTTTAACAAAATTTTTCAAATTATATGAATTTAAGTGAAATGAATAGTCATCGAAGAGCCAAACTAAATATCAAAAAAACTACAATAAATATTACTTCATTAATTTTCTGCAATATTGATCATTTATATAGCTTAGGCTGAGTTAGGTTGATACGGGTGTGAGACCAGAAAAAAAGTTTTAGTTGTCTCTTGAAAAAATCTCTATCTCTTTAACTGATAGTTTTTCTTGTACTGCATTCCTCAGAATAGAAGCCGAGACTCCAAAATAGAACCGGCTCCTATAAAGCCATTCTTTGCTGAATATAACGGCGTTCAGTATCATGTACAGGTCCAGGGGCTTTGACTTTATCGATGATATTGAAAACCAAACAATCTTCCTAAACATTTGAAGTCAAATCTGATACAAAATATGCCAAAACGCTGTGTTGAAAATATGTTTCAGTTTTACAAAGGCGCCGTCTCAAAGCAAAAGTATTATGTGCGGTCCATTACAACAGTCCGAAAGTGTTGCAAATGCCTGCCTAGTCTTCTGATTCGTAAGTTATTGAATCATGTTTTGCATTATTAAGAGAAACATTTAAAATCCCACACGATTTATTTTGAAAATCTATTGAATTTAAGCGACTATAACTAAAGAGTGGGCAAAAATGGGTACATCTCATAATTCCATATTGGTGGAATCGATCTAAAGGTATGAAAGTGGTTGTTGAATAAAAGACAGTCCCAAAAAAGTATTTTCTAAATTAATTTTGCATTCAACATTGTTTTGTTGTTTTCATATGAATTTTTGTTTGTTCCAATTTAACTATAGGGTTCACTTTCCATTAAACTCAAAGTGTATTTAGTCTGTTTACTGATTTATTTATTTAGTCTGTTTACTTATAAATTTTCTTATTAAATTTTTTTCTTTAAAATATTCGCCAGCAAATCGGACAAAAATCTGAAGAAAATTGTATATAGTCATGACCTAAGGGCGTTTACCAACACGAAAAAAGAAAACTGCGCAAAACAATTCTAGGCCTCCCCGCCCCCACCCACTGCCTCTCACGCAACAAACAACAACCGATGCCATCATCCGCGCTGAGGCCAACTGCAGCCAGTCGAATAGACACAAACCACTGCGACACTTCCTCAGCCACTCATCTGCGCACTCGCTCACACACGCGCACTCACTCGGGGTCGGATCTCAGGGAACTACGGTGCCGGTACCGGTGCCAAGCTGCTGTCTGACAGCGTTCCACAACGGTGCGGCGGGGTGCGGCACGAAGAGTGCGCGCGCAAACGGTCGAGTTGAATGTCTGCGGTGCTGTGCGGCAGCTTGAATTTAAATTAACCCCATATTGCACGAAGCACTCGCAGCGCACACCAGCACGTCTGCCGGAGTACAATTACAGCAACAACAACAACAACAACGACGACAACAGCAATTTCATGTATAAAATAACAACCACTACACGATGATAAACGCCAAAAGAACAAAAACAACAACAAAATAGCTCAGTGACTGCCATCACACGCCAGCAATAACAAAAACAACAACAACATCAATAGAAATGAAACCCGCAGCAAAAACAACAACCACACAGGCACAAAAACTAAAAGCAATGAAGAGTACGAAGAAGAAGAAGAAGCAAACAACAAAAACAAGATAATATTCGAGAACGTCAGATCGCTGGAATGGCAGCGATGACTTCAATGGCCGACCGACCCGACCAGCCAACAAACAACAAAACCAAGGAACGAACGTGCGCTCCCGGTCGCATTACAGTGCGTGCGAGAGAGAGGGTGCAAGCATATGGTATCGCGTGAGCAGTGCGGCGAATTCGATAAGAGCACGAAACGACAGACGGACAATGAGATGGCTGGCGGGTTGCTTGGTATGGGATGAGTGGAGAGTTGGCAGAAATGTCAGGTTTGGGTGCCGGCAGTCAGGTAGGTGGCGACTGGGAAGGCAGCATAACAGCATAACTGTAAATGTGAACTACTGACACGGGCTGACGGTGCTGTCGCCGTTATTTTTAACCCTTATTCCTTAATTTCTGCAGCTAACACTGCAGCTGTTTTGTTGTGTTGTAGTTGTTATTGTTGTTGTTGTTGTTAATCGGTGACGTGGGCAGCGGAACAACGTTGGCGCTTTAATTAGTTCAACGGGTAATTTTGAAGAAGAAGAAGGTGAAATAAGACAAAGTAGGGAAAAATAATAAGCAGAGGAAAAATAAGAAAATGCAGGGATGGATTGTTCTCGGTCGTCTTGTTTTCGTTTGCTTTAAATTAGTGGAACTGAACAACTGAGAAAACAAGTGTTGACACAATTAACCCGTTTGCAAACATGGGGTCTAGAAATGCTTTAACCTACGTTTGGGGTCGTTTTCGACCAAATTTTTTTTTTTTTACTTTTAATTTTTTTTTATTTGTTGTTATTTTTAGAGGCTTTTTCATGACTTTGTGTATGAAATGCCTTGAAAGTGTGTAAAAACTACAAAAAAATATTTCCATTGTATTTTATTTTAAATTTTTGAATAAACTGTTTTATTTTACTGTAAACGTTTTATTTTGTTTTTTAATAAACGTTCATTTTTGGACTAACTCTCATATATGAGGGTCAAAAACGACCCTAACGTAGGTCTACGGTTAAAAGGTTTACTTTGCTAGAATTTGGGAAAAAGTTTAGGAAAAATGTTTATAATTCCCAAATAGTTTTGTTAGTTGGTCTGGATTTGAAGTTAGATTTAAAAATTTTAGTCATAAAAAAACATTTTCAGATAAGATTTTGATCCAAAAAATTAAGGAAAAACATATTGGAGATACAAATTACAGACGCCCAGTAAAAATTAAGTATCAAATCACACTGTAAACCTGCGATTGGCTTTTTGTAAACAAAAACTATTCAACCAAAAAAAAAAGTTTGTTTACTTTAACTTTAATTTTTATGCAAAATCATATTGGAAAAAAAGTTTTTTTACTTTAACTTTAATTTCTATGCAAAATCATATTCGAACATATTTTCAAAGAGTTGAATCACCACATATTTCACGAAATAAGATTTAAAATGGTATTGGGCTCTAAAGTTGTATTCAAACCCCCATCCCTCCAATAGAAATCCTGTGTGCGCCAATGATTACAACGAACAGCACAAATGGTGCAAGAACTTGAATCTTAACTCTTTGACAGGCTGCCATCAACGGGTTAAACGCAACTCTTTGCTTTGTTTAATTAAATTATTAATTCATTAATACGACTGATCTCAAGTGGACTGAGGGCGTGATGCGAAAAGTGAAAAGGTAAAAAGTCGCCAGTGTACTGAAAGAATTGCGTGAAAGTCAGGGAGTGGCCCTCACCAAATGCTACCCCGTCACTCACTCAACAAATTAACCCAACTAACCAACGCCAATGCAAACATTTTTCCCGCTGGTTAGTTGGTTCAGTTGGTTGGTCGACTCGCTGGCTGCCTCGTAATTGGGTCGGCAGCAATATTTCTTTTCTAGTAATTTTATTAGAGTCGAAAATGTAAATAAATTCATTTAACCTAATTACGCATCTCCAGCGCGTAATTACGCAGCGTCGGATGCTGCGAAAGTACGCAGCGCGCACAGTGGGCAGCCGCTGCGTTGGAGGAGTAATGGCTGTTGTGTGAAAATGTAAATTTGCCGAGTAATTTAGTGAGCCGGTGAATTAATTTATGTTCGACTCTATGCTCGGCCCGGTTGACGACGACGATTGCTTTGTTGTGCGAGCAAGTGGCGTTGGATTCGAAAAATTTAATCAGCAACAACAACAATTAAGTGTATTTACATGTTTACAAATACACTCATGCTGAGGCAATAGCGCTGTGGCGCAATGGGGGATGCCTTGTTGAGATCTGTGCGGAATGAAGTGCGCTGTGTGGCTGCCTGTGTGCTGTTTTTTTAGCTGATTTACAAGAGACAAATTTTGATATTAATTGGAAACTATACAACTATACAACTATATACAAACACAGGATTATATTTTTGGGGAGGTGGGTTTCTGTGCAACACTTTCAATACCATTTTAAATCATTACTGTTACTTACAAATATTGAGAACAAACAGATATTTGAGGGTTTGAACCAATGAATGTGTATCTCGTTCATACTCATATTTCAACATTTTTTCCTTTAGTTATAATTTCACATATTAAATTAAATTATTTTTACGATATATATTTTTACTAGTTTTACTATTTTTAATATTTTATTTTTTAAATATTGTTTGCTTCAAGTTTCAAATACCATAACATTGGTTCTCATCTTCAAGTTTCTTGTTAGTTACATATTATTTATGTATACTCGCAGTTGTACTTCGACTCACTGTCGACTTTATTTTTTATGCAACCACGTTGGCAGCAGACAACATAACATGAATTATTCACGGTTTTGTTATTTTGTGTGCATAGATAAGCAAATTACACTCATTGTGGACGTACAGACAATATACGCTGGTCTGAAAAAACTCCTTGGAGACTATTACAAAAAAATACAAGTATTTTATCTCAGCTATTTGAACAAGAAACATACTGAAATGTATTAAATATTTTTGAATAGGATTTCTTCTAAAAACAAAAAGAAACAGTTGGTTCTCATATTTTCCAATAAAATAAGAGACGTGACAATTTGCTCGAGATAATATTTTTTGGGTTTTCAGTAAGTAGCAAAATTGATTGAATTGAAAAAACACGTTCTTTATCTGACACTTGTAATTTTCACATTTTTAACATATTTTACCCCAACATGAAACAACCTGTCATGGAAAACTTAAGTACAACAATTACATTTTTGGCTTAGACACAAATTAAGTTGATTGATGGATTGGTTGATTAGGTACCTCCAGGCTTATAGCTCCAGCTTATTACAGTTATGATTTATTACATAGTCAATTCAATTTGACTTTGTACTACGCTCAATTTAGTGAAGCAAACGGGATTTCATTTTAGGTGAGGCGAGGGATTTTGCGTACAACTTTTGAGCCTAATTCCATTTGAAACCATATTTTGCACCAGCAATTTTTATATTTGAGGGAGGGGGTTAGGAGTTCAAACTCCTGTGAGTTTATATACATAATTCACAAATTCCCACGCAGTAACGTAGTTGAAAGGGATAAAATTACTGAATCCCGTATTATATAAAAATGTACATATGCTATGAATAAATTAAATTATAAATTGTAATATTGTTGATAAATGAATAAATGAAAAATGAATGGCCATGTTCTAAACATAATCATGGTAGTTATAATCAGTTATAACTTAATAGTTACTCATAATCATGTCTGAATTTATCGTTGAATTACTGAAATCTAATCGAAATTTAAGGGAGTGTTCCCGTCTAGAATGCCGATTTTAGGCTGTTTTTCAAAACATTGTGGAGCTACAAGGCAACATGCAATATTCTGGTTTTTTGCTTGTTGTTCCTTATTATTAGGAGAACAGAAACTCATATTTGTGTCAAAAAATTTTATTTTCTAAGTAAAAATTTTCAGTGGTCAATGTGACCTTGTCACGCTGATTTTCACTGCTGGCCGATAAGAAATTTCGGGAACCAGTAATCCGAAACAGAAATGGGTATGCAATTATTAATCTGCAATAAATTCCGCGGATGCTAAACCACAGTTTTAGTCAAAATGTTGATTAGAAACAAAATGGCGGCCATATGAAAAAAAATTGTCCAGTTTTGCCACCTTTTTTTACCTTTAGAGTGCTTGAAAATATATTTAACTATAATTTTTTGATGAAAACTTTGGTTTAGCATCCAATGAAAACTATCTAGAACATTTTCCCAAAATTTCAAGTCGATACCTCTCATATTTGCTGAGAAAAGTTATCGGCCAGTACAAAAAATGTGGTTTCGAGAAAAACGCGTTTAAAGTTTCGACATGACTTTGAGATGACATGAGATTACTTCAATTAACATGCAAAAAAGTGGGTACTGAGTTTGCGGATTGAAAACCGACTTTGGGGGTGATAGTATATAGTATAAGGTACAATAAAACGCCAAAATAAAAATCGATTTTTTCAAACTTCTAGCCGGGAACACCCCCTTAATCCATTCATTTAATCAAACATTTTTAATTTAATAGCTTAACGAAGTTATGTCTTGTTGATTACTTAATAGTCATTAAATAATAAAGTAGTAATTAAATAATAGTTAAAAACTCTCCTCGACACGAAAAATGCACCTAAAAATAAAATTGTTTTCTAGACTAACTTTGAACCGCTGAACACGAAACTGAAAACCAAAAAATTATTTGAAGAAGCGTTTTCGAAAAATCTTCAAACAACCAGTTTTACCCTGTTGTTTCAGTTATAAGCACATATCTCGTAAACCAACCATCCGACTAACATATGTTGTCTGTCTGTCAAAAGATAATACCTACGCCTTTCCAGCGATATACAGATTGTTCAAAACAGATTAGATTTGGGGAACTAATCGACTAATTTAAAAAATCATAAATTTTCGAATCTTTTTTTTATAGATAAAATAAATGATCTCCTCTGGTTTTAAAATCTAAGATGAAAGATATATTATTTCAGCAAATATTAATCAATAGAATTGAAAGAAAAATTACAAAGTTATGATGCACTGAGTGAAAACACCAACTTTACATTTATTACACCGTGCAAAATTTTTTTTTTCCGAGATCCACCCAAATGTTGATATAGACGTGAAACAAGAAGTCATTTATAGTATCCTGGCATAGTCAGTTTTTCATTTTCTGACCCAAAAACCTTCTCAAAGGACTTTAGAATTTTAAGGATATACACATTTGAAAGTTGAAGTCTAGAAAATATTTTTGTTTTTAGGTGCACGCGATTGACCCATTTTTTGTCGAGTAGTGTAATGAATAATTTTGCGTAATTTATTCTGTAAGTAAGTCATGACTTAACCAATTAAAATGTAATGCTTATACCTTAGAAACTAGTCAAAATGCATTGAGTTTAGTCATTTAACACGTTCGCGGACATGAATGCTATAGCAGTCATTTTCATTGGCATTCAAATTTTAAAGCCAATTTTTATTAATTCAATTTTAAATTAACTGAAATTTTTGTAAATAATATGCTATATCATTCAATGTGTATAACGGCTAAAATACGATAATCTGACAACTGCAACAATATATGTGTCATCAAATTTCAGATAGTTCTACTAGTTTCCACAAAAATTGACTCTCTACTCTTGCAGCTTACTGAAATGTTTACTGTCCGCGAACGTGTTAAATATAGTCATTCAACTAAATTGAATTTAATATTTAATCATAGCTATGAATAAGCAAAATATGAAATTTGTGATCCAAAATTTCGTTGAAATATTTAATAACGACTATATTTGTTAATAGTTGGAAATGATTATATTATAAATTAGTCAGCATATCATGTCCTCTCATTCATTTAAATATGATGAATATAAATGAATAAATGATAAATGATGAATTAAATAAAAATTAATATTAAAAATTAAATTGAAAAAATTATTTTATATTAATTAATTAATAAAAATTATATAAAATTAATAAATAATATAAATGCTGCTGTTTTTTTAAATAGAGATTGAGCTACTAAAGACTTTTTCAACTCTCAATTCTCTTAGTCTCTTCCCTCCTAAGAGACGATAGATGGCGTCCCATCACCTACGAATGCTTGCTACAAACTAATCACCCACAATTACAGAATTTCAAGAGTTAAATGTAACAAACCAAAGGCATTATAAGCCTAGTTGAGGCCTTATGCTCCCAAGCGAACTGAACAAGAAGACCAAAGACCCTTCCTAGTCTTTGAACTAAACAAGTCATTAAATCATTAACTAATCATTTCATCATGAGAAATTTTTAAAAAGTTTGTTAGGTTAGAATCACCAAGCAAACTGAACAAGAACACTAAAGACCCTTCCTAGTCTTTGAAAAGTCGTAAAATCATTAATTAATCATTTAATTCTATAAGAAAATTTTAAAAAGTTAGCTACAATCACGTTTATACGTCATGAAAGAGCAATTGAAATATCAGTTTTATATTAACTCACAACACGAACTGTTGAACGACATGAATACATAAAAATCCTATAAGCATCCCACACACAACAATAATCCTTTGAATTTCCAAAAGTCCTTTGCATCAATTTAAATGTGCCTTCACTTTCATTGTGCCTCGTATATTTTATTAAAATTGCTCGAATGTGTGTACTAAATGTTTATTTACGTTTAGAATTCAAACCGCAAATAAGTTGCGAAAATTTCAACAAAAAACACGAAATTGCTGACAGTTCAATAAATGCAAAAAGCAAATAACGCTGAGCTGTTGCGTTGCGTTGCCGCAAGTCAATGATTAATTTATGTCAACTTAATTTCTGCCACATGATGCGGCAACATTCAACGCAACGAAAATGTTTCCCCTATTTAAGTCAGCAAGCACAGTCAAGCCGACAGACAGACAAATGAACGGACACAGCCAGGCGCAAACGTACAGACTCGGTCATAGTTTGTGTAATTTAGTTTTGCTTGTGGGCCTGTTAGCTGGTTTCATTTGCTTGTTTGCGTGTTTATTAAATTTTCCGGGTATCTGGTGCGACCGACTGCATTCGAATGGCGACTGGTGGCGGCAGAACTCGCTGGCGAAGAAGAAGGCTGCTTGTCGGCAAGGTGGGTGGCAATGATTCGACCGCAACAACGAATGGCAATTCCATGTCAATGTGCGACATTATTACAACAACACGTAGTAGGAACAACAGTAACGACATGCAATTTCGTGTAACTCATTAGTTGTTGTAGTCGGGATTGGAGTTAATGAAAACGTGCGCCGAAGCAGCGGAGAGCTTTGAGTTGACAAGCAGACAAATAAGCGGCCACATGTGGCCGATATTAAAGTTCGCTAAAAACAACAAAAAACACACATTGCATGGGGGACTGAACCACTTGCAAAGCTATCTATTAGCCAAATCATATTTGGCCACTGCGGGGCAGTTGGCGCGTTGCTCTGCTCGACTGCAAAACCATAAACGAAAATTGCGAATATGTCACATACTCGTACCTTTCGAACTCTACAGCGCAATGTCACGTGCGCAAAACGCTGGCAACCCACTTAGTTAAGAACCCATTACGGCCAATGTCGGCAACAGCAGGTGAATGACTGGGGAATGTTATACCAATTTATCAGCACACGAGCAGCCAAACCGAACCCACCCACCCATCCAACGTCCAATAAGCTCTACAATTCACCTCTAGTTGACAGCTGCCGCTACAAATGCCATCACCAGCCACACTGTGCTGAGCGCAACTTGTTTCTTTCGTTGGTTATCCGCCCAGCTAAATCTTAACCAAATGTCGCACATGCTCTGCCGCGTATATGGAAATGTTTCCCTTTTATTGTATTACATTTCATCAATTTTTCAGTCAGAATCCATTCCACCCATCCATCCATTCATGCATTCAACCAACCAACCAACCAACCGTTCATTCATTCGTTCTTTCGTTTGTTCGTGCAGCAGCGCCGCACCCCACGTCCTTTGCTGATCAGCTCAAAAGTAAATTGCAAAGGTGAAATGACGATATTCAAACTATTTCATATTCAAAACACACACATACTTGTGTACCCCGCTACCCCTACAAATGACTTCCCCGTCCCCATCACGGCCGCAATTGCATTATGTAATTTGGCAAACCTACACCCGGCAACCGAAACTCAACTACAAAAACGCATAAAAACACATACAATATGGCGCACATACTATGTACATATATACATACATACATATATATATAACTAGCTAAATACAATATGTTTAAAGTGCGACATTTTTGTAGCAACATTGCGCCAAGACTCATTTATTGTAAAATTGCGTTCGTTTCATTGCGAAATGAAATCGTGTCCCTTGTTCCTGCAGGCTGCTGCTGCTAACTGTCTGCACCTGTGTCCCATTTGCTGCGACTCCTCTACTCGCAATCTTTCGCCTTTAAAGCGCAACTATTAGCTGTTCTCTCTACCCACTTCATCCCCCCTCCGAATATTAAACATTTTAGCGTTTTTCTGGGAAATTTCAGATGCCACTTTGCGGAAAATTACCTTTAGCCATTATCCCAGATTCGTTGGGGTTCACGCTGTCTCCACATTTTTGTGCGAATAAACTGAAAGTAGAAAAAATATGCAAATATTTTAAATACATTTTTGATTTCTACGATTTTTGCTGTAATAAATGAAATTAAAATTTTCCATTAGACTTTGATGGAGTTAAGAAGAAGTTCAAAATTATTGAAGCCTTAAGATGTTTTTTGGTTCAACATTGTTGCCATTGGTACATTTTCAGAATCCGTCTAAGAATCAGTATTTACAATATTTAATAAAATCTATGAATAAGAAATGTAAATTTAAATAAACAGGAAAACACAACATTTTTATTAAAAAATATCTATTTATAAATGTTTACAGAGACAAAATGCGCTCAACTAAAATCGAAATTACAACTTTGAAAAATTGCTCCACATCCGCTCAGAAGTTGCTCTTAGAGGGTTAAAATCTATGACTGGCCTCCACTCATTTTTTCTTCTGAACATTTCTTTCGAACATAGTTACCCCCTATCTTCAACCCTTAACGAGGCTTCATACAAAATGATTGATGATTTTATAAATGGGCTCCCAGTGCTCCCATGTGTCTTCCAGGCATATCAAATGTAGAACAGACCCCCATTTATTTTCCCTTCCAACTATTTTTTCCATACATACCCAATCGCTATCTACAACTCTTAAGGGGTCTGCCATACAAAACTGGTCATTTTCTATTGATTTGGCTCCCCACTGGTCAATGTTGTAGTTGCATGAAGTCGCATCTTGAAAACTACTGACCCGATTTAAATAATTTCTTCAACAGTTGGCAAAATTCTTGATTGCAAAAAATTCAAAATTAATTAAAGTGTAAAAATTGTACCAACAGAGGGCGCCCCATACAAATGAAGTTGTGAGAACGTTCACTTTTGGGTTTCTACAAAAGAAAAACAAAACCCAATAATCTCTCTTTTGAATATAATTCTCGAATTCTCTTTGCATATGATTTGCAACCCAATAGTCTCTCAATTTTGAATATAACTCTGATCGTAACACATTTTCCGAAGCTATCTTTGATAAATTTTTCCAACAAAGCATTGCAAAGCTAATAGCATTCAACCAAACGTTGAAAATATAGCGAATTTTTATGCTAAGTTTCACTGAAAAATACCTATAACTTGTAAATAATAGTACAAACTCCCACGTTAGCAGGAAAGTAAATGCCGAGGCAGATGGCAAGGATATTGTGTCCAAAAGAATAGAAAAAGAGCGAGACGGGCATTTGGCAGACATTGTGTTCTATTACTGGAAACTCAGAAGACAACTTTTCAAGTAAAAATTATCTAGAAAAATATATCAGGAGAGTACGCCAGCTTACGCTACCAAAAATGAAACTATCCAAGAAAGTAAACAGAAATTTGTTAGACTTGGCACAATCGCAACACACAGGAAAAGCGGCAAAAAAAGAAAAATATGATCCAAAGATTCATTTGAGGTTTGAGACTGCAGGAAAACTTAAGTTTAATGAGACATTTAATGTAAAAAGCAAATGGCTTTGCTGGTTCCATGTGCCTCCAAATGTTCCCAAAAATTATTTGTTTTTTCAGGGAATCATATAGAAGCCAATCGTATGTTTCTCTTGTTCTTCTACTTACTGGCTAAAAGTTACCGGAAAAAATTTCTCCAGTAAAAACTTGCAAGTTCTCACGAAATAAACTGCCACTTTCCGCTCTCAGTTTCCCTCTCGTTGCAAGAGAAGTGGCGTACAAAAACAGTATCCAGTAAAACTTTGTACAATTTTTTATAAAATTCGCACCCAAAAAGACCTAAAACCTACCAAATGTCCGCTTTGAAATCTGTTTTATTCCTTGGAACAAAAGATACAGCAAATATTCGCTTCGATTTTTCTTTCATATTGTAGAAAAATCCTGTAGCAAATTTTAATAAGAATTGAAATTACAAGAGTTCAATTCAAACTTTATTTTATTGCAAATTTGTCTACAGAAAGTTCCCAGAGTTCTAGAATCCGTCCATAATAAAGCGACATATAACCGTTCTAAAAATTTGTAAAAATTATCGGCTCAGTAAAATTTAGAAAACTCCCTTTAAAGCATTTTGTAAAAACTTTTCGTTAAATAAACCACCTCATACTTCCCTTCAACTTTAAATACTGAATTTGTCTGCTTCACATATTTCTTCATAGTTTCGACACAATAAACAATTTCGAATATTTTTGTATAATAAATAAAATTGTGCACCGATGCATTCTGTCAACCAGACCGTATTAAATGTAGCATCGCCACATCTTTTAAACATGCCGCCCCACCCCGACCCGCTCTCTCTATTCGACTCATTCATATTCATATTTACTATTGAAAGTGTGAAAATGCACATAAATTCACGGTGACGTGCACAATTTTCCATTTCTCCCACTTTCAGTCACCATCGACCATATTTTTATGCTCAGCTGCGCCCAACTCTGCTGCTTCTTCTTCTCCTACTGGTGGCTCTTGTGTGTGTAAGTAATTTTTTGTCCGGTTAATGGAAAAAATATTAAATTGCATAAAAAAAACCTCGCTGTCTGCCATTTATGCCACAACACGCTTCGCCAATATAAATTCAACAAATTTTCGTTCCCCCCAATCATGGAATTTTTGCCAAAAAAATGAGCTTTTGTTTTTTGTCGCTGGTAATGTTTGTTTGCTTTTTTTCGAAAGTACATTTTCATGTTACAAAAACAATAAATATAGTTGGGTTAACAATCCGTGCAATATAACAAGCAAAAATTCTTGGCCACTGCTGGTTGTTGTTGTTCTTCGTGTACTATCAGCGCGCACTCACCATATGGAGGAGTTGGCAAGGATATGTTGACGACGACACGTTGTCGTCGCACTAGGGACACCAGGAAGATGGAGCGGACATTGACGACGCTGCGCTGCTTCATAAATATGCGATACGAAAGAAAAATGTGTATGAACGAAGCAGAGGAAATAATAATGTGGAAGATATTCCGTTGGGTCCAGTGGTCGCATGGCGACGCAGACGCGCGCAATGGCGTGGACGCTGCTGATGATGGTTGGATGGATGAGGGGTTTTGCTTTTTACATGGGCGAGAGACAAACAACAATTTGACATGTCGGTTCTTGTGTTATGTGGAAATTTATTCAAGAACAATTTTTTGGATGTTGGTTTTGTGAGAAACAAACATGCCGTCTCATAAGTTTGGGGATTTGATTTGTGGTCGAACACATTACTTCTGACAACGCACTCAACGTAATCGGATAGTCACATGAATGTAACTAAGTTTGGTGCGCCACATGGCAGGTGGCAGCAGTGGTCTAGAGGGCGCAGATTTACGACAAAAGATAGCAACAGCATAAATTTCATATGAAATATGCGCCTAAAAGTATGCCGAAGTCAGAGTTACTTAGACTGCACTCAATTTACTTGTAGTCAAATTTAAATTTGCTTTTTTATTTATTCTGTTTTACTTTATTTTATTTTACTTTATTTTATTTTATTATTTTATTTTATTTTATTTTATTTTATTTTATTTTATTTTATTTTATTTTATTTTATTTTATTTTATTTTATTTTATTTTAAAAATTTTTTTACTATTCAAATAAATTTGAATTCATTGCTGATATTTTTTTGATTATTTCATTCGACACAGAGCTCAAAGAGAGGAATTTTCTTAAAATTTTTTAATCTTTTGAACAAAAATCTACTTAGAAATATAAATGAATGAATCAAGTACCCTCAACACCAACCAGAAACGCGTTGTGATTCTTGCGTGTGTGGAATCTTTTTACTATTCAAATAAATTTGAATTCATTTCTGCATTTTTTTGGATTAATTCATGTGATAAAGAGATCAAAAAGATACATTTTCTTACAATTTTTAATCTTTTGAAAGTACAAATCTTTATAAAAATACAAATCAAAGAATCAAATACCCTCAACTTCAACTAGAAACGCATTGTGGTTACTTATAGAATGAATTTTTGTTTCAATCTAATCAACAAATACATATATTATATCTATTCTATCCTTAACTTTATCTCTATCCCTTGCAACATTTCCATATTTGTGTAGTTTTTGCAGTGGCCACACTCGATCATTTGTAGCGAGTGTTGATTGCGGCTCCATTGTTTTATAGGCAAATAGACACGCACCCAATGGCCAAAGCACTCCCCGCTGAATTTGCGTGTGTGCGTGCGAATAAATATTGGTTTAGCATGCGGCACGAACCCGTTTAGTTGGTGCTGCCATGCAACAACATGCAGATATCATAATCCCATCTTGACGCAACTACCAATCTACCCACACACCCACCCGAACAAACCAACCAACCAAGCAACCAACCGACCACTCAGCCTGCTCCACTGTGGCAACCACCCAGCCACCGCTGTCAAATAGTGTGTAGTGTGTGTACTTGGAAAATATGTATTTTTGCTTAAAATTAGTTTTTCTCAATGAGAGTTTGTTGTTCTTTTTTATTTGCATTCAAACTCAACAAAGACGTGTTTGCGTGCGCACTCGTAGCTGTCGCAGTGAAGCTGACAGTGAAGGTGGAGGTGGAAGTTTAGGTGCGGAGGCGGTGTGCGGCTTGGCATATGTGGGTCGATGTGAGGCTGCTTAGTGCCGTTGTTGTTTTTATTTTTTTCTTAGTGTTGTTGTTAGTGCCGTTGTTGTTGACGATGTTGTTGATGTCGACGATAACGAGAAAGCAGCCATCGCCACGTCCGACATTCGGTCCGCATGAAATAATCGAACATAATGGGAAATGGCAATAAATTTTGTGCAAACTTTTCTCATGAATATTCCAAGCGAATAATACGATAATTGCATGAAAACTTTATCAATACGACAGCATCTCGCCCGTTAATAAAGTTGGAGCTCGGATTTTTCGTTCGCATTTTTTTTACAGCATTTTTATTGTATTAAAGAACAGGTTTGATGTTGTAGCGGCCGCAGCAATCAATGGAATTAAAATAAATAAAAATACAAAAAAATTAAAATATATAGAAAACTATATATATGTATGTGCAGGCATTCACGGTGCATAATGCACATCTATGCAAATATACATACATATGTTTGTAAATACATAAGTAGTACCACAGGATTCCAGTTTGGTTAAAGGATTTGTATACAAATTTAAATACCATATTTGCCACACAAAATTTTAGTTTGTTTTGGGGAGTTTGAACTATAAAAACCCCCTTGCGTGTAACATTGTGTAGTATCTATTTTTTACTTGTAGTATTCATTCTGTTGTATCTGTATGTGTGTATGTGGGAACCCTACGTAAAGTAGACTAGCCACTTTAATTTGGTCATCATTCATCGTCATTCCTACTTGTAGGCTCAGTTCATAATCTACGGGATTTTATTTCGATTCTGCTACAAAATGTTACTGGCTCAGTTCGAATCCTAAGAAATCTCATTTAAATATCTTGACTTCTTCAAAATCATTTGTGCGCGTTGATTGAAGAGCGAACAGGTGACCTGGACAAATCGGTGCTTATACCTCAACTTTCTAATGGAGAGCTCTTCTTCTTCTTCTTGACTGGCACGAAAGCCCGATTACGAGACTAAGGCCTAGCTACCCGCAACCATCCGTGTTGTGCGTGCGATTTTTTTCAAGGTTGGAAGGGACCTACAGTTTTATGCCGATTCCGAACGGCGAGTTGGGAGCTTTTTCATAGGCAATTTTACTCTCAGAGGTTTGCCATTTCCTGCTGAGAGGACAGCCGCCGAAAGAAAAATTGTTGTTTTTCTTTTTTTTCGGTGTTAGCAGCAACCGAGTCTTGAACCTGGGTTCGAGCGTCACATTTGACTAGCGGCCCAACACACTAGTCAGCTGAGCTACGGCGGTGGAGAGCTAAAGTAGCTGAAAACTCCTTTTGTGGTATTTCATTTTAGGACTAAATATGTCAGACCTACTCTCGTTCTAAGGTATAGTTCACTCCTTATGTCTATTCCGTCTATTCTTCAAGTCTATTCCGATCATTTTCAGTATTGATCTCTAATCCTTATTGCTGGTCATCGCACAGCATATCGAAGCCATATTTTGCAACAGCAAGTTTTATATTTGGGTAGAAGGTTGGAACCCCAAAACCCCCCTCTATGTGCCACTAAAACCACCACCAATTTCAAGTGATCATTTTTCGGAATTTCCTCCAGTGCCCTCGTCGAAGCCCGTTGTGTGGTCTGAATGTCATCAAAAAAGCATCCTTTCAACTTCAATTTCAGTTTCGGGAACAAAGAGAAGTCGCACGATGCCAAATCAGGTAATTACGGCGGATGATTCAACACCTGATTCCGAGCCAAAAATTGACGAACAATGAGTGCTGTGTGACTCGGTGCATTATTGTGCAACAGAGACCAACTTTTTGGATCGCGGTATTCTGGTCGAATACGACGGATTCTGGCCATCAAAAACCTTCAAAACTTCGAGGTAATATGCAGTAACTGTTTGACCAGTTGGAACAAATTCTTTGTGGATAATTTCTTTGCTATCGAAGAATGTGATGAGCATTGTTTTGAATTTTGATGGAACTTTTCGTGTTTTTTTGGCTCGTGGTGAGTTTTTTGATTTCCATTCTGCAGTTTGACGCTTGGTTTCTGGATCGTATTGGAAACATCATGTTTCATCACCCGTAACAATTGTTTTCAGGAAGTTTGGATCATTTTCTGCGGCTGCAACGATGTCTCTAGAATGAGTGACTCTCATTAATTTTTGCTCCTCAATGTGTGTGGAACAAATTTTGCGCAGACCTTTGTTTTGCACAAATCCTCGTAAAGGATGAGTCGGATAGTTTCTCTGTTCATGTTTAAGGCCTCTTCCATCATTTTCTGTGAAGCATTGCGGTCTTCTGCAATAAAATCACGAACTTTCTGGATCATTTCCGGCGTCCGAACTGAAATTGGCCTTCCTTCTTTTATTTCATCTTCTAGCGACTCTCTGCCATCCATAAAACGTTTATGCCATAAAAAAACATTTGATCTTCATAAACAAGCATCGCCATACGCGTGCTGCATCATTTGGAATGTTTCTGATGCACTTTTAGCAATTTGTGCGTGGAATTTAATGATCGCTCTTTGCTCCATGTTAAAATTTCAACATCAAACGAAAACGTGTTTTGCAAAATGAATCTTAATAAATATTAAATGTCAACCAAATGTCATAAAATTTCGACAGTTAGTAGAAGAAGCTTGAAGTTTCGAAACGCAAGTGCTCGCACATAGATGGCGCGCTTGGTTGTTGAAATAAATTTCGAATCTTAATACATTATTGTCGTACTGTGTACTTTTTAAATGATCCATAAATAAATAATCTGATCTATAGTTTGAAATTGTATATGTAATGTTGTACCATCTAACAGCCTAACCGATCCAAAGATAAATCAAACAACCCTCAAATATCTGTTTGTTGAAAAAAATAGTGATTGGCAAATATGATTTCAATTGGTATTTGGCTCAAATGTTCTGTAAAGAAGCCGGGTCCCAAACTGACTGTCTTGACAATCGAAGTTCCATAATATTGTATTGAAAGACAGTTTTTATCATGTTTATATTTCTATATTTATTGTTGGCTGCCATTCGAACCCGTGACCCTGAGACTCGACGCTCAATGCTCTAACCACTGAGCTAAGTAAGCTTTAATTGAATTAATGCAGTAATTAAGAAATGTTAAGAAAAATCCCTGAATGTTCTGTCGATCATCAGACACATTTTTATGTAAATTTAGTAATTAACTAAACTATAATTTATGCATAAAATATTATGAAGAAAATTGCAAATAATAAAGTTATTAAAATAAAGTTTCAACTTAAGTGCAGCAGCTAAATACATTAAATTAAATTGATTTCAACTATTTACTTTTTGCATAAATTCACATTAGTTGAAATTGAGTAAATTAAGATTTAGCAAAATGTTTTTCTAATTATTATTTTTTAAATAGTTTTCCTTGAATAGCAATTAAACTGCGAGCAAAGCAAATGGTCAGCAATTTTCAACAATTTCGCAACAGGAAGCCGATTGTCGACTGACTCGAAACAATTAGTCCACTAACATATTTTCTGCCAATAAAATTTAATGAAGTGCACATTGCGCGCCGCAATTCGGATGTAAATGGCACGAAAACGTTCAGCTGCGAACATCTGGTTTCGGTCGCCGAGAATTCGCGCAAATATTGCTGCAAGCACTGATTGCCAACAACAAAAACATGTCGCACATATATATAAACAGAAGTAGATGTACAAAAGTAGTAAAATTTTAAATGCATTTCTCATAATTGGTGTCAATGCTGACAATGCAGCGACGAAAGTGCAACAATTGCAAGTTGCAGCATAATTAACACAAACCATGCAAATTGTGGTAAACATAACAAAGTAATAAATACATACATACATGTGTGTGAATGTGCTTATGCATTTGTGTATGCAACAAAAACTATTCGTACTATTGTGCCATATCGTTCGTGTGGTGTCTTGGTGGCAAAAATTCATAATTAAAAAATAAAACTATTTAAATGTAAAGCAAATGCACCGATTATAGTCGTAAAGTATTTAAATTTATTGCATTTCTGTGCGGATTATTTTGTAGCACGGCAACGCCCTTCATTTTACAGCGAAACTTTGCAGATGGCGCTTCGACTGATTGGTGCGCAATGCAGCGCACAACACCAACAACAACAACAAACATTTATAAACACACAGACAGCGAAAAAATACTCGAAGATGCCGCGTACAATTAGTATGCAAATAATAAAACTTAATATTTATTGCAATAAAATCACAAGTTTTATGACGCTGCACGAGTGCATTGACGTGAGCTGGCGGCGCGTAGCCAGCGGTTCCGGCCATTTGCAGATGGCCGATTGTTTTGCGGTAAAACTGGGCTGCACCGAATGTGCGCTACAAAAGGAGAGAAGTTTCGATGTTTAGATAAATTAGATAAATTATTCGTTAGGAGAACTTGGTCCTGCCATCGGATTAACCGTAAACATTGTTCACAAAGGTAACAAATAACGATTTGAACCCTTTAGTTCAATTTTTATATTTTTAAACAATTACTAAAAGATTATTATTAGCTGCCGAACTGCAAAAGTAACGCAAGATCACTTAACCGCCTGACTGATTTACGGACGAATTGACTCTTTCAGACTTCAGAATGGTCATAGACGTATTACCTGGGCTACACTTTCTAGCGCTTCCTTCCCTTCCTAGTGTTAGAAAGGGTTTCACAGACAATTAATGTTTCAGAATGTGCGAGAAATATGAAGCTTTGGAGACATTGGAACATGTCCTCTGCTTCTTTGCTGCCATCTCAAGATGACACTTGGTAATATTGGAGGCCTGCAGCGTTTGCTGAAGTTTCCCTAAAGCACTCGTATTCTAACGAATCACTACTACAACTCATAGAAGGATATTCATGTGATATTGCTCAGGACCCAGTCTATGTGTAGCCATTCGTGTCCTAACTACTAAAGATTTTGGGTTATAAACATTGTTCGAGAAAAAAGGCAAAAGTCAACAGCCTGAAGGTCCCTTTGGAATAACACAAAAATAAAGTTTAAATAGGAATAGTTTGAATACAAAAATGTATCATTTTGCTTGTTAGAAATAAATTTCATAATCATTTGTATATTTTTGTGGACACATTAGATTGCACAATTTAAATGAAAAAACAGCTCACATAATCAATAAATTCTATGATTGTATGGATTTATGTGACATTTCTATTGATCCTTTTTCCGAACTAGAAGCAATTTTATTTTTGCGGCTAGCTTATTTATTATTTTTGTATTTTTATTACTTTTATAAATTTTTTTAAATTTTTATTTTTTATTATTTTTACTGTTCATTATTTAGTATTATTTATCCAAACATACAACAATTGGATATTTCACTACCTATGTACAATAAATGTTGAATTTTTTAACTTTTTGTGAATTCAAAAGCTGTAGAAAGATTCTTTGAGTCACAAACAAAATTCATATTTGTCAATATTTATGGAATTTTTCACACTACAAAGACCGCAAGTTTTCCATACCTACAAATACCACATATTATATCCGCTCATACACAGTGGGACAATTATGTATTAAGACTTGAACCATATCTCAGCAACCAACCACGCCTTCCTCTTCTGTCAAAATTTCATAACATTTGGTTGACATTAAATATTTATTAAAATTCATTTTGCAAAACACGTTTTCGTTTGATGTTCAAATTTTAACATGGAGCACAGAGCGGTCATTAAATTCCAAGCAAAAATTGCTAAAAGTGGATCAGAAACATTCCGAATGATGCAGCAAGCGAATGGCGATGCTTGTTTTTCAAGATCAAATTTTTTTTATGGCATGAACGTTTTGTGGATGGCAGAGAGTCGCTAAAAGATGAAATAAAAGAAGGAAGGTCAATTTCAGTTCGGACGCCGGAAATGATCCAGAAAGTTTGTGATTTTATTGCAGAAGACCGCAATGCTTCACTGAAAATGATGGAAGAGGCCTTAAACATGAACAGAGAAACTATCCGACTCATCCTTTACGAGGATTTGTGCAAAACAAAGGTCTGCGCAAAATTTGTTCCACACACATTGAGGAGCAAAAATTAATGAAAGTCAGTCATTCTAGAGACATCGTTGCAGCCGCAGAAAATGATCCACTCCTGAAAACAATTGTTACGGGTGATGATGTTTCCAATACGATCCAGAGAACCAAGCGTCAAAGTGCAGAATGGAAATCAAAAAACTCACCACAAGCCAAAAAAACACGAAAAGTTCCATCCAAAATCAAAACAATGCTCATCACATTCTTCGATAGCAAAGAAATTATCCACAAATAATTTGTTCCAACTGGTCAAACAGTTACTGCAGCATATTACCTCGAAGTTTTGAAGCGTTTGATGGCCAGAATCCGTCGTATTCGATCAGAATACCGCGATCCAAAAAGTTGGTCTCTGTTGCACGATAATGCACCGAGTCACACAGCACTCATTGTTCGTCAATTTTTGGCTCGGAATCAGGTGTTGAATCATCCGCCGTATTCACCTGATTTGGCACCGTGCGACTTCTCTTTGTTCCCGAAACTGAAATTGAAGTTGAAACGATGCTTTTTTGATAACATTCAGACCATACAACGGGCTTCGTCGAGGGCACTGGAGGATATTCCGAAAAATGAGCAGTAACACGCGTTTGAATCAGTACTAAATCGATGTAACAAGTGTATTGAATCAGGAGGAGAATATTTCGAATAAATATACCGAAAAATTAGCAGATATGGTTTTTAATTGTGTTTTCTAGAGGCAGTCTTAACACATAATTGTTGCACTGTGTATCTCGAAAAGTTCACATCGAATTTGGCTTATTGTATTTTTAGAACCCTTATTGTAGAACAGTTAATATAAATACTAAAAATATTACAAATATTTAATTATTAAAAACCCTCAAAATTATCGAAATGGTCTTTCTAGTGTTAGAGCTTATAGCGACTACAACAAAACTACAATCTACAAAAAACATGAGAGCTAGTATCTGTTAGAGTAAAAACAAAACATTTGAAATCTTCACACAGATCACCAGACACTTAGACTCGGTTGAGACTTCACTGTCTATTTACGAAAAATCAATCAAATGAATTGGTGCGATTTATGAAATGTTTAATGAGTTAATAAAGACTACTAGACGGGAAGTAAGCTTTTAGTTAAGATTTGATTTTTAATAACAAAACAATTACTATAATTTTAACTTACAGATTTTACAAATTCTCAAATAAAATTTGAATCCTTCTTGGATACCAAATGATTGAAAAAGTCTACCGAAAAGCTAATAGTTCGTTCTTATTTTCTGCAGCAAAATATATATACGACAATTTACAGTTTAATAAAATTTAAAATAATAAGTAATAAAATTTAATTAAATAATTAATAAGTTACTAAAATGTAATTTTAACAATTTAAATGTGTAATTTTATATTAAATATAAAATTTAATAAAATACTCAAATTAACAAAAGTTATCATCTAATATAATGATATTTTTTTTCCATTCATTTTGTATTTAGCGCACCATCACATTCGACTACGCCGACCATCACTTAACGATAGCAAAAGTGAACAATTTTTTGTTCATTGTTCGCATAAAAGGCAAAATGTAATCCGGGCGAGCAAAACATAAGCAGCACAAAAGCAGCGCCCAAGAGCTAATAAGATTTTCAACTCAGTATCATAAGCACCAACAACAAAAACAACAACAACAATAATAACTACGAGTGCGAGTAGGACTGTGAATGCGGCAGCGGCCAGCAACGCGCGATACGATCTGTCAGTGTTTAAAATGTATTGCATTTAAATGTAAATAAACGTAAACGTTGCGGCATTTTGTTTATTTTATTTAGTTCTTTGACTTCTTCTTTGATTTCAGCCTTTTTGATTTTTTTTCTTTCAATTTTTTTTTTGTTGTATTTTTGCTGGCGCATTTTTATCAGCCGAAAGTATAAACAAGCAGCAACTGCGCGTGCAGACAAACATACGCACATCATTATTTGCTATCACTATTTTTTGTACAAATATGCATGTCTATATGTATTTATAATTAAATATATATACATTTACATATACATATGTATAATTGTGTACTTCACTGTTTGAAATGTGGTTCGAACTGATATCAGCAAACGCTCGCGCACACACAAAACTCTCGAGCTGTGCGTTTTTTATAAAATGTTAATGTGTACATTTTTTTAAATATCTCTTAATAAACGTCAAGTAAATGGAGTGTTTCGTTGGGGTTCAATTGCATTGACATTGATAAGCACTGCGACGCCGCACAAACATTCGAAATGTAGCGTGAATGACAAGTCGGCCGCTTAAATTTAGACATTTATTTAACATCAATTATTCAAATTGATTTTTTTAATAAGACGCGGCTCATGTTTTGTTGTTATCTGCTGAAATGAGGCGTCAATATTTGCTGGTCAGTGGCTGAAGTGGAAAGTTTGAGCACAAAAAAGTTGAAGCAAACGGAGAAAATTCAATTGAAAACAAAAATTCGTTCAACAGAATACATATCTATGATATGTAAACTATATATACGATATACGATCTTTAGTATATCGTATATTGAAGTTTTGCAAATTTTGAAGTTCTTTCGCTTCATACACCAACTTCAACCTTCGACCAAACTAAGCTTGGTGGCCGGTCCCCTACTTCGCCGAGTCGCAGGTGATATTCCAATTTCTTCTATATTCACGCCGCGCTGGTCCAACTATAGCGGCCAACACATCGTGCGGCACTTTGATATTGCTCGAAAATTGCCATCGACATCTGTGTCCATGCGGCGACAATACAAACGGCGCAGATTTTCCTACAACCGAAATCGAACGGAAATTCGCCACCGCACTAACGCGTTCCGCTCGGTCTCAGTTGGCCTGAACTGTGCGTGGCGTAAATATTTACATTTGTTGTTGGCGTACGTTTTACAAGCAAACATTTTCTCATTAACCCTTTTCCGACACTCGAACCGAATGGCCATGCATGAAATTTTTACGTTGTTTGCACTTTCCGATGAAATGTTGAGACGAAAAATATTTTCGATTTTATTTTCGGTTTTGCCTACAATTTAAACACATTTTGCATTGCCATATTTTTTCACGCTAAAAACTCTTAAAAACAAGAAAAACATCGATGCGGAAAGGGTGATGCGGCGCGATAGATTTACGGGCCAGAAGCAGGTCAGAGCAGATTTGTGTGTGCGCTGCAAACAGTTTTCGGGGTCATAAAGTTGCGTTTTACGCGCACACTGTGCGCATCTTTCATAAGTACACGGAAAGAAATGATGGGAGAAGGGAAATAACAACACAATGCAACGGACGGTTGAGGATCTCAGTCGAAAGAATTGCGACGAAGTGTCTGTATGTGAGAATTAAATTCTAAACTCTTAAATGAAATTCGAGTGCGATTATGAAAAATGCAAAACCCGTTGATGCTAGCGCTCCGTTTAAAAAATTAGTATTGTACAAATTTGTGTTCATCATTAGAATATACAAATTTATGATGAAACTTTATTAGACACATTTCATTATTCTTAGTATTTTTTATTCATTACAATAAAAATCACAACAAATTACACTGCACGAGAAAATCAAATATTTTTTTAAATAAGAAGGTTCTGACAACGGATTCTGGTAAAAGGGACCAAAAAACAATGTACGTGTATCGGCGTTTTCAAAGTTTACGTCTGTATATTTTTTTTAGGGGGTCAAAGTTTTCCCCTTTTTGCACATTCTTATGGTGAATCGGCATACGAAAACCATGTAACATCACATTTTAGGTATATGATGTGTTCAGCAATTTGATGTAAAATACTATGAAGAACATTTTTGGGAGCATTTTAACCTTGTACCTCCTATTTTTGTGGGTCAATTTGATCCTTTTTTTCTAAAATGCCAAAAATGTCCTGTAAAACAGGACTTTTTAAGGACAAAATGTACCACGAACATATTCGCCATAAAATTCTACTATAGGTCTCGGAATATATCAAAGCTCAGAAATTAACTTGAACTCCAGAATTAAGCCAAAACTGAAAATGTGTCTAAGTGGTTATTTCGTACTAAACCCATTCGCTACAGGGGAAAGTTAAAATTTAAAATTTTACGTCTTAGGCTTCTATGTGGTTGTATTAGCAACATTCCATAAGAACTTTTTTATTTTTATACTCGGACCCTGTATTTTAGATTGTTTTTCTATGGGAGCAACCACATCGTTGTGGCTGTAATAATTACTTAAACATACAACTTTTTGCGCATAACGAAAAATTGAATATTTCTTCATTTACTTCAGTCAAAATTTAAAAAAGAAAAGTATCTAAATTGAAAGAAAACGTTAAATTAAAAAGTTCTCTAATTTTTTTTCTGCTTCTTCTTCCTTTACTATGTCAAGGTATACCATTCAAAAAACGTCTATACTTCTCTTTTTTAAACTTAAATATTCAGTTTATTAATTTCGTATTTTTTTTAAAACTTCAAGCTATTCTAAAGACCAACAAAAAAATGTATTCTTGCAACCATAGAGGATACAGGCATCCACAAAGTAGCATGTTGCCATATGGCAACAAAATAGCGAAAATTCTGGAGATAGGTGAATTTCGAGCATACAGAGACCTAAAAAGACCAACATGGAAGAACTCTGATTAACGAAGAGATCTATCTGGAATATTCAGGAAAATCCTCTCGGGCAGTGCGGGACAGTCAACAACGCCACGGAGTACCAAAGACGAAAGACAGGATTGTTCTACTTTACAAAGATTTTAAGTTAATCAATAAGCAGCGCGATTCATAGCTGGGCGTAGGATCTATAAACGATTCTCTCAGTTTTATTTCCTACTTTGCCATGTTTTCTCCCAGTGCACTTTGCTGTCGCTGAAGAAACCCTTTGGCCCATATTCTCTGCTTGCTTTAGCATAGTTTGTTGCTTTTATTGTTGCTGCCTTGTTGCTTTTGTTTTTTCATTTTACCATCCATTGAATGTGGTTCTTGTTAAACGCAGTTTTGTTGGTTCGGCGGCCAATTTGTAATGCTTCATTTTTAACCGAAAAATACAAATTTTCTGTTTCCGATCATTTTTTTACGCTACTGCAGACCGGCGACTCGAGTATTCACAGTCTGTGCGTTTTAATTTATGGCACAACGGCGAAAGTGAGAGTCCGAGGCAGCAGGAACAATTGACGCCAACCGACACGTAGAAGCGACGACGGTCCATTTCCACAGCAGGCAGTCGGCCAACTAATGAAACAAGAGGCCATTTCAGGCAAATAGTTGGACAGACTATGAATTTGTGTTGGCAAATAAAAGTGAAAGTGCATTGTGCAGACGAAAAGTGCAACGCACCGACACGTAACGAACATTTTTTGAATATTTATAATTTCAGTTTTGTGTTTTGTTGTTAGTTTGCCAATTGGTGGATATTAAAACGGACCAGGAAATTGAGCCATTTTGGCAATTATTGGTAAGCATTGATTTTGCTTTGGCCAATGGGCACTGCAACTGCTGCAGAGTGGCCAGAAATGCATTAAACAACATAAACGTTTAGTGCATTTGAGCAGTGCGCCATTTATATGCGAATGTCACAATGCAGTTTGCATATCAAATGCAATGCAAAGCTGACTAGACAAGGCAGAGGCGAGTGGAAAATGGGCGCGCAAAACCGGCCTTAAACGGTGCAGTGCAACAACATTAACGAGGACGGCCATAGCACAGAACACAGTCGGCAACCGGTTCTGAGTTGCTATAATTTCAATGTTTTTATGAGGAATTCCCGCTCTACGTGATACACAGTCACACCCCACCCTACCCCGACTCCTTCTCCTTCTCATTGGTTAAATCTTTATTTTAGTCTTTCAGTGGTTGCGTTTGGTGACAGCACAAACTTGATTTAAATCCATTGACAAGTTGACTGTTTTTTGCAGAGTTCAAAAGCACAAGAATCAGCTTTTCGCTTTGACATTGAGGCGACTATTGTGTCGCACTGACAACAGTCCCAAACGACATTTGCATTCCGTGACATAAATATTCAGCAGCTGATGCCTCGCTATCAGCCCGCGCCCGCATTATGCCAGCGGCATTGTCATCATCATTGTGTCGCCGCCACCGAAATCGCTGTCGCGCTGATTATCATCACCGACCCCAACTGATGCGCCATGGCCATTTAGACGCACTGGCGCAATGCCGCTGCAGTCGCCGTCGCATCGCATGCAGGCAACGCATATTTTTATGCATATAAATTGCACAAATTATTTGCACAACATACATTCATACAAATATAAATAAATGCAAAGCCACTCCGCGCATATATACACAAGTATATAGTCATGTATAGTAAATAGTTGTGTGCACTGTAATTTATATAAAAATATATATAAATGCAAGACAAATGTAGAAGTTGAGCACAGCCACCATTATTGTCGGCCCATCAAGCAGCCACAGCAGCCACTAAAACAACTGCAACAACAAAGAACCACATACAGCAAATGTTCGGCGCAGTCTGTCTGGCTGTGGCTGTGGTTGTGCTGTTGGCAGCACCTAACTGCGATCAGACGCTGTTATTGCCAGCATTTCGCTCCATCAATACGAACGAGAGTGCGCGCAAGTGGCTGCAACGCCCGACTACTGCTTAAAGGATGAGATAAATAAAAAATGTATTTCCTTCGTTGTGGCATCAACGGCCCGGCATGCCACATTTGTTGCCGCGCTGCTCAAATGAGGCAAATTGCATTTGGCGCTTGTCTGCGCATTCTCGACTCCAGTCGACTCGACTCGCTTTGCTGCAGCTCAACTCGATTCGCTTCGTTGGGCAGTAAATGTGAACGTCAAAATGATTTTGTTGACGTTCTTGTTGTGGTTGTTGTATTTGTTGTTTTAGTCATTGCTGTCGTTGTTGTTGTTGTTTTTGTTGTTGGTTTGTGTGCAGAAATTTGTTCAACTTTTGTGGTTGTTGTTAGTAGCTGGCACACCACTACTCACAATGGATTAGTTATGAACACAGTGGGCTAAGTCGTCTACATTTATGTAAAACTAAAAAAATTAAAACTTGACAATTTTGTGAAATTCAAAATTCTTTTTATACTTGATTGTGCTACTGGTATCCTTAAACTATAGAAATAAATTGCTCAGAAATGGACTTGGTTTGCCCAATTATTAAGTCTCTGTTAAAAACTCCTCTGATCGTTCATAATTTTGATCTCTGATTTGGCTCTTTCTCGGTTTATCTGCCCCTCTGTACGCTCTGCTTTTTGTCTTTTGCCTTTTTTCCTGTCATCTCTATACATATAATTGCTTGTCCTGACTGATTGACCGCTAAAGCTACAAATATGCAATTTTAACTGTAGTTACACAACTATAGTTAAAAATAAACCTCTGCTAAGACGGGATTTTTAAAATTTCGGGGCTTATTGGTTTCAAACTTGTTGAAAACATTTTAAATAAAAAATAATTTGACAGGTATTTTTTATTTTTCCGAATATAATACTTTTAAGGGGTCAACAATGGGTTAAGAAACCATTAACCGAAAACACTTGAAATCAACAATAATTGGACACGAATTTAAAGATTGACCCAAGGGTTGAAAGTTTGTGTGATGAAACATGATGTTTTACCCTTTTTGACTTGAAACTTGGTGAAAGTACTTCAAATGTTTCCATTTTTTCGAAAATCAAAATCTGACAGGGTCAACGACGGGTTAAAAGTTTATGTGGAGAGACTGTGAAAAACATAAATTCATGAGCCTATTGACTTCAAACTTGGTGAGAAATAATTCGACACTTTTTTTAATTTTTTAGAAAATCGAAATCTGACGGGATCGAAATACGAGACTTTATACATTTGACTTCGAATGTGGTACAAGCATTTCAAATGAGAAATACTTACAAAAGTATTTTTTCATTTCTTCGAAAATCAAAATCTCTCGTTGTCAACGAAGGGCTAAAAGTTTGTTTGAAGAAACATGATTGTTTGCGCCTTTTTACTTCAACATGGTGAAAGGACTCTTGGTGAGAATTAAGTGTTTTTAATTTCTTCGAAAAACAAAATCTCTCGAGGTCAACTATGGGTTAAAAGAAACATGATTCTTTACGCCTTTAAATTTCAAACTTGGGTACGTTCACGCTAAGTGAGAAATATTTCGACACGTGTGTATAATTTTTTTGTTTTAAAATCGAAATCTGACGGAATCAACTATTGGTTAAGAGTTTGTATGCAGAAACAAGATTTTATGGACCTTTTGACTTCAAAGTCAAGTACTTCAAATGAGAAATAATTAGAAAACTATTTTTCATAAAAATTTTACAGGATCAAAAAACG
This sequence comes from Melieria omissa, assembly GCA_963971225.1. Lineage (NCBI taxonomy): Eukaryota > Metazoa > Arthropoda > Insecta > Diptera > Ulidiidae > Melieria > Melieria omissa. Next base: position 4,781,272 of record OZ020267.1, read on the forward strand.
GTTAAGAAGCGGGCCGTGGTAGTAATGATTACACTGTGCGACAAAAATGAAAAAATTTTTTCACACTGGAAAAAATCCATATGGGCGTGAAACTAGAGACCAAACATAGTAGTACTGCGTACTCAGTTTTTCATTTCTACATCCTTTGTCATTTTAAAAGGACTTCAAAATTTTGAAGGGAATAAAAAATATAAAAAAATATAAAAAATACTTAGCCTCGTTAAAATATGGCGATATGTATATCAAATGAAAGAGGAAAAGCTCAAGAATTTAAATAAAATTTATTTTTTATCTATTTGTAAAAAAAAGGACATGAAAAAGGTCCTTTGAAAATTGTAATCCTTTATATCCTTGAAAATTTATAACGAATTTTCTTGAAAAGTAAGTATGTTAGAACCCAAAATCGCCTTGATCACGTGTCAAAATTTCATTATTCTCGCTTCTTTGATTTTGTATCTTTTTTATTATTTAAAATACTGATACGCAAATAAATTAGAATATTTGTACTGCATTAGACTTGCAGCTCCCACCTTTTTTTTAATAACTTTCGAACAAATAAAATTAGAGTAATGAAATTTTGACACTTGATCAAAGAGATTTTGGGTTCTAACATACTTACTTTTCAAGAAAATTCGTTATAAATTTTCAAGGATATAAAGGATTAAAATTTTCAAAGGACCTTTTTCATGTCCTTTTTTTACAAATAGATAAAAAATCAATTTTATTTAAATTCTTGAGCTTTTCCTCTTTCATTTAATATACATATCGCCATATTTTAACGAAGCTAAGTATTTTTTATATTTTTTTTAGTTTTTATCCCCTTCAAAATTTTGAAGTCCTTTTAAAAGGACAAAGGATGTAGAAATGAAAAACTGAATACGCAGTATTACTATGTTTGGTCTCTAGTTTCACGCCCATATGGATTTTTTCCAGTGTGAAAAATGCTGTCGCACAGTGTTATATGTTCTTTTAATAAATCAAACAATTTTTTCATTTAAAAATTTACCTTCTTCTAGTTTTGCTTTCAGTATTTCTTAACCAAGCTGTGGTTAGTTTCATACAAAAAAAATATCCTTTTCCAGACTAGAATTTCCCATTATTTTTTTTTTTTTATTTTTTAGAAAGTAATAATACAATAATTATTCATTTAAAATCAAAATCAATCAATAACTAAACATTCCATGAGTCAAATGTCCATTTAAACTATTTTGAAAATACGAAATTTCTGAGTTCTAGAAACAATAGAAAACCTCTTTTACATACACCACGCCCACACTTGCAAATCATTTTATCTGTCAACTTTTAGTCAGTTTCCTCCTTACAAAATGGCGCATCCGAAACAGTTCGCGGCGGATGTGCGCATGTGCCCGTTTGTGCCACTGTGCACACTTCCACCGACAGCAACAACAACAACAAGAAACAACAACATCAAGTCAGCGCACAGTGCTCGTTGTGCAGACCGACGCTGGCAACGGAATCAAAAAGGATCGATTGCGAAATTTCAATATTGGCCTGAATGATGACAGCATGGCGACGGCAGCATGTGGACGCTAAGGTGTATGAAGAGCAAAATGCGAAGCGTATAAATTGCAACCAACTGCATTGCCAATGGCAGTGGTGCAGCACAAGATGGACTTTCGATGAGCAGAGAGCGGCAGGAGGAGAGAAAGAAACGCACATACGACGAAGGGCGGAGTGAAGCGTGGCGGCGGCGGTCGGTGCAGCCATGTTCGCAGGCAGGTGCGAGCAAATGGCTGCATGCGAGCGGGGAAGGGACATTTCGTGCAAACCACGTTGCAACGGCAATGATGTGCAGCATCAGTAATCTCGATATTTTTTTGGTTTTTCATTTTCTGCGGATTCTTCGTTTATTCCGGTTTAAGTTTGTGTGCGACGTGCACAAGTCGGACGCTGTCCTTATCAACAGTCTGCGGGTCGCTGTGCTTCCCCCCCTTGCAGCCGTTCAGCGTCGGCTGCTGCAATTTGTAATTCACTGCAGCAACGTGTGCGGCTTATTGAGGTTTAAGCATGAAAGTTTGCTTAGAAAGCGAAACGAAGCGAAGAAAATGGAGCAAAGTCTAAGCGGAAATTATTGCCAGCAGCAGCAGCAGCTTATGTGCAGCTGACGGAGCAATGAATGCGCGGCATAGGTAAAGCAAGTGTCGAGATTGGCAGCTGAGCTTAGTTTACGGCCAGACGCTGGTTGCAAGCTTTAAGATTGAGTGAAATATTGAAGTTGAGAAGAAAAGCGAATACACAAGTCGGCATTGATTATCGCTTCAGTAATACAATGCAGACTTGGATCAAATGTGAAGGCACCAAGTGATTATATTTCATTCGACTTAGTTCAGTTTGTGTGACCAACCTGCTAAAAGTGACCAAGCAAATTGACTTTCAGTGAACGCATGTTTATGTGGCATTAATTACTAAATTAAGACACGCTTACGAGCGGCTTTCATTTGGCAATCAGATTATGTATATCTGCAGCGCAGTTTATCGGTTACCTTTTGAAATTTAAACATTGTGAAATTAAAGTCATAGACAGAACATTTCGGAATGTATAAAGACATTTGTGCGTATTATCGCCAAGAAAGACAAACCGGTTTCGATCTGTGATAAGACTGATAGGAGGCTGCTATTGAATTTTGAATGCAGTGGCGCACGCAAGGGGGGTTTGGTTGGTATTTTAATTAAAAACAATTTAGGAAACAACTATGATTTCAACTGGGGAACCTCCTCCAAATCAAATCAAATCAAATCAAATCAAATCAAATCAAATCAATTGTGTGCCACAGGTTGAATGAAATTCAAATTGCCATGGGGTCATTATGAATTAAATGTTGATAACTCAACCTGCTTCTTCTTTCTAAAATTAGTGAACAAGCAGCATGAAATCCACTGTATTATTCATCAGCGGGGGATCTATTAAAATGCATTCAAAATTCTATGAAAAACGCAGAACTGCGAAAATCTTTTTGCCAAATTGCAACTCATGCAGCGCTGAAATTGAATAGACGCCAGCGGCACTGTCACCATAAGCCAAGCAGCCAAATGCAAATGCCAACACACTAACTACAACAACAACAATAAAAAAAAACAAGTTTTAACCACTCAACGCTGGCGGCCAACAGTTGCCATATTTCTCTGGATTTACTTAAATATGATTTGTGTATATTTTATGCGAACACAAAAATTTTAATAGACAGAAATGATTTGGAAAGTCGAGCCAATAGTTGCCTCGAGTGCAGCAGCGTTGAGCGCATTCAGTAAATATTTGCCGTATGTGCTTGCGGGGCGCTTCTGGTACTTGCGCCACTACATTACGGAGGCGTTGCTTGGGGTCGCGGCCAGTGACGTTGCGTCGCATTTGATTGCTGTGCGGATGCCAGCGCTGCGAATGCAATCACTTAAATCCATTGCGCGCCGCCCCGCTGTCGCTTGGTCTCACGTCGCAAGTGCCAATAAGTCTGGCGCATGGAACAGAAAAGTGCATTATTCGCACTCGCATTGATCCGCAGAGCGGATGAGGCGGATGAAGCGGATAACGGCGCACAGTTGCAATGGCTGGCAGTTGCTGCCGTTTGCCGCCTGATGGTCGCTGGCGGCTAATGGCAGCGCAGACTAAAAGCCAAATTCAATTTGAACCAACAGCGAAATGCCAACAATCAGCGCACGGCAGCGCGCCGCCACTATGAAGTCATTTGCTGGCCATGAAGACGCAGGCGGCGACAACCCATGCAACAACAACAACGACGACGACGACTGGCAGATAAAAATGCGCAAACACATTTGCCGCGTATGCCTTGCGCGCATATTTCGCGTGCCGATTAAATTAATTAGAAGCGCACAATAACAAAAACAACAACAACAATGACAACGGCAACGGCAACAACTAAAGCAACAAAACTATGGCGAAACTAGCAGCAAATGGGAGGAAAACGTTAAATGGAAAGCGTTCAAGTACTTTAAAATATTAAAATAGCAAATGGCAATATGGCAGCTCAATTGTAGGAAGAAGAAGACGAAGAGAGGTGAAGAGAAAGAGTCGTCAGCAGCAGCTGCTGCTGGCATTTTCCGGCTTTCTATTTTCTGTTTTTCATTTCACAAATTGAATAAAATAAAAGTGATAGGACGAAGCGAGGCGAACATTGCCAAGAAAATGTGCGCGTTGTTTACAAAACGTCGTTTATTTGCAATTTGTGCGAGTGTGAGTTTGTGTGCGTGTGTGTGTGTGTGTGCCATAAAATTTTCTTTCTTCAATGACTTTAGTGCGGTTTCTTACTAAAATTTTATAGTAAGTTGTTGTCTTTGCTCATTTGTAACTCGTTGTCTAAGAAATGACAACGTTGTGTTGTAACTATTGTTGTTGTTGTAACCACATTTACATGCACACCTTGATCTCTATGTGTGTGTTTGTGTGTGTGTGATTGTTTCGGTGCAATAAATGCGATCAAATAAATTTTCTTAATTAAATTGTTGATTCGCAATAAATCAGCCAACTTTATTCGCTGTTAATGTTTTAATAAACGCTCGGCGGCTCAGCGCTTCAATAGCCGAAACGACTGAAGGTTGTGACGGTGCCGCGGCGTGTCGCTGTCATAAACACTTCACTTTACGAGCAAACTTGTTAGCATTCTTGCATTTTATTACTCGTTTTAGTTACCATTTCTCCAATGCTGAAACATTCGAAAAAAATACAACACACAACAACAACAATACTAACAACAATAACCACAAGCAGCGCAATCGCAACAGCAACAATAACAGCGCTAAAAACATAAAATGCACAATAAAATTTACAAATACGAGCAAAACAGTGAGTGCGGGGAAGTGCCGACAATCCACTAACAAAAATGTTAACAACTACGCGAAAGAACAACAATGCATGTAGCGAAAATGCTGAAAATGCGCGATTTGGTGTTTTTTGAAGGGTGGCGGGCGCACATTCGCACTTAGTGGAAGCGAGGGGGATGAAAAGAGAGGGAGGGATGGTTATTAAAAGCCCATTTCGATACCATTAACAGTGAGTGTTTATTTTTGGTTTTTATTCCATTTTGAAAGCATCACTGCAACAGGTAGCGGTCGCAGTCATAAAAGTTAAGTTCCGACACATTTTTATGAATGAAAACTTGACTTTTGCGAGAATTTAAGAGGCGTTGGTGCGAGATGAACTTATTAAATATGAGTTATGGGTTTGATGTTACATATTTATAATTTTTAAATATATCCTCATGTATTGTATGTTGTTTACCGGCTATGGGAAACAGACTTGGCGCAGTGATTGCGCTGAGGAAAATCCTGGATATGACTTACGAGAGTATTGGAAAGACATTGCTACCCAAAGATGTGGACATTTGCTGATCAAAAAGATATGCAAAATGGTAATTGTAGATATCCTCCGGATTGCACTGCCTAATCCTGATAAGCATGAAATCTGTGTTTTTATGGTTGAATCGCTGAGGAAAGCGGGACAAAAGCCTAAATCTTTTCGAAAGAACTAAATTAGACTTGCATTCTTCATCTAGGAGAGCACATGTCAAGCATGCTTGAACTGACTTATGCTCCACCTTATTAATTTTTAGCTTTTAATTGGAAATATTAAGACCCAACATTTTTTTATTAAGTCCTCTGTGTGCCAATAACTACAAGAAGTATCAGGTGTCTTATGGGCAGTGTTAGCAGATCAGAAGATTTCGTCCTGGATTTAGGAGATTCTTTTTATCCTTTTAGGAGAAATTTAAGAAGGAAGATTAGTTTAGGAGCATGGATTTAGGAGGTTCTTGAGCTTTTAGGAGAATTTTTAGGAGAAAGATTAGTTTAGGAGAAAGTTTAGGAGATTTATATTTTATATTAGGAGATTTTTCGGATCCTTAGTGGATTTTTGGGAGATTTTTGAATAACGAAGTTTGATGTACTGGAAACACAACTTAGCAACAAAACTTATTTTGGCAACTACACCAATACCTCGCTTTGCGTCGTTTCGTTTCGCGTTTTTTCGAAGTTGCGTCGCTGCTGAATTAGTACTAATTTCCACTATGCGTCGTTAGATTTTCGAAGTTGCGTTGTTTTGGGTTATAGTCTTTAACTTTTTTTTTGAAATTTTCTTTTTGTTTCTAAAAAAAAAACTCAGGGATTCCCTTTCTAACTTTTGTGAAAGAAAGCCGACTTACGACAACAGCCACTATGGACTCATCAGACAGTGATTAATTTTTATTTTGTTTTTATAAAGTAATTGAATATTTTATTTTGTTGTAATTGAATTAGTTTTTTTTTTTGTTTTTTATATGTACATATGTAATAAAATTTTATATTATTTTTGTTTTTTAAATGTTTACTTTGTTCAATTTTCTTTTTAAAAAGTAGTATTTTTGTAACCCTGGAACCTATCGTCGATTTTTACATGGTTTGCTATAGAAAATCATAATTCACTTTGCGTCGTTTCAATTTGCGTCGTTTCTTTTTGGAACGTAACCACGACGCAAAGTGAGGTATTGGTGTATTTTAATAGCCCAACCATCCATTTGTGTTAAACATTTTTAAGCTTACAAAATGTAAGCTCGTTTTATCTCCTTCTCACTTATTATTTTCACAATGAAATCCCGCCAAAAATTACACTTTTTGTTAAATTCATTTGTTATAGGTTTATTTTTTGTTAATTTTTGTTGTTAAGCTGAATATGAATAAAAAGAGGCTGCATTAAAAAAAATTATATGTAGATATATATGTTTATATTTTTATTTTTTCATGAGAAGTTTTATTCCTCTAAAATAACGCAAATTTTTAAACGATTTTGGTAGATTTTTTGAACTTTTGGGAGAACATTTTAGTATTTTTTTAAGATTTAGAAGAAAGTAATTTCAGGTATCTGGCAACACTGCTAATAGATCAGAGCTAGCAAACTAGGGGATGATTCAGTGCATGCAGCAATCAACACTAACCTCTCAGCTATCTTTGGAATACAGTAGCGCATATATGATTTCATATTGGGGGGATTTTGTGTACAACTTTTGAGCCCAATTCCATTCGAAACCATACTTTGTACTAAAAATTTTTGTATTTGGGGGTTTCAACACCCCACAACCCCCCTGGTGAGCGCCAATGCGTCTCCATAAACTCAACAGGTGTGTCTGTGAAAACAAAGTGAGTCAGATGTGGGTTACAGAACATGTTGGAATGGAACAAAATTCGATAAGTAGCAGAAAAACTAGCTAAGACAGAATGGGTGAATGAAATTCTCTGAACCCGAATGCAGGGATCCAGAAGGTTTAAACTTTGGGCGACAATTAGAAAATCTCCATTAGAAACTATAATCTCGAGACTAAAAACTATAGACAACATCAATAAGTTTTACAAACGCTATTTCGCTGTAAAACTGAAGATTGTTTTGACTCAAAATCAGAAAATATGGCAGAGAACTGTGGCCTGGAAACTTCAAAAAACACTCAGCCTTATTTTTATATGTAGAACGACGATACAACTGCACATTTTATGGGTCCATACTAAAGAGTTAGAGAAGATCTACTTATCTTCTCTAACTCATGCTCCCTATTTCACAAAGAGAAATCTATCTGAGAATTGTGTCACAGAAACTTGAAACAGCAGACCTATGAAACAGCTGCGGAATTATGTGTCAGGGCCGCATTCAGAAAAATATTTGGGTGGGTTTCAAAAAGTAATTCTTTAATATTCATAAGATGCCTTTTCATTTGTATGTAGTTTTAAAGTCGATCCTAATATTCCGGGGGTTTCAACCCCCAAACCCCCTGAATCCGCCACTACAGCCAAGCAATGTTAAATATTTCAGGAAGAAAGAAAGTGTTCGGTTTTAGCAAATGTCTATTAATTTTTCTTCTACCCCTTTAACCATTCCGTAATCAAAATTAATTTTTCTACGATTGCAAATGTTTTTAATAAATTTTAACACTTTCAATGTGCTTGTAAATCCTTAAAGTTTTAAACTTTCACTCAACGAGTTATTTGCTCCGAAATCAGATAATATGCAAAGAGTTTCCTTCCCCTTCAGTGACGCCGCCCAAGCAAAGGCGACACTGTAATTTATTTTACACAGCATTTCACTAAAATTTCCACTTTACTTAAATTGAATAAAAACAACAACGTTTAACCCAATCGCCTTTGCCCAGTCAGGTAAGTGAATCAAGCAGAGCTGAAAACTTAAGGACCAAACAAAAAACGTCAACAAGAACAATGCTGCTCACTCTTCGCTGCGTTGCAACCCTTCAGCGCTGCATTTGAGCGAAAAGTAATTTCAATAATTTCTCAGCTAAAGCAACGAAAATAACCGAATCCAGTAGCGGTGGCGAAACTCAAATCCACTTCAGCGCGTGGTCCGGCACAGTGGTCGAGTGGGCCAGTAAGTAGACGTGGCGAAGTGCGAAGTGCGAGGACGAGGCAGCACGGCAACGGGTATTGTGCAGTGCGATAAACACAGGAAGGAATTTTCTACTTTTCAGAAAGTTTTTGTGTTTTGACGTGATTTTTGCTGCTATACGCGTTATGAGGCGAAGCCAGCTGCGCGAATGGGTGCGCAGAGCGGTGGAGCGGTGGAGTGGTGGGGCGATAAAGCAGCCAACCAGCCAAGCGTTCAAGCAGGCAACTACTCAGCCAACGAAGCATCAACCAGGCCAACGACAATGCGAACGTCTACGTCAACAATTTTGCAATGCAGCCAGTGGCGCAGCGGCTACAGCGACAGCAACAACAGACGTTCGTTCGACATGACACGTAATGTAGCAGAACAAAAGGCGAAATTACTTAACTAAAAACACGCTGCGCACCAGCACACGGCCATGTCTCCAGATGCGAGCGATACGTTCTATGTAGGAGCTGAATGGCGCTGGCTGGCGGTGGGAGCAGCGAGGGCGACAGCGCATATAAAATTGAATTCCTTGGCGCAGAAAAGTTTCTGTATGTTTTCTTGCTTTTTGTGCGTTTATATTTTTTGCTTTTCTACTTTTGTGATATTTGGCTTTTCATTGTCGTTCTTTTTGTTGATGTTGTTTTTGCAGGTTGTTTGTTGCTGTCAAACGAAATTAAATGGATTGAAGTGAAATTTGCTGAATGCAACTGACAGCGCTTCGGCGCCAATGCGACGTGGCTTTTAGGTAAATGAAAAATAAAACAAATTTGAAAAATTCGTGTTGCTATCTGAAACAAATGTTAATTTATCTTAAAAGCGCTGAACATAAGTGCCACCCAGCTAGTCAACCGGACAGCCAACCAACCAACAATCAGCTGTCAAGTCGCCCACCTGTCAACGCACATGACTTGTCACACACATCACTTGGTCACTTGGATTGATCTAAACATACAATTGTACATGAATACGTATGTACATATGTGATTAAGAAATATATATATTATATATATATATGTAGAAAAGGATTAGAAGCAAGGAAAACAACGCAAATTTAAGAAATTAGTCATCGAACGTTTGCGCCGTGTGTTGAATATTTAAAAACGAATTTAGTATTTTTTAACCAGAGAGAATGGAAAAAATTCGTTTAATTTGAAAATAACAAGCAGAATGGCAGCAACAACAATTAGATAGATAAGTTGCATTAGCCAACAACATTGTTCTAGAATTTTTTGTTAATTGCTTTGGTGAATTTTTTGTTTTTGTCTGATTTGATCCACAACAAGGAAGGTCAGCAAATGCTTTGATGCTTAAAATAGTTTTCATGTATTTTAAAAATGTTTCAAATAAAGAGAAATAATAACATTTAAAATATAATTTTCAGAGTGTTTAATAACAATACAAAAGAAATTAAATGATATGATGAAAATAAAATGAAATGACGAAAATAAAATAAAATAAAATTAAAAAAAATAAAAAAAAAATAAAATAAAATAAAATAAAATAAAATAAAATAAAATAAAATAAAATAAAATAAAATAAAATAAAAAAAATAAAATAAAATAAAATAGAATAAAATAAAATAAAATAAAATAAAATAAAATAAAATAAAATAAAATAAAATAAAATAAAATAAAATAAAATAAAATAAAATAAAATAAAATAAAATAAAATAAAACAAACTAAAATAAAATAAAATAAAATAAAATAAAATAAAAATAAATAAAATAAAATAAATCATATCAAATCAAATAAAATGAACCGATTGAGCCAGTGTTTCAACACAAGAAAGTTACAGTTACTAGCCCCAGACAGAGAGGAAGGAGTGTCTTGCAAGCTCCTTAAGTTAAACGTAGAAGATCTTTGATTCCTCAGTAGGTTCGTAATAGGGCATTGCGCACTAAGATATCAACCCAAAAATATGATAATATAACTCCTCAGGATATGAGAGCAGGAACAAGAAAAATGTTCCATGTTCTATGTGAATATTCTGTACTTAGCAAAAAGAGATGTGTCCTGTTTGGTCAGGAAACAATATCACCTTAAACCACCTGGAAGCTAGAACGGCAGATATAAAGTGATGGATTTTGATCAATTAAAAAACCTTCAACGTGGAATGTTATAACAAGCTGCACAAAAGATCTAAGCACTGTAGCCTACATTCCACTACATACACTAAAAAGTATAAAACTTGTAAGGCGATTGCATATCAAACGACTCATCATTTTATTGAGAAAAAAAACAACCTATATGGGATCATCCACGCCTGCTTTACACGGCCACTTAACTAAAAATTTAATAACTTGGTACATTTAAATAAAGAAATATTGTTATCAAATGATTGTATGTTTCAATAAGATTGGTCCTGCCCAAAGGTAAACTATGGTCTATTTTTATAAGGCGATATTTGTATTGAAGTGTTATGTGTTTCATTGGGGAAAGTAAAGCTGCATCTTTTATAGTTAAAAAAATCAACAATGGTATATTTCTGTAAAGCGACTCTGTGTTGTATTGGAGAAAATATAACTATGTGTTTCTGTGTTCTGTTGAAGAAAACATGGACTACATGAGACCGACCACAATCATTAACTCAGCTGCCACATTCAGCACAAGAAAAAATTCTGCTAGAGTATAATTGGTGATATGTCATACAAAAATTACTAAATTTCGATTTAAAAATTTCTCAGGTACTTATTTAGGCATTACACATTATATTGGGAACATTCACAACTATCTCTGACTCGCAACAATGAACGTAGCAGGTTTCGTCAAATCACCTAAATTGGATAGCAAACTAGGTCATGTGATGTCATCAAATGTCAAAATCTTGTATAACATTGCCTAATAAAGAAATACAAATACAACAAACAAATGTCTTACTTAGGCATAAGAAATTGAATCATTCAAGTCAACCTCTCATTGTAATTGTTGGCCAATCTAATATATGTACATATGTAATATAACTAAATCAATATCATAATAAAGATCATTGTCTTCATAAACAAAAACTTTCAGAATACTAACGAACGAAAAATATTATCCCATCAGGAGTAAATAACTCGTAGGTATCTATAAGAAAACTTGTTCAGCAAAACACAGCAGAGTCAGCAAACAGCAGTCGCCAGCCCACTGCCAACGACATGTGGTAAAAGTCAAAAGACAAAAAGCTACAGAAAATTAAACGAAAAACAACAAAAACAAGGCAGCAAAATCGTAATGGAAATTGAAATGAAAATGGAGATGGAAATGGAAATCCTAATGGAAATTGGTGAATGTTGAATGCGGAATGGTAATGGAAATGCATTTCTGGCGCTGATTTGTGTGCATGACTGGCAGCCCGGCACCGGATAATATCAATCAGCGGCCATTCTTCATTTTTGTTTACTGCACAGAAGGCAGTGTCGGGGAAGGCGCAGCCCAGCCAACGACTCGTGGCCAGACGCGCTGGCAACGCATTGCACTCACCTGGGTTGATTTGATTGTTGTTGCTGACGGTGTTTTGAAGTTGTTGATTTGTGGATATGTTGCTGTAGCTCTAACGCAGCTATGTGGATGTGTTCTATGCAACATATGGTTTTGTTGTTGTTGTTGTATACCTTTTTTCACAACTTATTTAAGCATTCCGAATGTGTTTGCGCAGCACACGAATTTATTGAATTTATTTTCATTTCTATTTTTTTTTTTTAATTTATTTTTTTTGCTGCTACAACCCACCGTCTGCCATGTGGCCAGCCAACACCTGCACGCGTACACGCACTTGACTAATATTTCACCATAATACTGTTGTTGTTGTTGTGAATTTTTCTAATGTACTGCAAGACAACTTTGTTGCACCGGCACAGACAGACGGGACGCGAGCACGATTGGTCGTTGTGAAGGCAACGCGACGAGCGACCAAAATGCGCCATGGTCAAAGCGTCTGGTGCAAAAAGTTCACGAATGCTAAATGTAGAATGCAAACTGCATATTGATCATTGTCAAGGGAGCCGCCAACCGGTCCCCAGCGGCACACATCGCCATCACTTGTGGCAGAATGTCGCAAGTGCCCGGCACTGCAGCTACACATACGTCAATGCTTTACGCAGACTCCGCCGCGACAATGGGGCCCTTTCGTCCCGCCATTGAGCGTGAGGCGTAGCGAATAACTTAAATTGCAACAATTACAACAACAGCAACAAAGGCAACAAGTGCAGTCGTAACATTAATAACTGCAGTAAACAGCGGCGATAAACATTGTCGCCAAGTTGCAGCGTAAAATTTATTAACGAAATCACAAACGATGCATAGCCGAACGCCTATCAAAGGCACTCGACACGCTCGTTGCTGGTGTTTTGCATTTGTCTGCTGTACTTTACAGCTTGCAGTCAATGCACAACAATCAATGGCGGCAAAAGCATTAAGTGCAAGAACAACAACGACAAATGAGCGCATTAGTTCGCAGGGCTACTGGATGGGCCACGTTACTTACATATGTATAAAACTAGACATAACAACAACAAAAGTTCTCTTCAGGTGGCTCAGCTTGACCTCTTCTTATTTTTACCGCCCTATTTCCGATATCCTCAATTTTACTGTTTGGACCAACTTAGTTTGAGTCTCTCCGGCTGTGGTCTGTTTTGATTTGAGAATTCTATTTTTCATCTTTCGTTTCGCCATTCAACTCTCAATTGGTTTCAATTCTACGGTAAACATTTTTGTGTTTTGTTATTTACATCAAAGCTTTAGATAATCTACACAAAATCTCAAGAGACATTTGTATGCACGCCAAAATTTCTACCAATGCTGTACAACAACGCAGACAATCGTCCTGAGCCCAGGTTCAACCTGCTGCCGGCCATATAATTATAATTTTTATAGTCTTTTGTTTGTTAGCCTTTATGACTTGGGAAGTCATACATCAAACCCCAGTTTATTTCTTGTTTGAGCAGAAAATGTCAACAACAACAACTTGTAAAGCCAGAGTTGCCACCACAGTATCAGTAGGAGGCGAAAGCAAAATAGGTAAAGAAATCACTGAAGTTTGAAAAGGCAATGAAAGTAGGCCACTAAAATGCCCTCAGTACAGGTGGTAAATTTATTATGATTGTTATTATTATAATTGTTGATAATTTCTTATTTAATATTATTTTGGTTTGATAACACTGTGCAACAAAAATAAAAAAAAATTTGCACAGCGGCAAAACTCCATATGGGCGTGAAACCATAGACCAAACATAGTATACGCAAACTGCATACGCAGTTTTTCATTTCTACATCCTTTGTCATTTTAAAAGGACTTCAAAATGTTGAAGGGGATAATAAATTAAAAAAATATAAAAAATACTCAACCTCGTTAAAATATGGCGATATGTATATCAAATGAAAGAGGAAAGGCTCAAGAATTTAGATACAGTTGATTTTTTATCCATTTGATAAAAAATTGTATTAAAAAGGTCCTTGGAAAATTTTAATCCTTTATATCCTTGAAAATTTATATAGAATTTTCTTGAAAAGTAGGTATATTAAAATCTAAAATCTCCTTGATCACGTGTCAAAATTTCGTTAAATTTCATTCATAAAGATAGAGTCATTGGTTAACCCATTGCTGCCTAATGGGTAAAATTTTACTCCTGAAAATTTACTTTTTAAAAAATCATAGAAAAGTTCGTGGTACAATTATCTCAAAATCATTGATAGGGGTGGTTGGGGGTAAAGATGGAACTATCTTAGTCTAGTGGAGGTCACCGTAAAATTCCGCCTTCTAGCTAGAGTTACCAGACTCCAAAAATTGTGAATTTTCCGAAGGTCAAAAATGTGGTAAAACGTAGAACCTCACAAAAATTTGCCTCCTAACTCGCCTTTAAAACCATATTTTGTACCAGCAATTTTTATGGTTTTTGGGGATCTTAAATCCGCAAGATCCCCCGTGTGCGCCACTGAAACGATGTCAACACACACTGACTTTCTGTTCCCATCTGCCGAATTCAAAATCAAAGTAAAGTGCGCACATTCCACATCTACAGTCAACCTACCTGTTGCTGGAATTTGGTAATTGCTGAGAGGGGAATCGTTTAACGGCGGCGGTCGCCATTGCAGCTTTAATGGGCTGTCATAATAATAAAGCAATTAAAACGTAACTACCCACGACGACAACAACCACAGCAAGAACTCATATGCGGTGCGTGTATGTGTGTGTGTGTGTAATGTTGGGGCTGCCAACTTGAGCGGCTTCTTCCGCTGTCGCCAAAGCGACTGTCAACGTCATCTTTGGCTTTGTTTGTCTGTCTGTCTGTCTTTCTGTCTGTCTGTACGTACGTCCAACTCTGTCTCGGTTGGCGCGATATGCGTAAAAGTGTCAACTCTTTTGACACTAATTGATTTTTTATAGCGCGGTGTGGCCATAAAAACCGTCAGTTTATGCGTTGCCGGCGGAGTTATTAGCCAATAGCGTTGGCCTTCGCGCCCGGCAACATTAGTCCCTTTTCTCTAAGCCACTGCAGAGCTAACTACGGACAGACGGGTAAACTGTCTGACAGACAGACGGACAGCTGAGGCTGCAGCCATGCGCCACGCATCGTTCGCCGCTGCTAGACTCGCTCTAGGCTTGCGAACGGTTTGATTTATGTTTGTGCTAATTTGCGCATATTAGCGGCCGGATTTATGGGGCAGCCCGAAGACATACACCAACACACATGCACATAGCTCAAATGGCGCCAAGTAGCTGCTGTTTGAGCGACAGTGCGAGCACTTCAAGTGGCGTTTGGTGCTAACGAGCGAAGCAACATTTGGATAAACATATTTTCAGCAACATTTCGATGGATTGTTTGATGAGTTAAAGCGAATGCGATCATGAGAAATAATAACAAATTCAGTACTATTAATTCACTTTTGTTGTTTTGGCAGATCATTACTTGTCAGCAAGTGTGAGAAGTAAAAATTCCAGCAGTGCAATAAATTAGCATAAATCAGCAGCACCAACAACAACTAAAGCAGCAGCGACGCCTATCAATTTGCAATCAGCAAAACGCTCAAATTGGCTCAATTCGCCTCTGCGCCATGGCGAATCGCATTTGACGGCCTTAACACGCACAGCGCAACACTGGGCGACTTTGGCGTCAATTCAACGTGTGCGTGAAAAAATAAAAATTTTCTGTACGCTTTTTAATTTGTACACAATTTTAATGAATTTATTTTATTTTTTTTTCACTATGGCAAATGCACTAATTACCTTTTTCGTGTTGTTTATGCTTTTTGCGTGTAAAAAAATAAAAATAAAAAAATAAAACAAAAATACAAACGACGAAACGAATTTGAAGAAAAGTAGAAGCAACAAGCACAAAAGCGAAAAAGTGCAATGAAACAACATTAAAAAATATTACAAACGAAAAACTAAAAGCAACAAATCGATAACAATTTGTTAGGTCAGGCTGCGCCCTGTTGTTGTTTTTGGTATATTAACGTTGTATTTGTTGTTCTTATTAGAACACTTTATGCCAGTTGCGCTAAAAGCAGCAAAAGAACATCCATAATCGAATTGGTTTTTCCTATTGAGACAATGTTCACACTTATTTTTTGTGGCCTCTTTGGAGCCAATGACAAGGATACAAACGCGTCTTATTTATGTGTATGTATGTGTGTTTGTAGTTTTATATGAACTTGGCGACAAATGACTGTGTGAAATGAAAATTAGTAGCGACATTGGCTATGAAGACGGACTGACAGGCGCTCGATTAAGCTAAATGAGCAGAAAAGTTAGTGAAAGGGAAAGGAAACGAAATATTGAGTTGGCCTAACGTACGAACAACGAATGCCTTAACGAGCTGAGAAAATGAAAATAGAATAATGAGCGTTCAGAAAGAAAGCACGGAGTCTAATTGGCTGCCATGTTGGGGCTGTTAGGAAAATTACAAATACAGTTAGCGTCCAAACATGCTGTCGAATAACATGAAAGCAATTTTCTTAGCAGTTATCACTCGACAACAGTAAAGATGATACATAAAAGAAAAAAATGGATAAAACAAGAAATAAAATATTATTAACACTTTTTTAATATAAACCAAATTATTTTGTGAATTTTATATTTATGAATTTTATTTTATTTAATGAAAAAAGAATGAACAAATAAATTTTTTTGCGGTGCACATAGAACCGGTAATGAAACAATTCAAACATAAAATAAAATTTATTTGATCAAATAAAATAAAATCAAATAAAATCAAATAAAATCAAATAAAATAAAATAAAATAAAATAAAATAAAATAAAATAAAATAAAATAAAATAAAATAAAATAAAATAAAATAAAATAAAATAAATTAAATTAAATTGTTCATATTTTTTGGGAATAAACCAATTTTATTTTGTGAATTTTATTTCATTTAAAGGAAAAGGGAAGAAAAAATGCAATTTTGTGCGATACTCATGGAACCAGTAATAAACAAATTCAAACACCTATTCATCTCTACTCGAAAATACGAAATATATTAAATAAAATAAATTAAATTGTTTAGATTTTTAAGAATTTTGTATTTACGAATTTTATTTTATTTAATAAAAAAAGGGAGACAAAAAAAATTTTGTGCGGTACACATGGAACCATAAATAAAACAATTCAAACACCTATTCATCCCTACTCCCATATATTAAAGTAAATATATATATAGGTACACATATGTATGTACTTTGAGTTTTTGCATTGCATCAACATCTTCTAGTGTCCTTTTCGTCCTTCATGCTGTTCGCATTCGCACATAAAATTTCAGCAAATACACCAAACTTTGCCAATGCTCAATATTCATTTTGGCTCTTTCGAGCTGCCAGCATTGTTGTTGTTCTTTTTTTAGTTTTGTTGTCGTTGTTGTTGCAATGCAGCTTGCTAATAGAAACATTTTTCAATTACATTTGCAAGCTGCAACCAATTGGAAGTTGCTGCAGTTGTTGTCAACCAAGCAAGCATACAACAACAAATACGCACCGGGCGACGACAGTGGCAAATGGCGCTTACATCATTGTTCGTTGTCTTTCGTCCTGTCAACCATTTTGCCATCCACCATCCAAATGCTGTCTCACGAACAAACAAATGCAATTTCGCAACTTGACAATGTTGCAGCGGCAAAAACAAGCAACAAAACCATTGGACTCCCACACAAAAGCAAACGGAAGTAAAAAACGCAAACAAAGCAAAAAAGGACAACAGCAACGAAAATTGCTTGAGCAGCGAATGCCAACAACGGAGAAAAAAACAAAGCCGAGTCCAAGATGTTGCAACATAAAATTGCAGCTGCACGCTGGCTGAAACTTGAGCCAAGTGGCATGTGGCAAATGTCGCAAAAGTTGCGCAGTTGAAGAAGGAGAGTGAAGAAGCAGGCGAGGGGCATCTTTTCAGCCAGGATTCTAATAAATTCTAATAAGATTTCGGATAGAATTCGGAGCCAGTGCACAAAACAACGAAAGTGCATGCACACACACACACATACATACATACGAGTTGAGAAGGCCAAATGGAAGCGCGCGCGCACACATCTCTTGCACTTTGGGCAATTTGGGGGATGACTCGTAGTGCTTTTGGGCAAAAATGACAAAATGGAAAAGTGTACAGTGCAACAGAAAGCGAAGAGGAAGGGGGAGAGGTGCAGCTGCAGCTCCGAAATGCAACTAATCAGAGACTTGCGGCCTGCCACACTGCACCTGGCTGCCGCTCGCCCTGCAATTAATGAATACCACAGAAGCCAGCAAGAGGGCAGGACATGGAGTCAGTGGGGCTGCTCAAAATTTTCTGCATTATGCATCTCTCTATGCGCCCAATCATTATGCCAGCGCCCCAAAATGTGGGTGAAAAAAGTTATATAGTGGCTGCAGCACACCCCAAACACCCAACAACAGCCGCTCGTATTGTTGTTATTGTTGTCATTGCATCAGAGCAATCCGCGCCAAAATACCCAGCCACAACACTGATGCTAAGCGATGCGGTTGACGTCAGGGGCTGCGGTGGCGATGGTGGCAGCAGCAGCAGCAGACGAACAGGTGAAACTTGAAGAGCGCAAACTTAAATTGCGGAGCAGCAGCAAAAGAGCGCAATCACAAAGGTAAACTTAAGAGTACGTCATAACTAAAGAGCGCCGCTCACGCATACTCGCACAATGGCGCGCGCACACTAGAGCGCTGCGCTGGGTTGGTGTTGGTGCCATGTGCTGGTATGGGTGAGAGCCGAAGAGAGGCACTTGAGTGTGTATGCGTGCACGTGAGAGCGGCTCTTATCAGAGTTCAGAGCTGAGTTGGAAAAGAGAGAGAGAGCGCTAATAAGAATTTTGTTTTTCGAAATGGATATTTTCTTTGGGAATTTGTTAATATATGTATGTATGTAGTTTTTAAAATATTCTTTTTTTTACGTGTAATATTGACTGAATAAATATTTATTAAATTTTAGACAAAATTTATAAATACCAATGATGTTATTGGGTCACGTTGGGAAAAACATAAATTGTTTACTATATTTTGAACAATTTGGGAGGCAAATGTTTCAGTTCTTACAGGTTCGTACTGAAGAAATTTTACGAAAGGGGAGCAATATCAGTTTGAAATGCAAATTGCTACATGCAAACGACAGACAAATTTCTAAATAACAAAACACTTTTAAATTTGAAAAGAAATACCATTGAAATTTGTAGTTAATTGTTTAATTTTTTTGCGTATTACATTGACTGAATTTATATTTATTAAATTTTAGACAAAATTTATAAATACCAATGATGTTATTGGGAAAAACGTCACGTTGGGAAAAAAATAAATTGTTTACTATGTTTTGAACCATTTGGGAGGCAAATGTGTCAGTTTTTGCAGGTTCGTTCTGAAGAAATTTTACGAAAGGGGTCTTTGCAAACCAAAGACAGATTTCCAAACAACTAAATACAGTGCTTTTCGCTTATAAAGAACCCGTTTAAAACGATTTTCCGCATAAAACGAACCAATTTCAAACGAACCATTTCGCCCGGTCCCTCGAAGTTCGCTTTAATTTAAAAGCACTGTACTTTTAAATTTGAAAACAAATTACATTTAAAATTTTAGTTAATTATTTAATTTAAATTAAATTTAAATAAACAAAAATTAAATAAATTACAATGAAATATGAAATAAAAAATCAAAGTCATAGTATATGAGCAACAAATTAAAGTTAAAAAAAATTATAGCCAAAATAATATAGAATTAAATTAAAAAAACAAAAATTATCACAAATAAAAAATATTAAAATTTAACACCTAAAATATTAAAATTTTGAAAAATATTATAATACAATAAAAGCAAACAATATAAGAAATAAAAATTTAAAAAGTTCGAAAAATACACAAATAAAATTCGAGTCATATTAATTAAAACAAATCATAAAAAGTTAAGTACAAATTACGAAAAAAAGTACAATTTATAAAAAATATAAAACAAATTTTAATATAAGAAAAACAAACAAATAATAATTTTTCACAGTAGCACATTTAGTCAAACATATTTTCTTGAAATTATTAAAAATTTTTGACTTTTTAAATACCCTGAACAAAGTAGACAAAGCGCCAAAAATAAAATATAAAATTGCATATAAAAAAAAATTAAATAAGAAATAAATACAGTCGTGTCTGGGTATAGTGAACCCCCTATATAGTGAACACCTCGATATAGTGAACACCCAAATTGTAACATCGAGCCTCCAAATATGGAAAACAATTTTCATGCAAAAAACAAAAAATGTATTTTGAGCAAATAAAACGAGTTTTTAAACGAAAATGTTAACCTTGATATAGTGAACAACCTCAATATTGTGAACAGGCCTTGCAATTTTTAGTTCACTATATCCAGACACCACTGTATAAAGTAACTAAAAATTTTCAACAAATTCTCTACTCAGAATTCGGTTTGATACTATCTTCTCACTATATGTATTTGTCTGATTTGCCGCTGTTATTCACAACTGCGACAAATGGACCCTTAGACCCCCATATTTTATCCCATTTTACATGCGAGCCTGCATTCTGTGCACCAAGCGACACTGTCGACTCAACACCGCACCGCACAGCGCCAAATTCTTAACACGGAAACATGCAGCATTGGTTTGCGTCCATGCTAAGTGCATTCCCCGTACAGCGCCACTCTCCTGCAGCGTTTTTAACGTTTGACCTGCTCCGGGCAAACCACCTCGCTGACTTCGTTCAGTTCGTTGTATTTTTGTTGTTCTTGTTCTTATTTTACTTATTGGAAAACACACACACATACACACAAACCTTCGCACACGCCCGTCGCGTACTCACACACACCAATGCGTCTGCGCCACGCACACTGTCACAACGCAAAACAATCATGGCGTCGGCTGCGCCTCCTCGCTCTCCGTCTCTATTGCACTCACACCAGCTGCCGCATGACGTCTCGCTCGGTTGGGCGCAACGTTGCGCAAACCTGGTCCGAGTTTTTGATTGTTGTTGCAAATGCGCTGCCATCATGGCTGATGGCAAATGTGGAGAGAAAAGAGAACCATGGCTATGGCTGCGTTTTCATTCACTTACTTGCCACCGATTCGGACGCACCAACAACACATCCCTTCTCGCTTGCGTGCAGGAGCGCCGGGAAACACCGCCAGAGAGCTCGCCGTGGAGCCGCCGAAAAAGCATGGAGCCGCGCAGCGGGACGAAGTTGCCACAAAAATCAATGCGATGACCAACACCCGACGGCGTGGCTGCCGCTGTTGGAGGAGCTTTGTTGCGTAGTGCGCAGCAGCAGTTGAGGTGGAGCGTACCGCACACCTCTCGCCCATCGCCGCACAAAAGCAACTTGTATCTATCTGTTTGACTGTCGAGCACACAATTTGGTTTTTCGCACGCAACACACAGCAGGGAAAAATTCAATCCATCGATTATCCACACGAAATACGCGAATTAATTGAAAATGCAAAGCAGCGAAATGTTTGATTTAAATCACGTAAGCGACCAGGAAAATTAACACTTGACGCCAGCTGTTGGCCGCCCACTGTTGACCGACGTCACTGTCACCGCCGCCGTCGCAAATGCGACACAGCTACAAACGCTGCGATTTTCTCCACATTCGATGCCACAACCAGCATGGCTGCCCGGCCGAATATGCAAGATACACAACAACAAAATCAGCAAAATTCCAACGCTGCGCTATCTGCACATACACACACACACACACAATATACACACACACACATGTACGCACAGATGGCAGTGACAGCGCGCGCAATTAAATATAGATGCAGCCATGTTGGCTGCTAATCTGTCGCATGTCGCATTGAATTTATTATTGTGCTTGGCCCTCTGTTGGACGACGTTGTTGTTGTTGTGTTCTGGTTGGAGCTGCACAGTCAGCTGAGGTTGTGGGGTGATGATGATTTTAAGCCTTTACTTAAAAAATTTGTGTTTTTCTTTAACAAGAGAGAAAGAGTTTTGCGGTATGATAACAATTTCGTATGGGAATATTTTTTTTAATTGGAATGCGTGCTAAGAACAAAAAAGAAAAGAGGTATAGAAGTAAAAAAAATCTACTTACAACCTCATGGAATGCGATTAATGGGATTTCTGCATTTGCTTTCTATTGATTTTAAGATTTTATCTTGAAGCCAAACTCAAAAATTGTCAGCGTATTAAGTTCCGACGGCTTTTGAATACAAAGAAACTGTATACATTTTACAGAAATTTATAGAACAATTCAAGAAGCACAATTTTGCTTATATCTTTTATTGATAAATCTACTTTTGGAATGTTTCAAAAGCAAGTCAGAAGACACATTTTCTATAATTTTCTAAAGTCTTGAACATGCACTAAAAAATATAATTTTTCAATTATGTTTCATATTAAATCGATCAAAAAATAGTTTCAAATAATTAAAAATAAAAAGAACTCCGACACAGTCGGTTTAATATTAAACAAACTAAACCAAAAGGTGTATTCCTTATAACACCACAACTACTCAACACTCAAACCCAGTGGGGAGCCTTATTCACGCTAATTTAAATAATACCCAATAACTCCCATAAGTTTTAAATTCTTTACCCATAAACAACTCAACAACTCTATTAAAAAAAAAAGTTTTCCCATATCAAACGCTGCTCGGCATATCACTTTTCGGTTTAAGAAAACTTTGTAAATTCCTGGTGTAGGGCACACTTGACACACATGTCTGACCACAGTTGCGTGTCGTGCGTGTTTCAAGTTTTTTTTTAACCATTCTTAACAACGAATGTCATGCTTAACTAATGCCGATCTCAGTTTTAATTAAGTCATTTCTCTAGAAAACAATCCAACGGCCAAGATGATGAAGACAAGATGAAAACAATCGAAGACCGGCAAAAGTCCGGTTTGGCTGTGTCGCTGCGGTAGGTGTGTCCCCGTTGTTCAATATTCATGTGTTTAATTTAAAAAGGTTTTCAGATGGACGGCAAGATTTTAGCTTGTTAAAAGCAAAAAGTCGTTTAGTTTCGTTTCAAGAAAAAAAAAATTAAAAAATCGAATATTTTCAGCAGCTTATGGCAATAGCGGTTAAAGAAGAAGAGAAAAACAAACATATTTTAGAATATTACTTTGACATATTCTAAGATATGTTTGTTTTATTATGCTGTTTTTAGAATGGTTGTTGTTGTATCAAAATGTTGTTGTTGTTATGGAATTCCAAAGTTACAAGTGTACTGACGTATTTAGTGTTGTGAGACAAATCGTTATTCTTGTTCTATTTCGTGTCGATGGGAGATATATTCAAGAAAAATACATTGGTATGAAAATCTGATAGATTTTAAATATGGAAGTTGATTATCGTTTTAACCCATTGCTGCCGGGTACCAGTTCCGCCCATACGATTTTGATAAAATTTCAAGAAATGGAATTGACCCAAAATGATCAGAAAAAGCTTTCGGCTATCTATCTCTGCACGTTGCTGAGATATTCCTTGGGTATTTTGTACCAATTAGGCAGCAATGGTAGCTTTTTTCCATACTTTTTAAAGTGATCAGCTAAACACGTGAACAAAAGAAGTATTGTTTACAGGTGAGTTAGGAGGCAAATATTTGTGAGGTTCTAGGGCTACTACGTTTCACCACATTTTCCACCTCCGGAAAATTCACAATTTTTGGAGTCGGAATTTTAGGGTGACGTCCACTAGACTAAGGTAGTTCCATCTTTTCCCCAACCATCCCTTTCAATTAATTTGAGATATCTTTACCACGAACTTTTCTGTGATTTTTTTATCAAGTCCGTTTTCATGGGTAAAATTTTACCCATTAGGCAGCAATGAGTTAATGCAATCTAAAGCAATGAATAAATGGAATTCAAGCAACAGTACAGGTCTCGAAATACTCTGATGAACTGCATTAGAAGTTCTAAGTGTTGCACGGGACAAATCGTCGTAGTTGAACATCATATTGAATGGAAGCCACTTGGACAATGCAGTTCTACGAGACTAAATCCACTGAAGACATAGCCTTGTAGACTAATCATCAAAGGGTTTTGACTTACATACCTCAAGGCCTGTAGACTGTATCTATCGATACTGGAAGTAGAATCTCCACTTGGCTTCAACAAGCACTAAAACTAAATCGTCAGCCAAAATCGATATTCGGTTGGAATATAATTTAACCCGTTCGCCATATGGCAATGTATATAATCTATCTATCTCTATAAATATGATTTCAGCATCCTTAATGATATTGAAATTATATATATTCTATAAAGAGAAGTATTAAATTTTTTATATCTTAAACTAATAAAGTTAGAAGAACGAAATTCAAGGATATAGTAGTGTACATATTAGTCCTTACGAAAAAATGTTTAAAAAAAAACTATTGGAAATTTCCAAGGTTATTCAAGGATAAAGTTTTAAAAGAACATTTTCAATACCTCTTTGTTCTTTTGCACCAAAAAATTAAATTTTCTAAGATTCTAAGCATTTTTCTCTTTAATTTGATACCCATATTGTTATTCTACAATGCGCTCAATTTTTGAAATAATTCTTGAAATAAACATGTCCTTGAAATTTCACAGTCCTTTTAAAAAAATTCTGACATCAGAGAGAAAAACTAAAAACGCAATTTTACTACATTTGGCCCCTAGTTTCGCGAATAGTAAACTTTTTCGTGTGTACAATTTCTTGTCGCACGGTGTAATATCAGAAAATTTTGTTTTTACTCATTTAATAAAAAATTTTATAAATTTTTGAGTAATTTTTGCCTGTAACACCAGCCTTCTCTCAAATTTCGGTTAGAAAAGAAAGAGGAACAATTGTAATTAACCCTTTCGCGATGGAGTTTCACCTGAGAACGGTTTTTTTTACTGTAAGAAGTTTTGAAACATAATTAACCCTTATGTGTGTGATGGGGTACCCGAGTACCCAAATCACTTTGATACTGAAATTTTACATACTTGCGGATAACCTAGAAAGGCGCAACTTCATGACAACTCCCAAAATGGTATTATGTCTTTATTTTCGAGTGTTTGATTCCATTTAGTTACTGGGGAACCCGGATAACCCAACACATTTTTTATGGAGTTTCATCGATTTCTTAGATATTTCTTGCAAGTAAAACTTTCTAAAGCAAATAATTTGTAATAGAACAATTTTATCAACAAAAAATGGCAGCCGCTTTGTTTGTTTGGGGTCGTAAAGGTCGGCTAGCATCGTTACCGAAAACTTTAAAACGTAAAAATTTGTTGAACCTGTCGAAAGACAACTTTAAAACTTAACAAAAACGGTAAAATGTCTTACAGTGCAAACAAAAAGTGAGAAATTTTCGTACAATTTGTACTGGGATACCCCATCACATGGGTAAGAGTGTTCTTTTTCAGCACACACACTAGGGTTAAAAAGGTGTTTGAGATCTAAGCACAGTTCTTGATCCTTGATCGTTGTGCTGGGAACTTCAAATGTTCAGGATATGAATCGACATTAAAAATCTGTCAAATATAAAAGCCACATTATTGCAACGATTTTGTTTCCTTGTTCACTCTCCTCAGGACCATAGGGCCACCTTACACGATTCTGGGATGCCTCTTTCACCAATCATGGGATGCTTTGGGTTTATAAATAAAAAAGTTATGCGTGTTTAAAATTTCCCAGTAGTCGCGAAAGGCTTAAAGCACAAACTTTCTCGTGCTACCATAATGAAGATAAAATAATTAAAAAATAAATTCTGTAGTTACAAATTCCCCACAAGATTTCGAATATTTTTGAAAAGAGTACCGCAGACTCAAAAATGTAAGATCGATTAGTGAGAAATTTCTTCTCAACTTAATTTCACTAAACAATTTAATCACCATCGAAAATGTTTCTTAAAAAAAC
The DNA here is from genome assembly GCA_963971225.1 of Melieria omissa. Lineage (NCBI taxonomy): Eukaryota > Metazoa > Arthropoda > Insecta > Diptera > Ulidiidae > Melieria > Melieria omissa. The sequence continues at coordinate 4,806,946 of OZ020267.1, forward strand.
AATTTCCAGATTATTTTAGGAAACAGTTTTTTTTTGAGAAAACAACTCCATAAAATTTGAAAAAAGTTACTTAAAACTATTTTCCATTTGTTGATTTTCACTGAATATTTTCTTCAGATACGTGTCGCTGCGCACCTCGAAAACATTCCAGCACTCCTTAGCACTCAGCTTTTTTTGACTTTAAAAAAGGCGGCAGCGGAAAGTTTTCTTTGTCGAGTCGGTCCATTAAGATTGCCGAATATAGATTTCTAAAATATTGTACTATGGCAGCCGGCAGCACAGTGGAGGCAGTAAATTTTCCTTTATTTTGCTTGCCGCCTACACTCGGTGAAAAATCATCAAGAACGCAACGAAAACCTACACTTCCAATTCAATTTCCATTTCAAATAAATACATCGAGCCGTTAAGGAGGAACAAAAGCGAATGCCTCATTGACGTTTGCTAATAAAAATAAATAAAATGGCATTTACCTAAAAGTCATCGGCAGTGCCGTCGTCAGCGATGGCAGCGGCGTTTCGCTTAAACTAAAACGCATGCAGAGCCGACATTTAGCGGAAAGTGGCAGACGAACGGACGAGCGTGGGACGTGCAGTGGGCGGTGGGCGATGGGTGCTGGCAGTGTCAGTGATGGATGGCCGGGTGTTGGAGTTTCTCACTAAAAATGGCTGCGACGCATTTCGAGGCAGCTTTACGTGTGCCCCTATGTTCTAAGTTATACATATGTATGTGTATATATGTGTATATAAATTTATATATACAAGTGTGTGGCGCATTTTAATACAACTTTAATGTCGTCATCATTTTCCACTCGCACACAATGGGCGCAACACGCCCGCTGCTGCGTGCGGAATGTGAAATATTTTGGAGGCCTCGATTGTTTTTGTTGTTGTTGTTGTTCGGGTCGAAATAAAACCTAAAGCACATGAGTCCCCAAAGGCGAATTTGAGGAAAACGTTGTGCGACAAACGCACCGACGCAAATAAAACTCGAAGCAAACGCAAAGTAACGAAAGCAACAACAACAATGCTGCGAAGAAATTGCAAGAATTCGAATGAAACGAAACGAAATGGCGAAAATGTTGGGCGCCACTTCCGCGAGTGGATTCATTTTCATTTCCTTTGGCGTTCGGTGTGCGTGGCTTGAATGGCGAAAAAGGAAACTGTTTGTTGGTTCGCACAGCCCAACAAACATAAACACACACCGAAGCCACCCACAAGAAAGCAAGAAAAGCAACTAACTATACGCAACATTTGCGTGACACGCCGACACACCGAGAATGATGCCGAATCAATTTTATTGACAAACGTTTATCTTCGCATTCCATCGCCGGTCCGCCGGGCACCGGACACATGTTCGGCCTTTCTGCTTTGCCACTGAACCATAGAAAGCCCTACGAGAGTTGCTTCCCTATCCCAGTGGGGAGCTTAGCAAATGTCGGAGCCGCTGCTTTGACTGCTTTGCCTCGCATTCCGCAGCTTTGGGCAATAGTACCCAATACGCCCGCAAGTCTGCTGTTTGCTCGACTAAGGACGGACGAAGGGGAGTGCGGCGGGGGCCCGCTTCTAGGCACTTAAGTACCTCAGCGCAGAGTGCTGGCGTTCGGAATTAGTTTTCCGTTTCGATGGCGCTGCTGATGACATACATTCCATCATCAAGAAATGAGCCATTTCAGTTTGGAATTTTGTGCTTCTTCTTTTTCTTCATTTTCGTACACGCATTGCTGGGCCGCTTAACTACTGTTGTGTGTGTTCGCTTCTCAGCATCTTTTTGGAGGTTATGACCGACCGTTCGTTCGTGTCACTGATGCTGCTCTTCTTCTTGCTGATGATTTTTATTTTTGTTTTTGCTGTTTTGTTGTTTTCAAACGTTACGTTCTACGGAATGTGGCATGCGGCAGATGGAGAAGCAAAGCGCTGTGGTGCGTAAAGCCTTCGGTGCGTTGCATTAATTTTGTTGTAATGAGGCGTGTTGCCGATGTGGCTCGATGCGACTATTGTTGCTTTTGCTGTACATACATATACACAAATAAAAATGTATGTAGCTGAATGATGTTGTGTTTGTTTTTATCATTTTCTTTTTAGTTGTTGCCATTATTGTTGTTGTTGTTTTGTTGGTCTCCTTTTAATATATTTACTGGTTTTTGTTATTATATCCGATAAAGTTGCTCAAGTTGCTTTCTTATAACATTTTTGCTGGTTTTTTGTTGTTGTATATTTGTTGTTGTTGCAGCACTTTCTCCCCTTTTGCACATTGTTGTTGTTTTGGTTGCTTTATTTTTTTTTTCTCCTGTGCTCCGGCTTTGATATAAATTTGCCGGTTTCTGAATGTTTTTGTTTTTTTTATTTGTTATTGTTGTTGCATTTCCCTTCTTTGAATGTTTTTGCCGGTGTTTGTTGCTTTATATTTGCTTTTATTATTGTTGCCGTTTCAGAAAGTTTCGGCCTTCGGTGTCTCTGGTTTTGGTATTTTTGGTATTTTTGGCATTTTTGTCATTTTTCTTGTTTTCTTCCACATTTTTGTTTTTGCACTAAATCTTTGACTTATACTTATTGTTGTTGTTGTTGTTTTTTGCTGTCATCTGTGTAGTTCCTGTTGTATGGAGAAAATTTTTCGCTACTTATCTGCTGTTGTTGTAGTTTTATGTTTGCCTTTTGACACAACCGTGATTTTTGGGTCAAATCAATTCACGTAACTAAACTGGAAATAGTTGTTGCTTTTATTGTGATGAGTTCAGAGTTCGAAACATGTTCGGAATTAATTTCAACTGTTGGCATTTTACGAGCACAACTAAGGCAAACGTCAAATTGTGATACTATGTATGTATGAATGTATGTATGTATGTATATATGTATGTATGCATGTATGTATGTATGTGTGTATGAGTTGGCACGCGGATTTCAGCCTTTAACCTGTCACGTTTCGGCGCTGCTTCTAATCTGCACCACTTACGCCCACATTACGCCCGCTGCAAATGAGCTACGCGCACAGCCGCTGCATCGTAAATACTTGAAAATATATAACCGAAAAGATTTATGCTGTCAAATCTGCAAAAGTGCTCTCACTGCTTTCATGTAAAAAGGTAAAATATAAATGTTTCCTTGGTTTTATTTGGTTCCTCTCTCCAACCAGATCTATATTTCCTAATGTGACCTTGGGGAAAGTCATTAACGCTTTCGTTACAGTTATGCCACATCTAAAACTGCTCGAATGAGTTGAACGATTCTCGACGACCGAACACAGTCCAATAAATGCTGAAAACAGTTCACTGTTGTCCAATTAACGGCCAACAAAAGGATTCCAGGGATTTCATGGATTTTCATAAATTTTCATTTGACTGTTTTCAATTGCAGCCTTGGCTCGCTGTAACTGTAAAAAGTGCATATAAATGCGCTGGCAGGATTCCGCTGTTGAAATGTGAGTTATGAAATAAAATTTTATTGGTTTTCGCGCGCGCGCGCTGCTCACCCAATGACCTTCATAAAAATTAAAAACGAACAAAAACCGAGCGCACAAACCATAAACAAACAAACCGAAGAGCAGCAACAAATAAAGTGCGAGCAATGAAATATCGCTGCATAAAAACACTTTACAGTTGTACTCCTTTTGCTCGTCGTTGCGGCGATTTATCGGTGAGGCTGCTGCAACAGTTAAGAATTAGAGCGCAACAAATGGCCCCCGCAGCGCAGCGCAACGCAACGCAATGTCCGGCGAAAGGATTCCAAGTTTCCACCACACTCGCCGCCCATAACCGACCAGCGAACCAATAAACTAATAAAAATATTAATGACCATAACAAACGCCGTTTTGTGCGACAAGCAGCACTGTCGTTTCGGCTTCATTTTGGTGCACTTTTTCCTTCGTGTTTCTAGTTTTTTTTCTTTTTGTATAATTTTCACATTTTTTCGTTGTGCTTCGGTTTTTTGAGTTTCGTCTGGAGGTCGACGACAAATTATGAGCCCGCTGCGTATCTGGTTCGCATTCACAGGCGGCGGCGCGTATTCGCTTCACAATGAATGCCATTAGCATTGTTTTTGTTGTTGGCTTTGTTGCCGCTGTTATTTATAGGCAATATGTGATACATATTGTAATGGTCGCTCTTGTACAGTGTACAGTGAATTCAATGTGTTGAAAAAATATTCAAAATTGTAAAAGTTTTAAAGAAAAATAAACTCTTGAGAAGCAAAGAAAAATACAGAATTCACAAAATTAACTGAATGAGCTCTTAAACAAAGAAAAATAAAAGTTTTGGCAGTTCGGTATTTAAAATTTTAGAAGCATTGGAACAAGTGGTCCCAATCTCTGTGCTGATCTAATATTTTGGATTTTAATTTCCAAACAAATGAAAAAATACACAAACTGCAAAAAACGATGAAACATTGTCAGTCTGAAATGGATTAATGAGGAACCCATTCTGAGGCAAATAAAGCGCAGAATATGGAAAAGGATAGGTCACCCGACAGCATCACGAGAATGGCACTGGACTGGAACTCGCAAGGGAGTAGAAGTTGCGATCGACCAAAAAACACATGGAGAAGGTCGACTCTACGCAAACCAGCCGTTGTCAACACTACATGGGAGGCAGGCATCTTCTTCTGACACTTTTTGTCGAAACTTTCTCGACTTGGGTTCTTCCAACATAAATTTTCGTCAATATTCATCTTAATGGTTTTTTTAAGCCTCTTAACCCTTTCGACCCCGAATTTTACCCTGTGTCTCGATATTACTTTTCTAAAACTAGCTTACTTTTGAAAAATTTTAACTTACAACGGGTTAACTAAGTTTTGTGTCAATATTTTTCAACTGCAGAACAACAATAAAAGTCGCCACGCCGCTTTGTTACAGTTCTAGAGCTAGTTTACTTTTTAACAATTTTAGCTAAAAACGGGTAAAAAAAATAAATTATGTTTCAATATTTTTTAATTACAAAAAAATACTTAATACTTATGGAAAAATGCAAAATTATCACTTTTTGATTTTATTTAAACATTATTAAAAAAACAGGGTTTTGATCAAACGCGCCCAATTCGTAGAGTTCAATTAGAACACAAACTTTCCCTGATATCGCTGCACATTATTGGAAATTATTTTGGGGATAACAGTAAAATTTTTGTAATATGCTTTGAATTCACTTCTAAAAATATTAATTTGTTGGTGCCTACTTAAGTTAAATCCATAAATCAATCGTAGCTTTTGATATAAGATGACAAATAGATGAAATTGCACTCAGGCAACTTTGGGGTCGAATAGGTTCAGTTAATTTGTATCTCTAATATCAAATAAACATTTCACTACACCCTTTTCACCCCAACTTTGTATCAAGACCGAACCAGCCTAATAACTCTCTGGATATTAAGTAATGGTAATGGTATTTATTCATGGCTTCGTATTGTAGTTCCAATTAGTGAGGTATCACTGTTTCTTTTGGGTTATTTCCATGCGACTTCGGTTCGCCAGCGTTCGCAAGATGGACGCATTTCAATACGTCGCCAAGTGTACATACAAATAAATTTGATATTTTATATGTGACGACGCACTCATTTAAATTCTTATGGCATAATTTCACTTATGAATGTCGCACAAGTTTCGTTTGTTGTTGCTTTTATTCAACTGTTGCGCGCTGATGACTCCTCTCAACACTTTAAACATTAAATCAATTTTTTTTCTGAACGAAATATTGAACAATTTATATGCAGTGTTTTTCATTGCAATTATTTGGAAGTGAGTGTTCAATGCGATGCATGATTTGCCTTTCAATTGGTTGTGAAGTAAATGAAAGAAAGTCGGCGTGGTGAGTTTGAGTGCGGCAACTAAAATTTAAATATTTTTAAAACAATTTATTCACAAATCTAATGACTATATATTCACCAGAACTGGCACGTGATACATAGAGGAAGACATAATGGATTTTGGTTAATTTTAACAAATTTTTTACTTCCTGTGCCAATCAAATTTTTTGAAATTGTTGCACTTGACATTTAAATTGTGCGGTGCTTTTGGGCCTATAAATTCAGCTGAATAGTATTTAAGCTGATACAGCTAACCATTGCAATTGCGCTCGAAGTTGATTAAACCCTTTTGTATCCCAACATTTATTGTACAAATTAAATTTATTCGGTCAGTTTAATGTTTCTTTATTTTGGCTGTTTTACACGCTTCGAGGAGCCGTAAATTTGCTTTACAAATTTCCCATTCGGCCCAAAAGCATTTATTGCCAAATTTGCAATTCGGGCGCTTATCGAGTGGAAAATACACTCGCCGCATTTCGGGGCACCTACCTAGATTCGAAATATGTTCCCGGCACCTGCAGGCAGCTGAGCATGTCAGGCGACCATTTGCCCCAACACGTTGCCATCTATGCCGTCCGGACTTGCCCCGACTTGCCAGTTTATAACTATTGTATTTTCGTTGTTGTTGTTATTGTATGCAATATTTGAGTGTGGCACGTTTGACTGAAAGTTGCTTGCTTGCTTGCGTCCTGGCTGCGACTTTCGGCACACAAACAATATTTTCTGCTGCTGCTACAAAATTAATAACGATTTTTATATGTAACCCTAAAAAATTGTTAAAGCAAAATCGCAAACAACAACAATAAAAGCAACAACAAAATGAATATGGGGAATGAAGTATGTAGCAGCAAAAGGCAAAGGCAAAGGAGCCGAGTCAAGCGCAACGCTAGTGAAAATGTTGCATTATGTTGTCGAGGTTTTTTTTTTGAGCTAAAAGAGAAATGGAAATGGGTGGTTAGGCGACTACTGTGGAGTCTCAAAGTATTGTTGTTTGTGTTGTTGTTGTCTTTTTGCTATTTTCGTAATTTTCGTTTTGTTTTCGTTAGTCTTCTTCTTTATTATGCTTGGTTTGGTTTTATTTGTGTGGATGGCTGAATGGTTGAGTGTGCGGCGCCACACCCCCTGCCGGCGCACACACTGTGCACTCGACGACCGTTTGCCATGCAATGTAATTTAAGTGGAGGGCGTGTACTGTTAGCATTTTAAAAAGTTTCCATTTCTTGCAAAGTTTGTGTGCGATTTTACGACAGCAAGAAGGTCGTCGTGCACTCTAAACAAAAATTAAGTGGAAATATTTTCGGTTTTCTTTTGTAGCAACTTGAAGGATTGTGGGGCTATTCTGGAGGGTGTGATGATTCAGAGAAGACCTAATAAGATATAAGATTGGTCAGAGAACTAATTGACTAGTGGATTGAGGATCAAGACCCACTTACTAGTTTAGTTTATAATCTGTGAACGATTGTGTTCTTATTAAAGGTGAAATGTGTTCAAGAAAACTAAGAATATCGAATTACTTGGTTTAAAGAATATTTTCAGAAAATTATCTTCTGCAGAAAGGAAGGAGAAATTTCTTTGTTTGCTGTTGTTTGAGTCGAGAGATGAACCAAAAACTTCAAGAATTATAATCTAACACAAAACACCAAATTCAGACCCACATTTGACGCTTTGCAAGAATATATTTAATATTTTTAATAAAAATATTTTAATATTTTAAATAAGAGTAACATCTAAACAAAATTTAACCCTTTCAACCCCAAAGTTGCCTAAGAGCAAGTTCACCTATTTGTATCTAATAGCAGAAGCTACGATTGATTTATGGCTTTAATTTAAGAAGGCAACAACAAATTAATATTTTAAAAGTGAATTCAAAGCAAATTACAAAAATTTTACTGTTATCCCCACAATAATCTTCAATAATTTGCAGCGATATCAGAGCAAGTTTGTGTTCTAATTTAAGTCTACGAATTGGGCGCGTTTGATCAAAACCCTGTTTCATTAATAATGGTTAAACAAAATCAAAAAGTGCTAATTTTGTATTTTTCCATAAATATTAAATAATTTTTCTTCACTTAAATATATTGACACAAAAATTATTTAACTCGTTTTAAGCTAAAATTGTTCAAAAATAAACTAGCTCTAACAAAGTAACAAGTATTGCATGATTTAAATACCAAAAAATAATATCGAGACACAGGGTAAAATTTAGAGTCGAAATGGTTAATTTGGGTACGAAACATGCCAATGGACTAATTGGCCACTGAAATGAAAAAACTGAAGTACAGAATATTTGTCGTTTTATATGTATTTTTCAATTCGAATCTACTGAAACTACAACTTCCTGCTGCTGCTACCATCTGCCACACTCGAGTCATGCGAGTCTATTCTCCATCTGAGTTATGCCAAACACTCGTTCAACTCCTAAGCACTACTGATTTCTCTCAGTGTATTTACAATTTCAACTAAAAATAAAAACCGGCATTGGCATAAAAGTTTGCAAAATAAGTTTCGGCTCCGTCTTTTCGGTGAACCCCACACAGGTAGCACAAAGTGCACAGCCGAATAGCTGAGAGTGTGTGTGGGTGTGTGCGGCATGCAGCAAATACGCTTCAAATGCCATTTGCTGCCAGGCGGCTTCTTCCGGTTTTATACGTCGTCGCCGCCGCCGTCGTCGGTGCCGCCTCGTCGTCATGTAATCTGCCATTCCTATGTGCGGGCATGCACGGCGCGCTGTGTTGTGTCGTACGAGTGCGAATTGCCACTACGGGAATGTGTGCAAATACTGGCGACTGCCCCCCCACACACAACAACTATGTAGAATTTCAGCCAGAGCAAGCAACTGCCAGCAGCCAGCAATGCTGCCATGCCGGAGGCGAAAATGTCAGCGTCATCGCTTATAAAAAGGCAACAAAATGTGTTTTTAGTTAAATCAAGAATTCTGTAAATTGCTTGCATAAAAATGTACAAGTTTTGCCACGTACTCGCGTCGGCACACGCGGCAAATTCACATTTGCACATTTACTGCATGAAGGTGAATCCAGTAACATGTTTTCCTTATTTGAAAAATTTTTACAATTCTTCGCAGCAGTGTCTGACTGCTGCGACCCGCATGGCCCAGCCAATCGTTTGAGGTTAGCCGACAAAGATGTGGGCGCGGGGGCGATTATGACTGTGCGCTGGCGTATGTGATTTCATGTAAAAACAAAATTAGTAAACGAATAATAGTAGTGAAAATAATAATGGAGATGCACGCCACGACAATTACAACAAAACACTAAAAGTCACTTACAGCGAAGGCGGAAAATGCATTTTTTAGCTCGTTCAACGTTGGCTCAACTATCAAATTACAGTTGGACATGATTTCCATGAGATAATAAAACGCAATTTTCAAATCTAATAATTTTTGATAATAAAAAAATATTCATAAAGATTGAGATAAAAAAGTGTTAGGCGGCATTTTGATTGCAGTTGTAAAGGAGATAATAATATTTAGACGAAATTATGGAGTTGTGCGTAAAGGAGTGTAAGGATATGTAAGCCATTTTTTTCTTTAAAGGCGGAAAATATGTGGAGTGTAAATTTGCTGTCTAAGTTTGAAGTAAAGCAATGCAAAAACACTGACCGAAACAACCGAAGTTAAAAAGGTGCAATCTCACGACAACTGAACCCTCAATCAAATTTCAAGTTGAACTCTTTTATCACTTCTAATTAAAGATTTTTAGCATTTGGTTTATTGGAAACATTCTCGTCAAATCAAAGTTTGCTGATTGAGTTTTGAAGGAATAAAGTTTCTTACGGTCAGAAGAAGGCATCACTTGTATGAAAAATCGCATTTATGATAAAATTATACAAAGTCTGCCCCACGGAAAACAAGAACTGCTCAAAAAACAAAACAATTTGTTTTGTTTTGCAAACTGAATTAATTTTATTCAAACTAGTCTTCTTCTGCTGCGATACAACGTTTTGCACGATTAATTGATCATCCAATGATTTTTTGAAGCCTTCTGTATTCATTGTTTTTAAAATGTTGGTCGTCGTCATTTGAATCTCTTCTACATCAGAATATAGTTGTCCTTTCATTGACAAATGCATTTTACCGAACAGATGGAAGTCTGTTACAGACAGTTAGTTAGTTGGAATTTAACGGAATTTTAAGTCGACTTATCTAACAAATGAGGTTACCTTGGGGAATTTTTGATGATTCTCTATGATATTTTTGGATTAATATTAAAGGGTCTGAATGGCTTGCAGCTTAGTGGAAGAACAAGAACACGATTAAGACGAAAAGATGAAGACAAAAAAGAAGTAGGTTATGAAGAATATGAAAAACCTCAAATCAGAGGAAGTAGCGGTAAAAAGGATAGGACTGCGGAAGAGATAGAAGGGATAGAGATAAAGACAAAGATGAACACAGAGAAGGAGGAAGAATCAGAGTTAGAGATGCGAAGGTAAACGGAGACGTAGGGAAAAAAGATAGACGTAGAGGTAGAAGTAGAAGTAGAAGTAGAAGTAGAAGTAGAAATGAAGAAAAAGCAAAGAACAAAACAGAAAGAATAAGAAGAAGAAGATGAAGAAGAAGATGGAGAAGAAGAACAAGAAGAGGAAGAGGAAGAAAAGAAAAAGAAAAAGAAGAAGTAGAAGTAGAAATAGAAGTAGAAGAAGAAGAAGACGAAGAAGAAATTGAAATAGGAGTAGACATACAAGTCGATGCACAAGAATAAGTAGAAGCAGAAGTCTAAGCAAAAGTAGAAATAGAAATAGTAGTAGAAGAAGTAGAAGACAAAGTAGAAGAAAAAGTAAAAGTAGAAGTAGAAATAGAAATAGAAGTAGAGGTAGAAATAAAACTAAAGGTAGAGGTACAGGAAGATGTAGAAGTACAAGAAAATGAATACGAAATAGAAGACGAAGAAAAAGTAGAAGTATAAGTAGAAACTGAAGTGAAATAAGAAGAAGATGAAGATGAAGAAGAAGAAGAAGCAGAAGAAGAAGAAGTAGAAGTAGAAGTAGAAGTAAAAGTAGAAGTAGAAGCAGAAGTAGAAGTAGAAGTAGAAGTAGAAGTAGAAGTAGAAGTAGAAGTAGAAGTAGAAGTAGAAGTAGAAGTAGAAGTAGAAGTAGAAGTAGAAGTAGAAGTAGAATTAGAAGTAAAAGAAGAAGTTGAAGTAGAAGTTGAAATATAAATCGAAGTAAAAGAAGAAGTTGAAGTAGAAGTTGAAATATAAATCGAAGTAAAAGAAGAAGTAGAGAACAAAGTAAAAATAACAGAAGAAGTGGAATGAGAATTAGTAGAAATAGAAACAAACGTAGATGTAAAAGAAGAACACGAAATAGAAAAAGAAGTAAAAGCAGAAGCAGAAGCAGAAGTAGAATAAAAGTAGAAGAAGAAGAATTTGCAATGTTGAATCCGTTGCGAGTTTTCGTATTCAGTCAATTTGTGATGAACAAAGGACGCGCACACTTTCTGCAGATGTAAATGGTCGGTCAGAATGCGACGAATTTAGTGTTTCGATATATTCAATTCCATTTCCATGTATTGCAATGACAATTTCGACTCATTTTTAATGAATACACGCACTTTTTCGATGTTACTTTGAGTAAGTCCTTTAAGTCTTCAGACCATCTTGGAACCGCTTAAACCACTCATGTACTCTTTCACGAGATAAACAATCATCACCATACACTTGTTTCATCAAATTGAATGTAAGAAAGTAAAAGTTTTACCAAGTTTAAAACAAAACTTAATATTGGATCTTTATTCGAAGCTCATTTTCCGATCGATGCTATAAACAGACTGTTACTTTTGGCGCTAAAACTTAGCTTATATCGAACCAAATGTCATGAAGGTTTGACAGTATGTTAGTGAAGGATAGGTTTTTCAAATGTATGCACCCACCAATAGATTGAACCAGCAAAATAGGAAAATTTTGAGAAGTCTAGTTTTCGTGGGACCTTGTATAAAAATACAATCTACCAACGATCCAGCTTCTGCCAATTGGCTAACAAGCCCTATTCCGCTCAAACGACTTGAAATATGGCAATAAACTTTAATGAGGAGTTTAGCTTCAACTAAATACTGATTAGAAAATGATTTTGTTTAGACCAAATATCAACAAAATACAGTATAAAGTTCATATTAAAATATATTATATGAAATTTTGAGGCGTCTATGAACAACTGGAAATGGATGCAGCATCGTATTAAAGAAATTATGCTACACCTATTCTTTGCTTATCCGATTTTTTTTATTGAAATCTAATTGGAAGATTTTAGTGGTTAAGAGTTAATATTTATTTTCAGTGTTTAATGAGCTCTTCAGTGATTTAGACACATCAATTATATAAATAAGCTCTGAGAAAAAATGCTCTTGAAGCAGTTGGGGAAAATCAGTGATAAATAAGAATCCCATGGAATGATTAAGCTGAGAACACGTAGCAAACACGTCTGCAGGGTGGATCCAGTGAACAATGAGCCTTGTTTGACATTTGTATTTCTTAATCATATGATTTTGTTTACATAGTTTTACTTGTTCTTTCAACGCTAATTGGAACAACATTGAAATAACATGTTCTTCTCCTTTGAAAACAACATTCAGTTTCCTTATTCGGTGCTATTTTTAACCCAGACACTCGATGTCAATGGAAAACAAGAAAACAAAATTTTCTTTTTTTTGTTGTTGACAAGTAACTTCTTAGATTGAAATGTGAAAAGAGAAACTGCGTTGCGTAGTTGAATCTAATAGGAAGTTGGTTCTATGAATTGAAATTAGTTCATAAGTTTATTTAAAGCTAACTTGTTTCATGAAGATTCAAACCATTGATAGTCCTACTTTTTTATAATTCCATAACTCAGAGATTTTTTCTTAAATATAGAATGTAACATTTCGTAGAGATTTCGTGCCGGATTTCTATGTTATTCCATTGAAGTAGCAATATATTTTTAGATTTTCAACTGTAAACCTCTTAGCTCCAATCCACAATTAAGATTACTATAGAGGTTAATTTATAAAAATTTCAATTTTTTGTTGCCTACAGACCCGCTTGTGAACTAAAGAGTTCACTGTGGTCAGAGAGCAGACACACGAAGATTCAATCAACATTCCTAAGTGAACTAAATAGTTCACACTCTGTTCAAAAAACAGACAGACGAAGATTCAATCAACATTCCTAAGTAAATACACAAAAAGCAGACCGCATGGCATTTGTGTAATTATGTAATAAGAAGAACAAATTAACATTGAAATGTGGACAAACTCTACTGTCCCATAATGCTTGCTACGTCTTTCTCTCTTTAACTGCTCTGACAAACCAATAAAGTTGCAGCAATTCAATTATATCAACAACAAGAAAAAAGTTAATAATAAATGTAATGTCAACATTGAATATTTTGCCAACTTGCAACAACCAAAACAACAACTATTCTTCGAAGAACTAACTAGCCAACAGTTATGTGTGGAGTACAACAACGCATCCATGCAGCCAGGCAGCCGTTCGCCGATGGCATCGTTATTAAAATAAATTATTATAAATAAATACAAGACGAATTTATGAAGTCAAGTTAATATTGTTGACGTTGTTGTTGTTTTTGTTGTTGTCGTTTGTTTACTCGACACACTGGGCCATTACTTTTGTTTATGTACCCGAAATGACGTCTGTCGAGGCGTGTTGAGCAACATCGTTAAAATAAATGGATTATTACGCCAATGACAGTTGATGGGCGCTGCCGTTACTGTCGCGTCTCGGGGCTGACGGTTCTTCTGGCTGGTGGCTCATGGCTCATGGCTCTCGGCTGATGGCGTTGGTTCTTGGCGGCTGGGTGTATGACGTATGGCGAATGGCAAACTATGACTTGGCAACAGCGCGCAAAGTCAACAGAAAAGCATAAACAACAACAATAAATAAGAAGACATCAAGCGCCGCATGAGTCGATGCTCGACGCGAGGCGCATTTGTGGCGCACTCACAAGTTTGACAGTCGCATGTTTCACGCGCAAATTTAAGCAGCGCCACTTATGAATAGTTTAGAGGCAAAAACACTGAAAAACCATAACTCGACACAAATAAACAAACAAAAAAGCGAGCGTTTTTTTACTTAACTGGAAGCAGCTCTCAATATGAAATATTTATTTGTCTTTTTCAAAGTTTTTGTTCAGCGAACTTTTGTTCAGCCGATGTTCAAGACGCGGCGCTCCTTTCTCCTTCCTCCTGCCTTCTTTCGTTGCGTATGCGAAGCATTGCATTATTATGTTTTATGTGGATTCCTGCACTTCATGGCATATTTCTCTTATTGTTGTTGTTGTTTTTCTGATCCATACGCTAAATTTGCTAACGCGTTCGTCTGCACCAGCGGCATTTCCCATGTTGTCTTCTTCAGCGTCTTTGTTGTAGTCTTTGACGCTGTTGTTGTTTTTTCGCGTTGTTGATGTTATATTCCTTATTTTTATTTGTTTATTTTCGCCGTGTTTGGGGTTTTGCTGGCACTCGTCTTACATTTCATCTTGTAAACATTCGAATTAATTTATCGTTGTGTGTGCGCTGTTGGAGCGTACGAGTGTGTGTATGTGTGTGTGTATGTGTGTGTGTGTGTGTACACAGCCTATTTGGCGAGGGGAATATTTATGTTTACGACACTGTTATCCTTGCGCGGTCGAATGACTACCATTTTTAGTGCCCGAATTAAATTATGCAACATATTTAGTGAGCCAACCCACACAAACGAAATCAACGAATGAACATTTCAACTAATTCGATTAGTGGAAACATTTGATGGCTGCCGCGACAACACTCCCCAATAATGAATGATCTTTTACATGTGCTCTTCCCCTTGAATTTTTTCAATTTAAGTGGCAGATTATCTGTTTATCTGAGTCTAACTCACAACTTCTGTACTTAAGCTTCTTCCTGCTTAAAATTAGAAAAAAAAATTAAAAAGAAAAAATCTTGCTTCTTTATAATTTAGTAAAACCCCGAAGCATTTCCCCCTCCCCTAACTTATTTTCTTTAATCCACAAAAAGATTTTCGTTCATTCGCATTTCTACTTAAGGAAATAATTTAGAACCGCATTCACATATTCGTAGTTTCTGTTTTATGTTTATGCCGGGAACTTTAAAAATGAAAATGCTCGTACATACAACACAGCGAAAGCCATAACCTTCCTCTAGCAAAGCAAAAAGAAGAATCAACGTTTTTTGCAAAAATATAAAAAAACAAAGCGTAAAATTACACGGCAAGAAAAAGATATCCGAACAGAATGATGGGGCAAGAAATATGAAAAAGGGGTTGGAGAAGATGGAATGGAATGCATAACTAAAAAACATTTTGAAGCTGAAGGATCATTCCTACAGGGGGAAAGGGGTTTTGGGGTTTCAAACCCCCAAACACAACAATTGCTGGTGACAAATAAGGTTTCAAATGGTGTTGCGCTGAAAATTGGAACGCAAACCTTTCGCTACCCCCTCCCACAAAAAAATCTATGGGCACAACTGCAGCACAGTCACCTAAATACAGGGTGGACCATTTAAGATTTGAAATTTGAATCGGTTATAAAAAAAAAAACTAATGAATATTTTTGGAAAATTCCTGTTTTATTACAAAGTTTGGACTTTGTTATTTAAGAATGAAATACGATATCGTTCATATGACTGCCATGACCCAATTTTGAAGTAATTTAATTAATTGACTGGCACGACAGCCCGCTTACGCGAGACTAAGGCCTAGCTTCCCGCAACCACCCGTGTTGTGCGTGTGAATTTTGTACGCGGGTGGAAGGGACCTACAGTTTTATGCCGGTTCCGAACGGCAGGTTGGGAGCCTTTTCATAGGCAATTTTTACTCTCAGAGGTTTGCCATTTCCAGCTGAGAGGACAGCCACCGAAAGAGAAAACGAGTTTCCCGTTATTTTTTTTAGGTGTTACTAGATGCAGTATTCGATCTTGCGTCGCTCTGCATGCGACTCGCTGGACCGCGCACTAACCAACTGAGCCACGGCGGCTGCCAATTTTGAAGTACTTTTTCAATTATTCCGGGTAGAATTTCCTGAATCGCAACTTCGATTTCATGTTTCAAAGCTTCAATCGTCTCTGGAGGGTTGGCGTAAAACTTGTCTATACGGCTCCCCACAAAAAAAAGTCCAACGGACTAAAATCGCAGCTCCGAGGCGGCCAATTGACTTCAGAATTCCGGCCGATTATTCGATTTTTGAAAACGGTGCTCAAAAGTTCGATTGTTACGTGCCGGATGGTAATGAGCCTTCAGTTCATGGACCAATTGAATTTTGTAAGCTTTCTTTATGCAAAATTCTCATAAAAGAAGTGCGGCAAATATTCAGATCCTGAGAGCGATGGCGAGTTGACGTTGATGGATGTTCACGCACATTTTCGGCTACAAAAGCAATGTTTCTGGCTGTCCGCACTGTGCGAGAATGGGAACGGATTGTTTGGTCCATTAACGATTCAGTTTCACGAGCTCGCTTCACAAATTGATCCACAAACTGAGCTGAAGGCCAATCTTTTTTCTGAATTTTTTGTTTTTTAATTTCTCACAGTTTGGGTTGAAGAGTCTCCACTTTGGAAGTAAGTTCTCAATATTTCCCAGTTTTGTTCAAGCGTATAGCTTCCCATTTCGTAAATGTCAAACTTTTAACTAAATAACGAACACAAATTGAATGACATTTGCACTGCCATTCTCAAAATAAAGCTTAGTTTAAATTCCAAATCTTAAATGGTCCACCTTGTAAATTATTTTTCGATATTTTGATACTCACTCAATACAGTTTGTCAAGTAAATATTTGCAAACTTAAAAAAGGTAGAAAAATTATTTTGAAAAGCTTATAAATATAACAGAAATTGCAATATTTTGAAATTTTTTTTGAATATAGATTATTAGTAATGTCCATTTGATACGCGAAAACAGTGTTTAAAAATATCAAAAAAGGAATGAAGCTATATTTCAAACTGTCAAAAAATTCGTCTTCTTTCAAAACGAAGATTGCATTGAAAATTTGGCGCCGTTCAGTTCCGAACATTTTCATGAGATACATCAATTCCGCATTCTATTTTTGTATATGGGGCATTCCACCTCAAGTGTTCCCACCTCAAAAACGAAACTTTTTTTATTTAAAATTGTAAGCCCGAAGATTTGTTGATAATGGAAAGCAAAGAACACGTATCCTTATGTATTTTTTCCGTACTTTCCAAAAAAAAATATATAAACAATTTTCCATGAAATTTAATAACATTTTTTTTAATTTAAACTTTGTTAATAAAATTTTTTTAACAAGAGCCTGTTCGGATTTTTTTCAAACTTACCTTATAATACGGTTCATTCCCTCCCCTACAAAAAAGTATATATAGTATTTTATGGGCAAAGTTGAATTTCTTCTCTTTTTGAGGCTCCAAACCCAAAGTGTCTACCGCGCGCGACACAAGTAAAATGTACCACGGCTGAGTCGCGCATCGGGCGCGGTAAACGCGTTGGGTTTGGTGCTTCAAAAAAACAAGAAACTCAACTTTGCCCATAAAATACCATATACACTTTTGTAGGGGAGGAAATGAACTGTATTATAGCTAACTCTGAAAAAAATCCCAACAGGCTCTTGTTGAAAAAATGTTATTAACAAAGTTTAAATAAAAAAAATGTTATTAAATTTCATAAAAAATTGTTTATATACTTTTTTTTTGGAAAGTACGGAAAAAATACTGAAAGATACGTGCATGTTGTTTTTTCGTTAGCAACAGCTTTTTGGACTGAGAATTTAATTAAAATCGACGTCCGAAATAAAGGGCGAAAATTCAAGCCCCTGTATCACTGCAACCCGTGCATAAATCCGCCCCTCCTTTTCCACAATCAATGTACTCTGATAGTACAACAACTCTACCAAATATCATCAAAATCGGAAATGTTTCGTTTTTGAAGTGGGAACACTTGAGGTGGAATGCCCCATATCCAAAGTCATTTCCCTTATTGAGATACAGGGGGTTTTCACCAACTTCTCGGATGATTTTTCTTTCAACTCTGTCAGACAGTTTTCTGGGGAGATACTTTCAAATTAATTCGCCCTTCAATATGCGAATCAAATAGACATTACTTTGTTATTATATGAGAGTGAAATATTCAATTAATCTATATTTTTCAAATAATTTCAAAATATTGCAATTTCTGTTATTCTGTTACTATAATTCTGATAATATTAGCTTTTCGATTCTTCTTTCGAGCTTCTTTAAATTTGCAAACATTTACTTGACAAAATGTATATTTTCGAGCTCATAGTCCAATGAACGAGGCACTGGAACCAAACGTTTCAGTCCAGTGGCGCACACATGATTTCACTTTGGGGGGTTTTGCGTACAACTGTTGAGCCAAATAATATTCAAAGCCATATTTGGTACCGGAAATCTTTGTTTTGAGGGGGTTTAACCCCTAACACTCCCCGTGCATGCGCGCCACAGTTTCAGTTATATTCAAAGAATGATTCTTACTCAGTTAATATGAAAATCACAACAATAATGTGAGTTACGAGTTAAGAGTATTTAAATTTTTAGCGATGAATTGAGGAATGTTGAAAAGATGGAAAGAAAACCTTATTGGAAGCATATCACAGATATATATAGAAGATAATGATACCAATGAACGAATTCCATTTCAATCGAGCTATTTGTTTCATGAGTCTAATCAAAAACCACATTAGAACGAATAGCGCAACTTCTTTGAAACACTTTAGAGCACTTTGTTGCATTCCCTCAAATATAAACAAAAAGTCAGAGCACTCTATAGAAAGAAACTAATTCATTTTAAAATAAATTAAATTGGTTTTCCATCGTTGAACCAGTAAATTCTGGCCAATCAGGTCCTAAGTTTTCTTAGGAGTGCAACTCTTTTTAACATCGAAATGACACAAACGATCAGCGCATTCTGAGATACTAAAGTTGACTCCGACAAGTTTTGTTTTTAATTTACTTATTTAGCTTCTGAATGCTTTTATTGTTCCGTAACTAATTGCTTGCTAATAGTTATTGCTCTCTTTTGAACCATTAAGATTCCTACAGAAGTAGGAAGTTGAGTTTCCCGAAATAACTCGTTTCAGATGAGACATAAAAGAAAATTTTTTGTGTGATAGACTGAAAATGATGCGCACAATGGAAGAGGTTTATGACAGACAGGAATCCAACAGAAACAATTCCAACAGAAATTGAAAATCTTTTCTTCCTTCTCTGCAATATTTCGTCGCCTCAGAAAACAAATGTCGTATGTCATAATAGGCTCAATGGAACATACAACATTCGTTTTTTGAGGCGACGATTTCTTGGGTTTCCTAATAAGTTAGATTCCAGTGTTCTTTTGCACTTGAGTCCTTCGTCCTGTTAAGGGTTTGCATTTCATAGCTGTGCAATTTTTCAGTGTAATTAGAATGGGAGATGTGAAAAAGCTTACCACGCCCTGTGCGCTGTGTTTCATTTTCAGCCAAAACAGTAGCGCACAGTGACATTTCGCAGTACGGTTGCCAGTGCAGCTGGCAGGAAATGCCACTTGCTTGCAGGCGGCAGTAGGAAGAATGCAGTTTTGCATGTGTCCTTTTGTTCGGAGCACTGCTGCACAATGCGCGCGGGCGTTGATTTACGATTGTGCTGCTGCCACTGGCTGCTGCCAAAGCGCCAAAGCTGCAGCCAAGTGCAGCTGAATGCTGCATGCACGAAATGGCGATGGCTTAGCGAATGACTTGGCTTGGCTTGGCTTGGACGACAAATAAAAAGCTGACTGCCAACTAGAAAAAGGTGGAGTTTTTGACTGAAAAAAAGAAAATAATTCAGCAGCGCAAAATTAAATAAAACCAACCCAACCCAAACGAAATGAAATACGTGGAAATGTAATGAAAGCGCAAAAAGGACAGTGTGAGGGGGACTAACGACTGGAACCAACGACTGACTGGCCACCCAGCGTCAGAGCAGGCGACAGGTTGGTAGCCGGAACGATGGCGCTGCGATATGGAGCAAGTTTTCGCATTGACGTGACTTATTACTTTTGGCATTGCTCATGGCGAACCCAGCCCAGCCCAGCATAGAGCAGTGCATGTGGCAAAGCTTAGACACTGTGTGCCCGCTCCATCGCCGCCGGTGTCACTTGCGCGCCCCACTCTGTCCTGCCGCGGCCCTGCTCTGCTCTGCTCTACTCAAGCAAATTAAGTCGTAAAAAGAATTTGCAAAAAGTTTTTTGTGAGAAATATAAAAATGGCGGTGCTTGGATTAGTTTCATCAAGGATACAGCAGCGCACAGCGGCGAGCGGAGACGTGCGCCACCAGCATTGCGATAATAATAAAGAAATGGGCAACGAACCGAGGCGGCAGCGCAACGCCACCGCGTCAGCACAGATAAAACGCAGTTGCAGGAGATAAGTTTTAAGCGCACATTTTTGAGCAGCGCCAGCAACTGTGGGCGGCTTTTGTTTTTACACGACTTTACAGCTTCCAGCGCACCAAAATGGAGTAAAATATGTGCCAGGCAGCAAAACTATTCGAGCATTGCGCAACACGGCAGCAAACGGAGCGACAGCAGGAGCAGCGCGCGGCACATATTTTCGTACATATTTTTGTGTACATGTTGTCGTTGGGTGCCGTCTGGATTTGCTTCACCTTGGTCGCATGCGCTACGATGCGCTACGCCCCCAAATATCCAGCTAAGCACGTATCCTGGATCTGCATAATTTATGTCGCTCGCACATCAACTGGCTGGGGGGATTACTCTAGAAAATTAGGTTTCCATTTCATGTACGTTGCGCGTTTTGGAAAGCGCATAAAATCCGCTGGACTATGTACATGACACAACAACAAACGCATGGATGACAACAACCACAACAACAACAAAAAGCAGCAATGAAGTTAAATACAGAAAGTCAGGCGAATAGTAAGAAAAACAGTAGCAGAAAAATGTAGAAGGAACAAGCTCAAATGGGTTTTCATACACACATACGAACACACAGGGTGGTCTTCAACTTTAGTTGGCCGACTCGTCAAGGTTTGGCAATTGTCTTTGAAAATTGATTGATGGTTGGAATCTGCGATAGATGGTTTAATGATATGATTCAGAGATCAGTAAGAGAGAAGTTCGATTGTTAGCCAAAAATTACTGGTGCAAAATATGCTTTCAAATTGAATTTGAATCAAAAGTTGTACTTAATCCCCCTCCCCCAAATGAAATCCCCTGTGCGCCACTGTTCCATACGAATACTTCATGAAGGTGCACTTTCTCTAGATGAGCTCTGAAACGTAGAGCTAGAAACTGGTATTTTAAAAATATCTTAACGAAAATGGAACAATTTATAAAAGATTCTGTAGTTCTCTTTATGGAACAAAATTAATATAACATATAATCCACTGCTCGCACAACAATTCTGAAAACATTCCCAACAAAAAATTTCAAAATCTGAAGAATGATTTATACAACTTTTGAGTCCAAAACCTTTCGAACCCGTATTTGCATTCATAACATTGGCGATAAACAAATAATTGAGGGGTTTTAAAAGCACCAAAACCACTCTTACGTGAAACTAGAGACTAAACATAATAATACTGCGTACTCGGTTTTTCATTTCTACACCTTTACCCTTTTAAAAGGACTTCAAAATTTGAAGGGGATACAAAATATGCAAATACTTAACCTTATTAGAATATGGCGGTATGTACATCAAATGAGAGAGGAAAGACTCAAGAATTTAAATAAAATTAATTTTTTGTCTATATGAAAAAAGGATATTAAAAAGGTCCATGAAAATTTTAATCCTTTATATCCTTGAAAATTTACATCGCATTTTCCTAAAAAGTAAGTATGTTAAAACCCCGAATGTCCTTCATCACATGTCAGAGTGAAGACCACCTTATGTGCCAAACACACACACACACACACATCCAACTACAGTATTTGTGCTCGTTTTATGACTAATATCCACGGAAATCCACCAGTGAAGGCTACTTTAGTTCAGCTCAGAGATGAGCACTATTTTCCCCATCTCTGACCGCTTCTCAGCTGCCCCTCCCCCCTCGAACTTCACTTCAATAACGCAGCAGGAAAGCACAAAAACTTCATTGTAACGAAGCAGAAAAAAAAAACCAACTAATAAACTTTTCTCTCATTTGTTGTTTGTGTTTTGTAACTGTTTTCCAGCATTTGCCATTTCGACGACGAACATATAAAAAAGTTGTTGACAAGACGCGCATTGTTTTTGCTGCCATTGTTGTTTGCATCTATTGCGACTGTTGCTGCCACCAACTACCAACGCTGCGCACATCGCATCAGCCACGTTCGCCGCAACCGTTGACAGCGCACAAGTTGCAATTTTTATACTTATTGCAACTTTTTGCTTATGCATGTCGCATTGCCAATAATATTTCTCCCCTCTGCGCGCCTCGTGCTGGGAGGCGGTGCGCAGTTGGCTGCTGGGCTGTCGCTGTCACTGTCGCTTGACAAGACCGCACCGCATAAATGTCAGCAGTGCGCTGCAATAAAGTGCGATTGAAATTTCCGTCAACAATGTTGACGACAGCTGACTGTGTTGGCTGCTGCCGATTGGAAACTTCAACCTTTTTCGCCTTCAACTAATTTGGATATTTTTGTAAAATTGAAATTCTCGAAATGTTTCGCAATTTTATGTCCTTGCAACACATACGAGCAGCAACGACAGCAACAGCAAATTGCAACGATGTGCGACATGCCAGCAATGATATTAAATTTATATTTTTTTATTTTGCTTAACATGTCGCACTTTTATTCCTTTCAACAGCCACATGCGAGTATCAAGTGCGCGAATTCTGAATTCACGATTGCAAAATTCGCCCACTGTGACGCGTGAAAATATTTCGTGCATGTGCAATGCGGCTAAATATGGGCGACATCGACACCTACGACATTGCTTGTCATCTATTATTATTTTTTATTAGCAATGCGACACATACCACACACCCGCACACACACACACACACACATAAGAATGTACACATATAAATATGCAATGTGTGACATCTGCGTTGACAGTATTTTTGAAATGACTGCAGTTGTTTTTTTTTTTATTTTTGGTATGAAAAATGTGGGCAAACATTGATTAAAGGAAGAATTTGAGCAAAACAGCTTTAAGTTTTTGGAAGAATGAAAATTTTTGCGCTTCTACTTATGAACATTTTTATCTTTGTATGGCAAAAAGAACTTTTAAATCAAATTTAAACCTTTCGACCCCAAAGTGGCCTGAGAGCAACTTCACCTATTTGTCATCTAATAGCAGAAGCTACGATTGATTTATGGGTTAAATTTAAGTAGGCACCAGCAAATTAATATTTTTAGAAGTGAATTCAAAGAAAGTTACAAAAATTTTACTGTTATTCCCAAAATAATTTCCAATAATTTGCAGCGATAGCAGAGAAAGTTTGTGTTCTAATTGAAGTCTACGAATTGGGTGCGTTTGATCAAAACCCTATTTCTTTAATAATGGTTAAATAAAATCAAAAAGTGATAATTTTGTATTTTTCCAATAATATTAAGTAATGTTCCTGTTATTACAAAATATTGATAAAAAAATATTTAACACGTTTTAAGCCAAAATTGTTCAAAAGTAAACTAGCTCAAGAACTCAAAGAGGCCTGGCGACTTCAAGTGTCGTGTGCAAACTTCTTAGACAAGTGCTTCATGATTTAAATACCAAAAAGTAATATCGAGACACAGGGTAAAAATCGGGGTCGAAAGGGTTAAATTTTGTTATAAGATGTTGAAAGAAGCGAGCCTGGAGATGTACCGAGGATGGAACCAGTGACGAGTAAGTAATTTTGTTGGTGAGAAAAGTTGGCCTTCATTTGATTGAATCAAGAAAGAGTCAAAAAATCCCCCACACCACGTCTCATCCACCAAATTATGATGCTGGTAAAAGCTATTTCAACGAACAAAGCATACTCACCATTTTGCTGACAAGGATGCGTCTCATTCGCATTCGCACACAACTGCAATAAATAAATAAATAAATGAGTTTTTCATATGTACACAAATTCAATCGCATTTAATGAAAATTTAAGCATTTGGCAGTGAGTACAATCGCACTAAATAATATCCCCTTCGCCAGGAAATCAACCCATGCCGCCAGTAAATGTTACATTAAAATTGAAACATTATTGAATTTCATTTGATTGAAGTTGACATATCATAAAGCGGCGCTGTTGGGGTGCGAGCCGAGCGATAGAAGGAGGAGAGTAGCGCAGAACTTTTCAAAAAATGTTGTAATAAAAATTTTACTACAACTCGAAAGCCGCCACAGTCCGCTGGCCGCGCGGCCACCAATTGAAAATTGGCAAAGCGCAAAAACGTGGAGGGAAAAATTTACATTCACCAAATTGCAAAAATTATGCGCCGCGCAGCCATTCGGTCGCTCGGGCACTCTGCTTTATAAAATCATAAAACGGCCAACGAATCGCTGCCATCGCTGTCATTGGCGCAAATGAGCGCGCGGCGTGTGCACTCAGTGCAGCACGGCAGCCGTAATTGCTGCAAGTTGCACGCCGCAAGCCGCAGCGCAGCCACTATAAATATGCGATTACAATATTTTCGTAATAATGTTCTTTTTTTATGCGCGCGAAAATGACGCGCTGCAGGCACAGAAAACCAACACAGCGAACGGCAGCGTACCGAAATATTCACACAAAAAGCATTCAAATGAAAACCAACTCGCGCGCGGAATTGGCCATCGACGCCATATGTCGACTGGCAAATGCATCGAGGCTGCCGCAGCGGTGGGCTGTGGCCGGCGAAACCCTTGGAGCCGCTTGAGTGCGGCCACCACAATTACCGCCTCGAGATCTCCGACCCGATAATGAGCAGCGCCGGTCGCAGGGGGAGCGCAGTTATTTTCCAGTTGTCACATGAAATTATGCAGTAAATGCCGCGTTAATGCGTTTGCGTTGCGTAGAAAAGTGCGAACCCACTGCACGGGCGCGGGTCGCTGCTGGAGCTGGCGACTGCTGCGGTGATTGTGGCTGACTGCCATTTATGGCGCGGCGCGCTTGTCGCACCGAAACTGATACCAACTAATGCGCACACTTGACATAAAAAACAAACATAATCCGCCATTATAGAATTTTACAAATAAAAATCGAGCTTATGTAATTCACGTTAACAATCGATCGACCAACGAAGTGAGTCAGCCTTGAGTGTGGTTTTCGAGTGATAAACATTCCATTCGTATCTTCTATTGGAACTTTATACATTCGAGATGCAAGTTTAATAACGTTTTGCAAATGATTTCAATCTCAAATTTCGTTATTGCGTGTTTTTGTTTCTATGTCAAAAAAAAATTATAGATATTCAGCCATCGACAAGAACATTGAAACGAGAATTGATCAAAGAAAAAACCTCGATAGAAAATCTCCCGATAAATTATTTTTAAAATATTTCCAGATTTACAGAATTTAATACATAAAGTAAAATTTTAAAATAACACACAGTGATACAAACCAATAAATAAACTTAAGGAAGTTTCGGCCTTGTATCGGCTGATTCTATGCTAAATTATTTCATTCTCAAATTTCGTTTTGCATGTCTTTGTTTCTATATCAAAAGAAGTCATAAATACTCAGTCATCGACAAGAACATTGAGACGAGAAGAGATCTAAGCAAAAACCAAAAACATCGATTGAAAATCTCGATAAATTACTTTTAAAATATTTCTAGATTTCCAGAATGTATTACATGAATAAAATTTTATTTAAAATAACACACAATGTCACCGACAACTAAATAAATAAACATTAGGTAGCTTCGGCTGCTTATCGGTCGATTCTATGCTAAATTATTTCATTCTCAAATTTCGTTATTGCGTGTCTTTATTTCTATGTCAAAATAAGTCATAAATATTTAGTAATTCACGAGAACATTGAAACGAGAATTGATCAAAGCAAAAAGCACCTTATTTGAAAACAAATTTTTAGATTTACCGAATTCATAACATAAACAAATTTTTATTTAAAAATAGCACAATAACAATGACACAAGGTGTGGTAGGTACTTGTAGCTGGTAGTGGCTGCCTTTGTGTGAGACACTCTTAGGACCATTGTGATACCACAAATTCCACCCGTTTGAAATGTGTATGTCACAGTGTGTTTAACACGTGTTTCAATACACATTTTAAGTGGATGCGCGAAAGACGGTGGAGACAATCAAACAAGCAAATAAATAAACATGACAAAGCTTCAGCTGTGTGTCGGCTGATTGTATGGTAAATAATTTCATTATCAAATTTCCTTATTGTATGTCTCTGTCTCCATGTTAAAGAAGTCATAAATATTCAGTAATCGACAAGAAATGATCAAAGCAAAAACACCGATAGAAAATCTCTCGATATATTATTTAAAAAAAATTTAAGATTTATAGAATTCATAACATAAATAAACGTTTATTTAAAAATAACACACAATGACACAAACAAATAAATAAACATGAAGCAGCTTCGACTTGCTTCGAATGCTTGCTTGAATACATGAGTTCAGGCGCGGAATCAGAAAAGTATTTTGGAGGAATTTTCAAAAAGTAATTCTTTATTATTCATAAAATGCCTTTTAATTTGTGTGCAGTTTAAAGTCGATCCTAATATTTCGGGGGGCGGTTTCAACCCCCAAAACCCCTCCCTGAACCCGCCACTGCATGAATTAATTGAATATTTTATGTTTGTTGTACGGTATTTTTTTGTTTTATAGAGAGACGTATAAAATTGTTCATATCCTTCACTAATAAAGATAGAAGGACGAAATTCGAGGATGTGGTAGTGTACACATCAGTTCTTAAGATATATTTTTCTCAAAAAAGCGATTGGAAATTTCCAAGGATATTCAAGGATAAAGTTTTAAAAGGACATTTTCAATACCACCAAAACATTAAATTTTTCAGATTCAAAGGAGTTTTCTGTTTTATTAGATACCTATATTGTTATTCGACATTGTGTTAAATTTTCTAAATTAGTTTGTACTAAACATGTCCTTGAAATTTCACAGTCCTTTTAAAAAAAATCCTGACGTCAGAAAGAAGACAGTTTTACTACATTTGGCTCTTAGTTTCGCAAGTATATAGATTTTTTCGTGTATAAAATTTTTTGTCTCAAATATGGGAAAAAGTATTGAGCGTTTTTTATTAAAACTTCACATAATCTTTTTTTAACTAAAAAAACATTTTATTACTCCAAATATTGTCCATTCTTTTCGACAACCTTCTGCCATTTTTCGGCTAGAACCATAATTTCCTTGTTGTAAAATTTATCCTTGAAAAACTGGTTCAAGTGCCTTCAGCAGTCCTCTTTTGAGACCAATTTCCAGCAATTTCCAGCAAGAGCGTGTTGAAGAGATCTGAACAAATGGTAATCTATACGGTGGATGCATTAAAACTTCCCAACCAAAGTCCTTTAGTTTTTGGCGGGTCAACAAAGATGTGTGTAGTCTAGCGTTGTCGTGTTGAAACAAAACAGTTTTACTGTTGATCAATTCCGGCCTTTTTTTCAATTTCTTGCTTCAACCGCATTAATTGCTGGCAGTAGAGGCTGGAATCAATCGTTTGGCCAGGTGGTAGTAGCTCGTAATGGATTACACCCTTGTAGTCCCACCAAACGCACACCATCACCTTCCTTGTTGTCAATCCTGGTTTTGATACCGTTTTTGGAGCTTCATCCTTTTCATTTTCGAACCACATTATTGTATGTGATCCACTTTTCATCACCTGTTACCAAACGTGTCAAAAATGGCTCGATTTCGTTCCGTTTCAAGAGTGAATCGCAAATGGAAACTTGGTCCATTACATTTTTTTCACTTAATTCATGAGGCACCCAAACATCGAGTTTTTTTTTAAACCAACTTTATGCAAGTGGTTTAAAACGGTTATGTGGTCGATCGTTAGTTCCTTAGAGATGTCATGACTGCTTACATGACGGTCTTCTTGAACCTTAGCCATAATTGCACAGACTTTTTCGGTGATGGATCGACCAGAGCGAGAAGCATCTTTTACCTCCAAATTTCCAAATCGAAAGCGAGCAAACCATTTCCTGGCAGTTGATTGAGACAG
Source organism: Melieria omissa (assembly GCA_963971225.1). Classification (NCBI taxonomy): domain Eukaryota; kingdom Metazoa; phylum Arthropoda; class Insecta; order Diptera; family Ulidiidae; genus Melieria; species Melieria omissa. Next base: position 4,834,789 of record OZ020267.1, read on the forward strand.
AGTATCTTCACCATAAACAGCACAAATATTTTCACGCGCCTGTGTTCTTCCCTTTGTCGTTGTAAAATTGCAAAATGTAACGTATTTTTTCCGAAATTTCATTCATCTTTGCTTTAGAATAACTTTTAACTCGACGCACAAATCTCAATAAAACTTCGACATTATTCGGTTGATTTATTTCTTGTCAAGCAAAAAAAAAAGTGACTGGATGTAGCTAACTGTTGCAAAGTTATTATACTTTAAAGTCAAGTGAATGGAAAAACGCTCAATACTTTTTCCCCAACCCATTATAAATAAATATTTAGAGATCAAAATTCAGTCATCGTACATTCTATGGTATAAAGTGCCTCATTAGTCAAAAGTCCAGTGGGCAGCGCCCTGAATTTTAATGCCAGAGACTCTTGAAATGATTCCTAGTCTCGAAGACACGTCTACTTCTATCAACCAGAAGCATAAGAAAAGCACAAGTGCGCTTCAATGACAAAACCTACTATACAAGTGTGTATCAAAGGCTGTCATTGTGATATCACAATGGGCCAAGTGTGTCCCCTCCAGAGGTTAACCTATATGACAAATTGCTAAAGTCAGAATTTAAATATTTAAATGTTGAAACTCAGGTAACCACACAATAGTCACATGGAAGTAGGCACAACTTGAGAACATTCACCGCAACCCAACCAACGCTAATCATTACAATAAAAACTTATTAAGCGTGCATTTCTGTCGCATTTTTATTTGCCCATCAGCGTCGAACCAAAGACAATCGGAGGCGGTTAGCTTCAACAACCGAAATGCAGAAACCCTCGCAAACGTGGACAGGTAAATGCCAAATACCGAACCGGCCCATCCAAGCGCTGTGACAAACGGCAATGGGCCAAGTGAAAGAAGGCAGCAGGAAGTTGTTGTGCTTATACGCGAGGGGACGAGTGAAGAGTGAAGCAGACAAAAAGGTAGAACAAGATTGGCAAACGCATTAGGCGGATGGGCGGTGACGGAGCAGGAGGTTTAATTTTCATGTCCATTAACCATGCGAAATGGATTTGTGCAAAGAGCTTCGCCAGCGAACACAAGCACGCGAAATGGGCCCACGGGCGAATGAAATGAAAGGATAACGCCACAAAAGGCCAACACGGGGCACATGCGAAGGCGCATTAGGAGCGAAATATAATAAATATAAATTTAAAGCAAGGCAGCTGTGGCCGAGGGCACAGGGGCGGGCGAAATTAAACGAAGCCAATCTGCTGCGCCGATTGCGAGCCAACACGGCAACGTGGTCGACAGTCGCGTCGGCGGCGGCCGGTAGGTGGGCGCCCGAGCAAATAAATAGACGTTCCGGCTGTCGGCAGCTATGAGGCATGAAAATTATCAGGCCGTGTTATTGCTAGCAGAAATTTTTGAACGTATAAAAATCTGGAAGCCCACTCTCCGAACTAACAACGAGTGGAGCGCGGTGAATGTGTAGGTGGGTCTGTGTGTGTCGACACACATAATGTGCGGATGCTGAATGCGCACACAGCCACACTCGAGTGGATAAAATCTTTTTGGTTTTTTTGTTAAGTGGTGAAGTGGAAGGGGAAAATAAAATAATCTAATAAAAGGCATAAAATGCGAATGGGAAAATGTGAAAGACAATGGCAACGCAAGTAACGGCGTACGGCGAGCAATTTTAAAATATTCCCGATTATTCCTTTTTCTGCTGAGAGGCCAAAAAAGGAAAAACAAAAAACTCAAACACACAGCACAATGCGGCACGTTGAGCGTTCGCCATAAATGGTTCGGTTGTAAAATCCGTCATCCGTCCAACGAATCGCATTTCAATAAATTGCCGCGCGAGAAAAGGTTGCTGATTGAGTGGTGGCGATGGTGGTGGTGGTGGACCCAGCGTGCCGGCCCAACCTGAAGAGCAACCATCGAAATCAAGGTAGGGTTAGAGGCACGTTTCGTGCTTTAAGCGATGCCTTTGCTCCTTTTTTCAATATTCAAGTGTGGCTGTGAGTGAAGGTGGTGTGGTGCGTGTATGACTGAATTAGAAGCACATACACACAGGCGCAGATATTGGAGCATATTGCCAGGAGCCTTACATGGGAGGAGTAGCTAGAAAGGAGTGTATAGCGACTTGAAATAGTGGGGTTATTCTAGTAAGATTCACACCTATAAAGGACTTTTTCAAGAATGCATTGCAGTCTAAGTCTTAGTCTACTACAAGCCAGGTTCTCAGCTAAGGATATCCTGAATGCAGACACTGAGTGACCCTTCAAGAATAATGTTTACATACAAGGAGGCCCAAGTTTTTATTGGACCTGACTGGTATAGAGAAGGTAAGGTCAGGTTAGGTAGATTTCGCATTCTACTCAAAATGATCCATGGTGAATCCCTTCTTATGGTTTTCTAGAGCTAACCAACAGTCTCAGTCAGGGGAAAACCAGTTCGAACTCTTAATGAAGGAGAGCAGATTTGAGATTTCGACCTACGCCGCGCAAGCCAGGTCTGTCAGGAATCTTGACCCCAAGGTGACTGGCATAGAGAAAGAAGCGAATGTACTCGTACTTAGTTTCGCTAAGATTTCGAAAAGGCTTAATCTTTGATCCCGAAACAGTGTCACCTTGAAGTGGTTAACCCCTCTAAAAACACTGTGGCGTAAATTTTGAATTTACAAGCAATTTTGAATTTAGGTCATTCGACAATTGACGCCAATTATTTTACCGTTTTAAATTAAAAAAAATAATTGTATTAAATGTGTAACATTTTCGTGATTAATCTCGTCCAAACAGCCGCCGTAGCTCAGCTGGCTAGTGCGTTGGGCCGCGAGTCAAATGCGACGCTCGAACCCAGGTTCAAAACTCCGTTGCGTTAACACCGAAAAAAAGAAAAACAACAATTTTTCTTTCGACGGCTGTCCTCTCAGCAGGAAATGGCAAACCTCTGAGAGTAAAATTGCCTATGAAAAAGTCAACTCGCCCTTCGGAATCGGCGTAAAACTGTAGGTCCCTTCCAACCTTGTAAAAACATTCGCACGCACAACACGGATGGTTGCGGGTAGCTAAGCCTTAGTCTCGTAATCGGGCTGTCGTGCCAGTCAAGAAGAAGAAGAAGAAGAAGAAGAAGAAAAATTTCACTGAGTCACAAAGGGTTAATGCAAAAGCTGTAATGATTTGAGACTGTAACTACTTTCATTTTTTTAAGCACATTTTTGGTCATTTTTTTCCATTATGTTACACTCAAAAAAATCATAAAATGACGCGTGACAAAGGAAAGCATGACCACAAGTCTCAGGGCTCATATGAAAAGTGTGAGAGGACAAAAGCTTCAAGGGAAATGAGACAATGGACATGGTTGTTTAGAGCAGAGAGAAATAGTGGAATGTTAGAGAAACGACTCGTGTGTGTGTGTGTTTAATTAAACTGTAAGGTAAAGAATATGTGAAAATCAACCAAAATCTTAAATGTTTTCTCTGCTCTCGCCATTTCAAGACTTTGTGTGAAATCCATGCGTTGATCCATGCTTGTCAAATGGTGCCTCTCATCCAGTGATGTCTGCTATGGAGATAAAGAAGAAGTGGAACACTACACTTCTTGTGTCACTGCCCCGCTCTGCAGGAACGCCGTCTCCGCACCCTGGCGTCAAGGTTCCTGGCAGACTTGGTTTGCGCGGCAAGAGTTGAAATTTCGAATCTACTCTCCTTCATCAAGAGGTCGAACTGGTTTCCCACGGACTGAGAGCCATTGGTTAGCTCCAGAACTTTCCAAGAAGGGATTCACAATGGGCCATTTTGGCCTCCGATGTCTTACCTGACTACTGTTTTAATTCCAATTGTTATTACTAGGTAAGGGTTAAATAACATATGTACCAGTCGCATCTATCTACTTCCCTTCACTCTAGCTCTGTCCAGGGCAATTTAAACTGAACAATATTTGAAAAATCTTGCAACGACAATGCGTCCGTTTCCCATTTTAATCGGCCAGTCTTATCTAACCTCACTTAAAAGATAACCTATAGCAAGCCAACGCATCATGGCGAGTTTGTTGATAATTTGGCATTCAAGTCCAATGTCATTTGTCAAAGGTCATTGAAATCTCTACTACATATAACAATTTTCTTCAAATCCAACCGCAGCACATTGAGTTGTAAAAATCATTACAACTACTCAAATCACATGAAATCGAAAGGGTCCCCTAAGCCCCTCGATTTCATCATCCACGCGCCTGCTCAGCGCTGCCACTTATGTTAGTGTGCATGAAAATGTGGCACGCTCGATGTGGCAAGGATATGCAGCATGGCATTGTTTCAAGGCAGTGTTTTGTATGTGTGTGTGTGTGCGAGTTGGAACATTTAAATTTATGTTTGCCGCACACACTCGGCAGTTTCCTCCCACAGTTTCGAGCATTCACAATTTTTTGCTCGATGATTTTTTTGTGCTACTGCAGCGCGTTGCAGGCTGTATTGGTTTTGTAGAATTTACGGATTAAGTTGTTGTGCACTGGAATAAACCGCGTAATCGAAGACGTAAGCGGTTCCCAATGCGCTCATACACCCAGACCGACGCGTCGTCCACAGCTCAGTGCGTGCGCTCGATTCTCGTTTTACAGCGCACGCATAAAAGTTGATTGAAAATGCTTATTAGATGCAAGATTAGATAGGATATCGATGCTGGGAGCGGGGCGGGGCGCTGCAAGTGCGGCATAAAATTCTTACGGATACACTACGTGAGCAAATTTACTTATTGGTTGGTGCTGTCGACGCCATGTTTTGGTTAAAAACGCTGCGCGCACAAATTGCGCCAATAAATTCCAATCCAATCCAATCGCAACGTAACGAGACGAGAGCTGAACCGAAGCGGGACGAAATGAATTGGGCTTTAAACTACTCGGCGCTGCGTCAGCGAAAGCGTAGTCAGTCGAGATACTTTAAGTCCGTCGAGGCCGACTAATTACTGGCAGCAGTAGCACTACTAATGGCTGCTCCTTGTTGCGGCGTCAAACTTTCGCTACCTAATTTGCATAATGGCACAGTAACTTATGCTGACGGGAGCTGAGCGGAGAAGTGAACTTAACCAAAGAAGCCGTGGATGTCTTTCGAGAGGCGGATAGAAAGGAGCACCAAAATTAACAGCCAGCAAGAAATCACATTAGGATCCCGGCTGGCCGCAGCTCAACTCGGCCTCCTAATAAAACTTTTCTATTTCATTCGGAGGCGCGCATTCTAATTAAAAGTTTGCCAACGCTTCGCGAACAGCGCAAGAGGCCCATTCGTGTTGTTGGCCGACGTTTGCCAAATACTTAATAAAACATTAAATGTGGGAGACTGGGTGGCAACGAGCACCAAATGAACGCCGGAGCGGAGAAAAATCACAAGAATGTGTTTTACTTTTCCTGTACTTTGTTTTGGTTTCGTGTTTGTTTGCGCCTAATGAAAATTTCATTGCAGTAAACAACGCACAACAACAACAACAAATCGCGTCTCAACAACACACCACATCCTCCAGAACAACACCGAAACAATGAAGAAATAAACAAGTAGAATGATTTCAAAATAAAGTATCTGCAAAAAAAATTTTTAATACACTGTTAAATTGAGTCGGTACTCGTCCAGCGTCCGCATTATAAAGTCCCGAACGCGTCTTATGCCAAAGAGCGCGCTGCAAATTATTCTGGCCACAACGACAGGTAGAGAGAAGTTAGCGCTCGTCCAGCCGAACGTGAATCCAACTGAAGTGGCCGCCTCTATGCGGCCCACATTCGCATTTATGCGTGAAATTATTTTTTGGCCGTCTGACGCCGCGCACCACATCTCCACATCTCCCCAACCACAACAACACAAACAGTCGAGTAACAAAAAAAAAATCCCCAAAACAGTAACAAATTAAATGAGACAAGTTTGGTATCCCGGCGATACTTTGGGGCTTGTTGTTTGATCGCTGGTGGCAGCCACTCGCCGCCGTAGCAGGGAATTAGACCATTAAGGGGCACTAAATGCCTCAAGTTTTTATATTAAAACTTGTTCGAGGCATTTGCCGCACGGCGGTCAACACATGTGCGAACAAACCGTCTTTTGCTGCCCAGAGAATTCCTTCTCTCAAGCTCGAACAAGCATCCGTAGATGTTTATTCCATTCGCACAGAAGTTGTTGTAATATTTTTGCACACTTTTGTGAGTCATAAACAAAGTTTTCCTAAGAAACAAAAAGTAAGTGAAAAGTAGAAACTTTGAACTTTGTTTTCCCTTTTTTTTGGTGGTTTTTGAGTTATTACAAAGTCAGCTAAAATGTTGTCAGTCAGCTAATATGAACGGTGACGATTTATGCTGGCAACGCTAAAACCGCTGCCAATTCGGTTGAGCGGTGTAGAGGTATGTGGTGTCAGTACAACAATGAAAGGAAATACACTGAAAGAAATTATTTGCATTGAACTGTTAACACAACACAACACAACACAACACAGAACACAAGAATGTGTCAAATAATCGTCAAGAAATCTTTGTTTAGAACAAAACGTAAAACCAAAATGCATAGAAACACAAAGAGTCTTAACCCTTTCGGGACGGAGTTTAATTTAAAATCCAAAATACTCTCAGTAGAAATAGAAAGAAATCAATGTTGGGGTTAGAAAATTATATTGGATGCTCACAAATTCTGAAATCATCCTTTTAAGCGGAAATACCGACATCTAAAAAATATATTGCGTGAGTCGTAAGATTTGAATAATTGTTTTGAGGGGCATTAAAAACTTTCTGGAACATATTATCCCAGTAGTCCCGAAAGAGTTATAGACCTAAGTCTGTCCTTTGCGCGCGGTTACTCAACCTAACCTACGGAAATCTCATAAAGTTTTGTTTCACTTTTTGATCGAGAAAAGCCGACTTTCCGATAACAAAGTGAATTGAATTAGATGAAGGTGAATCAATGTTGCCAGATCAGGAGATTTCCTCTTAGATTTAGGAGATTATTGGCCTTTTAGGAGAATTTTTAAGAGAAAGACTTGTTTGGGAGAAAGTTTAGGAGATTTGTATTTTATATTGGGAGACTTTTCGGATCCTTAGTGGATCCTTAGTGGATTTTTGGATAACGATCTATGATGTATTGAGAACACTGGCAACAAAACATATTTTGGCAATTATTTTAAAAGTCAAAGCATCCTATTGTGTTAAAAATTTATAAGCTAACAAAATGTAAGGTCGTTCTATCTCGTTCTCACTCATTGCTGTCACAGTAAAATCCCGCCAAGTATGGCACTTTGCGTAAAATTCATTTGTTATATGTTTTGTTTTTGTTAAGCTGCTTCAGCATAAAAAAGGCTGCATTAAAAAAATTATGTGCGTATATATTTTTTTCATGAGAAGTTTAATTTCTTAAAAATTACGCAAATTATAAAAAAAGTTTTAGGAATTTTTTAACTGTTGGGAGTAGGTTAGGTTAGGTTACGGAAGGGGTGTGTGCGGCAACCACTTCCACACGGAGACTGTTGGGAGTAAATTTCAGTATTATTTTCATTCATTTTTTTTCAAGTGATTTCAGGTATCTGCCAGCACTGAGATGAATTTTCCTCCATAGTAGAATTTGTCAAATTCATTTCTTATATGTTTTGTTTTTGTTAAGTTTTTGTTGTTGAGCTGAAGATGAATAAAAAATGGCTGCATTAAAAAATATATTTTTTAATAACGCAAATAATAAAAAATTTTTTGGGAGATTTTCTTTTTCTTTTGGGAGTAAATTTCAGTATTTTTTCATTCATTTTTTTTTAAGCCATTTCAAGTATCTGGCAACACTGAGATGAATGCTCTTTCATAGCAGAAAATACTTTTTGTATGTAATTTTTTATTTGAAAAAACGATAAATTTTGCTAATTTGTGATGGTTGTAGATGGAGAGATAGATTAAGTCTGATTAGGAACTAGAAAAAAGACCCCAAGTCCCCCTGTGCTACTGTTTGTATTTTACAATCAAAGGAAAAGAATGGACAGAATTACAGATGAAGACTAAACGAAGAGGACCTTTAGAAATACAAACTATCTTTAACAGCTACTTGTAGGCCAAATGTAACTCAAGTCGAGAGAGGCAGAAGAACCAAAAAATGTCCACAGCATTCAGTGTGTTCATGGGAATTTAGAGCTTTTGAAAACTCTGACATTGTATATACTGAATCTGATAATATAAAAAATGAATTTGAATACGATTTCTTATTTATTCCACAAATATGATCAGTCAATCAGAACGTGTTTGATTGAACTTGTTTTAATAAATTTGAAGCCTTTCTAAGACACTTAAAATCACCAACTTTTCTTTCAGTGTTTTTCTAGTCAAATTCGACTGCATTGTCAACTCACCCTTGATTCCTGTGCACAAAAACAAATGACTATATATATACGTACACACAGACACACAAACATACTCAATCAGCAGAGATTGTTGCAAGCAGTTGATATTCCAACAAAAGCCAGGCCACAGCCAGCCAGGCAGCAACCATCGTATTTCTCATAGCTCCAGCGCCAGTGCGGATTTCAGCTTATGCGCATTGTTCCATTTCATCCCGGCTGCGCGCGCCCGAACGTCTGCTAACTCTGCCCATAGTGCAGCATCAGCATTTCGGCTCACCATTTTCCACACTGCCACTTCCACAACAACGCTTCTACAGCCACAGGCAGCATGGTTGCTGCGGCGGCGGCGTTGATGGCGGTGGCGGCCGGTGGTGGCTGACTCTGCTGTTGCTGTGGCGACGGTAAAAATACGCACACGCTGCGCCGCTCATGGCTGCCACTGCCGTCGGTATCTAATAGATACACAGTCGTACAGCCAACAAATACACATTGGGCGTGGTTCGGACAGAGACGACGGCTCAAGCAGCGTTGTATGCGGCATGACACACACACACTAACACACTCAAACATGCTGACATCGATGACAAGAGGAGTGGAGCAAAAGTCAACGCAGAAAGGAGCAACGCATGGGCGATATGGAACATAGGAGCGTCTCAATCCCACGTTGATTTGATATTCATTTCATCGTTTCCATTTATTTTCAACAGATTTCTTCTCTTCGAATCATCTTTGCCTTACTCAACTTACAGTTACGACGCAACTTGTCTACTTGTCTTCCTCGAGTTTGACTTCGCTGTGACACTAAGAAACGCTCACTCAAGAACAAGAAAAGGAACAAGTGGACGAACATTTCGATTGCGTTGAAGAGCAGCATTGATTTCATTGATTTTTCACCGCATTCGGGTTTTACTTTCTTTGCTGCTTCTATTTTTCCTGTCTATTTTCGTTTCAGTCATTGCCGCCACAAACGAAAACAGGAACAAGTTGAATGAACTTGAAAGCCAGAAATTAATATCGGAATTTGTTTGCTTTTATGGCTGTTGTTTTTTGTTGTTTATGTTCAAGTTTTTGTTGTTTTAATGCTTTTTCGAAAAAACCAACACTTCGGGATTTCCTGCGCCGACTTCAACAACTTACGAGTGCACACCGTCACTTCGTTGGCTGCTGACTTGATTCTCCCAAGATTTATGGCCGCATTCATGAAACAATTAAAACAATTTCACCCTCACCAACACATGCCAACACACACGCACGAGGCAATAAATAAATAAATTTACATACATACATACATATACATAGGTGCGTGTGTGACAGCTTTTGTGCTATTGAGTTGTTTTAGCTCACAGCTCCTTTGAGCTGCTCTCACTTGCTTCACGTCAACGTTGCATGGTTTTTAATTAAGCACCCAAGTCATTGCTGCCGTGTGTACTATCGTTAAACGTTTATCCGTGTTAATAAGCCATAAATTCACCTTGAATAATCCCTGAGAAATCTTGATGCTGAATAAATATGTGTGACTGTGGGCGATTTATGGAAGGAAAAGCTTTGGTTGCATTTAATGCCATACGGCACATTGTGGCAGAATTGCGTTGATCCTAAGTGTTGGATGGGATCCATGGGGAAAATAAATATAGAATGGCTGCTCTCTACCGCTGTTCTCTTATCTTTCAGCTCCCAGACACCTTTATCTTTCAGCGCGCAAGATTCCAATATGATAAACCATGGTACAATCCAGGAAATTCGTGCAGGAAGACTTGTAGTCTCCATACCTTCCCTACCACTTTCTTTAATTTTCTCTATAACCCCACCCCAGACTCCTCTATCACGGTTTCCATACGGTTCTTAAGCACAATGGGTTATCTAGCCTGAGTGCTTGAGAAATTGGACCCTCTAGGGTTCACTTTCTCGGCTCCCTTCATATCTATTTATCCATGGTACAGTAAAAGATAGTCTTGTCTAGTTTTTAGCATTCAAAACCTGTTCAGCATTTGAAAGTATTCAGTGACCCTTTTCTGACTTAGGTTAGAGAAAACACACAGGCCCATTGTGACACTACAAACTGCTCTCAACTACTTCATTATTTTTAAGCTCATAAGTTTTTAATTACATAGGTTCAAACTTCATACAAAACTATCTTTTCCCCACTAAGACAGGGTGCAAGCAACTCGTTTCATTTTCCTTGGTTTTCCGCACATAAAGGGTGAGCCATCTAGTGTTCTAGTTCTTTTTAAATCATAGGTTATTTTGACACTGACAGCTGTTTCCCGCTCGAAATCTTGTCAGAAAGTCAGTATCATGCCTCCACGGAACGAAATGAGTTGCTCTACGCTTGAACAACGTTGGGAAATATTTAAAACTTCGTGTTATCAGCCATCTTGGCGATGTCTATTGGTCGCCTCAGTGCTGCAATGTTACTACCCCTTTGGACCTTTTTTGTGTGGAATCATGAAGAACCGATGTTATGCCAACAATCCAGAAACGATTTAAGCACTTAAGGCCAACAACATCCAGCAATCCGTGAGCTACAGCCCGAAACCATCAACAAATTCTGGGAAAATTGCGCTACTGCGAAACCAGCCGAGGTAGCCACTTGAACGACGTTGTTTTCCATAACACTGCACAACAAAATCTATTTTTTTTATAATAACAAGGGTCTGACAATGGATTTTGGTAGAGGGGCAAAACAAAATATACATGTATCGGCGTTTTGCAAGTTTACGTCTGAATTTTTTTGGGGGTCAAAGTTTTCGCCTTTTTGCACATTCTTATGGTGAATCGGCATACGAAAACCATGTAACCTCACATTTTAGGTATATGATGTGTTCAGCAATTTGATGTAAAATACTACGAAGAATATTTTTCTGGAGCATTTTAACCCTGCAGCTCCTATTTGTATGGGTCAAATTTGACCCTTTTTTCTAAAATGCCATAAATGTCCTATAAAACAGGACTTTTTAAGGTCAAAATGTACCACGAAAATATTCGCCATAAAATTCTACTATAGGTCTTTGAATACATCAAAGCTCAGAAACTAACTTGAACGCCAGAATTAAGCCAAAACTGAAGTACTTATTATTTGTTTATTTCGTACTTATTCAAAATTGCTACTAAAATCTCCTACAAAACTTGCACGTGGAATATGGAGATGAAATGGTAACCAATATTCCAAAAAACAATGGGAGCCGAGAGCTAAAGGGACATTAAGTGCCAACACGTTGTCAAGGAGATTTTGGGTTTTAACATACTTCCTTTTCAAGAAAATTCCACATAATTTTTCAAGGATATAAAGGATTAAAATTTTCAAAAGACCTTTTTTATATCCTTTTTTTACAAATAGATAAAAAATAAATTTTATTTAAATTCTTGAGCCTTTCCTCTTTCATTTGATATACATATCGCCATATTCTAACTAGGTTAAGTAATTTTTATATTTTTTTTATTTTGTATCCCCTTCAAAATTTTGAAGTCCTTTTAAAAGGACAAAGGATGTAGAAATGAAAAACTGAGTACGCAGTATTACCATGTTTTGTCTCTAGTTTCACGCTCATATGGATTTTTTCCAGTGTGAAAAAAATTTTTCATTTTTGTCGCACGGTGTTATCATATCGCACACGCACTACAAAAGTGACACAACTCAAAATTTTGCATTTTCGGGTTTATGTGTTAATACTGTGCACAATGCATAAATCTACCAATCAGCAAAAGCTTAGTATATTTTGTTGTTGTTAACTGTTGCAAAAATACAGTTAGGTCTCTCTGCATGTCAGAAGTTTGATGCTATTTGATTGCTGCAGCTCAATGCAAAACAGTCCTAACTCAAATTGTGTCACTTTTGACGAAATACATTTTTGTTAAAGTTAATTTTAAGCGAAATTCTAACAATTTTTGTATATATTTTTAATTATTAAAATTAATTATGAATTTTCAAAATTTTTCTTTCAACTTTTTAATTGTCATTTATATTTATTAAATTCAGAAAAAGTGTCATAACTTGAAACAGTTCCGTAATTATTGAATTAAAATATCATCAAAACAGTCTCAACTCAAATTTTCAAATTTTGAATTTTTTAGAGTAAAATTTAAAAAAAATTTCTTGCAACTTATCATGAAGCATAATCTGAAATCATAATCGTTATTAAAAAACATTTATATTTAGCTCAAAAACAGTTTTTTGCGTTTCCTGAAAAATCAAAAATTTTGTGTTGTGTCACTTTTGTTGTGAGTGTGCGATATATTCAAAATTACCAAAGATTTTTGCCAAAATAGTTTTGAGTCACCTGTCATCACAGCTTACTGCTCGCTCTCTTTTTCTAGAGTAATAATTTAATTGATCTGCCGGACATTTTTTTACAGCGACCTCAACCTTATCACTACTTCATTGTATTTACTGAATTTATATATACTCGTATTTATATAAAAATGTATATAAAAAATATTTCATTTACAAAAATCCGCTTTTTCATATTTTCTTCAACTCTAATCTAATTTCGGAGGAATCATAAAATGTGAAAAATCCTGTACACAAGAATATTTCATAAACGTTTTTGTTGTCTACAAGAATATGTTTCCATGTCACTTTGCCGCCACACCTGGCTGATGGGGCGAAAGTCGGTTGTGCGAGTTGCGGTTAGAGAATATTTTTACCTGCGAGTTCATATTCTAATTAGACAGTTTTTATTAGCGACCACCCACGTTTGCTCGCTGCTCGCGTTTAATTAAGAATTTTGTCACTTCATTTAGACTGGTTTAATTACGTCGGCGCTGGCAATGAAAGCACCGAACAAAAATATTATTATTACACACATACGCACACGCATACATGCATACATACACATACATATGTATGTGGCTGACATGCCATTTCGACTTGCCGTGTTGCTAGCTTACAGCGAGCCTCGGTTTGACGGCAAATGCCCGCACATAAAAGTATCTGCGCTGTCGTTTTGACTGATGAATGAACGCCTGAGCCCCTCAACGGCGCGCAGAGCAAGACTTGCGAGAAGTTCTAGTGCCCGTAAATTCCTGGGGCTTTATATGATACACTCGTATGTGTATGAAATCGGCAGATTAAACGCTTGATGAAGCCGCTGTCGCTGCCGCTGCCGCGCTCGAGTATCTGCGCCGACCGCCGCCCGCCTGTCTACATTATTATGATGGAGGGGCTTTTGCGTTTTACTTGCTTAGCTACGTGCAGAGAGGCGTTAAAGGGCTTAAGTCGGCAGACGCGTGTCGCACATTGACACAACAATCGACGTAGCAGTGGCAGGCGCATTCCCTCCGGCGGCCAAGCGATCGAAGTCAAGGTACAAGCAACAACCAACAACCAGCAGACGCACAATATTGTCCGCTATGCGAGTGTGTCTTTTTGTGTCTGAGGCCACTTCAAGTTTGTATTAACAATTTTAAGAGATAAACTTTGAATTTAATTTGTGCGGTTTGACATTTGGTTAATGGTATTTTGGCTGCGTAGCGGCGGGGCCGAACGCCAGCGGAAGCAAACTATGCCATCAGACATAAATGTCGCGGAACATGCGTAGGCCAAGCATGGCCACACACATGCACACACACACATACACACATATGTATACAAAAATATATTTAAAGCTTGAAAAATGCCACTCGAGGCATATTACGAACTCCCCTTACTACTCGATGGAAAGCTGTGCGCTGTCACAATGAACGCCAATCTCATTGCTATTTATATGTATATACATATACTTATATATGTACATACATATTTATTCAAATTACAAAAATAGTTGTTTATATTTACCAGCGTACAAATGTACAATTGAATTGCCGTCGGTAGCTGCGCGCGTTGTTGGCCTTAGGCCACCGCCACTGACCTACACTCGCCCGCCGCACTCGCACTTCCTGCACAGTGCAGTGCAGCACTTGCTTGCTTCATCCAATCAACCGCAATCTCTACTGTCGGCATCAGTCGGCGGATTTTGCAAAATTTCACTCTGCTCGGCGGAATTAAGATGTCCAGCGCGCCATTATACCGAATCCAATTAAAAACTTCTCCACTAATTGCTGTCAATTAAAATCGACTTGTTTTATGATTCAACGTACTTAAGTACGCACTTGTATGGTTGATGCTATTTTTTTCTGTCGTTTTGTTTTTGTTCGAGCTGCTGGAATTTTTATTATTGCGCTGTAATGACCTGGTAGGAAATGGTATCGTTTTCCGGCCAAGCAATAAAATGTCAGAAAAATCGTCTAGAATTGCAGCTAAATTGTGCTGATTTAGGATTTTGAATAGAAATGTTGTGGAAACTTGAATGGAAAGCAATACTAAAACTGATGATTTAGTAAGCCTGACTATTCAAAATTGGTTTTAAACCATTTGTTGGGCTGCCTTAACCTAGAATGATGCTTCAGATACAAACTTAAAGTCAATAAAAAGCATACAAAATACCTCTTTGAAATGCTAATAACATATCCACAAACTAATATAACTAGAGATCTGATTAGTGTTGATTCAAGAGTAAAATCGAAGCTGGACAGATTGATAGACATTATTAAAAGTTTTTAAATCACTCACATTGACTTTAGCAAGAAAACTGATATTCAATTTAAAAATTGAATCACATTCAACATTACTAACAGACGAACTGTTGCAGGCAGTTATTTGTTGATGTTTATGGGAAATAGACAACTCTGAACAAGTCTGCAAACTGTTCCCAAAATGTCAGGAATTGTGTGGTTTTTACAAACACAATTGAACTTCCACGTAGGGAATTTCTTAAATTAGATGTATTGATTTTTTATTTCAAATCAAGGTTTAAAAATTTGCAAGTGTTGAATGTGTAAAGAGTAGAACTAGCAGAGCGGAACCTGCTCTCCCAACTATGATTCGATCCTTTGAGTTAATTGAACTCAAAGAGATCTCAGTACCAGCTCGGCTCGCCCATATCACTCCTAGTCTAAGGAATCAAGTCGTAAACAGACCTCCATCTGGTATTTCTAACAGTGTTGCCAGATACCTGAAATTACTTTCTCCTAAATCTTAAAAAAATACTGAAATTTTTTCCCAAAAGTTAAAAAAAAATTGTCTTATTTTTAAAAGAATTAAACTTCTTATAAAACAACAAAAAAAACGGAAAAAGTTAAAAAAAAATCTCATACAAATTTTTTAAAATGGGCGTCTTATTAAACGAATAAAACTTTTCATAAAATAAAAAATATGTACAAATAATTTTCTTTGATTCAGCCTTATTTATTCATCTTTCGCTTAACAACAAAAACTTAACAGAAACAAAACGTATAACAAATGAATTAAACAAAAAGTGTCATTTTTGGCGAAATTTCATTGTGACAGCAATATGTGAGAACGAGATAGAACGAGCTTACATTTTGTAAACTTAAAAATTTTTAACACAATGCGGTGCTTTGACTATCAAAATAGTTGCCAAATTATGTTTTGTTGCCAGTGTTGCCAATGCACCATACTTCGTTATTCAAAAATCTCCAAGAAATCTCCTAACATACATTGTGACCGAAAAGTTTCCGGAAATTATCATTTAAAATTCGCGTGCTGTATATTTTTCGATATTTTAAGTTTCTGTAGGTTGGTAGCTCTGTCCTTAATTACTATGCCAAAAATGAGCGCGATCTGTCAGACAGTTTGTTTACGGCAGCTGTTGAAACCAGTTCACCTCAGTAGTGCGTTGCGATTTTGTTGAGAATTTTATTCAAAATGAGTACCGTGAACAGGTCTCTTTGGACGTGCTTGATCGTGCCAATTCCGATCCAACTTTCATGGAACGCATCATAACTGGTGACGAGACATGGGTCTACGAGTACGACATGCAAACAAGCCAACAATCATCGGAATGGAGAGGAAAAGACGAGCCGAAACCGAAAAAACCACGTCAAAGTCGCTCGAAAATCAAGGTAATGCTGATTGTTTTCTTCGATATTCGTGGTGTGGTGCATCATGAATTCGTCGCTGAAGGACAAACAGTTGGTAGAGACTATTATTTGACTGTTTTAAGACGTTTGCGTGAAAGTTTCCGCCGTAAACGGCCTCAATTGTGGAAGGATAATTCATGGATTTTTCATGACGATAATGCTCCCTCGCACCGAGCCAACATTATCAACGATTTTAAGGCCAAACATTCAATAAATACCGTCGAACAGCCACCGTATTCACCTGATCTTGCACCGTGTGACTTTTTCCTGTTTCCCAAACTCAAATTCCCACTCAGAGGAACGCGTTTTGAATCCATAGAAGACGTAAAACAGAATTCGCAGAGGGAACTCAAAACCATACCGGAAAGCGCCTATAAAAAATGTTTTGATGATTGGAAGAAACGTTGGCATATGTGTATCGCTTCTAATGGAGCATATTTTGAAGGAGATAAAATAAATAGTGATGAAGATTAAGAATTTTGCGTTTTATTTAAAATTTCCGGAAACTTTTCGGTCACAAGGTACAACATAAACCTCCTAAACTTTCTGCTTAACAATTCTACCTCCTAAAAAATTCTCCTAAAAGGCCAAAAATCTCCTAAATCATTGTCAGTAATCAGAAGTTATATTAGTAGTGAAAATATCTCTGTTGTGATATTTTTTTTCAATCCACTCTCTCATCGCTTTCCCAACTCTTTTCCATCATCTCAATCAAACAATATCTGAGTCTTTTTAGCACCAGTGATCATCCCACATTTCTGAATCATTTTCATATGGCCGCTTTTGCTTTTCCAATGGGGATGCAATCGCATCAAAACGCTGCCACACACTCACATAAAAATAACAAATACATATGTAAAATTTCATCAGAGGAGGGAAAATTGCTTTACGAAACAGTCAGACGACACAATTTAATTTTAACAACGATTTAAATAAATATGTCTCAACAGAGACATTTTTCTTGTTATTTTCTATATTTAAATATTTTTGTATATATTATTTGTTCACCTATTTAATTTCATTAACTAATTGCTTATTTTGCATTTCATAATTTCTTAATTTTTTCGTAATGAATTTTTGTCTTTCGTTGGGTTCGCTGCGGCCCCTCATGCCTCGCACCGTGTTTGACTTTCCCTTTCGATTGCTGGGTTTGGCGCTTTACTTTCATTTTTTTCCCCGTTGTTTCGCTTGTTTTCTTTATTTATTGTTTGTAGTTTAGCCGTTTTCAGGTTCGGTGTGCGACTGGCGGCGGCTCGGCCGTTTCGTTGCTGCCGCTGCCGCTGCACACAATGTGAGTGAGTTAAAAGTCATAAAATTATTTATGGTGTCATTAAATCATTATTATTACCGTAGTGACCTTGAGCAGTTATGTTGCGAAGAATAATGCCGCTAACGCACAGCCGCAAGGTGCCGCCAAGCGTGTTTGCGTTGCAATTATGTGCGCACATTAAAAAAAAAAGAAATAAGAACGGACAAACAAAAAACGGTAATGCGGCAGAATTATGGCAGAAAGAAATTAGGGCAGAAAGGCAATGCATTTGGCTGCTGAGTGTCTGTCTTGGCTTATCGAAATGACATCTAAATGGCCGTCAAAGGTGTTTTGCACATCAGATGACGAGCAGCTGCGAAGTTATAGTAGCAGCCGATCGCTTATTGATTTAAAATTTAGACTCTGAGATGAAGTTTGAGGTTAGTCTGAACTCTAAACTTGTTCTGAGAGACCACAGCAAAGTAATCTAAAACTTCATGGCAGATCGAAACAGGTCGTCAATGGGTGAAAACTAAGCTACTAGATTTCCTTTCTGTTTGTCAGTTTCGGGCCGCTTGAGAAGGCGATTGTTATGTGATTCTCTCGAATCCCACAACAGTGACACGAAAATAAAACTGGCGTCACCGAAAAAATATAGAAAACTATACTGAAATTATTCAAGCTTAAGCTTCAAAATAGCTAACCCGCTTGAGTTGAAAATGAAAGCATCTGTAGTCACTTAATTCATAACATTATTTCAAACACATTTCGAATTGCTGCAATTTGAAAAGCTATCGTCCACCAGAACTCACTCCACCATTTCAAATGCAAACATTATTCTAGATTGCTGCCTTATCGAAAAGTGACACATCTGCTGTTGCATGATTTCGATGCCAGTCGCGACCACTTTGCCATTCTGTCACTTCATCACCGCTCTCGCCCCACCAACCATATCAACAATTTAATTCTCATAAATGCCGTCAATCCATTTTGAACACTTTTCATGGTCCAATTCTCGCTTCCATTTTGACTTTTTCATTAAAATTTTTTTTCCAAATTCAGTAATTGGAATTTTATAAATTTTCTGCTTGAGTTCAAGTGTAAATTATGACATTTTTCAATTAGGCGGCGTCATGTTGCACGCATTCGTTGCGGCCAATGCTGCAAGAAATCGAAAATCTACATAAATAAATATTTATAAAGGCGGAAAATCAAGAACTCATACGTTCGACAGAACAAAAGGCGAGTTTGTAGGTGACTGCGGCTGTGGTTTTCTGTGCTTTTTGCTCCACTAACTCGCTCAAGTTGCGTGGGAAAGCAAAAAGGTCCGCATTGCACTATTCCTATTAAAATGCACCACACACACACACACACACACACACTCACACAGAGCCCAACGAGTAGCCTACAGCAAGCTGACTGGACGGCCGAACGGGCAGCTAGCAGTGCGCGACGACATTGTTGCCACTATTAGATATTAATTAAGCAACAATTCTGGCATTTAACATTCCGCCATTATCGCGCGCGCAAACGAACTGTGCGCCGCACCGCCAGACGCAGCGACCAAAATGAACCAAAACTGGACGGATAGAGTTTGCCGCCAACCACCGGCCGCCATCAATTTGCCGCATAATCGCCAGTGTGGTGTGTTGTTGCTTGTTTTGTAGTATTTGTTGTTGTTGTATGTTGTTTTTTTTGCTGCACTGCACGTTGCTCATTAAATGCTGCCGCTTGCTCAGAACATTTTATCGTAAGTTGGTTTTGGTTTTCCTGCTGTTGGTTGGTTGGCCGATTGGCGTTTTTACTTTTTTCACCGACAACAACAAAAACAACAACAACAACAGCTCCTAAATACATTTTTTTTAATGGAAATGTTTTTCAAATTTATGCAAAATCCACGCCGTTGACGTCATAAAGTCGCAGGAAAAATGACCAATTGACACAACGCACATGAAGTTGTTTGCACATTTTTATTGGTTTCTGCAGCGTCGAACGTGCGCCGGCTACTCTGTCTGGCATTCGATTGCGCGCTGTCAGCGCGCTGGTCGCTCCAGCTGCAACAGCAACTGCAGCAATTCCATTAAAAGTGTCACCATGTCACAGCAGCAAGCAATCTGCTGCAGCAATTTTGCCGTTTGCTGCTGTTTTTGTTGTTTATTTTTGTTGTTGTTGTCTTGAGTTTGGTTCTTGGTTTTAGTTTTAGTTCGTTGGCGTTGTCGTTGTCGTCGTTGGCGTTGAGTGCCGCTGCTGGCCCGGCTGCTGTCACTGTCCAATTAAGCGAGCTGCAACAATGTTGCCGCGTGCAAA
Organism: Melieria omissa; assembly: GCA_963971225.1. Taxonomy (NCBI): domain Eukaryota; kingdom Metazoa; phylum Arthropoda; class Insecta; order Diptera; family Ulidiidae; genus Melieria; species Melieria omissa. The sequence goes on from OZ020267.1 coordinate 4,854,570, forward strand.
ATGTTGCTCGACGCGGCAGCGGCAGCGGCCATTTGCGTCAGTGCGCGTTAATTAAAATGCAGCATGGGGCGGCGACAGCGTACAAATACAAAATTAAACGCTTAAAACGTTGGCGTTTGTGAATGTAAATTATAAGTAAAGTAGGCGAGATTGCAGTGCAAGGGGAAGGTGGAAAAGACGCATGCGGAGGGCAACGGTTAAATATTGCATTTTGCAAATATTTCAAGAAGCACAATGTACATTAAAATGTTGCTTTTAAATAACAACAACAATAATAATATTGAAATTTTGTAGAAAAGGAAGAGGAAAAAAAAAATAAATAAATATAAGAAAACAAGAAATATTACGGAAGTGATACCGATTGCAATAAGTTAGGTTGAAAACGGATGAGGTTAGGTTAGGTTAAGTTTGATAACGTTATGTTAGGTTAGGTTTGGTTCAGTAGGTTACACCAATTAGTACATTTATGTAATATTTTCCATCTTTTTGGTAGCCTATTCTTCTTTTTTTATATATTTGTCAGTCTGATCTGACCTACCTAAGACTACACAACCTACTTAAGGTAGACTAAGGTGCGTCAGATTGGAAAAAAATATAGAAAAAATACTATAAATCTATGCTAGTTTTACTAAACAAAATTAGCAATCAAAAAAGGGGTTAAGTTTTGGGTTTAGGTTACCGAAGCTTAACTCTTCGCTAATTCAATCATGCAGACTGTCTAAATGTCTCATGGAAATCCAGTGAGCTCAACACTGCAGTTTTTTCATGTAAACACTAGCTGACCCGGCAAACTGCGTCCCGCACAAAATTTTTTTAAGTTATATGGGCGGTGCCATGCCCCTTTGTTCAATACACGCACCATTCCCTCTGTCAAAAGAAAAAATGGTAGGTTCGTACTAAGTTTCATTGCTGTGAGACTTTTTTTGGGAATATTTGGATCACAAAAAATGTGCCACGCCCCTTTTCCAACGCCCATCAAATCTTACCAGTAGAATGACATATTTATGAAACGACGCTATACTAAATTTTAATGCTGTGCACCTTACAATTTCGAAGATATTACATTACAAAGATTTTGCCTTTATGAGTAGTGCCACGCCCCCTCGTCAAATACACGCCCCATTCTCTCTGTCGAGGGACATGACTAAATAGTAAGTTCGTAGTGAATTTAATCGATGTGTGACGCATGGTTCCAAAGTTCTCGTCGAAAAATTTGGGCTGGTGAAAAAGTGCCACGCCCCGTTTTCGTAAAATTTTCTTTCATACAAATCTTGGTCTGACAACTACGACGTCTCTCGAGTGATTCACGATCAAATATGGCAGGCATTTTCCGACTTTTCTAATAGATTATCCGACTCAAGACGAATCCAACAAAAAAAACCCATTGAAATCGTCCGATTCGTTTGAGTGTGATGCGCTTACACACATACATCCACTTTCTTTTAAATATATAGATGTCTTTGGATTAAGAAGAAGTATATACTGATCAAGCACAATTCGAAGCAATAAACTTTGTAGATTGATCACCAAAGAGTTGTGAAGAAAATTAAGATTCATAGACCAGGAAGATCACCAAGCAGCGACACAAGACTATTACTTAAAAGTTGTCATTAGGAAATAGATGACTCTTGATTCTTACGGATCAGGGACAGCATATACTTGCAAACACGATATGAAGCAATAAGCTTTGGATAATGATTGCCGAAGAACTCACACTGAAAGCATTAACACAAAGAAAATGGTAACGAATAGACTAAGAAAACACCACGCAGGAAGACAAGACTTTTACTTGAATGTGGTTTAAAAGGCATTGAAACACTTGGAGAACTGAAAAACACACAAAAATGGTCAATTCTACTAGCTTTACACGCCTTTTTGATACTTTCTAGAGATCTGAACAAGTTCGAACAAATCCAACGAAAAGTGCTTGCAGTCCACAATTCGTTAATTTCCAATCTGATCTGAAAGAATTGTCAATGTCAAACTTAGAAGTCCTAAGAAGATAATGCTAATACAATGCTTCACTCGACACGTAGATCCGCAACAACAATAACTACCATCTAAGTGCATCTTGTCTGAAGCATCTTCCGCTACTACGAGTATGACTTGCATGAGAATCGAATAGAGAAGCACCCATATTACAACAATTTTGCCCGCCCGATGCTCAATTAAATCCATTCCACGTTGCCATGCAGCCTATTTTTGCCACTTCCTTCTATTTTGTTGTTTCCTTTACATGTCAAATGTTGTATAACTTCATCGGTTCCGTTCACTCCACCACACACCCACCCACCCATCGATACCCTCTCGGAACGGTTCAGTGCTGACTTTGAAGTCCGCAGTGGTAGTTGTTGTAACTAGATTGGCGCCCACTCCTTCTCAAGCCAAGCTGCACGCCTGCCTGTCTATGTCTCCTTCCAACCAACAGTTTCAGTCTGTCTATCTCTCAGTCCGTCTGTGCGTCCCTCGGTCTTTGTCTCTAATAGAGTAATGCCGCGCACGAGTAATTTTTGCAAGTTTTCCATTTGGATAATGGAAAAAGTCCATTTCGCTCAAGTGGCTTTTTCAGTTACATGCGACAAAAACAACAACACCAAGCACTAGAATGGCTCGCACAAAAGAAACCATAACATTTCAGTTCACTTCAGTTGTATGGAGCTGAGCTGAGTTGGATTCAGCTCGTTCGTTTCGGCACAATTCATTGTAGCAATTTTTTTTTCGAACATTTGAGCGGTACGAGTGCTTAAATAAATACAATTGAACGGACAGACGCATTGACGAATAACGCAATACATACATAAAAACATACACACATCAACATCTATGGCGCGGGGACGTTGGGGGCCATTTGCGATTAGTTTCTTTTTAGTAAAATTTTTTTACATTTGCGAAATGAGTCGTAATGTCTCGGTATGAGTACAAGTCAACGCCGACGACAAAGACAAAGCCGATCCAATGGAAATGCTTTGGTTTTCATGTTCATTTCATTTTTCGACTACATCAATGAACTCTCGCCGTCTGCGGTCGCTGCCAAAGACGAAAAATAATAAAATCATATTTGGCGCCAAGTGAAACATAATTTTTGTGCAAAAAGTATTTTTAGTGTTCGTTTGCGGCTAATGTCGCCAGATAGCGATTGCTGCGCTCTACTCAACCGTTTTTACTATTGTTCGCATACAATGTTGTTACTGATAGTTGTTGTTTGTTTTTTTGTTTGCCATTAAACAACAACAATGCTGACAGAGCACAATCTCTAATAGAGCAAATTTTCAGTTGATCAAACGGATTAACGTTGGCGCTGACATTGGATGGGGAAGAAATTACTTAATTTGTGCCCAGCGAGCAGAAATTGTCGCTCATTATGCAAACAAATGGGCTTAACCTGCTAACTGCTAAGTAGGGTTGTATATGTCCTGAGTTGTTAAGCCTGGACGCTTTATATGGACTTGAAAATTTACTTTCTCGAACAGGGAATAAACAACAAACACCTCAAAGTATCTAAGATTTAAATATTATTTAATTTTATTAATAAAAAGAATGATCAACTGTGGGGTTAAGTGCCTTTGTGTCGCAATAAATTTTTAATGTTTCCATTATTGTTACTGAATTCTGACGTAAGGAGTTTTTCAATTATGAGTTGTAATAAATGGATCGTAATTGCTGGTCATTATAGTTAGATGGTAATTTCCGAAATCTTTGCAATTTTTATGGTAATATCTTTAGGTTAGGTTAGGTTGTAGTGGCTGCCTCTGTATAAGACAAACTTAGCAATTATGTGCCATATAGACCATTGTGATATCACAAATTGTAATATCTTTCGTACAGAAATGTTTTTCTGTCGATTGAACTATGTATGTTCCGTGAGAATTAGTCGAAACAAATACTAGTTTCTCCTTTTTGTCTCAAAAATGTTTAGATCTAGTGACACAATCTTCAAAACTATGAACTTAAATAATCTACATTTACTAAGTATTCAAGTAGAAAGTTTCTACCCGTTTCAAGAGCTGTTATTGTTCACTTTGTCCCACAACTGCCACATTGATCCAGTAGAAAAGATCTGTGCAAAGAATGTTTAATATGTTTAATATTAAATGAACTTAATCAAAATTTTATGAATGGATAAAACGATGTTGGACCTTCAAAATTTGCAAGTCCTTTTAAGAATTAATCAGTAAACAATTTACTAAATGCTTATATCTTTTAAGTTTTATGTATCTTTCAGTTACATATTTCTGCCACTATAAATTGGGTTTAGTAATTCGTTTAAGGACTTTTAAGTCCATTGGGAATACAAACTATAAGAAATTATATTCTAAGAATTACCTATGTATTCCTATCCCTTTTTGAGTGATCCGTAAATTTATTTGAAATCCTTCCTTCCTTGGAGGATTGGAGGATTTCTGGATTAAAATTCTGGATTTCTACAGTAATAATTGATTGGAGGATTTTACAGTTCGGAAATTAACTGAAATGCGTTCTAGTTAATTTCTGTCCAAAGGTTCGAGTTGGGTTCGTAAAAAAGGAACTCATAAAATTTTCGAATTTCTATGACAGTGACAAAAGACGTCCGATTCGTGGCACAGTTTTATAGTATTCCGTTACATTTGTTCCGCGAATGGCTCTGGAAATGTTTCTGCACCTTCCCCCAGTGGACCTGTTCGTAAAGGAAAGCGCCAGCGCAGCAAAGACAATCCTCACATTGAGGGAGTCTAACCAGCTGAGGCGAGGCGGCTACGGACACTCCAGCATTCTGAACGTTCTTATGACTAGCTCTACCGGACAAGGTCTTCTAGATAAGGCCACTGATTTCCTGGTAAAGCGCAGTGACTCCGAATTGAAGATTCCCATTGACTATCCCTCCAGGGACAACTGGCAACAGCCCGAGGTGGAAGACTCTGCAGGAGTTTACTTCACCGACGGTTCGAAGACAGAGGATGGTACTGGGGCGGGTATCTACTGTGAAACGCAAAATGTCTACTGGTCTTATAGACTACCAGACTATTGCAGCGTTTTTAAGTCGGAGGTTTTCGTCATAATGAAAGCAGCGGAACACATAAAACACTCGGCACTTAGTGTGGCCGTCATTTGTGTTAATAGCCAGGCTGCTCTAAAAGCAATTGAATCCACTGTAGTGAAGTCAAAGGTAGTACTAGACTGTCGGAAAGCACTAGGTGGCATAAGACAATGCAGGGTTCGTCTGTGCTGGGTTCCCGGACATAGTCATATCGAAGGGAACGAGCAAGCAGACGGACTAGCCCGTGCAGGGTCAGCTATGCCAGCGTGCGAGGCGGTCAACACGGTGCTACCACCGATCTCTGCTATGATGGGTTCCATACGAGAGTGGCTCACACGAGCTACGAATAGAGCCCGGACAACCAGGTGCGATTGCAAGATTGCACGCACCCTGTGGCCAGCACTCAACATGAGCAAAAGTAAGAGCTTTCTGCTCCTCGACAAACATGCGGTACGCATGGTCACGTGGGGTATTCACAGGTCACTGCGCCATTGGTGTCATGTTATGCAAAAGGCGTCTGGCGACCGACGATTTATGCAGAAGCTGTGGAGATGAGGATGCAGTAGAATCAGTCGAGCACCTGCTATGCCACTGCCCATCACTACAAGGACGACGGCTCCAGAGTCTTGGGGCAAGGTCCTCTGACGGGCTCGCGAAAGTAGCAGATGCACAGATAACCGATTTACATAATTTCCTCGGGAAGACCAAATGGTTCCCAAAAGTTCCCGTTTGGATCTACAGGCATCCAAACAGATACGGGAAGGACACCGGTTTTTTCCGAAAAATGAAGGGATTCACAATGGACCCAACAGGGTCTCCCAGTGGAAGTGCTTGCCGCACACACCCCTTCCGTAACCTAACCTAACCTACATTTATTTTCAGTAGCTCAGATATAAAGCAAGTCTTAAGTACTGAATGCAGCAATAAGAACTTCAGAGACAATAGACAAAGTAGAAATTCGTAGAGCAGACCTACAGTGGAGGCTAAACATATTAAAATATTTGGTCCGATGACCAAACAATTACAATTACTATGAATACCAGATACTACTACTACAACAATTATTTATTATTTTTTATCTATCTATTTATTTATTTATTTATTTATTTATTTATTTACCTTCTACGCTCATCGCTCATATAGATTCTTTCAAGAGTAATGTAACAAGTTGAAGTTTTTCCGATACTGTGTAAGGAATTCATTTTGTTAAATCCATTTAAATCGTGGAATTATCATATCATTTCACTTCGTATAAGAAATAATTACTACACATTTTATTACTATTATTAAAACAACTTTAATTTGTCGCACTATCCGACTAGTCAATTCAATTTTCTCGCACCACTTACTACTAATGACTGCTCGTTAGAGCTGTTCACCTATACGACACGCCACAAATCAAACTCTGAACCGGCCGCCGCTGTTGCTGCCCCATATTCCAAGTACAGAGTTCAACTGCAAACCCCGATTCCTTGGCTTTGCTACAATGTTTCCACTGCGGCCATAATACGAAGCAATTCCGGCAAAAGCAGAGCTGCGCCGGGGCCAGAAGACTTTGACAAAACGGCTGTAAAACCATTAAGCGAACGCACAGCGAACGGTGAACGGCGAGCAAGGTGTGAAGTGATGTGATGGGTTGAAGGTGAAATTGCAGGCAGTGAGGGTGCGCTACATTGTGCAACGACAACAACAGACACTGCCAGCCCGAATGTCAGCGTAATGGCTTTTTATGCGTGCAACGTCAACGAAACAAAACAGACGCGCAGCGCTCCACATTTCTTCGCACTTATCCTTGAGATAGTTTTTACAGCAATAATTTGATGTATTTATAACGGTGTGAAATGCAGAAGTTGCGCTGTGCTGACAGACTGCAGACAGCAGCAGTTGCCAATTGAAAATGTTATCGAAAACGCGCAGCATTTTAATTGCCCCTTTTCCGACGTGGCAGTGCTCAGAAAGGAAGTAGCCAATTATCTATGTGTGCATGTGTATGTGTGCGTGCACAGTATTATTTATCTATTTGTAGGAAATTCCTAGTTTTGTAATGGCTCGATGACATTTATGACCAAACTTATTAATGCAGTTCCTGCGTATTTGAAATGTGAGACGCCAGTAAATCCTAAGTGAATCCTTTCGATATCATTTCCAATTAATTGCTGTATTATTTATGACCGATCTACGATCGTGATAAGCTATAAGTGCTTTTCAATTATTTCTGCATTCAAGTAAAATTTGTTTAGTTGATTAAACTAGTCAACAGAATTAAAATTTTTTTGTATGATAACTATTTCAGAAACTTAAATCGCTTTGATGGGAAAATAATAAAAATAAAATAATAAATAATAATTTATGACTGTCTTGTTTTTGTGGAATAAATCTTGATAATCTTCATAAATCTTCGGGCAAACTAAGGTGTTGGTTATTTAAAAAAGTGAAGAGTAAAATTTGAAAAGACAAAGTTATGGATGACTTGAAAGCACTAAACTGTACTGAGCCCCTTTTTTTTTGTTCCTTGTTCACACCTCTCTGGCGCATAGGGCCTCCACAAGACACTTCCACTTTACACGACTCTGAGCTGTTGTTCCCATGTGGTGTTGACAGCGGCTACTTCGCGTAGAGTCGACCTTCTCCAGGTATTTTTTGCCCGACCGCGACTTCTACTCCCTTGCGGGTTCCAGCTCAATGCCATTCTCATGATGCTGAGCCTCAAATACAATGGGCTGCTAATCCTGAGTGCTTTAAAAAGCTTACTTTCATATATAAGTTTCTCAGCTCAGCTCACATCCATTGCATGAATAGAGTTGCCGAGTTTTACCCGGAGATCCAGAGGAATATAGACGATTGTCCGGACTTCACGCTTTGCTAGTAGATTCCATGACGTTATACTCCAACTAATTAACTTACTAAACATAATATATAGCATAAGAAAAAGTTCAGACGATGATGCTCAATGCGGTATTTCGAGATCGATGGCGAAAGAGGCGACCGTGTCTCCGGTGGATGAACCAAGTTGAAGACACCCTATCGTCTCTTGACCTGAACCACTTCAAAAGACGCGTGAAAATCAGAGGCGACTGGAAAAAACTTTTGCCTTAGGTCGTAATCCGATAACGAGTTGTTATGCCCAGTTGAGTGAGTTAAGATTATGTGCGTGAGAACAGCACATCTACTTGGTACAACTGAGTAAAAAAGGAACTTAAGAAATATCCTTTCTATGAGATGGCGCCACTAGAATAAAATCCGTTTAATTTTTAGGTAGTACCAACCTTCAAAAGAAACGTGTATAAATTTGACAGCTGTCTAATTATTAGTTTGTGAGATACAGCATTTTGAGTGAAGCAACTTTTGTTATTTTGAAAAAAATGGATAAAAAGGAATTTCGTGTTTTAATGAAACACTATTTTTTTATGGAAAAAAGTGCTGCTGATACCAAAAAGTGGCTTGATGAGTGTTATCCGGACTCTGCGCCGGGCGAAGCAACCATTCCGTACAGGCCATATGAGTACCGAAGACGATGAACGGACGAAAACATCAAACAAATCCACAAAATGATTTTAGAAGATTGTAAATTGAGGTTGATTTGTATAGCTGACACTCTAAAGATATCAAAGGAACGTGTTGGACATATCGTTCATGAATATTTGGGTATGCGAAAGCTATATGCAAAGTGGGTGCCGCGCAAGCTCTCAATCGACCAAAAACAAGAACGTGTCGATGCTTCAGCGCAATTTTCAAAAATGGTATTGAAAAGTTGGAAGATCGCTATAATCGGTGTATCGCCCTCGATGGCAACTATGTTGAATAATAAAATCGAATTTTGCCAAAAAAATGTGTTTTTCTATAAAGCGATACCAACTTTTCAGCCCAACTGTTATTCTTTTTTAACAATTACCAAAGAGCAATGGAGCAGATTAGTTCAGATTAGTAAAATATATAAAGAATGAAGAAGACAGGGTTAAGGTTTTCTTTAACACTATAAAGACCATTGCTGTCATTTTGACGGTTTTTCAAGTTTAAATATCTGTATTTTCTTGAGTATTTTTGTCAACTTTTGCTTTGATGACTTTTGTTTTTTGTTGGGTTTTACAATTAGGGTTCTACAATTACAATTAGCTAAATCCGATGTGAACTTTTCGAGATATCAGCGGATATAATATGTAGTTTTTGTAGGTATGGAAAACTTTCAGTCTTTCTAGTGTTTAACAATTTCCTTGTACTAATTGTTTGATCTCTAATAGAAAAGTGCTTAGGACACCTCTAAGAATTTCCTTCGTTATAAAAATATAAACATATTTAAAAAATCAAAACTGTTAGGTTTTTAAAATTAATTAATGTATGTATATTTTTATTAATATTTATATATCATATACAAATTTTTTAGTCAGAGTCATACTGGCAAAATCTAAAACTGACTTTTGTTGCGCAGTGTTTCATTGGAGGTTGTCATACTGTGCCGCTGATAAACAATGTCACGGAAATGCTCACTTCTTGCTGCCTTGCCAACAGTATAAAGGCAGCGTTTCAATATCGCCACAAGTGTTGCCAATTGACTTGAATTTATTGTCGATATGCAGCGCTGACATTTATTCATTTTCATGCACAGCTCATGCCGATGCTGATAGCCAGACGTGTCCATACCTATGCAACTCTGATTTCTGTCATTTTAACCTCACTGCACTCTCTACAGTACTCGTAGGTAATGGTGGATTGGGCGGCCATGCTGCATTTGTGCATTTGTGCACTTGTCTTATCCGATTTCCTAAACAATGCACGATTGCCTGACGCCTTCTGGCCTGTCTAGGCAGCGCCGCAATGCAACTGCATTGCATGTGCCATGAGAATGGCGGCACTTGAAATTCCATTCCCGTTCTCCAAGTCTTCAAGTGTGCACTTTTATTTATTTACGCTTAAGACTTGAAAATTTATTTATAACCCAATCTTGATATGCGGCACTGCAGCACTTGAGCGACCGGCCGGCAAACAATTGGCTGCACTTGCATGCAATCTTCCTGCAGCCCGCCCGCGACACTTTTATGGCGGGGCGTGTGCGCGTGTGTCGGTATGTCGGTATGTGGCTTGTAATGCGGTGTGCGCCTATGCGCCGGCACTCGCACTCGCACTCGTTCTTTCGCGTTCTTTTGCCATGCAATTATCGAGTCGTAATTTATGGAATTTTATTAACAGCCATTTCGCTTTAAATTTATTGCTTGGCAATTGTAAAAACCAAATAAAAACATATACAATTTAATTAATTAAATGTTCAATTTGAATTTATGGCATATGTTCACAACAATTTAATATGATAATGAACTTGCGCTCAGCCCATACATGATTTGCCGCCATTACCTGTCGATGAGCGTAACGCTGGCTGGCGGATTGGCCGCAACAACAACTAAACGCTAACAGCTAACAGCGAACAACAGACAACAGACAGCTGACAGGTTTAGAGGCTTAAAATTGTACACACAGTTTGACATTTGCTGACAGTTCTTTACGTTTGCGACTTACTGTCAAACCAGACAAATACAGGTTCTTTATGTTTGAGGTGAATGATTTGAATCTCTCATGCAATACAAGTGGTTATGAACATAATTCAAAACCATTTCATGCATTGTCTGGCAAGACGATTTATTGAACATAAATTAAATATTTCATAACTTAAAATAAGTAACAAATACCAGTAGAGTGAGGTGTGAAATAAAGGCGCGCCAATGGAATTGCAGTTGACTGGAGCTGTCAGTTGTAGCTGTCAAAATGAAATTGCATGCACGCCCATGATTTTCAAACTGACAGCGCTTTTAGTTAGGAATAAATTTTATGCAGTCTGTGTTGTTTTTAAATTTTATCAAAACTAAACATAGACCATAAGATGTCCGAACTAAAATTCATAGTTTGTTATGAAGACACGAAAAATTATACTTCCGTGTGTTGTAAAGCAGTCAAAAATTTAATATCGTGGAGTAAAAGGACTTTTTACCTTCTACTTTTTACTGGCATTAACAAACAAACTTTATAGTTCCAGTCAAAGTGAACTTTGTTCTTTCTGATGTGGTCAGTAAGATATATGTAGCTGGTGATATATAGTAAGCGAAAAAAGAGCCAAGTCTTTTTCAAATGCGTAAAGTTTGAAGATTGATTGCGTGTTTTTGGAGCTTAGTTATTTACAAATGTTAACATCCAACAGCCCTAAAAACAACTATAAACTAATCATACATGTCGTTCAGCATATTCCAGCATAAAGGAACCGGCTCGCAAGGGGGTTTTGCGGTTTGAATATCTGTTTTTTACAAAAAGTTTGGATGGAAAAAAGGTTTACAAGTGGGATTGCGCTCAAAACTTGTGTATGAAAATTCTATTCTCTATGGACCAAAAACATGAACAACAGTTGTTCAGCATTGACAGCCATTAAAAAAAAACACTTCGGGAACACATTCAATGTTCATTTTAAATGTGTTCAACTTAGTCTATAAGAATTTTTATTGCATTCATTGGCTAATCCAATTTAAATAAAATAAATGAAATGAAATGAAATGAAATGAAATGAAATGAAATGAAATAAATAAAATAAAATAAAATAAAATAAAATAAAAAAAATGAATAATTAAATATAATAATTGATATATTAAAAACTATATCAAAAGACAATATCAATAAATTATTTGAATTCGTTACCAACCTAAAAATTATTCTCTAAGTTTGACATGTAAATACTCATTCATGTTCTTAATTTATACCCACATACAAATTATTATAATGAACTGATAGCCCTGAATCTAAGTTTTTAAATAATATTAAACTTTTAATTTGTTACATTTGTTTAAAAAATAATAATAATAAATATTATGAATTCATAGTTGTTTACTCTTTAAACTCAAAACCAACTGGAATTCCTTGACTTTCATACACCAAAACCACCATTTCAACCAGTTAGAAATGTAGTCTAACAAATCCAATCCCATTTACAAGAATAAATATGCAAAAATGCATTTTCTGCAAAACCCAATGAGACAATTTGCACGCCACAGCTGGTCCAATTAGCCTGGTTCGACAAGTGCAAACTTTGCGCCTCTATTGGAGAGGAACGCAAAACACATAGCAGCACAAAGTGAAAACATTTCGAATGGGCTTTGAAATTATTTCAAAAATTCTCACCCAACCATACCAACACACATTCAGATGAGACGCGCACGCACACTGCTGCAAAGCGCTCAGGTGCAGTTGTATAGGTGAGCAGCGCTCTTCCGCCGGCGACTGCAATTGAGCAAAAATCACACAGCACAAAGAGTATCGATGGGATTTTGCCAGCAATCGACTGCGGCAAACGCAATCAGTCGGAGTCAAAAAGCAAACAGTTTGCCAGTGTGAGTGAATGAGTGACTCTGCGTTTGTGTGTGTGTGTGTGCGAGCGTCTTGAGCGCCATCTGCAGGCGGGTGAATGCACTGCAAGACGCGCGTTTGTGTGCGCAAAGTGACTGCAGAGGACGCTGCAGTGGTTGTTGCAGCAAATAAATAACGGTTGCTGCCACGCGGCAACTGATACGAAGTAACAACGGAAATTCGGTGCACAAAAACGAAGAATGGCTCGGTTTCGCTGGAGGCATACAATCTTTCTACGGTGAATGCATGTGGACTTGATATCAATGCGTATAAATTAACGACATGTATGTTTGTATTTGATTAAATAAGCCAAAGAAAATGCATTGAATTTTCAGTAAATATAAAAAAAATACTCAGCGTTGTTCTTTAGCATAAAAAAACTGAATTAATCAAATATATTGGCTTTCAAATTTATGGTTTATTAAGATATCTGAATCACCACCTGAAGTAATGGAAGCGTTCATTTGCTTAAATCTTACGCATAAAACACAAACATAGTTACATGTGGCCACTTCTAGGGCTCAGGAGAAGAGTATTCAAAGAAAGATTCCCAAAAAGTCGGCATCCCTAAGTTAAACAAAGCCACAGATAGATGTTATTTTCTTTGGGGCTCTTATTCAGTACGAAGTCTATTTCGTATACTTATTTATGTTTAGTAGAGAACTTTTGGACACATGTAATTAGTTTTTATATGTTTTTTTTTTAATACATAGTTATTTTTAACTCCGTTTTGCTGTAGGCAAAGGAAGTTGTAAGATATTCTCGATACTACAGACTTGAAATAGTTCTTGCAAGATTGACTTAAACTTTCCGAATTGAGAGAGCATTAATGTTGTAAAGATGGATATGTAACATATGTCCTGCGTTTTCATAAACAAGTCAAATCAGGGGCGCAACCAAGGGGAGGGTTTTGGGTGTTAACCCCCACAATGACTTATAATAATTTAAAATTTTCAACCACTATGAATGGTAGGTACGTTTCCATGTTAGCAGAAAGGTGTTTTGAACATTTAAATAAAATAATAATAGAAAATTTGTTTCGTAAAACTGAGATAGTTTTTTTAAATAGTCCCTTTCAGGCTCAATACAGCTGTTTGCATGATTTAAAATGGTGCTTAATGAATCTTTTAGACCGTCAGTTGGAATGTCCTTCAGGATTTCGGCACAAGCCTTTTGGATGGCTTCTTCGTCCTTAAACCGCTTCTGTTTCATCGGCGAATGCATTTTTTTAAGGTGAAAGTCGCACGATGCCGCATCAGGTGAAAACGAGGAGTGGTTGACGGTTAAAATTCGCCTTTTAGTCAAAAAAATCAGTCGCAAGTGTGAGAGATGAGATAAAATGCAGTCTTTCGATAGTCAAACGTTCAGTAAAATGTAATAATTTTATGTTATTGAAGTTTAGTTATTATAGAGTGTGCGGTGATCGCGAATTTCAGTTGGCTAACACTTTGGTGATCATTTCTGTCATGGCAATCGTTTTTACGGCAGCCGTCGTAGTTCAGCTGGCTAGTGCGTTGGGCCACGAGTCAAGACTCCGCGAGTTCAATACTCCGCTGTGTTAAAACCGAAAAAAAAGAGACACAACAATTTTTCTTTCGGCGGCTGTCCTCTCAGCAGGAAATGGCAAACCTCTGAGAGTAAAATTGCCTATGAAAAAGCTCCCAAGTCGCCGTTCGGAATCGACATAAAACTGTAGGTCCCTTCCAACCTTGTAAAAACATTCGCACGCACAACACGGTTGGTTGCGGGTAGCTAGGCCTTCGTCTCGTAATCGGGCTGTCGTGCCAGTCAAGAAGAAGAAGAAGAATAATCGTTTTTTAATCGCGTGTACCACTCATATAGTTTGCCACGGGATAAACGATCATCACCATAAACTTAGTTCATCAATTGAAATGTTTCGGTTAAAGTTTCACCAACTTTAAAATAAAACTTAATATTTGCTTTTAGTTCGGATGCAATAACTTCGCTTACAGAGAACCAAAATTCATGAAATGTTCAATGTAGTAAAGCAGAGGTGCCCATGCCCTATGCTCTCGTTGCTCATTTGTTTTTGTAAATGCTCTTCGGCATAGGCTGAGGATTCAAGTTCCTCATTTGTTTTTGTAAATGATGCATAGGCTGAGCATTTTAGTATACACACACAGCATAGTATGCTTTGTTGGTGCAAATTGGCGACAGTTATCTTCCACGTAGGTTTTGTTGTTGTCCAGCGTATGGATTCATTTTTGTGTATTGGTGTTTGCTCTTCCATAAGAAGGTTTTGGCCACCCCTGCACTAAAGTCACATATGGGTGGAACAACCACAAAGTGCCCTTCTTGAACGGTACAGTTTAGGTACTTTAAAAAGTAGCTGAAATTTCCTCCTTTGTGTTCCTTTTGTACTGCAGAAGTTGAATGTTTGTAATGTTTTGAAATGTTTTTATATTATCGGGTAGGAAAGATATATTAACCATTTGAGATAGTTGAAACAGTAGTCAAGACAGGTGTTGAGACAGTAGTAATTTTATTGGCTGGCCGAACGTAAATATTTGTTATATGATGAATTAAATGCATTTAGGTTTTTTAATATATCCATTAATTTAATTTTCACCAGAGCAAATGTCATCTGATTTTTTATTTGTTGTCCTCCAACCCAACATTTTGATTGATAACCTTATGTGTTTAGAGTGTTCAATGGGATGAGAGAAGATTTAAATTTTGTTGAATTTTCTGTAAATGGAAGCTATGACATTTAGTAGTTGTAGTCTACAATTGTAGCGCTACACAAACAAAGAACGCGTTATCATTGTGAATATGCACAATCGATGTATTAAAACTTTGATTTCCAGACCATTGGTGCACATATGATATAATTTGGGGGTTCCGTACACTATTTTTGATTAAAAAATCCATTTAAAACCAGCCAAAATGTGTCTAACTAAGAAACACAAGTTTGATAAAGTTGAATTCCTTAAACACCTTTGCACTCGAATTGTTTCAGATGTGAATGTCAACTGGCCACCAAGATTCCACGATTTAACGCGGTTCCTTGTTTTGAGGTTCCAGATGTACAAACCCCTTGAAGATCGAGATCCAAAGATTAATCGATGAGATAAACACATCTTATCAAAATATCATCGAAAATCGAAAAAAAGGAAAGACCTGTAATCAGAGCTGCGAGACCTCTACTTAATCGATACTTTAATAATACTTTACAAAGAATATATCACTATTCGTTCAATAAATACGCGCTTTGTTTTTAAATTAAATTGTGCACTTTTATTCTATTTATTGTAAAATGTAAATTTTGCACCAGTTCGGGTTTATAAGGAACCATTTTAGATTTTATATATTCTTTTCAGACTTAGGAAACGAGCTATGACAACAATAGTTCTATTTTTATACGAATTGTAAAATTTTCTGGACATCAGTCATTACAGGTTTTAGTAAGCATAGGTAAACTCTTAGAATTTGTGGGCTCGTCGAGTTAACTATAGACCATGTTAATCCTCTGGCTACAGATTCTTTTTGGGGAAAATCAAAATTTCAAATTTATCGATTTAGTCTTCTGGGTAATAATAATTTTATGATATATAATATAATAAATATAATGATACATTTGGTTTTTTGTTTTATTATAACTTTTTTCAGGATATAATTAATTGAACCATTCTTGTGACTTTGTTTGTGCTGGAATTATGTTTGTTTAAAACAATCTTTCACACTTTTTTAAGAAAGAGGTCTTGAGAAAATTGAAAAGTGTATAATTTTCTCCTTTGTATACATAGGATAGGATTCCTTAATTTTTTTGAAGCTCGATCTACGGTTAAAGAAAAAATTGTTTTCGCATAACTAAATTTCGAATATTTCTTCATTTACTTCAACTTTATTTTATTTTTTAGTTATTTAAAAAATATATCTGAATTAAATTTAAAAGTAAAATTGTATCTAATTTTATCTGCTTCTTCTTTAATTAAAAAAAATATATATACTTGTCTTACTTACACGTATATATTCAGTTTGTTAATTTTGTATTATTTCTAAAACTGCAAACTATTCTAAAGACCAGAAAAACATTTAATCTAAGAACCATAGAGGGCTCAGACGTCCACAAAGTAGCATATGGCAATAAAATAGTGGAAGGGGTAACCCCGTAGCTACACTACAGTGGGTGGTCGAGTAATTAGCGCGCTTCAAGCAATCAAACGCTTTTTATGTTTAAAACAAACTCTTAAAATTTTATTATTTGAATTCAATTATATTTTTATTTCAGAACAAATAAGAAGATATTTTTTAAGTGAATTGTACAGTTTTTTGCATCATCCTTAAAAAACATAAATTTGTTTAATACACCGTTCCAAACTACTTAAAACAATAATTACAAAGCCTTAATGCGAGTAATTTTCAATATATGGTTTTTCTTTGTATTTTATTTCC
This sequence comes from Melieria omissa, assembly GCA_963971225.1. Taxonomy (NCBI): domain Eukaryota; kingdom Metazoa; phylum Arthropoda; class Insecta; order Diptera; family Ulidiidae; genus Melieria; species Melieria omissa. The sequence continues at coordinate 4,871,377 of OZ020267.1, forward strand.
AAAAATTCACGATTTTCTCATTATGATTTCACAATTCGAATGCAAACTTCACTATTCCAAATTTGCAATAAATGTTCAATTTAATACTGCTGCTTACAAAGTCCCGTTATCGTGCTCACCCACGGCACATAACCTCACAAATACTATTAGAAATACTGTGGGACAAACAAGCTAAGCAAATAAGAAAGCAAAAAGCGTTTGGAAACTATTTTACTGCGTCTTACATCCACTTAAACATGAAAATTTAGATTTTTCGTAAGCGTGCTAATTGCTGGACCACCCACTGTAGATGGATATTCATTTAGAAATCGAAGTAGTAATGATTAGTAAGAATCTGAGTACTTTAAATGCCTTTCTTAGCTGCCTTCTGTATTTTAAGAAGAAATCGGTTTCTAGACAGGTGTGACGTGAAATGGAAATGAAATTACTTCAAGATGTCTTTGTTGGAAAAAAGGAAAACATTTTTGCATTATTCTATACGAAAAAATAATATTTGGAAAAGTTAGAAGGCGGGCTAATGCAACGAACTTAGGAGTGCTGGAAATTTAGCGATAGTTGGCCCATTCGATATTTTCGATAGTTTCAGGGAAAATTATCGATACTATTGATAGAATAGGTTAGGTCACTTCCCTGAATTATGAATCCCTTCGTTTTTGAATTCGGTCCCTGATCCCTGGTCTTTCGTAAATTCAGATCTTTTGGGGGCCATTTGATCTTTGCGAGGAAATTGTGTAGATCAGTAATCTTTACATCAGCTATCGAAGCTATCAGTCTATCGAGGAACCTGGCCTCAAGGGTCTGGAACCGTCGTTTAAATGGTATAACAGGTGCTCAATTGATTCCGCTGCATTCTTGTCTCGAGACCTACCAAGACCCTTTTTTTAGCGTATGCCTTTAGTTTGATACATATTAAGATTTTGAGTTGTTTGAAGAGTACCACGCCCCCTCCTCCTCCTAAAACACTTTATCTGTTTCAATGCTATGAGACTTTTAGTTCCAAAAGTATTTCATAATAAAAAAATGTAGCTATATAAGCGATTCCACGCCCCTTTGTTGAATGCTTACCTTATTTGCCAGTCGAAGGTTGCGTCAAAGCAAAGAATTTGCACCAAATGTCATTCATGTGCGACTTATAATTCCCAAATTTTCCGAATTTTTTTGTTACAAAAACAGTGCTACGCATTTTTTCCAACGCCCAGGTAATTTTGCCAGCGGAACAACAAATCCATGGGACTACGTTGTACCAAATTTCAATGCTGACCGACTTAAAAATTCGACATCATTCAATATGATCGATTTGAGTTGCAGGGGCGGTGGCAAGCCCTCTTGTCCATAAACAACAAATAATATCCAGAAACTCTCTCCTGGACATATCATGCATTGTGTATAAATTTCAGATAGATACTATCGATAGTACAATCGATAGTATCTATCTGATACAACTCAAACAGCCACACATTTTTTTTTAGTGTACTTCCATATTTTTCACCATAGCACCGATTCCCCAACACACCAGGAAATACCACCACCGAAAGCCAGCCATACCGGCAATGCCAGCCATGCTGCCGCGCATTTAATTGCCCTCGGCATACGCTCCGCCCATTTCGGAATGGCTGTGCACGACACCAACAAAGCCGAAACAAAGATGGCAGGTAGACGACAAGAGCGACGCATGCGCACAACAGCGACAAGCGGCCAGCGGCACAGCAAGTGCGACGCGAGTAAAATTTACATGAAAGCAGCAAGAAGGAAAAAATTATTTGAAGCAAAGCAAGAAGAACAAATTTAAAATTCTCAATGCTGAGCCGGCGGTATTTAAAGCCACTTTACCGGTAATCTGATGCCCAGCTGCGATACGCTTTGGATATTAGCGACTCAAAAGACCGACAGACGCCACAGCCACAGCTTCAGTTAAGGCGATGATTGAGCGTCAGCTTTTAGCGCGGCCAAGTGACAGAATATGCGACAAAATAAGAATTTAATTTGTTGCAAAGTGCGGCGCGATGTGAAAAGTTTTGTTTTCTTTGCTATAGTGGCTGTTGTTGGTGTTGTTGTTTGTTTGCTCTGCACTGCGCGAAGCGATGCTTGTCGCCATTTGCAATGCAACATTTCGCATTGGCGCTGAACGGGAAAGTGCGCAGATGTTGTTGCCATAGCGTTGACAGTGCATGAAAGTAGAGGGGGAGGAGGGGGGAGAGAAGGAGTCGCTGTAACCACTTGGGGCAATTAAATCATGACGACTTAACGAGAAAACGGTGCCACCGTTCTCGTGGCCGCTTGCCAGCTTGCAACATGTGTTGTTAATTATGCAGCGAAAATGTCTCTTTCCGCAAACACTACGACACTTTTATGAAAGTGTCAGAATTAATTTGCGAAGGGGTTGAAATATGGGCAAAACGAAAGAAAATGTACAACAAATGATTCCATGAATGGTGGCAAGACGCCGGCTGTCACGAAGCTGAAAACGTTGCGGCAGCGGTAGAGGAAGAGGGACATGGTAAGGGAAATTCTTTGGAGAATGTTGACGTCCTTTCGGAACTGCAAATTGCTTCTGGAAAATTTACTTTTTGTATGGACGTCACAACTTGCCGTCGGTTTGGTTGGGATGGGACTTTGAAAGTGTGCAATTAGTGGTACTTGCCTTAAAAATGGTCTTCTTCTTCAGCTGAAGAATAACATTGAAAGAATAGTAAACAATATGACAACATGTGATTATTTAGTTTAGTTGGTTCTTAAGTCGTAAAGAGCTTATTATATGACAAAGTGCCATACCATCGTAACCACTTCTCTGATCTGTTGCTGGAAATTATTGCTTATGCATTTAATATAAAAACTGCGAATATGATCAAATTGTTCATAGTAAAACATAGTCTATATATACTAAGCCTAGCAGGGCCCGGCGGCTTTGCACGCAAGTTTGAAGACAATGGGACCAATAAATAAAATTCTTCTTAACCCTTTGTTGATATATAATTTTATACTTACTTCTCTTTTGAAGTGCTTTCACCATATTGGAAGTCAATTGGCGCATTAAAAATATGTTTCCCCTTACAAACTCGTAACCCATCGTTGACCCCGTTAGGTTTTCATTTTCGAAAAATGAAAAACACGTGTCGAAATATTTCTCACTGAGTGCACTTTCACCAAGTTTGAATTAAAAAGGCTTCAAAAATCATGTTTCTTCATACAAATTTTTAACCTTGGTACACTCCGATAGATTTTAACCCATTAATGCATAAAGTTAAAATATTAAAAGGATAAACCTTGAGTAATATATATATATAACTCCTAAAATAAAATTTTATTGGCGTCCAATTTATCGAACGTTATGCACTAATGGGTTAATTTAAAAAAAAATTAGAGCCCGATTTAAAAAAATTCCATCTTAGCGGAGGTTAATGCTATGGGTGTTCAAGATGGTTGTACGTCCAATACTATCATACGGAGCTCTGGTCTGGTGGAAGGCGCCCAGGAGGGAATACAACATCGTCAAGCTCGGTAGGCTACAAAGAACAGCTTGTGCTGGAACCACGGGAGCAATCAGATCCTGCCCTGCAGAGGCGTTGAACGTACTGACGCACCTGCTCCCAATTGCTCTGCATATCATGAAAATCGCAACCCTTAGTGCTCTTAGGTTGAAAGAAACAGGTTGCTGGAAAGACAGACCGTACGGCCACGGCAAACTATTATCACAAGAGCAAAGGTGCCTAACCACGACTACGGATTACACAATTCCCATCATTATCTTCGGGAAAAACTATGATACCCGTAACCCCTCCCATCTGGAATGGAAAAGGGGAAACATCTTAAATAACTTAGACCCCACAATCTACACTGAGGCCTCCAAGATGGAATGCGGAGTAGGAGCAGGAGTCTTCTTCGAACATCTAAAGCTAAGTGTGTCTTTCCAACTCCCAAATATAGCAAGCGTTCTCCAGACGGAAGTGTTTCCTAGGTGCTTCTTAGGAAAGCATGCAGGATGGCACTGGCTGATACATCCTACATCACTATACTTTCTGACAGCCTATCTACGGTTAAGGAACTGCAGTTGTCGATTTTATCGTCAAAACTAGTGCGGGAATGCAGAAAGATCCTCACAGAGCTAGCTCATCGCACAGTGTTTCGTGTAGAACAAGCTAGCTGGACAAAAATATTTTTCAGGATTTTTCGTTTTATATGCGGCTTTTTATTTCAGATACATATATTTTTTTAGTTTTATATGGTTTTTTGATAACTATATACATATAGGAATGTATGTACATATACATATATATGCATATATATATTAAGGAATTTAATAGTTCCAGTCTGAGGACTAAACGGAGAAAAATAGATGACCTAAAACATACCAGATATACTGATAAGTTGATTTATGCTGCGTAGATATCTGTACGGTTGTCCACTGGAGAAATTCAGCAAGTGTTATCAAAACTGCGAAAAGTGAAACTCAAGAATCTCTGAACGAAAAAAAATTTGAAACAAAGTGCTAGATGTTTGAGTAGTGAAGAAGCTTTAGTATACTATGTAGATAGCCAATCGACTAGTCATGCATTCAAAAGGACTCGGAAGTGGGGTCCAAACTGGTCATAAGGTATTTCCGGCAAATAATAGTATTACAAAGGCAAAAGCTGCTTGTTATCCAGAGCAAATTGATGTGAATAAAACGCTAAAAGTAAAGTTCAAGCAGTTTTAGATTAAACTTTTTAACATCTAGTCTTAGCACAACAGAAAGTTCTTGTCAGTTTATTACCTACGGACAGTTTTCATAATTCTCTCAGACATTATCATCACTGTTATCGGATGAATCATTTATCAATTAGTCATTACTATGAGTCACAGAACCATGAAAACTAGATACAGCAGGGGTACCAATTGGTTCATTAACACTAGTAGGCATCAACGTCCTCAAGCTGCCACTTTTTTATATAAAGACGGTAGCTAATGTGAAGCAGACATTCAAAACACCTAATCCAAGCCTGCAGTGTGGATAAACCAAAACCCAGATTTTCTCGGTTGGGTACAAGCTCCTGTGTCTCGTCATTCATTATTTTTGGATTTACTTCGAGTAGAAGACATTTCGATCAAAGCATTACAAACTTTCCCAATCATGGTTAGAAGCATATTATGTTGGAAATAAACTTCAAATTCTTCCAGCATGCTCTTTGTACTATAAAGCTTATCTCTTCCAAAACTTTGTTCGTTTCAGAAACAATAAAATCTTTGGAAAAAATAAACTTTATAGGATGACAAAACTTGGTAGAAAACGGTGGAGGATTCTGCCAAACAATATTACCTTCATCATCCCGCAATTGCAAGAGATTTAATGAAAATTCATCAGTGTCACCACTGATAAAATGTGTTCCATTATCTCTTCGTTTCTCGTTTCACTTGAGTGTTCCAACCAAATTTCAAAAAACATAAATTTTGTTATGCTTGTAAACATATCTATAAAAAATAAAATAAAATAGATGTGCAAAAAATTCGCAATGGTTTTTTGTTTCATCTTTTAGTAGGCACTTATGAGAAGAATATATATAAAAATTGCAGAGGTGACATGAGGAGACATCTTAACTTTTCACCTTTGAAGTTAAAAATTTTGGGGAAAAATTGCTTTCCTTCTTAATCATGGCACGTACAACTATTAAATATAGCTTAATTGCTAATACAAGATATTGCAAAAATACTGCTCACCCTTAAGCTCAGATTCCCTAATAAAGAAAAATGCCACCGACTTTTGACAGGAACTTATTTATATAAAACACTTCAGACCAACTATGCAAAGGAATTATTAAAATTTTCGGTTATCCGATATATTCGGCGATATTTCTCACTATATAAAAGGTGCCGATGTGTTATTTTCACATAGATCCTAATGTATGAATATTTATATTGACTATATAACAGAAAAATCAAAAAATAAAGATGTCGTTTTTGTCCAGCTAGCTTGTTCTAGACGAAACACTGTGCATCGGTTCAAAGTTACCCTGATATGGGTGCCAGGGCACAAAAGCATCGACTTGAACGAACGAGCCGATGAGCTGGCTCGAAGAGGCTCCGCCTTGATGAGAGTGAGGCGCTGATGGTTCTCGCCCCACTGGGCTCTATCAAGAACGAGGTCTCCAAGGACTTCTTCGCCAAAGCTAGCACTAGATGGCAGAGGATGGAATCCTGTAAAATCAGTAGATCACTATGGCCAGCATATGAAAAGAACAGGACCGCGGAGCTCTTAAACAATGCCTGCCGGGACGTATGAGACTAATGCAGTGATCACAGGTCACTGGCCCATTGGGGAGCATGCGGCTACATTGGGGATTCTTTTCAATACCAGCTGTCACACTTGTTAAAACCCAAACCAGAAGGAAACCGTCCATCAATATCTCTGCACCTGTCCGGTATTGTCAAGAAGGAGATAGAAAACGATGAGAAAAACCAACATTCCAGAATTTCGAAGAGATAACGAAGTGCACCATACACTCGCTACTCTCTTTCATCAACCTCACGAATTGAATAAAGGATATACACTGTAAAGGGTCCGGAAGACAAAACATCAGTATACCGTAAAGCACCTACCGGGAATAGTGGTAACAAAAAGGCGCTAATTGGGTGTTCATGTTGGATGTAACATCGCCACTGGAACCAACCAACCATCCTAGCGAAGGTTCATTTCAAGATACACCTACAGTTCAAATTTCATATTTGTAGCTTTAGCGGTTTGTGCCGAGCGATGATGAATCAGTCAAGGCAAACAATTACATGTATATATAGATTAACCCATTAAGTTTTCTACTTGTCAATAGTATAATTTGAGACCCAGAATTTAAGTTGTTTTCTTGAAAGTTTCATTAGAATAGCAAACTTCTTGGAAACGATTACATTTTGCTTTCTTTGCGACAGCAATTATTCACCTCGCCTAAGTGACCGCAACAAATCGATATTTTTAGCACACACACACACACAGAAACACTGTGACACAACCAAGCAATTGCAATATGCGCGTAATTTACAATGTTTGCTCAAGTGGCTTGCAAAAACGTAGGCGGATTGCTGTAAGCAGCAACTTTCCGCTCGCCGCACACACGTTCAACCACTATCGACCGTTGGGTCGGCATCCCTTTTTGCAATTAGACGATGCTGCGCACTGCGAACTAACTATCTGACGCTGTTGTAAGTGCTGCAAAAATATTGTTGCCAGTGTGTGTGGGGGAGACACATGTGCGGCAGAGGGTTGCCGCCAGCATTGGCCGAGGGAGCAATTAATTTATTGCCTGGCTGCAAGTAGTCATTTATTAAGCCTTAATGTATTCATTTAGGCTCGTATTGATGTTGCCGCCAACACCAACGCCAACAACAGTTCGACTTATTGCACTCTGTGCACGCGACTTGGCAGCGAAATTTGTGACACAACAAAATGCCGCAATGTGCTCGACTGCGCTTTGAAGATGCAGTTGCTTTATGTCCTACACACACACACGCACGTGTAGGCGACAGTTGGTGTTCACTTGAATTGCTTTAAAAACATTTTCTGAAAAATGTTCCTTTTGCTTGCGCGTAATTGGAGCGTGTCCGAAATTCACAGAACCGACGATTTCTCTTTTCCGTGCTGCTGCAATTGTTGCATGCAACACATTTGCCAGCGACTTTAACACTTTTCAAATTGTCGAAAAAATCACAACACACAAAGCCGTTTGTTGTTCCTTTCCAAGTTTTACTTCTGTTGCTTTGTTGCTGTTGTTCAGTATTTCGGTATTTCGTTCGGTCAGCATCTCTCGTCTTTGTGTTAAGTGATTCTTCTTGGCTTCATCTGAATATATGGCAGCGGCTGTAAACATGCGGGTCTCTCCATACCGCGTCTTAACCCTTTTCACGCTGCGCCTCCAGCCGCTTGTTATCTGTTGTCGTTGTGCTGGCAACTCCAGCGCCGCACTTTGTTCGCAGCCAAAATATTTAGAAATGCTGCAGCGCGCATATTTACTACATTTATTGTGCGGTCGTAAATTTACATTTTGTGCCACAACAGGTTCGTGTCCACTGCGCCCACGACAGACCACGCAGGCAGCGATGCGTTCCAGCCAGCGTCTTGCGGTGCCTCACTTTTGCGTCACTCGTTTTAGGTTTTCGTGTGTCGAATTCTTTCTTTAGCTAAGAATTTGTTCTGCTTCCTTTAAATTATCGCACGCAGACTTGTCCCGTTCGGTTGTCATAAATCTCAACAACAAACTCATCCGGCACAACTCGTTCACTACATGCCAACAATTTTGACTGCAGGTAGGACCGACTGGTTGGTTGAAGAAAGGTGAACAATCGAATATGAATATCTGAATACATATCTCCTTTTAACAAAAATGCACTGAATTTTGTGAAATTGGTTTGAGCATTCTGAGTACTGAATGTGCATTACGTCACATGTTTTGTATATTTGTAAATGTATACTTAAATAATTTAAAAACCTCTATGAAATATTTGCCTATGAAATCTGTTCGCAGTCTGGCGCTGATGTCTCACATGCAATAACAAATCATATTGAGCAAGACGGGACCGTCATAGAATATGTTGCTTATACAAAATTGGTAACGAACTTAAACAATAAGTCTTGAATAGGCCGGCTGCTCTGAAAGGTTTTTATTTTCACAATCACGGAACGTCCATTCACTTTATGATTGCACTGCTTTCCTTTCCAAATGTTTTATGCAAAAATGTTCTATTAGATTCTGGTTATACAAATTACTCTCGGCGATCGTTTTGTTGGAATCTGGATCATGAAATCTGATCTGGAATTGCTCAAGACTAATCGGTAGGCTGAAACTTTTAAAAGGAAACTAATTTTGCAAAACCCAGCTAGACTTTTGTTACTATGCACCAGTACTTCCAACCTATCGAGACCGATTCCATGTCGAAAAAGTTGTGGCACAGTTGACATGCAAGTGACCTTAATAGCCTTTTTAGCCATGTTGAGAAGTCTTCGGAGTGAAAATCTATTTTTCATTTCGCGTTGTAAAACAAACTATACTGTTAATGCCTCAATTTTGCGAGCTTTGCCTGGGGCTAACTTATACTCGGATTCTTTAAAATTTGTCGTTATTTAAAAATGTTTTAAAGAACCTGTTCTTCTAAGAACCTTCTACTGTTTGTAAATCTGTATCAATTGTTGGGAAAAAATTGATTCCGGGCTGCTAAAACTGGTCTCAGATCACCAATATACAAGTTCATTCACAACTTCGTTGCCCACAACATCCATGTGCCTCGGAACCCATGTCTATGTTACATCAAACATGGGCTTGTGAACCATTGCTCCTAGTAGCTCCTTGGGCAACATTACATTAAAGTCAATCGGATAATGAAGAGTATGTCATTTATTAATGTTAAATCTTTTCAGTATTTCGAATCTCAAGAAATCTAATTTTTGAATATCCAAAGATTTTTAGAAAATTAAAAAAAATCTGGAAGCTATCTTTTTCGGTAGAAATATCCAACCACTGAACTTATTGAATTTATCGTTGTTAATTTGCTTTTCCTTAAGAAAAGAAAACTTAAAAAAACTTAAGCTTTCACATAGATAACTCAACCCCACACAGAGACCCGTCTATAGTTTCTAGAAGAAATATTTTTGTTGATCTTTAGAATCGTTTGAAATTTAACGAATAATACAAAATTAATAAACTGTATTGAATATTATTGCTTTACAAAATAATGAAAGCAGAAGGAGAAAAAAAATAAGAAAAACTTTAAATTATACTTTTCACTTCAATAAAGATATGAAGAAATAACACTACTCGACACAAAAATGCACCTAAAACTAAAAATATTTTCTAGACTAACTTTGGTTCGCTGAACACGAAACTGAAAATGAAATAACCTTTTTTAAGAAATCTTCGAAAAACCGGTTTTTCCCTGTTGTTTCAGTTATGAGCATATATCTCGTAAACGAATCATTCGACTAACACAAATTCTCCGTCGGTTATACCTTAGCCTTTCCAACGATATACAGTTTGTCCTAATCAGATGATATTTGGGAAGTTACTGACGGTGAAAGTTGTAAAAAGTGAATTTTTTCGTCCAAATTAAATAACACAGTGCAACACTGAAAAAAGGGACAAGGTCAAACCCATCTCATTCGATAGAGGACCTCAGTAGATGAAACAGTGCCAAGGGATTTTTCCCGGAATGTTCGAGTTTTTTTTTTAATTGAGTTTAAAGATGGCGGCTTAAAGCCCCTTCCCGAAACTTTTAAAACATCATATCTCTTGACTAAAATGTCAGAAAGGAATAATTTTTACGTCAAATGAAAGCTAATGAAATGAAGTCGTTGACACAATAACCTATTTGGAAAAATGTAATAAAAAAGGATATGAAGGACCTCAATAAAATTTTTATCCTTAAATATCCTGGAAACCGTGAGAGCTAAATTTATATAAATGACTTCTGGTGAAAAAGCATTCAAACATCTATACTGCTTATAAATTTCATGTAAATAACTTTTAAAGTTAAGGCTCTACAACGATTAAAAAAATGTGCTTATTCCTTTCTGACATTTGAGTCAAGAGATATGATGTTTTAAAAGTTTCGGGAAGGGGCTTTAAGCCGCCATCTTTAAACTCAATTTAAAACAAAAACTCGAACATTCCGGGAAAAATCCCTTGGCACTTTTTCATCTACTGAGATCTTCTATCGAATGAGATGGGTTTGACCTTGTCCCTCGAAATTTTTTTTGAATTTGTTGCACTGTGTAATCATAAATTTTCGAATGTTTTTTTTATAGACAAAATAAATGATCTTCTCTGGTTTTAAAATCTAAGATGAAAGATATATTATTTAAGCAACTATAAATGACAAAGTTATGATGCACTGATTGGAAACACCAACTTTACATTTATTACACCGTGCGAAACAACTTTGTTTTTTGCCGAGACCCATCCAAATGTTGATATAGACGTGAAACTAGAGGTCATTTATAGTATCCTGGCATAGTAAGTTTTTCATTTTCTGACCCAGAAACCTTCTTAAAAGACTTAAAAATGTTAAGCACATACACATTTCAAATATTTTTTTTAATTTTTGCGGCTCTGCAATGATGAAGGGTGGGTATCAAATGAAAGAGGAAAATTATCTCCTTTTAACTAAATTTTCTATTTTGGACTTTCAGGACCAAAATATGTCAGGTATGGAAAACATACATGTTTCTCAAAATTTTGGAAATTCTTCGGAAGTTCAATCAATTTTCTAAATTAAGGTCAAATTTATTTTTTGTGTTAATTTTATAAGACAACAAGTAATAACTGACGCAATGTTTGTGGAAAGGACCAGCTTACCCTTTTTCAATTGTTGAAGGGTAGCTAGAAGAGACTCATTTAACAATGGAATGCCCAAAGATACAATGACTTACACAATGCTTTCACGAACAATTTAAAATTACACATTCAAAATGTTTAATTGACCACAACTTTGACAATGCTAGATTTTGAAAGGTCGGGCTTATTTCTGGCTGTACCAAAGTTTTAAATCAATCAACTAATAGGCCAAACCACGCCCGATTTAGTCAGCTTGTGCGAGAAAGGTTGCGAAGTGTTTTTTTAAGAAATATCTAGGAAACCATATAACAATATTTAAACTTCACCTTATCCTACTTCAGTTCTGTACTCAAGATTTAAAGCAATGCTTATAGTATTTAACTGAAAGACGGTGAAAATAGTTCAAGTTGAATGTCGTATTTCAGTCGACGCATTCAACTCTTATTCAACTATAAGACTGAATATCAGATAAAAGGCCTCCGAGAAGGTGTAAAAACGTTTCCTATACAATTTCTCAGAATTCGCGTGTCAACTTGCAAACTGAAAAGCACACAATGACCAACAGTAGTTGGGTCGCCACCAAATTCTCAAAGTCAAATGTCACCTAAAAAGCCGTCGATTTAAATTCCTAGAAGCAAATTTGACGCCTTCCATGCCTCCAAAACAAATCCCATTTAACTAATTCTAATTGGAATGTCAGAACTCACCTGTTATGGTGCAGTGCGGGAGGTGGTTTACACGTTGGAATAAATAAATTTCACACACACGAATTTCGAATACAACGACCGACTGAACGCAACAAATCACGCAACGACAAAGTTCAACGGCGACAGTTCAAGGTGAGACGCGCGCAAAGCTTTGGATAATGTTGTTAGAATTTTTTTTTTATACAAATAAAACAAATACGAAACATGTGTTGAACAAAGTAAAAATCACAGAAATTAGTGTATTTACAAAGAAAAAATACACATGGGTTGTAAGTGGTGTGAAAAGTGACTGAGGCGAACACCGAAATTCGGCGGAAGTTAACAGAAATTAATTGGAAAAAGCATAACTAAAAACAACATTTCTGTGTTAAACTTTTTTTATCTGGTTTTGTGCTGCTTTTATAGTTTTTGGTTGCGTGTATTTTTCATATACATGCACTAAGTTATTATACAAATATGTGTGTGTGTGTGTGTGTAAAATCGCTTTAGGGCCGCTGTTGTTTTCTCTTTTAACGCAAACTTTTTCAGTTTATTTTGTGGAAGTTTTGTTTATTGTATTTGTGTTTGTGTTGCTTTGACGTCAGGACGGCGCAAAAAAGTCGTGTTTTTAGTTTTTTTCCACTTTGTTACTCATTTCAAGACGATTTCGATAGCTTTCGATGGTTTATAACTTTTTTCTTTTTTAGTTTCATTTCTGTTAGCTGAACCTGACGCAACCGGAACGTCAGACACTCCAGACTCCTCATACATGATTTGTAACCAGTTTTGTGTCAAAATGAAAAATAAAAAACACCAACAATCAACAGCACAGCAACAGCACAATCAACACAATGTCAGCTTGAAGGTGAAAGCGCTCTAGAAATATTTGTGAATTTTGCAGAGTTTAAAAGTGTTTCTTTTATAACACAATAAATTTGTTTAAATTATATTTGACACATTTTTGGACATTTTTTTAAATTAGGTTTTATCACACTTTATGTCTGGTTTCACCATTGCACACATCGCCAACATGGAACACATTAGACAGTTTATTTCTTTATTATCATTTGGATGTCTCACATTCAGCTTCTTCGATGTTTTTTTGTCGTTTCAGTTCAGGCAAATTTATTCGAAAAATTCACTTGTAGTCATTTTTTGTGCATTTTTTGCATTGTTGGCCTTTGGACTTGCGACTCGTTGAAATTGCACTGAGAGCTGCAGCTGGACAATGCGACCGGTCCAGCTGGTCCTGGCTGGATGGCTGCCTGGCTGGTTGGTTGGTTGGGTCGTCGCCTGGCTGATTGGATACAATTGCAGCGGACTCGCGCTCGACACAACGACACGAAGACGCAAAGACGCGAACGGTGAACGGCGACAGGTCATTGTATGCGGCTGGGCGCAGCGTTGTTGACTCGCGCCGGGCGAGATATCAATCGGGCGGGCGCTGAAGGACTCGAATGCGGCACGCTGATAGAAAACTGTCCAAAAAGCGTTGTTGTTTGGTTGCAGCATTTCGATACGAAATGCTCGCACCGAACAGAAAAAGAGCAACAACGACAGCGACGACAACGACGATGGTGGCGGTCTGCGCGGCAGCAGTGCCAGGAGTGGAGGACACAGCAACACAACCAGAAAAAGATACATCTACAAATGTACATACAACAACAAGCACAGCAGAAGGCAAACGCGCACGAAGCAAGCGAGATTCCGGGACGCGGTACTGGCGCGAGGGGTTGCGTCGCAGCTGGCACCGGCAGCGTCGACCCGGCCATGGAGCTGCGCACAGTGGAGTCGAACTGAATTCTAGATTTGCCGGAATGGCGCCGTGCGGGGTGGCAGTGTCACGCAGGTCGGTCGAATGGGCGATCGGACGAGCGGTCGGGCGGTCGGTCGGTTGTTTGCGCTCGAGGCAACAGTCAAAAGTCCTCGCCTGCAATGGTTGCTTGGTGCTCCTGCTGCTGCTGCTGCTGCGACGGTTGGCATTTTAGCGACAGCAGCCGTTGACGCCTTATGGGGTCGTTGTGTTGGTGTTGTTGGATTCCGCTGCCTATGGTGGTCGTCATTCTCGCTATGGTTGTTGTTTTTGTAACGTTGACAGCATTGGTGCTGATGTTGATGGCGTTATGGCGACTTCGGCTCGAGCGCACCGTCTCCGTCTTGTATCCTCATCGCTGGCTAACTGGCTGGCGTTGCTGCTGTGCGTGTGTGTGTGCGCTTGCGTCAATGTGTGTGTGTGTGTGTGTGTGCCTTCCTTTGCTGCTGAGTTGGAGCCGATGTGAAACGAACATAACAAAAAAGTCATAAAAACCAAAAACACCACCAATTCGACAACAACAACAATGCGAACAATAAGAAACTGAAAAGGAGAAGAAACTCACCAAAATGTGCTACAACTCAGAAGTAGGGTTGCCAACATGTATAATAAAAACAGATTTGTGCAGACATAATTTTTTTTAGAATTTTAGTAAGAAAGCAGCTTTCGAAAGAAATTTGTTTTTGTTTTTTGTGATATTTGAGTCGAAATTTTAAGCCTCAATCCTTTTAGTTGCGATGCGAAGCTTTACTTGTGGTAAAAGGATAATCACGAGGTTGAAAAAGTGATTTAATGTATTAAACGTATTAGAAAATATAAAAAATATTCAAAGTATTAACCCTTTAAGGATCAATGTTACTTTTCTCATCTGAACTCATCTGAACTTACGTCTCATTTGAACTATTTTTCTAGTCATATTTCGAGTATGTCCAGCAGGGGCGGATTCAGAAAATTATTTTCGGGGGTGTGGGGTTTCAAAAATTAATTTTCTTAATAATCTTTAATTTTTTAACCCATTCGAGACGACGATTTTTTCGAACACGGTCCCCAGGAGCGAAATTTTATTTTTCTTTGTATTGTACACAGTAAAACCAATGCCAAATTTTGTTTCCCTGTACCTAACAGATTTCATTAGTTCAGAAAAATTTATTATTTCGACTACTAGTTTACTCAAAATAACTGACAATTGCACATTACTGTCTTATTACCTCGGAAATCCATTGCACACACGGTGTGCAATCGGTCTCGAATGGGTTAATTTATATGTAGTCGATCCTAATAAAGTCGATCCTAATATATCGGGGGTTTCAACCCCCGAACCCCTCTGAATCTGCCACTGATGTCCAGTGATTCGAAAACATTTTCGAAATAGAAAACGTTATATTTATTAAGATTAATATTGGCAAAGAGATTAACGTTTTTTTTCTTCAAAACTGCATGAACACATTAACAGTGACTTTGAAGTCTTTGAAACCTAAAACTTTTTTCCAGAGATTGCCAGATGATAGTTATTTAGCAAAGTTAGTTAGTTAGCACTCTAGAAAAATCACAAAATCATATTGAATTCTAAACATTAAAAATATTTGAACAAAAACTCTCATACTTTAAATTGAAAAATTTACTCCATGGCAACTCTGATCTCCCTCACGCATTCTCAAGCGCAGGCGGACCAAAAAAGATGAAAAGCTAAAGAGGCAAAAGACCAAAAACGCCAAACAGATACAAAAAGTCGACACGAAACGAAAAACACATTTTCAGGGTAATAAAAAAGTGTTATTCTCTCGCTCTCGCGCTATTCCCACATTCATGTTTCGCGTGTGGGATACATGGCGCGCGGTGCGTCCCGATGCCGACGCTGCCGTCGCTGCCTCTGTCCAACGACTCATCCAATCAGTTTATATAAAGCAACAACAACAAATATATACTTATATTTATGTACCCCTCCGCGATGCGCCCGTATGTATGTGCGTGAGTGTGTGGTTGTATTTGGAGATACATTTGTATCTTTATGTGCACGGGGCACATCGCCTTTGCGTGTCTTCGCCCTCGCTGCCGATGTCGCTGCGTCTTCTGCGGCGCAATCAAAAGTCTCACGGATACACACAATAAAGCCAATTCATATTTGGGATGGCACAGTGCGACGACCATGATGGTGATTATGATGAGCTGGCGCTGGACGAAGTGGTTGAATGATACCGAGTAACTATGCTGGGACGGACAGATGGACGGGCCCAACGGACGTTTAGATGAGCGCGCCGCGCGCGCGTTTCTGGCCATAAAAAACACACCACCATTGCCAACGTAGGCGTCTGCGTCTTTTTTCTTGGGTCGTTATGGGCCACTATTGTTGTTGTCGTTGTTGTTGCCATGGTTAAGCATCGACTGCGAATGCTAGGAATTTGATTAGCAAACCGAATCGAAAAATTCATATAATTTGCTGAAAATGTTTTTATTTTGAATTAGTTTCAAATTTGAGTGGTTATCAGTTACTTCTAAAAAACTTTAATTTAATTTTTATTTATTTAATTTAATTTTAATTAGCCAATGGATACAATAAAAATTCTTATAAGCTAACTTGAACACATTTTACAAACGTAAGAATTAAGGAAAATAAAAGTAAAACTACCTAAAAAAAAGATTTAATGAATACATTAATCGATTTTTGAAACTGAAAAATCAATCTCAACAATTTTGAAGATTCTCAATTAAGGCTCTGGAGACAGTTTTTGTTTAGATAAAAATATTAAAAATTCGGTAGATGTAATCTGATGAATTGGAATTCGAGTAAATGAAGTGGTCGAAAATAATTTGGTTGCGAATAATTTAATCGATTGATACCTACATACAAAAAATAGCGCTTTGATATACAGCGGCGGTCAAAATAATAGTAGTACGCATACAACGAAAAGAAAATTAAGAAAAAATAATCTGCTTTTCTTTACAAATATTTACTTTGTATTTTTTTTAACAAGTTATATGTGTTAACAATGCAATCATAAAAGAAAACTTAAGAATTAAACTCAGTTTGGTTTGATTTAAATTAAATGCGCCAAAAGCTCCAACATATGGACGGTCAAAAAAATAGTAGTTCGCTTTACTTTTATAAAAATGAAGCAAAAATTGTGTTTCATTTTAAAAGATTTAATGGTTAAATAGTAATAACGTAATTTTTCTTCAAATTAATATTTAGTTGCGTGACTGTTGTTCGCTATTACTGCAGCACAGAGCCGATGCATTGAATTAACCAAATTTTCGTATCTTTCTCTAGGGGCGTGGTCTACTGCTTCTCAAAGTTGATTATTATTTAAAGGATTATTGTGAGCAACTGCTCTCTTCACGTCACACCACAAATTTTTAATTGTATTGAAGTCTGGTGATTGTGCGAGCCATTCCATAACCCTAATCCTGCTCTTGCGAAGCCCCTTTCGTGCGACCTTTCTTGTATGCTTTAGGTTATAATCCTGTTGGAAGACCCAAAGCATTGGCGTTTTTTCACGGACATACGGTAGCACGATTTCCTGCAAGATTCGTACACATACACATCGATCCATCGTTTTCTTGATCAAATAAATAGCGCCACCTCCATAAAACGTAAGACATGCTGAATAAATAAATGCATGTCTTACGTTTTATGGAGGTGGCGCTATTTATTTGAAATACGGTAGCACGATTTTCTGCAAGATTCGAACACATACACATCGATCCATCGTTTTCTTGATCAAATAAATAGCGCCACCTCCATAAAACGTAAGACATGCATTTATTTATTCAACATGTCTTACGTTTTACGGAGGTGGCGCTATTTATTTGATCAAGAAAACGATGGATCGATGTGTATGTGTACGAATCTTGCAGGAAATCGTGCTACCGTATGTCCGTGAAAAAATGCCAATGCTTTGGGTCTTCCAACAGGATTATAACCTAAAGCATACAAGAAAGGTCGCACGAAAGGGGCTTCGCAAGAGCAGGATTAGGGTTATGGAATGGCTCGCACAATCACCAGACTTCAATACAATTAAAAATTTGTGGTGTGACGTGAAGAGAGCAGTTGCTCACAATAATCCTTTAAATAATAATCAACTTTGAGAAGCAGTAGACCACGCCCCTAGAGAAAGATACGAAAATTTGGTTAATTCAATGCATCGGCTCTGTGCTGCAGTAATAGCGAACAACAGTCACGCAACTAAATATTAATTTGAAGAAAAATTACGTTAATACTATTTAACCATTAAATCTTTTAAAATGAAACACAATTTTTGCTTCATTTTTATAAAAGTAAAGCGAACTACTATTTTTTTGACCGTCCATATGTTGGAGCTTTTGGCGCATTTAATTTAAATCAAACCAAACTGAGTTTAATTCTTAAGTTTTCTTTTATGATTGCATTGTTAACACATATAACTTGTTAAAAAAAATACAAAGTAAATATTTGTAAAGAAAAGCAGATTATTTTTTCTTAATTTTTTTTTCGTTGTACGCGTACTACTATTATTTTGACCGCAACTGTATGTATGTTCATTGAAAATGTAGTTAACCCATTGCTGCCTAATGGGTAAAAATTTACCCATGAAAATTGACTTTTTAAAAAAAATCACAGCAAAGTTCATAGGAGAGATATCTCAATCATTGATAGGGATTGTTGGGGTAAAGATGGAACTACCTTAGTCTAGTGGAGGTCACCCTAATATTCCCCCATCTAGCTAGAGTTACCAGACTCCGAAAATTGTGAATTTTCCAGAGGTGGAAAATGTGGCGAAACGTGAACTTCACAAAAACTTCACAAAAATTTGCCACATAACTCTTTTGTAAACAATACTTCTTTTGTTCACGTGTTTAGCTGATCACTTTAAAAAGTATGGAAAAAAGCTACCATTGCTGCCTAATGGGTACAAAATACCCAATGAATATCTCAGCAACGTGCAGAGATAGAAAGCTGAAATGTTTGTTTCTGATCATTTTGGGTCAATTCCAGGTCGTGTATGAAATTTTATCAAAATCGTATGGGTGGAACTGGTACCCGGCTTTAATGGGTTAAACCTAAGATACACAAACAGATATTATGGATTCTCAGTTGTACACCATTCAAAGATTTTAAAATAATGAAAATGAAAATTCCTTTGCTGACTTTTGGCATTTTGGTTTCAGCATTGACACATTTAATTGTGCTGTTTATTTTTATTTATTTTTATTTATTTATTTATTTATTTAACCAAATGTACATTATGACTTACTGACTAAGAGATAACACTAGAAATAGTAACAGTAAATATAAAGAAAATCTTAGTTTAATTAAGTTTATCAATCTTTCTATACAAGATTGTTTCTACCAGTCAATATGTATGTTTAATTTTTAAAGACGATTATTACAACAAATTAACAGAGTTCGAATCGAGTTTGATGAACACTGTCGTGTAACATTGAATTGTGGTCGAGAGCCTTTTTCAGTTTTTAAGAGACTTCTCCCCTTCATTTCGGTTCCGTGTCGCACGAGACATGTTTCACTATGTTAATGTCGACTTAATGAACCGCATCAAGTTACTGACGCCTGTTTTTGACCGCTCAGTAAATTAGACAGAGAATGGAGACTCAATGCTTTGGCATAAGAAGCCTTCTTCGAGCCAAAGCAGAGCGGTGTTGTCGGATTTGCATTTTCGTCAGTTGATAAGATGTGATTGCATTCTTCGAAGTGGATACAGAACTTCTGGCATAACTATCACAGTTTCCGAAATGAAAAAAAAACAAACGATTTTTAACCCTACATAGCCAACCATATTTAATAATAAGTTTAATTTGAAGTCAATGTTCGTCGATTCGAAGAAAATTTTTTTAAGATCGATTTTAAAAGCCGGAAGTGTATAAAATGCGTTCAAAGAGAATACATATTTTTATTTTTTATTTATTAATATATTTTTTTTATTAAAATTCAGAAAACAAACAATGTTGAGTGTGTTGTTAATTTAATTTTGTTAAATAATTACCAGATCCTTAGTAAAGAGCGGCGCAAGCACTATAAAAATGACTTGCAAGCCATCGCTGTGCTTTCAAATACTGTCGCTCTTCTTTACTTTCACTACACAACAAGCACTGCAGTGAAGAAAGCTTTTGATATTCATACGATTACTGCACAAAACGACAATAGAACTTCAAGCACCAACACTGAAGTAGAACAACACTGAAGTAGAACAAGACTGAAGTGAACCACTAAAGTATGTAGAACATTTTCAAGCATACGGTGTTTTTTTTTTGACGACCGGAGTAGCTGATGTTTGTTTTTGGTATTTTGTATGGAATCTGGGCTGCATTTCAAGCATTTTAAGAACATTAATGTAAAAAAACGCAGGTTTAAAACATGTTTTTTCGATATTTTTTTAAGTCTGTTTTACTCGATGTGAAGTAGAAGTTCTGTTTCACTCGGTGTGAAGTAGAAGTTCTTTTTCACTCGGTGTGCTTGCTGTGATTTACCGTTACTTAACCTCATTATAGCTTTCTGTTTTGATGTTTTGCATCACAACAGAACACAAGCACTGTCGCTTCTGTAGCGAAAAGGTTTTCGAATGATGCAGTGCTTGCTTTGTTGCAGAATAGAACTATTGAGCATTTGAATTTGCTGTCACCGCGACACTGAACTACAGTACTTGACAATACTGTGCAGTAGTGAAGTGTGCCCAATAGAACCTTTTGTGCAGCTCTTTAATCCTTACTTCATGAGATCGAGCTGTATCACAACAATACTAATTGAAATAATGAACATTAGCTCAGCAGGGTTTAAGGGATTTCAGTCTCTCACCTGTGCACCAAAAAATTCCAGAATTAGAGTGTTCTGTCAGAGTTTTTATATTTAATTTATGTTTATTTATTTAAATATTTATTATATTTAACAGAATGTGGATTTAATCTTGGATTTAGTTTTAATCTTAAACCAATCTTAATTTCAGAGCATATAATTTTTTTGTTTTTTAATCTGTTCAAAATATCATTAATATATATCATTATACACTATCTGATCTAGTCTATCTAAATATATCTACTCAACTTGACATTTTTCCCATGGCCGATTACCGACACGAATGCTCCATCACTATGACACACCGTCCGATGTGTCAATATCGCAAGTAAGTATATCTGTGTCTGCATTTGGTGGTGGCAGATCTGCGCGTCGTCGTTTGCGCAGTCACCGACACTTGCTGCCGTTGGCCGCTGACTGAATTGTGCACAGCGAGTATATAACATAAAAATCACATTAAAGAGCAACGTTCTGCCCTCTTCTGGGGCTGCCCTGTCGCTGTCGCTGCCGCTGCCACCGCTGCCGCTGCACGCAAAAAGTCTCGCGGCGTAGGGGGAGAGAACAAATGTCAAACACATTCGGGCGCTGTGCGTTCGCTGTCGTAGCCTCTAACCTTTTCCCTCAAATATTATTCTTTCATAATTTTAATAGAGAGAAAAAAATCTATTCGAATTGCAACAACTTGTCCCAAGAAGTTGTTGTCGACAATTACGTATGCAAATATTTGTAGATGCCATCAGGACGCGGAACACTTCTATTCGGCGCTACTTGTGAAAGCATGGGAAATGTGTAAAATCGAATTGCGCCCTGTGAGCATCTGTGCGGGGTGATGGCGCTACGTTTCAGGGGTGGGCACTCGTAATTGATGTCAGTTCTGGGTGTTGTGTGCTTTTGGCAACCAACCCTTCACCAACGCTTGCCACCGCAGCGAATATTTATGCTGGTAATTAAATTGAAGTACATATGTAAAGAGCATTGTAAATGGATACATACACATGTACGTACACAATTCAATGCTTTTATATATCTGTGGTCAAAAGCACTAACCGCTTAAGTCGACTTAAGAAGAAATTGAGTTATGGATGCCACCACGTTCCCTTGACTTTGCTCTACGTTTGTGTAAAATCGGGGAGCTTCTAACTTTAAAATAAAAAAAGTTATTAATAAAAACCTATTCGCATTCCCATAGCGAACACACTACGCGCTAAAACTTTAAAGCGAGATTACTCGAAACAGCAATTTGCGACTTAGGCGGTTATTGCTTTTGACCACAGATATATGTAGATATGGATCATTAAGTTTATCTAAAGCGAATCACAAAGGCTTTGAATGCGAATCAAAAGATTTGCGAAATTCGGAAAAAGTTCTTTTGGAATGCCTTTTTTGGCAAATACTGTAGCTTCGTGAAATATCGATCTGGTTTGAAGAATATCAAACAAATCATGAAACTTTGTGCTCTACTTTTGGCATTTAAAATGACGGCAAACTAGCGATTTTCCTTGTCAGGAACAAATATTTTAATGTCTAATATATCACAACGCAGGATATAAGGTTCAAGTCTAAACTTAACCCTTCGCTGCATGGCATCGCATATGTGCAATGTTAACTTTTCATAGATTTGGAAACTATTCTATTCACCATAACTGGTAATATTTATTCCTCAGTGGTGTCTTTTATGTTAAATCATTTGATTACTAACGGAATTTCGCGATGAACTTTGAAAGGAATCGACAAAATAATAATTGCTTCGATTTGGTGAAATAAGTTTGGTTATTAACGGCGTTGGTGATATGGCGGTCGCCGTTGCTCAGCTGTTTAGTGCGTTGAATTACGAGTATACAGTGACGCCTGACCTCTGTTCGACTCCCCGTAGTAGCCAACACTAAAATATAGATAAAACCGACTTTCTTTTCGGCGGTAGCGTTCTCACCTGGATACGAAAAATATCCGCAAAACATCTTTCATAGATACAGGAATTCAACAAAATTTCATTTTTACCATTAGAACTTAACAAGCAACAAGAATTATATGACAAAAGTGTATTTTCCTCACGGAAATCATGCAAAAAAGGGTTAAACTTGCACTATAAGTAAAAAAAAACACGTATACTTTACTTGAAATTTTACTCATAGCTAAAAATATGAATTTTTGTTATATGCATAAATTTAGTCAAATTCTCGCAAAAGCATTGATGAGTTAATTAAAATTTATAAAATTAAATTTTCATTTATTTCCGCTCTCGATAGACCAGTGGGTAGTGCGCTGACCTCTCATACCGAGGCCCTAGGTTCGAATCCCAGCTCGAACTGGAGCAACGCTCATCTACTTCTCGGTCGCTATCCACATGAAGGAAATGAGAATTACAAGGCAAGGAGACAAGAATTCTTGGCAGGCAATGGCAGAAACTTGCAAGTGTGAAAGAAAAACTGCCAACGGCCGTTCAGATTTGGAGTCAAACTGTAAGTTGCCTCGGCCCTCCTCCCATTCGCTTCAAATGTGTGTTGTAACACATGTTGGAAAAAAAGAGTTGCACACACATTAAAAAAACGGGTGAAATATGTGCTATCACAATGGGATTTTCAGGCTTCCGAGTGTATCTAACCTACCTAACCTATTAGATTCGATGGGCTGTTAAGACAGTCATTCAGTTGAACATAGCTATTCATACGAGAAGCTTAAGACATAAGGTAACCTTTTGCATACTCAAGGTTCTGAATGCGGTTTAATGCCATCAAAAGTGGCTCTCAACCATAACAAACCTCAATGAAACTGTTGAAAACTTCTGAACCGTTGATCTCTACAAGCAGTCTACACCAGACCACCAAGATTTACCGACCATCGTAATTGTTCTAGAATTTTTACAAAATCGATACGAGAAACAAGTCCAAGATGGCCACAAGCACTGCTTGTCCGATTTAGCCAGTTTAGACTCTTGTTGCTCGGAAAAACTTTTTTATTAAAAAGGCAAAATATAATAATAATAAAAATAATAATAATAATAAAAAATAACAACTTATATTCATGCTGACTTTAGCTTATTTAGCTGAAGCTTATTAAGTACTTCCCCGACCGTTGTTTGGAAAGGATTTCTGGAAAACTTGCTTGCGCTAAGCAGAACAGAAAACTGTACTTCGTTTCATAAATAATTGTTCTGCTCTCTACGAAAGAAGCGAGACTCATTTCGACAGCTTCTTTTTGGACAATATAAATATTATTATTCATAGTAAGTCTCACTAAATTAGTGAAAAGCTCAACTGCTTTAGTAAGATAGAAGAAATGAGTCCGCATATCCCGACGGTGCTATAAACGGTATTAAACATTGGGTGGGTACACATTTACATTTACGTTTAAACGTAACTTACCTTTAGGCACAAATTCTTGAAGTCAATAAGCAAATCTAAACCCTGTTTTTGTTGTGATATTGATTACAAAATAAAAATGCCTAATAGTTCCAAACGTATCCAATTACTTTTCAGTCATATTCATATTTTTATTTTCAGGGCTTTCATATCTATAAAAGTTGAAGAGATGTACTACTCGTATTTATGTATATCCAACACAAATAGCATCTCGTGACATTTTTTCATAGTTTTACTATGTAAGTAATATTGTTTTGACCACTTTTTTCGTTTTCTAACCGGCAGGTAGTTTTTTCATTGTCTAAACGGCAGACAATGAAAAAACTGGTAATAGTTTTATTCTCTGGTGTTAGTTGAAACGGAAATCGAACTCACAAAAGTTTGGTTTCTGTTTTAATGCACTAAACACAACACGACAGGAAAATAAGGTGAGATATGATATTTAAATTTAATATTTTTTTTGCCTTGTTCACTTCTCTCGAGAGCACAAAGCCTCCACTAAACACTACCTTGTGTTAGTTACGTTAATCGGTTATGTTTTTCTGACAGGGTAGGTGATTGGCATGTTGCAGATTTTTGTTTAACCCTTTCCGACATGAAAATAATAGCCCGATGTATGAATTGTATGGGCTGTAGTCCAATATATTGGACATTGTGACTGAAGGGGTTGTACTACCTAATTGAATTCATTCAATAACCGTTTTTATGTTATGAATTACCAGAATGGGCCAGAAGACACGGCAAGGTAATTTTGCTCCATGATTGTCATGGAGCACCTGCACACAAAGCAAGACCGGTTCAGGATACAATCAAAGCACTTGGCTGGGAGCTGCTACCCCACCCGCCGTATTCACCAGATTTGGCTCCTTCCGACTACCATTTGTTTTAATCGATGGGACACGCATTGGCTGAGCATCACTTCGATTCCTAAGAGAAAGTAAAAAATTGGGTGTCTGATTGGTTTGCTTCAAAAGACAAACAATTATATTGGCGCGATGTCCACAAATTGCTTGAAAGATGGATAAAATGTGTGGCTAGCAATGGTCAATACTTTGAATAAAATGTTTTTACTTTCCCATTAAAAATTAGTGTTTTATTTTCGCAAAAAAAGGTTCACTTCATACTGATATACCTGGTACATGAATACATTTTTTTAGAGATTGAAGAAGACTGACTGGAACTGTGGAACAGCGGAAAAACTTTATTTATTTATTTATTTATTTATTTATTTATTTATTTATTAAAAAAAATTATTTATTTATTTATTCACTAGCTGACCCCGCAAAGTGCATATCGTACAACATTTGAATTAATTTAAGTCACCTGTTGTGGTCTAAACCTGAACTGACTAAAGACGAATCCAACAAACAAACTCATGCAAATTGGACGGTCCGTTTGAGCGTGATGCGCTTACACACATACATCCACTTTCTTTTATATATATAGATTATTATTAAATAACGATTATTAAATAACGTAACTTCACTACCACTTGTCGACCTGCCAAAAGTGCAGTCTTATTGTCGAAATGAAAAAAATTTGGGATTACGAAGCGAAAGTGCTGTCAGGTTATGAGAATGATTCGAAACTTCTTTTCCAGACCATCGAAATATAGGGTGTTTTTTTTAGAGGTTTGTTTTTCGAATAGAGATAAAACTGGCATTTTGTGGTCAAATCTGGCAACTCTAATGTCATTTATGTTCAGTTTGGTTTGCCATTTCATCATGAACAGGTTGACAAAAGAACAACGCTTGCATATCGTGCAAATTTATTTCGAAAATAATAGTTCAGTTCGCGAAGTTTACCGCAAGCTCCGTCCATTTTATGGTCGACATAATCGTCCATCAGAGCAATTAATTCGGTTAACCATGGGTCGTTTTCGCACTACGTTTACTCTATGTGATAATACGCATCCGCAGAGACGTCGAACAGTGCGCACCGAAGAAACAACTACCGCTGTAGAGCAAAATGTTGAAGAGGACCCGAATGAATCGATTCGCCACCGTGCACAGCAATTGGAGCTTTGTCCAAATTGGACCTGTAGAATTGGCTTTATTCGAGCCAGCCGCGGCGGCCACATGCCCCAAATCATATTTAAACATTAATGGCATAAAATTATCCTTCCAATAAAGCCAAATTGATGGACATTAAAACGATATTCTTGTGTTTTATTTCAATTCGAAGTTCTATACCTCTAAAAAAAACACCCTATAGTTATGCGGCGAAGTACTTGCGTTTAATTTTTATTTGTATCGTGAGTCCATATTGTGAGAACACATAACATGACTTCAGTGGCGCACACAGGGTTTCCATTTTTGGAAATGGGGGTTTGCCTACAACTTTGCCTGAACCGAATACTATTCGTAACCATATTTTGTTCCTGCACTTTTTATACTTGGGGGAGGTTTGAATACAGTGGTGGATTCAGGGGGTGTTTTGGGGGTTTAACCCCCCCCCCCGAAATATTAGGGATCGACATTAAAACTACATACAAATTAAAAGACAATTTATGAATATCAAAGCATTACTTTTTGAAACCCCCCCCCCCGAAATATTTTTCTGAATCCGACCCTGTTTGAATACCCCAAACCCTTCTTGTATGCGTCACTTCCACGGCCCAATAACGAGGCTAAGGATTCAGCTCGCTGCAACCACGTAAATCGCTGCACAAATGAAACCATTCTTGCAACTCACCTCAAATGAAACCACACACTGCCCAAACGGTGAAATTGTTACTCAATTTTATTCAATCTCAATGTGTACGAGAAACGCGAAGGCGTGTCGTCAACGCACATCAAGAACGCCGAAACAATTTACTAGCAATATTCATATTATGTATATTTCTTCCTCTTTACTTACACAAATTCATAAATAATTACATACATACAAACGAACGAAAATGCTTAATCGAATGCAAGCGAAAATGACTAACGGATTGCGAACAGAAAAGCGCCAAGGCTCAACACAAATCAACACAAATAAACTTAAATGCAACTATTCAAAGTCCACATCGATGCAAATTTGGTTTTTCGTTCATTTTGTGTTTGTGTCTCTCATTTAGTGAGTTGTTTTTTGCTGCAATTCGTTTGGCAAATTTTATTGCATTTTAATAACTTTTCTTGTGCACGGAACAGACTGTTGGCAGCTGACCACCGCTGACCACTGACCACAGCTTGCTTGTGTTTCGCTGTTTTGCTGTGATTATCTATAATTATTATGGTTTGTTGTATTTGTATGTATATTGCTGCATCCAGTCACTATTAACGCCTCTTGCTGGCGCTGTGCAATTTGCTGCGCTGCAACTGTTCAGCGTTCGCATTGCACACTAATTGCGGTACATTAATTACAGTGTGTGGGTGAGTATGTATTGGTTTGTTTTGTTGTTTTGATGTAAATTCGATTGCGAGAGGTTGTCGGTTTGTTCGAGACACAGTTATTTTACGTTAGTTTATATATGTGTGGGCTTGGGGCGCACGGCGAAAGCAGCGAAGTAGAGTGTGTAAAGTTGGGTGTCAGTGAAGGTTGAGTTCTCATTCAAAGTGACCAGAAAAATCAAAGTAAACTCACTTTACTTGCAGCACAGAGTGAAACAAAAGTGCAATGGGGGCATAATTTGATTGAATTAGGTACATGCGTACTGAACTTTAATTGTTTGGTACCTGAATACTGCCGAGAGCTGAGCAGAGCTGCGCAGAGCTCAGCAACTCGTTGGTATTAGAACAGTAAAGCGAACTGGAATTTTCATTAAATTTTGTTTGTTTTAAATTTTTATTCACAATAACGTTCACTTAGCGAAGAATCGTATGTAACTTAGAGTGCAACTAAACTGAACTATGCCGTAAATTCACTATATAAAAATTAGTAATTCATAAAAAATAAACATAACCGACCGGCCTAGTTGTAAACTTAAACAAGAAATAATACAAAAATCAAAAGGCAACTCCACAAAGTATCTACGTACGTACGTCGTAATTAAAACATATCTATGCATGTTTGTAAGTATGTGGTAGATTTCAAGAAATTTTACCATTTAAATATATAATAAATCAATTGCATTTAAATCGAGAAAACATTAACAAACATAATTACAAAATAGGTATCTAGGCAACACAATGCACGTCTGTGTGTGCGTCTGTGTGTGCTTGTGTGTTTGACTGAGTGTCGCGCATTATTGCAAATAAACGTACAATCGAATAGTGAAGCGGCTTCTTAATCGTAATTGAATTCATTTATATTTTACTTCATTAGTTGTATATGCATTAATTTAAATTGCGTTCGCTTCTTTTGGGGTTTTTGCGCTTTTCTCTTTTTTACTGTTTGCAAGCCATTTCCTTATCAATTAATATCTGGTTGGATAAACATGCACACATACATAAAACTTACAATTTAATTGAATTTATTTTGTGTAATCTTAATTTGTATTATTTCGTTTTTTCTGCGTGTGTGTGTTTGTGTGTTTGCAATATTTTGCACATTGTTGTTGTTGTTATTATGGTTGTTGTTCTTTACTTATATAAAAATGTGTAGTAAGTATTTATTATGTTGTTGTTGTTGCAGTTTCTTTTAAATGACTAAACAGTTAGCTACACAAAGTGAACTGAGGAGCGCGCTTTGAAGGTTAATGGAAAATGATGGATGGATGAGTGAATCGATTTGATTGATTTGATTGGCTTCAAGGAGCTTAAAATTGATTTGATCGAATTCATTTGAACAGTTAAGGGATTGTAAGGTGTGGCCAAAGATATGTTAGTCAGAAAAACATGAAATTAAATTTCTTCCATGTCTCACGAAGTGAACCAAGGAGCGCACTTTGAAGGTTAATGGAAAATTATGGATGGATGAGTGAATCAATTTGATTGGCTTGAAGGAGTTTAAAATTAATTTGGTCGAATTAATTTGAACAGTTAAGGGATTGCAAGATGTGGTTAAAGATATTTAAAGTCACAAAGACATTAAATTAACATTCAGCAGCTACGCTGATGGCCATGTTTCTCGGAGGCGAAGATGGAAGGACCAGGTTGAGAACGTTCTGTCATCTCTGGAGAAGGTTACCAGTTAGGAACAGTTACGTTAGTAAGTGAAGATCTTAAATACTGGATGACTTTTTAGTAGAAATTTGCAAATTTTGAAATTTTTTTTAGTTATTTTTGTCAAGTAGTAGTCATTTTCGTTGTAAGTTAGTTTGAAAAAAACTTTACGATGTACACAATCACTTTAAAAATTTTGCTAGGAACTATGAAAGTATTAAGGAAACAATGTATTGTCAATCAAAGAATAGTTTAAATGTAAAGAAATCAATGCTTTAACCCTTTCGGGACTACTGGTATAATACATCCCAACATCTTTTTAATGTCCCTCAAAACAATTATTCAGATCTTATGACCCACGCAAAATATTTATTCGAATTCTGTGTCACGGAATAAAAGGATGATTTCAGAGTTTGTGAGCATCCATCATCATTTTCTGACGCCAACTTTCATAGCATGGGAACATTTCTACTGAGAGTGTTTTGGATTTCAAAACTAAACTCCGTTCCGAAAGGGTTAAGTTAAAAAATTTACAAATTTCAAGAAAATTTTTATAATATTAGATTTAAAATGATAATTTTTATCTATAACACAATCGATTTAAGTATTTTTTGAACCGATTATTAAAACCTTTAGTTATTTAAAAACCCATTATGAATCTTCTTGCTCTAAATTTACTTAGGAAAACATGGAAATGTAGGTTAACAAATTTGAAATCGTTACAACATTTCATTAAAAGAAAATTTTAATCATATTAGATTTAAAATTTTAATTTGTATCTATTACACAATCGGTTCAATTATTTCTCCTTTAGTTTAAAGTTTACTTTAGTTTAAAACTCCAGTTTGTAGGTTAACAAAAATAAAAAAAAAAAATTTTTTTGAATTTAAACTTGAATTTGAATTACATTGTTTTGTAGACAACTAATTCTTGAACTATCAAAGAAGGACTAAGGACAAAGAAAACTAATTCTTGGACCATCAAAGTGTGATCCCTTTGCTCAGCACTTCGCTGCCAGTAATGAGGCCAAGCCATCCTATAAATAATTCTTGAACTATTAAAGTGTGATCCGTTTGAATTTGTATTTGAATTACATTGTTTCGAAGACAACTAATTCATAAACTATCGAAGAAGAACTAAGGATAAAGAAAACTAATTCTTGGACTATCAAAGTGTGATCCATGTGCTCAGCACTTCGCAGCCAGGAATGAGGCCAAGTCATTCTATAAATATGCCCCGAACAAGCCGTGTTATGGCATTCACACCATTTCTGAAGCATACTTCAGGGCTATTTGTTTCACTCTTATTGCACCTTGAAGCCTTTCAATTCGCCTTACAATCGCTCAATTAACTCTCCAAATTGAAACTATAGACATGAGTGGAAAAGCATAGAAAAGTATTTGGGGATGTTAAGTAATGTTTGCATGAGTCCAGCAAGAGCTGTTGTGGGTATTTGAAGCATGCGCCAAAAATTTTAACAGCTTAAAGATTCTCCCACCGCGGTTATTTGTTTAACGTTACTTTACACTTTCAATAATTTATTGACTGTTTTGGACTTTTGTTACAGCGTGTGTCTATTTTTTTTTTCATTTTTCATTACAACATATTCATTGCTATTTTTTTTCAGTTAAGCCCCGAATTAACAACTTTTAATTGTAAATTGTTTGCTTGCCATTTCAGAAATTCTTCTTTGTTCGTTACAATTGTTTGTGTTCGCAACTAGATTTTGTTTCTCTTAACTTTGTTAGATTTTGTTCTTATTGTTTTTTTGTTGTTGTGGTAATGTATGCAATCATGCAACAGCCAAAACATTTGCCTTTTCTGCATTTGCATTTACACATTTTAAGAATTTACTGGTAGTTACGTTTGCTGCGTTTCGCTTCACATTGCGTTTAGGTTTCTTACTGCATTTATGTCTTAGTTGTATGTACAGGAACTTAAATTACCTAAACATTACAAATACAAATACAAATACAAATACAAATACCACACACAATACGCAATACACATTCAGAATGGGGGGAATATCAATACAAATACAGTAGAAATTGTATGCTTTGCTGTGTGACTGCTGCGAGCATTGTTGTTGCAACCATTTTGCACCGAGATGTGTGCGTGTGTGTGTGTGTGTTGGTTTATATGTGTATAAATTATTTGCATCTAACATTTTAGTTGTAATTTGATTAGACAATTAGTACGTCGCAATTTTCTGTTTTTCCTTTTTAGTTTTTTTTCGCTTTATGTTTATTTTTATTTTTTTTTTGCAATTTGTATTTGTTTTTTGTTGCGATAATTTTAGCATTACAATTAATATTTTTTGCTTATGAAATAAATATTTACGCGATAGTTTTTTAGTATTATTTCTAACTTTATTAACTTTGCTGCTGCTGCTTTATTTTTTTAGGGAGTAATGCATGTTAAGTATATGAGAGCGATGAGAAACTTGTTCAACTACTTTGCTAATTCTTTTCATATTTTAAGTGTTTAAATTTGTAATTAAGTTAAGTTTAATTGTAATTTGGATATCATAGTTTCATATTTAATTTATTTAATTTCATAAACGGTCCTCGTCGACTGCAGCAGTGCCGGTCTCTCTCTCTCTCTTTACATACACAACTGCAATGGGATTTTCATGTACAATACAAGTGCGGAATTCAGCTATTCAATCGATTGCTTTGCTGCGCGTTTAATTGAAATTTACGTATAGTAAACTTCAGGGCGCGCAGCGTGTTTGAACGTGGACGTGTCGCTGCGAACTACTGTAATCACAACTGACTGACTCATTTGTTCGATGCTGTACAAACTATTTGTGTTGGACAACCGCAGAGTGAAAGACAATTTTAGTATTTAGGTACAAAGTTTTGTTACAGTGGCGCACACAGGATTTCATTTGGGGGAGTCGGCTGCTGTATAAAACTGTTTGCATTTGAAATCATATTTGCAACCCAATTCTTTTGTAGCAAACAGACATTAAGGGGTTGGAGCCCAAAATCCTCTTGCGTGCACCCGTGTTGTGTTTTGCTGTGTTTATAAGTTTAAAGTGGCAATGTGAATTTATAAATAAACAAATACTTTAAATACATTCAAAACAAGAACAAATATTAATGAGGTTTTCATAAATTAAACAAGTTGACAACATGTGGGCGTCAGGCAGACAAATTTGCTTTGAAAGAGATGAATTTAAAATGTTTTCACCTGCTTTTACAATATTTTGCTAAATCAAAAGTGAACAAACGATCATTTGTGGTTGGTAATAGATGCAATCATGAGTCGTTTGGGATTTTTAAAAATACAAAATGAGAATTATATAATAAGCAATAAGGCTCTGAAGGAACCCAGATACCATTTTACTACTAAAACTTTAATTTAACAACAAAAACTTCCAATATTGTAGAAAACATTTGCCCACTTGCTCATTGTAATCATTTCATTAACTTAACACAGAATCAACAGTCATAATTTATCATTTATAAAACTTTTATACAACGAACCAACTAAAGAAACAAAACATTCTGAATCTTATTTTACTGATTTTACTCAAGAAACATTTCTTTGCCACTGATATCTCGCTGATCTAATACCACATTTCCTTTCTATACATTAGTCACACCACTCAAACAACACAAAACTTTGTACAAAAATCTTCCCTTCCACCCTCAGTTCCATCTTCACTTCACTATTAGTCCATGCAGCGCTTTCTATGAGCTCTTGTGCTCTTACAATAGTCATGGCCCGTGTTTTTGCCTATTTTGTTCACTGAAATTCCGCCGTCATTTCAGTTTTGATATTCGCCAAATGTTAGTAGGTCGTGAATCCCATTGCGCTGGCACTGCTGTTGTCCAAAGGTCACTGGTGCATTTTGGTGGTGTGATGCCCCATGCTCAAGCCCAGGTTCATGTGATGAGTATTGTGATGCTGCTGCGCCGCCTGGGCGTGGTTGTGATTGCTGTTCGAACTGCTGTTGTTGTTCTGCTGGTTGGCTTGGCGTTGGGAGTTCTTCTTGTTCTTCATGCGGCGATTTTGGAACCAAATTTTCACCTGCAATGGCAACACGAGAAAAGCTCATTAGTCGACTGGAAAATTCGGTGGTAAGCTTTGAATGCTACCTACCTGCCGTTCGGTTAATTGCAAATTTCTGGCCAACTCCCAGCGTTTCTGCTTCGATACGTAGGCATTGAAGAGGAACTCCTTTTCCAGTTCGAGCGTCTGAAATTTGGAGTATGGCTTGCGCTTTTTTCGCACCGACACCTGTCCGGTCCACTCGTGCAGGGCGTTGGTGGGCGTGCACGGTCCAACCGTGCCCACAGGAATACCACCCGAACCGCCTGTAATTATATATACAAACAATGTTATCATTACTCATACTCAAATTATTATTTTTTCATATTTTTTCAATTGACTTTTTAATGTGTAAGACGCTACAAATAAATTTGTGCCCACCCTGTCAGCTATCAATTTCACGTCTTGCCATTTAAATATCGACTACAGCTCAGTTTGGAGCCGCTGCCAAACCGATTTGTCAGCCAATTATGCAAATTCAATTGACAGTTATGAGCAAAGCAACAACAATAAATAACTGCAGCCAACACTGTGCCACCCATGCGAAAGCCAGTCACGATATTAATTCATTATCTTCATCATAAACTATAAACAAAAACAAAAAATACTATTAAAATAATTGAATAGCTCATTCAAAACACGAATGCTTAATAAATGAAAAAAAAATAAATGAGGAGTAGACTGATGAAGAATTAACAAGAAGGCGTTGATGTATAAATTATGGAACTAATTAAATTTGATTAATTCAGTAGTTTCATTGTTGCAAATGTGTTAACGGTGATATGAGCACGAAACCTTTTCAACTGAAATTTTCCATAAATATTTATACTACACTTTGAAAATGAAAATCAAACAACAAAGGTGTAGGCAAAGTTCTACGAGTCTGGGAATTCGCCAAGCTTCTCTCGCTCATTAACCCATCAGAAGCCCTCAGATTTTAAAGCAACCCATCACACTTCAATTTCTCACTGAAAACTATTCTGGTTAGTTACATCACATCGACCCACACTGACTGCAATTCTTCTTCCTGGCAACTATGTCTACCAACACTGCTTCAATTGTGTCTTGTGTCAATATAATTCAATTACATTTTCAATAACCACTCAAGTGCGAGTCACTTAAGTGTCTATCAATTAGTGCGCTGCAGCGACCTTTGCTTTGTAGTTACCTGTACTTGAGTAGGCCTCACTCGGATACGCTCGCAGTCCGCCGGGCGATGAATATGTTGGCGTTTCGTAGCTCGACTGGGATGTACCCTCCACCGATTGGCGCGCCGCAGCCGCTGCACTAACGCTGGCGTGTCGCTCATCACTTGCACTCATGTACGCCGCGGCGGCTGCTGTTGGCTGCTCGCGGTAATTCCAATATGGCTGCAAGCGAAAGCAAATAAACGAGGCAAGTTTAAAAATACATTCACCATAAATTTGAAGGCATATTCTATTTTTGATTGCGCACGTCAACGCTGCGTGCGTCCGATTGGTTGGCTCACCTGAAATTGCGTTTCCGGATAGCCGTAGAACACTGGTTTTCGATCTCGATCTAAGTAGTATTGCGACGCGTGATGGTACTGCGCCGAACTGAAGCCATCGCCATCGTAAGCCCATGGATGCGGATGTCGCTTGACAGCCGCCGTTGCATCAGCTTCGAAGCCTGGCCGGATCGCGGGTATATGCAG
Organism: Melieria omissa; assembly: GCA_963971225.1. Lineage (NCBI taxonomy): Eukaryota > Metazoa > Arthropoda > Insecta > Diptera > Ulidiidae > Melieria > Melieria omissa. The sequence continues at coordinate 4,906,065 of OZ020267.1, forward strand.
AGGAGCTAGTGACAGGGACATGTCTGAAATAAAAAAAGCAAAAAAAAATTACATTAATTTAAATGAAAAACATGTGAAGAATGTATTTTTATATGTTAAATGTAAAGAAAAGGTTAAGGTTTAAATTTGATTTCCAAAAAATTATGGGCAGTTACTAGTGTCCGACTGAATATTTGGTTTCGGTTCGGCCCAAAAAAGTGTTTTCGGTTTCAGTTTCGGAAAAAAAATGCCCGAACGGCCGGAACCGAAACATTCTAGAATATTTTTTACATTTTACTAAATAAACTACATTTTTAGACTAAAATATAAAATTATTTAATTTTGAATATTTGCGAGTAAGGTACAAAAGGGTAATTTTTTCATGATTATGTTTTTAAAAATTAATGAATTTTTCTTATTAATAAGTATTTATTAATTTGTTATGGTATGTTTGTTCTTTATTTACCTAAAGTAAAATTCGTTTGTTGAAAAATTTTGATTTTGTTGTTTGATGTGATGATATTTATTTCAATTAGAAAGTTTCGGGTTCGGTTTCGGCCGAATATAAAAAAAACCTAAATTCGGTTTCGGTCTAAAAAGTGGTTTCAGTCGGACACTAGTAGCAACTTAACTTTTTCTTGATATTTTCTATGTTTCAAAATATTTTTTCAGCCTCTTGAAGGGACATTAGAAAGTCAAGTGATGGTTTTTCATTTTGAATATTTGTATTTTCTTTACTATTTCTATCAACTTTTGCTTTGGTTACTGTTATTTTTTGTTATTGTGGAAAATTGTATATTTATTTAAAAATTTATTTTGAAAAAAATTAGCCAAATCCGATGTGTACTTTTCAAAATATCAGTGAATGTGATATGTAGTATTTGTAGGTATGGAAAACTTGGAGTCTTTCTAGTATACAAGGATTTTTTGGATATAGGTAGGTTTCGCTTCATTTTAACAAGTCATACTGAATTTTTCAAAATTTTTCATCTGACAAAAGAATACTGCAGTTTCACACCTAACAGAAAAATGTAATAGCCATCAGAACAAATACAAAAAATAAATCGTTTTGTAATCCTAAACTTAACCATTCATTCTATTTTTAAGTCTCGGACCAGCCTTTGGAAAATAACTAAATTAATTATTTTTGTTTAATTATGTTTATGTTTTATTAATTCTTGGGAACCCATCGCTTTGTATATAAGATCGTTGCAAGACAAGCATTCTTATTTTCTGATATTAATTCTTTACTTACTACATTAAAGTTTGTTCAAGAAAAGTGTTCCAAATTCATATGCAACTCTTGGCTACAAATCTTTTCTCAGCCAAAAAATTGCCTATCTATTTTTTTCAGGCACTTTCAAGTAGTGAACTCTGTAGAATCTGTTTTTTGCTAAGTTTGACTGTTGGTTTTCTTCTGCTGAAATCTATGCGACAACTAGGATTTGCTCAATATTCAATTTGGAGTTCCATTTAAAATTCTGTACTTTCCAAAAGTGTGGTCTTCTTGGACTCAACCGAACCAAAATTTATTATAATTGAGAAAAACCTAGTGAGGACGCACTAGTGCCGGCATCTTCTTGGAGAAGTAGAAGTATTACTTCGAAATTGAACGAAGAATACAGTAAAGCTTGGCAATCTAAATTACTAATTACACTGTGTGTGAAATTTACCCTCAAAAATTGCAACATGGGGGGGACCTACTGACCTTTCTAACATATAGGTATACTGAGTTGAGATCCACCAGCTGTTCACAAAAAAAATATTCAGAAAAACAAAAGTATACATTTTTATATTTCATTGTAAAGGCTACAATATGGCAGCAAACTTATTGTACTAAGGGTACTGGATTTTTTCGAGAAAAAAATCCGTTAAAAAAAATGTGATAAAAAAATGTTTTTTCGCTTAAAAATTTTTATTAGTACATCTTACGTATCTAATTTTGCACATCAGAAGAAAGACATGAAAAATACCTTTCGTTTGATACCCATATCGTGTAAATCAGTTGGAGATTAATTGAGTTTTTTTGATAAGAACTTTGAACTTTGAAGCCGAGCCGCACCTTTTATGGGCGGTTCCCAGGCAAAATGTTTAAAATTTAATTTTGTTAGATGCAGGAGCCAACTCTCTATATAAAAGCATACTCATTTATTTTTTTCACGAGGGTTCGCTATACTATTTTTATGCCTCGACGAAAGTGGGGTTTTTGGGACATTTTTGTCGCAAACACAGTTTGAATGTATTTTTTTTTTTGGATTGGTGACTCAAGCAAATTTGTTGGTCGTTACAATATCTACAAACTTGCCGAAGACAGTAAAGCGATATTCGGAACGATTTAGGACCTATTATCATTTAAACGTCCCAAAACTTAAGCGACGAACTCGACTAAAATGAGCAAACTTCAAAGTTGGATTTCTCTTAAACTAGAGCCAATCCAGCCAAACACCTGGTTGATCTCAACTCAGTAGAAAGACCTATAGAAAAGTCACTCAGTAGGTCTCCCATGTTGCTATTTTCGACTTGCACAGTGTTATTAATTTTATCTTATAAAACGTCCTATGTGCATGGTTTTGCATAAAAACTAAAAGATATAACTACGTGCTCACGCGATTCTCTTGATTTAAGGAAATATGAGTAGATGTATTATTTTTTTTTACAAAATAAGTCCTATAATTTTATTTCGTTGCATGTTTTCTGTTTATGTGCCAGTTTCTATTTTTTATTTAAAAGAACATTAATTTTTAGTTTTCCATGCGGTATTTGCAGGTCGACGACGAAGAGGCAGACCGTGTCTCTGGTGGATGGACCAAGTTGAGGAGGCCCTATAATCTCTTGATGTGACCAACTGGAGTAGGCGCGCACAAAGCAGATGCGTCTGAAGAGAGCTTTTGCGGCGGACTAAACCCCGGAAAAGGATGGTAAGGGCTAGTCAAGTCAATAATTTTTCGTCACCTTATTTCTAAATACTGGATTTTGGTATGAAAAGTTATATGATTTGAGAAGCATGGTCACCGGGTTATTGCGGTTTCAATTGAATACGTGTGATCGCATATTTTTTTTTTCCTGGTTTACTCCTCTCCAGCCTCCAGCAGACTATGCCCTGTGTTGGTTACGTTAATCGCACATAATTATTCAATAATTTTAGTGAAGTTTACAAAAACGTTTTTCCAACCCTCATATAAGAAATAATCGAAAGAGGTCACTGCAAACATAGCCTCAGATGGGTACTTTTGATAATATTGTCTATATTCATAGACTGTACTGCTACCAGAATTTTAATTATTTTCATTTAGAGGGCTCAGGTCCCTCCTGTCACATAATTATGCAAAAATTTCGTCACCAGAAACACTTATTGCCTTAGCCCATTAACTGAAGAGATTTAGAAAGTCAGGAAATAATATCCGAGCCCATGATACAATTAACAAATTTGGCGCAAGAGAAATGAGATTTGTAGTCAAATGTTCTCATTAAACATGGATCAATTTAGGACCAAAAATAGAACGGCAGGGTACCACAAGTTCCAAAAACTAATTTTTGAAATCAAAACTTTGCTAAAAAAAAGTTGCCTGTTTTAATTTCTTTAATTTATATTCAATAGAACATCGATAACAATATTTATTGTTTCGCCGATGTTATCTTGAATGCTAACGAAAAAAATATATCGCCAGGGTATCACAAATATTAAAAAGTTCATTTCTGAAACCGAAAATTTGCTAAAAACCAATAGTTTCATATGCCTGTTTCAATGGTTTTTATTTTTATATTTTATTTAAATAAAACAACGCTCACAATATTTATTTATGTTATGCCGATTTTATCTTGAATGCTAAGAAAAATTCTGAAAACGCAAATTCTACCTGTCTAGGTGTACAGTTGACTTACGTTAACGATGAATTTTGGAGAAGGTTCAATTCAAATATGTTTGTCATTCAAATATATTTGTGATCGCTGGCGGACAAAGCTTATATGCCGCCCGAGGCAAATCGCCTCCCACCCCTAAATTTTTTTCGAGATTTTTTTTATTTAAATTCATACAAAAGTTATCAATAACTGATTTTCAATTCAATTTTTTCATACAAATCGATAGATATTCAATAAAATAATGAACTTTTGGAAATATAATTATGAACTACTAAACTAATTAAAGACAATAATTTTCCGAAATTTGGCGTCCTTTTCAAATATTATTATTTTATTGTTTGCCTCATAAGCCTCTTGCTTTGACCGTCACCGTTTGTGATGCATTTGTCCAATCAATTCGAAACAGTTTGACAATTTAGCATGCAAGCTATTAGCAATTAAAAAATTATTTGTGTTCCTTAGATCTAATATAACTCGCACACGCACTACAAAAGTGACATAACTCAAAATTTTTTATTTTTCAGTAAACGTAAAAAACTGTTTTTAAACTAAATAAAAATTTTTTTTAAATAACGTATAGACTGTTCAGTAGAAAATCCCTAGAGATTGTGCTTTAGAATAAGTTGCAAGAATTTTTTTTATTTTACACGAGAAAATCCAAAATTTGGAGTTGTGACTGTTTTGATGATATTTTAATTCAACAATTACGGAATTATTTTAAGTTATGTCACTTTTGCTTAATTTTATATTATAAATGACAGTTTAAAAATCGAAAGGAAAATTTTGAAAATTTGAAATTAATTTCTTTATTTAAAAATATATACTAAAATTGTCAGGACTTTGCTTGAAATTAACTTCAACAATAATGTATTTCGTCAAAAGTGTCACAATTTGAATTAGGACTCTTTTGCATTGAGCAGCCGCGATCAAATAGCATCAAACTTGTCGGCATGAAGAGAGACCTAACTGTATGCGGGCAACAGTTAACAACAACAAAATATACTGAGCATTTGCTTATTGGTAGATAGATAGGACAGTATTAACACATAAACCCGAAAATTAAAAATTTTGAGTTGCGTCACTTTTGTAGTCCGTGGGCGAACTGTTATTTCGTAAAAAAAAGGAGTAGTAGTAGTTTTCGGGCCTCATTCTGGAAACGCAAAACAACTATTGGATTTTGGGTTTCATTGTTTCGTTATGTCAAGTAGTAAAAATTTTTTGAAAAAATTCATTATCAATAAATTCGATTGCGCACAAAATGTTAGTTAAATCAAGTGTCATTTTTTTTAACTATCCTCGCAAATATTTTTAAGATGGTATTAAATACTTTTGAACTTGGTTTCAAACATTCAGGTCAAAGAGCAAAAATTTTTGAAAAAATTCATTATCAATAAATTCGATTGCGCACAAAATGTTTTCAAAGCTTCCGTAGTTAAAAACAACAAGAATTTTTTAACTATTCTCGCAAAGTAATATTTTTAAGATGGTATTAAATACTTTTTAACTTAGTTTCAAACATGAGTTCCCAAACACCCTTATGGACTCACTTGAAGTCGTTGCTTCATGAATCACCAATTCCTATTATTTCTATTAATTCTAATATTTTAACATGTTGTCATAAATCAAGGAGCCTAATTGTATACAAATTTAATTACTTTTGAACCATTTTCTGTTGTAAAAAATTAACTTTTCCACCGGCAATAATTAAAAATAGTTTTCAGTTTTGAGATTTTTCTCCTCAACCAAATCTGCATGTCTACTCAGATCTGCCGTGTGTGCAAAATATTTATGAAATTGTTTCGGAAAACTTATTGCAATAAGTGCACAGAGACTGGACTACAAAAGCAGTGGCACTCACCTGGTGGCTGGGAGCTAACACTGGAGGGGGAGACACTCGCCGTTGTCGGCGCGACGATCTGTGTTTGGCCGGACGCCACTGCTGTGTTTTGCTGCTGTTGTTGTTGTTGCTGCTGCTGCTGTTGCTGTTGAAGACTCGTCGGCGCACCAGTGGGCACACCGTTCGCCTGCTGCTGCTGTTGTTGTTGTTGTTGCTGCTGGTGATGAGGTGATGTGAGATGTTGTTGTTGTTGTTGCTGCTGCTGCTGCTGCTGTGACTGAGAGGGTGGCCCAGAAGGAGTCTGGGATGGACTATGCCCGCCAACTGCAGTTGTGGTGAGCTGTTGCTGCTGCTGTGGGGGCAGGTGATGCTGCTGCTGCTGTTGCTGTTGTTGCTGCTGCTGCTGCTGCTGCTGCTGTTGCACGGAGACAATTGGCACTGGTGGGGGATCTTCATACATAACCGCATGTGTTGGCGTGGAATGTGAGGTCGGCGTCGTTTGTTGTTGTTGTTGTTGGAGAACAGACACCGATGCGAGGGAGGCGGACGCCGAGACGGCAGAGTGTTGCAGGTGATGATGTTGCAGGTGGTGTGGGTGGTGCGGGTGATGATGCAGTTGGTTGTGGGTGGTGGCGGCGACGGTGGGTTGATTGATGGCGGATGGATGTGGAGCGTGATGATGTGGCCCCCACCAAGCCCCGGCAGCGGCGTGCGACCCGACTGCCGAGACATCGTGGGGGTCGTAGAGAGCGCACGCCAGCGGGATGGTTGGGGTTTGGGGGAGGGGTGGAATAATTACGGTTATTTTGAACGCGTTTCAACGAAAGGCAGCAGAAAGAAACGGCGGCGGCGCGCGACAATCGGCGATGGGGACGACGGCGTGTGAGCGGGCAGCGATTGTGCGAGACCGATCACCACAGTGTTTGATAGGATGAGGTGATGTTGTTGTTGCCAGCGTATTGTTGGTGCCCAGTATTTCAAGTTGAATGTTTTTTTTTTTGTTTCAATTTATTTGACGGATTTTTAGTTTAGTTCGAATTGCATTAATGCAGTTTTTTGCGGTTTTTTAATTGACCGGCACCGCAGAGAGCCGCGGAGCACCGGAGAGTCAGAGAGCGTGTGCACAAGTGAGTGGAATTTCGGTGTTCACAAGTTGTTATTGGGGGTGTTGTTGTTATTGTTGTTGGGTACGCGTATATGTACACGCAACATGGACACACACACCCACACGCGCAAGCAGGCGCAATTTAGCACAGCGAAGAGAAAATGGCAAAGAGCGCGGTGTGCCGTGTTGTTGGACCCGGGGAGGGGTGGCGCACGACGAGAGCGTGTTTGCGGCGTTCAAGAGCGTGTTTTGGGTTAAAGCGAATCGCGTTGGTGTTGGCGCGATGCGGCGCACGAATTTGACAATTTGGCGATTTGCGAATTTCCAATCGAATGCAAAAGTGCAGCGACAAGAGGCCGGAACGCAGCGTTGTCGCAATGCAGGTGACGGAACAGATGATTCCGGTGACAGCGGTGGTTGCGGCCGCAATGAAGATTCGTTTTGGGTCGCGGGGGTTGCAAGTGGGAGTTGAGTGGTGGCACAGGGTGTTGATTCACACAATTTGCAGTTTTTTGAGGGTTTTGTTTTTGTATTAACACAATGCCATCATTTTGTTGTTATTGTTTTTAATTGTTATAATTTATTAGACAAGTGTGAGATGCGCGTTGACGTTTCAATGAATGTTTATTTCAAAGATTGTAATTGTTCCAATGAATTTGTTATTCAAATTGTTTGTATTTTTTGATTTATCATTTTTTTCCAAAAACGTGTCGATGTGTGATTTTTATGCAAAAATAGTTAATAGCGCGCGATAAAGTTTTTTTTACGTCATTTAATGGGTAATTTTATTGTTATTATTGTGCGGTCGTTGTTGATGTTTGCCGATGTGATGGTGGTTGTTGTTGTTGTTGTTGATGTGGTGGTGGAGTATGTAGCAACAAATTTTTTTTATGATGGGGGTATTCCGAAATGGTGCACACGACGATGACAAACGCGTGCGGCGTTCACGAAGTATGGACAAAACAAAAAACAACAAATTAATAAAAACGTTTTACAGTGCGTGCGGTTGTGTACGAATTGTACGCATTGTCGTTTTTATTGTTGTTGTTGTTGATAATAAAATTTCATTTTACGATCAAAACAAATTTTTTAATTGTTTTTTTTTTCGAGCAAAGTATTTGTCGGTGATTTTCGATTTGGTTTTTAATGTTTGCAATTTTACAGAAGTTGTTGGTAGTTGTTGTTGTTGTTTTTGTTAAGGTTGCAGACGCACGTTGTAAATTGTTTGACGATTTTGTTATTGTTGTTGTTGAATTATTTGTTACGACCGAATTTGTACGTGGGAATATTTTTTCGGGATGCGGGATTTTGGGAATCAGTTGGCAGCAGTGTTGTTGTTGTTGTAGTTGTGGCAAAGTTGACAAATGTAATGTAGAAAAGCAGATTGTTTAGTGTCTTTGTTTATATGAATATTTGATTTATAAAATATTTTCTTATATATCGCTTGAAAATGCTTGAAAAACACTTGTAGTACGTTTTTCTTGAATGACTGTCGAGTATGTTTTTAAATTTTCACCCAAATGCCTTGTTACACTAACACTAAAAATTTGTCATACAGTTATGTGAATTTTTTCAAACTTTGATTAGACAACGTATTCCAGCAGTTTTGAATACTAAATTTTCCAACGTCACTCGTTCGATTCAATTCGTTTTCAATTAGTCGCCGGTCGCGAGTTTTGCACAGCTCGGCCTCGTTTCTTATTGGAAACAATCGAACAGGCCGCATTCAGTTCATTGCAGATAATCGACGTTGCGCTCCAGCAAATCGCCCGACTGCGCACTGCCCACACACTGAAACGAACGTGCAATATTTTACTCCAATTGTTTTCGTTCTTTTTCATAAATTGCTCGCTTTTCTGGTTTCTTGCAATAAATTTTCAGATTTTATTTGTATTTTTAGCTTTTGTGTGCCTTGTCGATGCTGTTATTAAAGTTGTTGTTGTTGTTGTGCTGATGTTGCTGATCGTCGTCAACGTTGCTGATTTGCCATTTTAGACAGTAAACGCTGACTGGCGGCATATTTGCTGCTGCTGTGAACCATCCATGAAAAGCGCAGCCCATCACTTTCAGATATAAATTAGCAAAGCGAAACAGCGGCGCACCGCGCAGCGAGAGGGACGCACGAACGCATGGGCGGCCGTATTCGAAACCGATTTTTGAATTTGACAGTTTAGCACACAGTCAACGTTCGCCCGCGCACGTCTTACAAGACGACGAGAAGCCTTCAAACAAATAAGTGAATAACAACAAAACACAACACAAAGAACGTTGACGGCTGAGAAGTGGAGCTGGAGAAATTCGAGTGCGCGCCGTAGGCCGCCTTGTCGTGTTTGTTGGCTGGCTGGTGTAACGGTGCGTTGTTTTGTTCGTTTGGGCCGTTCGCGTGTGCCGTGTCTGCCGTGTGCCTTGTACCGTACGATGCGGAGTACAAATCTACACTGAAAACAGAGATTCTTTTGTCAACACACGGCACAACGCAACGCAACGCTGCGCAACACACAGTCGAAAGGCCAGCGAAACGTCTTCATACCCCGCTGGCCGTGGCGCGGCGTATGCGCCGCCTAAGCGCCTTGCACGCCGCACACCACACACAGCACACACACTCGAGCAGCAGCGGGAGCGCGAGCAACACGCCAGGCAGCTTGTCGACAGCGGGGAGCGTCGCCAAGATGTGTACAAAAGCGGCAAGGAAACGCAAGCAGTCTTTGCCTTTGGCTCGCTGGGGAGAGCACAACTAAGTGTGAGCATGGGCGCGTGTCGGTGTGTGCGTGTGTGTGTGTGCGCGCCTTAGTATCGGTGTGGGTGCGCGCACTGCAAGCGCACAAGTGACTTTTTGATAGCGCGCGCTCACAATGTGCTGCGCTCAGAGCCACGAACCACCCTTGCCCCCCAACCCCCTTCCAAACTACAGCGAACGCCCACACAACGGCCGCACTGAAGGTGGTGGTTGACTTGGCTGCGTTGAGCGCAACGCACTGGCCAAGAGCGCCCAACCGTGCGAGTCAGAAGCGGAGCATATTTTCACATTGGCGCCGCGAGATACTCGATTCTCTTTTTCACAATAGCCACACGTACTTTGTGTACATACACAGCGTGTACGAATAGGCGCTACGCGAGTGTGCGTGCGTGTCTGTGCAACTGCGTGTATCCATTGGATACTGTGTGGGGCGGCCAGAGTGCACTCGAAAGCGTGTCTCTTGAAGTTGGGCGCAATGAGAGTGTTGGGTGCCTGGGTGCTTCAGGCTTCAGCAATGTGACAGCTTACATATAACTTATGTCAGAGCGAATTGTGGATTCCTCTAGTGGGGTTTTGCGGTGCCAGGCCACAAAGTTTGGGTCACGCAGACCCTTAAATGAACTTTTTGAGGAGGCTTTTATGATTATAAAAGTGACAAATTTATTGATGGCATTTCAATTGTGATACCCTTGAACTGAATGTATCCAATCATTATGTTTTGAATGAGCTGAGCAGAACAACCAGGTAAAGAGAATCAATTATAAATCGAGTCTTCTTCAAAGTTCTTTAGTGTTGAATAGATTTAAATTTGGCCCAGTTAGTTTAAGGCTCAAACGATTTCTCAACATTGTGAGATGGAAATCTTCCAAGGACAACAACGTATGGGTTTTTGCAAAACGGAATACGCTAAAAACGCTTCTCTTGCTAGGACGCTCTCAAAACTTAATCGCATTTCACACCTAGATCTCTCTCTTCCTATAGTAATAGTCTTAAGAATTATTGTTGAATTTTTTAATTGAACTTTATTATGTTGTAATATTCTAGTTTTGTCGTTGGTCTGTTAAAATTTCTTTTTTGTTTGACTGGATTATATATAAATAAATAAATTCAGTTGTATCACTCTAGAGAACATGAGAGTCATTTTCATAGATAAACTGAAATTGCTGATTACACTGTACAACAGCATTTCTGCAACAGAGTAACGACCGTATAGTCCTGATAGAGGACGTCGTACTGATCATTTTTGCAGAACAAAGTAATAGTCCAGCACGTCTGAGTTTTTTGTAATTTGCACATAAAGGTTAAAGGGGTATCTATAGACTTTTACACGGAAAGTATAAAAACTAGAAGAGCTAGAGCTTTGATGTATAAGGCAAAGTTGTTCGCAATAAAAATGTGAATATTTTTATGTACAAATGAAACCCCTCCCCCTTTCTTACCCCCCCTTTTTCACGATTTTCAGAAAAATGTTTCATAAAAAGCTTGTATTGAGTAAAATATTGAAAAAAATACCATATTGTCTTTTGGGAAAATATTCCCCATTACAAAATGGGAGGGGTCTTCAAACACCAAAACTTTCTCAAAACTTCCCCCAAGAAAATAAAAAGCCTTAAACACGAAACCTTCATTAAATAATCTTTTCATAAATTGCTTATTATGCTTGAGATGTTGAGAAAAATGTTGAATATTGAAAAAAAAAACTATTTCCCATTGAATAATAGTTCAGGTGGTCTCCAAACAAGAAGTCCTCTCTTAATAAAATAAACAATTTTTATGATTTCAAAAAGACGCTTTCGCAATGTCCTTTTGGTCTAAGAAGACTTTGCTGTAGTATTTCTACTAATAATTTATGGTTTACCGTAGCAATACTTGAAGCTGACAAATTACTCAATTTTTCAGAGAAACATAACACACAGTTTGTAGTTTACAACTAAATAACCCAATCATTCAAAAGTTCTGACTAAAAATTGAGTAAATCAAATTTATGAAAAAGAATGTAAGTAAAAAGAAACTATTCCAAAACAACTGGATGATTGAATCTAAAATCAGTCAGTATTACTTCTTCAGTGACACTAAACATTCAGAACAATTTTCTCAAAACCTTTTTCAGTATTTCATGACTACATCAGTTTAGTTTCAAATGTTACAACAAATTTATTTATATTTTCGAACAGTAATTAGTTACGAACTATGGCTCAACTCTCTCATATAATGTTTTTAATAAACAATTTGATATGAAAAAATTCTAAACTAAAAACTCACTACGAAACTCAACCATGGGTTCACAAATTAATCCACTCACACACACATAGAGAATCACACCGATACGCGTACGTGTGCACAACGTCGAGAAACAACTCAATTGTAAGCGATTTTGTGCAGCGCATGCGCTCTGCGGTCTCCCAGCTCTCGGCGCAAACAGAAATAAGTTCAAGCTGGGGATGAGGGGGGGGCCGTGCGATTGCGGCGAGAGTGAGTTGTACTTTGTTGACTTGGGGGCTGATTTGAATATTTCATTTTGTGCTAAGTGGCTCCATCTGTTGGTGGCGTTGGCAAACACACGGCGCTAGTGTGACGAGGGGCAGTTGTCAGGTTGAGGTCTGCGTAAAGCGTTAACCAACACACACACAAAATAATACTGCTTTTGTGTATGTGTGTGTGTGTAAGAGTGTGTGTACTAAACAACGATTATTATTGATTTGCAGGATATCCGTTTAGAGAAATAATAAAAAAATGTTGAAAAATTGTTTCTCAGAAACTTGTAGCACTTTAGCTACAAAAAAACGCTTTAAACTCTTCCATCATATTTATGCATTTTCCACATGTTCAAGTTGAGTGCTAGAGGGAGATTCGTTAACCAACCATTCTATGTGCACATATTTGTTTTTGTTGCATATGTGACGGCTTTAGCTGTAATCCGGACACCATTGAAGAACGCCGAAGAAAGGAGCGAAGCGCAAACAATGCACGAAAAGAAAGTCGCTCATGCAGTGACAGCGACACAAAAGCCAAACAAGAGCAATAAAAATTAATTTCTCTAATGCGAACGCATGGAAAATGGCGTCACGTCACAAGATCCTGACGCCGGTAATCCGACGCTGCACTGGTTATGTGCCAACAATAAGCAAAAACAACAATAACTGTAGTACAACAATTACACAATTTTACGCTACAATGACAATTATGAGATTTCCCCTGCGTCGCTCTACCACTCTGACGCAATGGCCGTTAGACAAATGTTGACAAATTTCACAACAACAAGTCGAGCTAGGCGCCAGCATTTCAAGACAATCAAGAACAACAACATTCCCTCTGCCAAAATAACAAATCAAAGCCCACAAGACACGCAACGCGGAACGGTTCCCAAGCACTGCGCAAAGGGTTAAAACCGGCCGAAGAAAATGTCGGCTCGCATCTTACCTATGCGACACACCGGCAGAGGAAGGAAGTCGTCGACTCATTGCCTTACGGCCGGCTGCGCCTCGTTGCCTTGCACGCGTTTTCGCATTACTTAGTTTTGACACCTTGGCGTCTTGCACGCTCGGCGCAGGTAATGATCGATGCGCCGCGTCACTGCCACCAACCAGCGGCTGCAGCGTGCAGTCGGGCTGCGTTCGAACCCCAGTCCGTCCACAGCCAGTCAGCAATGCGCAGCGCCCGGCCCAGCGCAACGAATAATAAATAACACAAACAGTAGTCAAACACATCGTAAATATGGCTTTATAGTCGAATTGTTCGTTACTGCCATTCAGGGTCAACTGCTCGCTATGTGACTGTGCGAGTGTCGGTGCGTAGACGTGTCTGTCTCACCGCCTGTACGTGAGTGTGTCTGTCTGTGCACATTCACGGACAAATTTATCGGCGCTGCAATGTCGACTTTAATGTCTCTGTTCGGCAAACAGCATAAAGTGCGATGCGAAAACCGAAGCACTTCCTGCTTGGCTGCAACTCGCTGCTGTATAGGAACGGCGCGGCCGCTGCCCAAGTGCGCCGCACTAATTGGTGAAATAAAGGAAATCCAATGGAAATTTATGCAAATGCATTAACAAATTGTAAAACTTATCGTGGAATGCGGACAGAACACACACACTCGAGCAGCCACAGACAGCTATGTAGAGTCGATAACGTGGACACGCACACATGCGTAATCATAACTTTAGACATGGTGGCAGTATCCAAGGGGCTTTTTATCCAATTCACATGTGACTGGTTCATTGGAAATGCGGCAACTAGCGACAGGAAGTAATATTAAGTGTTTCCAGAAACACAGACATGACAGAAGACAACTCAATACCGAAGAATTTTCGATGAATCATAGACAGGAGTTCGAAACTTGTGCACAAAGATATCATAGCATCCACATATAGTGTTGAAAGGAAGTTTAAATATGGCTGTGACAGTACCCCTGACTAACAATGCTCTTTTATTTCTCTTCTTAAGTACTCGTTGCAGAACGTCTATGCAAACAAAATTAACTAACTTATGAAAAAAAATTAATTTTCTGTGTCACAAATATTTGATTGAAGATCTGGGGTACAACTTCCTGGGCTTCAACACAGCATCTATAGGCATTTTCCTGCTCTATTCTAAGCTTTGTCAAGTGTTCTCTCAGGCCACAATAGAAAGATAAGAAACTCACGATATTACCAACTAAAAGCTTTTTAAAAGTATAAGAAGACTGTTCCTCAGATAATTTTTTTCTTCCTCAAATCAATTTAAAACTTAAATCACTTAAATATTCGCCAATATTTTTCACGTCAAGAGAATACAGTCTAAACACTTCAGGCATCTAATTAAGTTTCTGTGTGTTTATACAGGGTGGGCGGAAAGTTTCTGCATACAAAAAAAAAACACCGTTAAGGATCATTTGTATTGCTTTTCAAATTTTTTTTATTTAAACCACTAAATCATATCCAAGCACAATTCAATTGATCACTAATATTGTGTATGTGTGCCATTTTTTTCGTAGCCGGCCTCGATAGTCCAGCGGGTAGCGCGCTGGTTTCTCATACCATAGGCCCCAGGTTCGATTCCTGGCTCGGGCTAGTGAACAACTCATCTACTTCTATCGCTATCCACATGAAGGGAATGAGAATTACCAGAATCGCACAAGTGCGCTCTTGGCAGGCAATGGCAAAACTTCCAAGTGTGAACGAAAAACTGCCAATCGCCGTTCGGATTCGGCGTTAAACTGTAGGTCCCCTCCCTCCCTTTCCCCATCCGCTTGAAATGTGTACTGTAACATATGTTGGCAAAACAGTGTTGCATACATAGTTAAAAAAACGGATTTGATATGTGGTATCACAATGGGCCTTTCGGGCCTCCGAGTGTGTCTCTTATAGAGGCAGCCACCGCAACCTAACCTATCTGAATTAATCTAAAAAGTCAAATACAAAATGTAAGTTATTTTTTGCTTCTTCATTCGTTACTATGACGAGATATGGCATTCAAATAATCTGTATACTTCTTTTCTTTAAACTTAGATATTCAGATTATTAATTTTGTATTCTTCGAAAAACTTCAAACAATGCTATAGACCAAAAACATGTTTTATTCTTGAAACCATAGAGGGTTCAGACGTTCATTCACAAAGCAGCATATTGACATATGGCAATAAAATAGCGAGAGGATTAAGTATCAATGCCCGCATAGCATAGAAACTATTGTCCAAATTTCAGACATGACATCATGAAACATTGTAAAAGTTCTCTTTCGAAAGAGAAACCGCAAAATATGGTCAAAGTTTAATGATCCCTGCAATCACACACACAAATGGGTTAAGACATTGGTAAGAGAATTATCTACATAAGTTGTTGTGGACAATTACAATACAAAATAGTTGAATTAATTTTTTTGTTAAGAAAATATGTCCCAAAAAAATGTCTTGTCTGCCAAAGTTCAATAAATCTATACTAATTTTTAGTTAAAATAAAAAAATTGCAATTACGATTATTTTCTGGTCGTAGTGGAACTTTGCAAGATATAAAAGCAAAGTGACGAACACTTGTGTCCATCTGTGCAGTTGTGGACCATTACTCGTATTGAAGCTAATATACGATTTAGGAGACACAGAAAAGGGCAATTGGGAAACAGTCTTCTAAATGGGTTTGTAGTGTGCTGAAGGAATATCCAACTATTATGCCAAAACTACTTTTTCTAAAGGCTAAGAGATAACTAATTACTTTGTGATGCAAATCTTCTTTGAGAATGCGAATAGATGTTCTTGTGCATGTTTTTATAATTTCATTCATTCACTTCATAGAACCAGGGATCGTAAATAATTATTATTGCAATATTTGATTCAAAAAAATCAATATGAAGGAAGCATTGCAGATATATCAAGTAGTGCAATAAAGTTATTGTTATTGAAAGTAACTGCCAAAAAAGCAATAAACCAAGATTTTTCGATTTTTATTTTTCGTTCACCGAATAATTAATTGTTGATTTTTTTATCAGAAAATACAAATTACACTGCACAACAAAATCAAATTTTTTTCAAAATAACAAGGTTCTGACAACGGATTCCGGTAGAGAAGACAAAAAAAAATATACGTATATCGGCGTTTTGAAAGTTTACGTCTGAATTTTTTTTAGGGGGGGGTCAAAGTTTTCCCCTTTTTGCGCATTCTTATGATGAATCGGCATACGAAAACCATGTAACCTCACATTTTAGGTATATGATGTGTTCAGCAATTTGATGTAAAATACTGCGAGGAACATTTTCGTGGGGCATTTTAACCCTGTAGCTCCTATTTGTATGGGTCAATTTGACCCTTTTTTTCTAACATGCCCAAAATGTCCTGTAAAACAGGACTTTTTAAGGACAAAATGTGCCACGAAAATATTCGCCATAGAGATCTACTATATGTCTCTGAATACATCAAAGCTCAGAAATTAACTTGAACTCCAGAATTAAGCCAAAACTGAAAATGTGTTTAAGTGTTTATTTCGTATTTGATCAAAATTGGGTTTTATTTTTTGAGGAAAAATAAAAATGCAAAAATAAAAACTTCCAGCATTAAAATTGATTTTTCAGTTTAATGTTTTCTTCACAAAATAGAACTTTTCGATTCTAACAAAAATAACTCTTGAGATGATAACAATCTTAGTAAAAAGTTTGTCATGTGAAAAATAATTTTTATAAGACAATCTATGAAATTTCCTCACAGCACAGCGCCACCAAGAAAATCCAAATATGTTAAGGGAAAACATTTCAAGTTCATTGGCTCTGACGTGGCTGTGACATCGGCTCGAGAATAGCACATTTAGACAAGGGGAGTGCAGCGATGGCATCGGTCGCCAACAGCTTAAACAGGTAATGTCTGCTAATTAGTGGCAATGGCGGTTATTACTTTTTCATTGTTTTTGTTTTTCGTGTTTTGAAAACGCATTTGCTGTGGTAGGTACAACAACAATAACAGCAACAGTCACCAAGGCAAAGTGGTAAAGTGCTGTTTTATGATCTTTCGCGGCTAATTGTACCAGCAGCAGCAGCAGTGGCGCTGCGAAGATTCATCTCCGCTTAATTGCGCTGAATTTCTCTTAGTTAATTTCTATGGAACTTTTTACGCTGCCCTTTCCTACGCAGCTGCTTTAAACCATTTTCTCGGTAATATTGCGGACACAGATACAACACAACACACACACACTCACACACATGCACATACCCGGAGGCGTATGGTAAGAAATTCCAACGAACTCGGAGCATATAAAAAATAATCGGAATAAGAAAAATTGTGTGATGTGCTGCGGGCTTCTGACTGTAGCTGTGGCTGTGGCTGTGGCTGGGCCCGTCTTGATAATGTGAAAGATTTAAATTGAAAAACTTGGAAAAGAATTCCTCAACGCCGCATGGCAGCACAAAGTGGAACACGGCGGCACTGCAGCCGACAGTGCTGGCACGATGGCATCTCAAATGGCAGCAACAAGAACGCGCAGCATCCCGCTTGCCATGTGGCGCGGTGCAAGCATTTTCAAGGCGCTAAGACAGCACAGCAGCATGGGCGGACAGGCGCGGCAAGCAAACGCTCGTGTGCGGCAGTGCATGGATTAACGCGCGGAGGAGCAAATGAACTCGGCTGACTGAGCATGTGTGGCACGGCTGGAGGCGGCAGGGCAAAGCGGCGGTGACTTTATCAAGCGGCAAAACGTGTTCTGTGTCGTTGGAAATGTTGCCTCCCTTGCGGAGACAGCGACAACGCCAGCCAGTGGAACCAGATTATGTACAGACACACATACATACATGCACATACACATGTGGAATGCGGGGAGCTGAGAGCAGAAGCTGTGGGGCGCGCTGATGACAATCAGTTTGTACCATTTTGGTGTTCAACAGCAACAATGCCTGTTCGACTTGGATTCGTATGCATTCTAAGTACAAAATAGTAGAAGACACACTGTGAGCGGAAACTACAAGACGTCAGCGAATGCTACAAACATATGTATATACGTATACATATAGTATATATGTATGTAATTACTTGTATATAGTAATCTATATATGCAGACGTAAACATACATACATATACTATATCTACTTATGTCCGTGTAGTCAAATAGACACACGGCTACAGTGCGACAGACAGCCAACTGCTCTGGTACGAGCAGCTACGCTGGGCTGGGCGGATGGCATTGTTCTGCGTTCGCTCATTTATTCAAACAGAATTTATTTTTTTTCGTTTCTTCTTCTTCTTCTGTACTCTACAGACAGCCGCACAAGTCGACAGCCACAAGTATACACACACAAATTTATATATGAAAACATTCTTGTGCTGCTTCAGTCCACCGCTCCGAACTTGATTCCGGGGCAATTTTGTGCGTTTTGTTGTTGCTAATGTTCTTGTATTTTGTGTTGGTTTTTTTGGTAGAAAATGTTGTTTTTGCTGTTGCCATAGTTGTTGTTGTTGTTGTTGGTGTTGCTGTTGTATATCTCCCCATATCATTGAGAAATGCACAAAGTTTTGCTCAGCAGCTTTTAGTCATTTAATTTCGTGTTTCTTGTTCTTCTTCTCCGAAACTTGTACTTCCCTCACAGATACAGTCGCCGCTTCTCAACTAATATCTTTTGCCACTTTTGTTGTTGTTCATATTGCATAGATATAGAGTGAAATTCAGGTAATATTAAGACAGAGAATAGAGAAAAACGCTCACTCTGACTTTTTGGTTGACGCCTTCAATTGGGTTGCGTCAGGTGACGGCATTTCTAAGCCATAATGTGTTTCAAACTACTGGTCGCAGAAACATCAGTTTAGCCGCAATTTAAAGCTAAAGATATGAAATTTATGAAAATACTTGCTGATATTTTTCAAATCCAGTTTCCTCAGGTAGACAATAGGAAAACTTATTCTTGAAAACTAAAGCCAAGTATGGTTAAGTTTACCAGTGATCCAATGGTCTAATCACTGTCACCTTACAAATTTGATTGTAACGAATTACAGTTGTTGACTTAACTTCAACTTTAAATATTATGTAGACGATGTCCTTGAAAAATTCGTCCACAAATGTTCTTCTTCTATGCTATTCTTCTAATGTTAGAAAGGCGTTTCTAAAACAACTTCTATGCAACAACTTCTGCAATTCCTATACACAATCACACAAAAAACTGGCTAACTATAAAACTGGTTTATTTGTTATCTTGTTAACAAACTTGGTAACTTCCAATTGGCAGCAATGTCACACGCGCCTATGACTGATTATAGATGCTTTGCTATTAACGCGACGAGATTCGCATGGCAGCGCATAAATGCGTAAAACTAATAAACATAAAGAAAATACCAATAAAAGTCCACTTAACTGACTTTAAATTGCGTTCACACACACACACACACACATGCATCTCTCTGGCCACTTGTCTGTCAGCCAGACAGCCGGACGATGAGCCATTCGGTCCGCCACCCTTTGGCCATAACTCAAAGCAAATTGTCACTTGACGGCGCCAGCCTAATCGCTCATTTCAGATTGCTTCAGGTAGCGAACCACGGAGCCACTCGTGCGGCTCATAAACATTATTAACACCTTATAAAACAATTAACACATTACCGACCATAAATAAATGCAATAATAAAATCAAATAGCTTATAAAAAAAAAGCACACCGAAACGGCAACGGCAACGGCAGCTGCCAGTTTGAACATAAACGCGCGAAAATGTTATACAATAAAATAATAATAATAGTAATGATAGTAAGACGATAATTTTTGTTTTTGTTGTTTTTTTTTGTTTGTGCCAGCGAAACGTGGTGTAGGGGGACATAGACGCGGGCTCGAGCATCGCAACAAACCACAAAACTGCAAAAGAAATAACTCACCGCGTCGTGGAGCGGCGCCATTAATCGCCCGTATAAACAAATAATAAAACTTTAGCTTTATTAACATGCAATGTGTGTGTATCTATAAAAATATTTAGCAGTTGGGTGCGGGGCACAAGACGAGCAAGTGAGCTTTGGGCGCCACATAAAGCGGAGGAGCGGCCACATGAAAAGGTGCGTTGACGGCCGCCAAGCAGCGTCAAAGTCAAAGACACGCACGGCGAAGCATAAATGTTGGTCACTGAAGCTAAGCGATACTACATTCTTTGCGAGTGCATAGAAAAGTTTAAATCAAAATTTAGAAATGATGATAGTGTGGGTTCTTGAGGTCGAAAAAACCGCCTATTTAGGCAAAAGCTTGACTTGGTTTTGAGCAACGCTTCTGAAGTGCACTTAGGGATTGACAGACTCGATTCTGGTGTCTCTGGAGTCTCTTGGGACAACTCCATTAATAAATTCAATAGGTTTTGGTTGAATCCAACAAAGGCGAACTTAACAAACAAAGACATATCTTATTCTCTGCATCTTTGCAATCTGGGAACTAACATGAGTGGATCTTGAAGAGGCAAAACATTAAAATTTATAAAAACTTTTAATTTCGAAACCATGCGGAGCAAACGCATACAAAACTCTTAAACCATCACATTATTATTCATTTTCATTAACCCTTTCCGACATGAAAATAACAGCCCGCTGTATGAATTGTATGGGCTGTAGTCCAATATATTGGACATTGTGACTGAAAGGGTTAATTTCCATGCGCTAGTGTTGCCAGATCAGGAGATTTCCTCCTAGATTTAAGAGATTCTTGGACTTTTAGGAGAATTTTTAGGAGGAAAAATTGTTTAGGAGAGAAAGTTTATGAATTTTATATTTTTTCTTATCACTCTTGGATTTTTAAAAGATTTTTGGATAAAGAGGTTTGATGTATCGGGAACGCTGGCAACAAAATGTATTTCGGCAACAATTTTAATAGTCAAAGCATCCTATTGTGTTAAAAATTTTTAAGCTCGTTCCATCTCGTTCTCACATATGTATCTCTGTTACAATGAAATCCCGCTAAAAATTGCACTTTTTATTTAACCCTTAAATACATGAATTATTTTCGCGTTTGTTAAATAAACATAGGTTTTTCTTTTTAACACAGAAAACCACTGAAAAGTGAATTAAATATTAATAAACTACTAAATATTTGCAAACAGATTTCGAATGTGATTTCGTTTCAAAATATTATATCGGGGTTTAATTTGAAGATATACACAAATATGTTTGTGTGCCTAAAGGCATCAATATGCATTTGAGGGTTAATTAATTGGTCATATGTTTTGCTTTTGCTAAGTTTTTGTTGTTAAGCTGAAGATGAATAAAAAAGTCTGCATTACAAAAAAATTATGTGTAGGTACATATTTTTAGTTTTTTATGAGAAGTTTAATTCCTTTAAAATTAGGAGATTTTTTAACTTTTGGGAGGAAATTTCAGTATTTTTTTTAAGATTTAGGAGAAAGTCATTTCAGGTATCTGGCAACACTGCCATGTGCTTTAGTCTTGAAAAAGCCTTACAATTAATTCTAAATTTCTTAAGAAACTTTGATCTTTGTCGACCTGGTGTTTCAAAAGCCCCCGCACCATAAATTCTATTCATTTACTTCTACTTCGGTTAGATGTCCCAAAATGTTAGCGACTTAAGCTTTAACCCTTTCGGGACTACTGGGATAATACGTCCCTGCAAGTATTTAATCAAAACAATTATTCAAATCTTACGACCCATGCAAAATATTTTTTCTATTTCGGTGTTCCCGCATAAAAAGATGATCTCAAAATTTGTGAGCATCCAATATAATTTTCTAACCCCAACATCATCATAGCATGAGAATACTTCTTTTAAGAGTATTTTGGATTTCAAAATTAAACTCCGCCCTGAAAGGGTTAAAGGAAATAGGTGAATGATCCAAAGTACTCTTTTTATGCTGCAATGTTCAACTTTGTCCCAATTTTGTGTCCCAATTTCCACAAATACTCAACCAGTTAAAGGTTGATTGAAAACAAGGAACTTTTAGATAAATTTCGACAAAGCTCTGAGTGGCGAGGCGGGTTCAATAGTTTTCTTGCTGTCCTGCTCTCCGTCACACTGTTGGCATACTTTTGCAACAACAACAACAACAACGCAATAAGCAGAACGCAACCAAAATCAATGCACCATTGACTGATGTTTTTGAATATTAAACCAGCGAATTTCAAGTTCAACAACATCACTAAAATTATTTATTGTTTTATTAGACAACAACCACACAACACACAAACAACAACCAATAAAGCAAATTTTGCACTGTCGCATGAGCGCCGAGTGTGCGGGGTGCAGTCAGTGGCCGCCAATAAGTCAATGCATCAACGTTGCTCCTCTTTCTTGCTTCTTTTCATTGCATCGTACGTTTATGTTGTTTCCTTGTCAGCTGCCTCGGAGAAAATTAAATTTTTATATCCACGAAGGTCGTTTGAAATGGCCACAGCCCGCCGACAAAGACGCAGAAGGAGAGCAGCAGCCGCGACAGCAGAAAACGATGAATGGCGGCGCTCATGCTGCCAGCGCTGTCAGCGCGTTTCCAGCCGCGCCGCCAATCAGCGCCGATTGAATTGGCCTCCTCGGTGCGCGATGAGCACTTGGCCGCGCCGAACTGAATGAATGGGGCAGGCTGCCTGGCTGAAAGGTGCACTTGCATGCTTTATTTATTGATGATAATAAAAATTAATTATTTTCTTGCGGTTTTCGCATTGTTTTTCTTTATTTTTTCGGTTCGGTTCGCTAGCGCATGCTTTCAGCTGCCACTCGCATTGGCCGACTTTTTTGTTGCCGTGGACGTCACTCGATGCTGGAGTCTGTCTGTCTGTCTGTCCTTCTGTTCGTCTGTGCCGCGTGTACGTGTGTGCTTGCCATTGACACGTCATAATCGTAAATAGTTTTATTATTTCAACAAAATAAGCGCTTAACGGCAACAACAACAACAGCAACATCAACTGCAGCAGTCGAGCGTTCAGTGCCGCCGCCACCATCAGCGAGAGTGAAAGTAATAGATTTAAATTTTTTAATAGGCTCTTAAAGAGCGCATTTAAATGTATTCCACCATGCGCGAGTGGCCGCTCGTGAACGGCTTTAAGTGGCCATCACGGCGGCATAGCGTTCAGCCGCCCAGCCATGCTGGCTAGCCAACCATACATCCATACATCCATCCATTTATCCATATATCCATCAGGCATCAGCAGCAGCGCGCGCCAGTCACCATTCAGTCATTCGGCAACCCATTTCGCATACGTCCGACGCCGCCGACTGGCCGCGCTCATGTGCGTCCGTCCTTCCAGGTGTCATAAACAAAATGACAATTACTCTTATTCGCATGTAGGCAATTATTCAAAGTCGGTTTAATTTTATGCCTTTTTTGCCACTTTGGCGCTTTTGGCTGGGCTCGCGCACAAGAATCCGTCACTGCGACACACAATGGGAACGGACAGACAGACGAATGGACGAAAGTTATTGTGTTGAATTTATTGTGTTATGGTTTTTGGTGTGTTACAGTACTATTGTTGTTGTGTTGTGTTTTTTTAACTGTCACTATTACAGCTGGTGTCGATGTTGTTATTGTGATCATAAAACAATACAAAAGTTGTTGCCGTAGCATTTGAGCCACTTTCGTGGTACAACCGTACACTACACAACCATAACAACAACAACAGCTATGTTCGCGAACCATAAAACAATTTTGAGGACCGTAGTGTTGGCACTAATTTTTAGGGCGCCAACTTATTGTTTTATACTTTTAAACTGCTCGCATTAAACGCGGCCAGTTGACGGCTTCTTAAACGGTCATCGTAAAATGCAAAACACCGCACTGCACCGCCGACAACGTCGACACAAGTGGGTCGCTTTTCACACACACTACATGTGATGATGGTTTGTATTTTATTATTGTTTCTTCAATTTTTTACTTTTTTTGTATGAACTAAACAAGTCAACTCTCTAACAGGTGTGAGAAACAACACAACTCAACAATAAGTGGGTTTCATTTTAGAAAATAAATACTTTCTGGGAAGATGAGGTAAGTTAGTCTGTGGGTTGCTTTCTGCTTATTCAGACTGCTAGAACGAGACAAAAGCTCACAGCATGTTTTGTTGTATAACACCGTGCGACAAAAATTACAAAATATCGTCACATCGGAAAAAATCCACATGGGCGTCAAACTTGAGACCAAATGTAGTAATTCCTCATACTCAGTTTTTCATTTCTAAATCCATTGTTCTTTTAAAAGGACTTCAAAATTTTGAAGGGGATACAAAAATATAAACATATAAAAAATACTTAACCTTGTTAGAATATGGCGATATGTACATATATCGAATGAAATAAAAAAAGCTCAAGAATTACGTAAAATTTCCTTTTTATCTATTTGGAGAAAAAAGATATGAAAAAGGTCTTTTGAAAATTTTAATCCTTTATATCTTTGTAAATTTATATAGAATTCTTTTCAAAACTTAGTATGTTAAAGCCCAAAATCTCCTTTATATCTTTGTAAATTTATATAGAATTCTTTTCAAAACTTAGTATGTTAAAGCCCAAAATCTCCTTGATCACGTGTCAAAATTTCATTATTCTCGCTTCATTGATTTTGTATCTTTTTATTATTTAAAATAATGTTACAAATAAATTAGAATTTTTGTGCTTCATTAGGATTGCAGCTTCCGCCTTTTTTTAATAAACCCCAATATAGTTAGAGTACTGAAATTTTGACACGTGATCAAGGGGATTATGAGTTTTAACATACTTACATTTTAAGAAAATTCTATATACATTTACAAAGATATAAAGGATTAAAATTTTCAAAAGACCTTTTTTTCATATCCTTTTTTTACAAATAGATAAAAAGTCAATTTTATTAAAATTCTTGAGCTTTTCCTCTTTTATTTGATATACATATCGCCATATTCAAACGAGGTTAAGTATTTCATAAATATTTTTTTTTAATTTGTATCCCCTTCAAAATTTTGGAGTCCTTTAAAAAAAAGAAAAGATTTAGAAGTGAAAAACTGAGTAAGCAATATTACTACATTTGGTCTGTAGTTTTACGCCCATGTAGATTTTTTCCGTTGTAATGCTGTCACACAGTGTAATCAAACACCAGACCGCCTCCAAAACTGAGACTTCATAAAGTGAGTTTCAATTATTTTAGCAAGGAGGAGTTTTGATTTCATTGGTGACCTAAATAAGATATTACAAACTCAGTAGACTTCTTTGCACTATCGAACACATAGTAGACTTACTTAAGTCATTGGAAATGAATAACAAAAACACAATCGATTGAGTAGAGAATGCCTCTCTAGGAAGGCACCAATTGTAAATCGTTGAACCAAAGCCTAAAGATTACAAAAATAAGCTGCGGCATATAATGGAATGTACTATCTTTGATTGAATCGTTTCGAAATAAACCAAAATGCAGTAATGTTGCGATTCATTCGAAACTAAGCTCTGTGGTCGCCTGCCAGATAAGTCTGTGATAGGCCTATCAAATACTTAACCCTTTCGACCCCCAAGGTGCCTAAGAGCAACTTCACCTATTTGTCATCTTATTGCAAAACCTACTATTGATGGGTTTTATTTAAGTAGGCACCAACAAGTTAGTATTTTTTGAAGTGAGTTTAAAGCAAATTATAAACAATTTATTGTTATCCCCAAAATAATTTCTAATAATTTGCAGCGATATCAGGGAAAGTTTGTGTTCTAATTGAAGTCTACGAATTGGGCGCATTTTATCAACACCCTGTTTCTTTAATAATGGTTAAATAAAATCAAAAAGTGATAATTTTGTATTTTTCCAAAAGTATTAAGTAATCTTTCTGTAATTAAAAAATTTTGATCCAAAATTTATTTAACCCGTTTTAAGCTAAAATTGTTCAAAAGTTTTAGGGCTCTAACAAAGAGGCGGTAGAAAGGCTTCATGATTTAAATACCAAAAAGTAATGTCGAGACACAGAGTAAAATTCGGGGTCGAAAGCGTTAAAGAAAGACAAATAAAAAGGCATTAGATAAGGTAGAATTATCGACTAAACTACTCTGAACATATTAGTAACCATGACTGATCCTAACAATAGAGGTTCTTATCCTCTCAACTCAAGGCAACTAACTGTCACAGAAGTTCTATTACAACTCATTGAAATGTATGAAAAACTTACAACGTCAAAGTTGAGGTTAAAATTCAAGTCGTTTTTGAATTACGATCACCAGACTCTTGTTGAAGAGCCGCCGTGGCTCAGCTGGCTAGTGGGTTGGGCCGCGAATCAAATGCGACGCTCGAACCCAGGTTCAAGACTCCGTTGCGTTTACACCGAAAAAAAAGGAAAAACAACAATTATTCTTTCGGCGGCTGTCCTCTGAGCAGGAAATGGTTAACCTCTGAGAGTAAAATTGCCTATGAAAAAGCTCCCAAATCGCCGTTCGGAATCGGCATAAAACCGTAGGTCCCTTCCAACTTGGTAAAAATATTCGCACGCACAACACGGATGGTTGCGGGTAGCTAGGCCTTAGTCTCGTAATTGGGCTGTCGTGCCAGTCAAGAAGAAGAAGACCCTTATTGAAATGTAAGAAGAGGAAATCAAAGTGGAAATAGTTGTTGCTGCTCTTGGAATGTAAGTAACTCCCATCCATTTCTAAAAAAGTCAAAAAGTTTAATTCGGACTTCAACTTTTATAACATTTCTGTTGAACTGAAAAATTTAAGTAGCAGAAGTTTTTGTATTTGCAAAATAACCTCAACTAGGCAAATTAAAGTGACTTTGAGTGAATAAAACTAAGGTTAAAGTCATCAAAGCAAAAACCATTCCCCCGACTCACTTCTTACAGTTGCTCTCTCCAACTGTCGACTGTCATTTTTGCTTGTTTCGTTTTTTACTGCGTTTGGCAAATGCGTTAAACTTTTCAAATCATAAAAACTAGAAAATATTTGGATGTACACCCGACACCCAAAAATATACAAACCCCCCAATGGCAAAGTTTCAGACGCTGCAAAATGCTTTTTGCTGGCTGTAATTGTATAATATAAATAACAACAACAACAATATCAAGAAAATGAAAATGCAAAATTCAGCTCAACTTGGAAAAAGTTTCAAATCCTAAACGCATAAAAGTCATATTTTAGCGCAGAACAAAAAAATGAGAAACGGCAGCCAGCACTGAAGTTTAGCCAGCACCACTTTTTCAAAAAACAACTACAACAACAACAACAACAAACGGCAATAAACGCTGAAACAAGTGAAATCATCAACGCCTTATCTGCGCCTTTCTGTCCCGCAGGGGTTGATTTGTTTTTGCAACAATTTTGTTGTTCGGCTTTTTTTGTCTGAGTCTGCTTGCTTTTTAGAAATGAAACGAAAAAAAACCAAAAACACCGACAGACACGAAAAGCGAAAGGCAGCAACAGAAACAACAACAACAAATGGAAAAACACTTGCGTATACATTTTCATATTTACATAAGCATAATTTCCACATAGTAACTGAACACAACGTACAACGTACTCGGCCCAAAAGCAGCCAACGCGGCAGATACAGACACACGCTCGCAAATACACACACACACACATGTACTCATACAACGCGAACCAACAAATGCCACAGTTGCAGAACGAATCCCAAAGCCAGCATGGCTGTCGACCCGTCGTCTCGTCCTTCGTGCGTCCTGTGCGCTCGTTGTTTAAGTCAGCAAAAATATTTATTCAAATGGCAAACGCACTCCGCTCCCCTAAGGTTAATTCGGTCTCAGTTTGGCGCAAACGCCCCGCGGCGGCCTCCCCGTCTCCGCGTGGCCCCTCCTGTGGTGCACACAAACAACACTGATGACTGGCAAACACGAACTTCCTCCCAGCGTCAGCACACCCTCCATAAGGATTCGCATCTCGGAAAACACCCTCCTTCGTCGACAACACCAGCGCGCCCACAATGCCGAATTCCAGGCTTGTTTGTTTGGTGCCTTTTGTCCCGCTGTTTTCGTTCGAGCGCGCGCATGTGTGTGTGTGTATGTGTGTATGTGTGTGGGTGTGGGGGTGTGGGGTGTGTAGATGTGTGAGTGTGCATGTCGCTGTATTCATGCTAGAAATATCGATCCCTCTTGGGTCGTTGCCTCAACTCAATGAGTTCACAAGTTTCCCGATGCCAGCCTCTCCAACCATTTGACCGGCTTGTTGTAGTTGTTTCGTGCTTACGAGCAGTTGCTGCCACACACTTTGCACTCATACATATTTATTTATGTATATAAGTAAATCCATTTACAAGCGCCTATAGGTACAGTGCAGTAAATGATTAGGTTAGTGCCAGTGGAGCAATTTCCCACAATTTAATGTAAATTAAATTGAAAAATTATTTTGTTAGTCATAGGCAGAGCTTCTTCAGAACGGGATTCAATTCAGGATATGGTGTTTGGGTAATTGAGGGTCCTACACGAGTTAATGAGGACATGAAAAGAGATAATTATTGTACTTTTGAAAAGGTTTTTTGTCATTCCAGTTCCTTCGGTGCTAGTTTTCTTTATACTTTCTCCTGGATGTTTATAAACATGGAACTTATGAAAAGTTTACTTACTTATCGACGTTATTCTTCTTGCTGAAGCACGTTTACCAACAATTCTTCCCACTACGAACCTTACAACAAAATAAAAAAAATAACTCAATCTTCCAAGGTTGAGCAAACATGGACAGGATTCTTAATATGAATTTTGCGTCATTCAAAGCAACTTTCCTGACCTGAAAATAACAATTTCATACCATAATGCCAAGGAGTTTAACCCGAGTTTAGTTCGGGACTACTGGGATAAAACGTCCCAGCAAGTTTTTAAGTTTCAAAATAATTATTCAGATCTTCCGTCTTTCAGACGGAAATCTTCGCCATTCTGAAGGCAGCGGAATGGATAATCGGGAGGAAATGGAGCGGGAAACATATTAGAGTCTGTAGTGACAGTCAAGCTGCACTTCAGGCCCTGGAGAACGCGCGTGTTACCTCTAAGATTGTCCAAGAATGTAAGATGAAGCTAATATCAGTCGCGAGACGTAATAAGCTCCAACTTATCTGGGTTCCGGGACACTGCGGTGTTCTAGGTAACGAAACTGCCGATGAACTGGCTCACTGTGGATCAGGGTGCACACCCATGGGACCAGAACCAATAATCGGCACCAGTCTAGCAGGAACCCTGGACTGGATCGAGTCCTGTGTAAATAACCTACATAGAGGACGTTGGTCTAGCTTGGGAAGTTGTAAAACTGCCAAGTGTTTTGTGAAAAGCCCGAACAGGAAAGCAGGGAATTTCCTCCAGAAGCTGAGAAGGAAAGACCTCCGACGAATGGTCGGGTTAATCACAGGACACAATCCATGGGGGCGACATAAGGCCAACATGGGCCTCATCGAAGATCCGACTTCCGTGTCTAGCCTGGATTAGGTAGACATTTAGTACAGAGCACTTTCTCTGTACATGTCCTGCCTTCTCTAGAACGAGATTGCGCACGCTGGGTTTAGATGTTATGAGAATGGACGAAGTTCATTCTCTCGCCCTGTGTGATCTCCTGAGATTCATTAATGAGTCCGGGAAATTTGCATAGGAGAACTCTCTCTCCCTTTCCACCCACTTTATGTTTTTCTTTTCCCATTCCCATCTCCTCTATCAACGTTTTTCTTGAGCCTTAAGTACAATGGGCTATAAAACCTGAGTGCTTGAGGTAATGACCTCCCTTAGGTTATTTCCTCGGCTCCCCTTCACATCCATCCATCCATGCTGATCATATAACCCAAGAAAAATAATTATTCGAATTATTTGGCACCGGACAAAAAGATGATTTCAGAATGCAGTAGTATGCAGCATTATTTTGTAGCCCCAATTTTCATATTTTCATAGCATGGGAACATTTCTATTAAGAGTATTTTGGTTAAACTCTGATTTACTTAGGAAGAGTTGAGCAATTGGATCTGCTGAGTTGCATCAAATAGTTCAAGGTGAATAAAAAAATTTAACCTCAAGCGATATGTTTTGAAACAATTGATCTCACAACAGACCAAAAACATTCCTCAAAAACTTAACTTAGTTAACAAAGAAGAACAAAATCAGATAAATTACTCTATTGAGATATCTTACTTAAAATTTTATGTCAGTGTGGAACTGCGAATCAAATTCTTTTTCCTACAACTACTTTACCATCTCACTGACGACTTGAAGACCAGAATCGAAAGAAAGAAATTCTTCTCATTCAGCTTCAAATCCGTTGTCTTCTGATTCAATATATCTACCACTATATACCATTTTATATGTAAAAGTACCTACAAAGCAGTTGACTGACTGCTTCACACTTGCAAAAACTCTACCAAATCTTCCCATTGTTAACGACACAAAACAAATTTCACTCCAACACTAAAGGAATGTAATTGTTGCATGTCAAAAAATATGAAAGTGTAAATTTATATACGCATTTCTTCTCTAAATAATTATACAATTAACACTGCTTAAAAATGCATTAAACTTTTAATATGTGTCGTAAAAAGTTTAAAACTTGTATTAAGTAAAATGTAATAACGGCAAATGTGATATTTTTTCGCAACAAAGTGGAACCATATCTAATCGTTGCACTGTTCAGTGCGAATTTAAATGAAATGTAAAAGTGATTGTCATGTCGTAAAGTGTGTGGAAGGCCATTGCCGCATTGGATGTGGCTGATTTCTAATAGTTGAATTGGAGATTAAAACCGTTGAATAATCTTGCTTATTTAAATTTACCAACTTTTATGATGAAGTTAAAATGTTTCGACTTCATTTTATGTTCTTCAGTGCTATATCAAGATTTTCATTTCGTGACCTCACACATGACCTGTGTCGGCAAAAGTAAAAGTTCAATCTGTTAAACTTTTATCTAACTTAACCTAACTTAGTACATATTTTGAATACATATTAAAAATTTAAATGCAGAATAGAAATGACCTAACTTAGTATTTCATATATATAGTAAAAAGTAAATATTAAATAAATATTAAAAATTACTAAAAATTACCAATAAAATAAAAAAAAAATAAATGTTAAAAATTAAAAATTAAAATGCATAATAGACAGGACTGAACTTAGTATTTCAAATACATATTAAAAATTAAAAATTAAATAAACATTAAAAATTACTAAAAATTCAAAATTTATTAAATAAAAATTAAATATTAAAAATTAAAAAACAAAATAGACAGCACCTAACTTAGTATTTTGAATACATATTAAAAAGTTAAATGAAATGAAGGAATGAAATGAAATAAATATTAAAAATTACTAAAAATTAAAAATTAACTAAATAAAATTAATTAATAAAAATATTAAAAATTAAAGAAATTTTGAGAGAACCTAAACCAATCTAAACTTGTCTATCATAATTTTTTTTTGTTTTTTCTAACATAATTGTTTTTAACTTAACCTAACCTAACCTAACCTAACCTAGCCTAGCCTAACCTAGTCTAACCTAGCCTAACCTAACCTAACCTAACCTCCTAACCTAACCTCTAACCTATTATCTTAACATCCAAAACCAACCCTAATGACTTATACAACACACGCGCCATACATTTGTTTCATTTAATCAATGTTTTTCACCATTGTAAACCTTTGTTTATCTATGCCTTCAATATCGATCTTCTGTTTAATTCCAACCATAAGTGTCAGTTCTGAACACATTTTCTATTTTATTATAATATATTCTAGTTTGATTTAGAATATTTAATAAATTCCAACTTGCATAAAAATTAAAAAAAAAAACCCCAAGTAAGCCTCAACTATCTGAATGTGTGTGTGTGTGTGTGTTCGACGAAAAATCAATTCCATGCCAACAAGTGACCGAAGCATTCGCGGCGCACTATGCGAGAGCGAAACAAGCACCAGCGCCCAGAGGTCGAGCCACTTATCCGTTTCAATTCGAGCCCCCGGTCGAGGTGCATTAAAATGTCCGCCTTGTC
The DNA here is from genome assembly GCA_963971225.1 of Melieria omissa. NCBI lineage: Eukaryota > Metazoa > Arthropoda > Insecta > Diptera > Ulidiidae > Melieria > Melieria omissa. The sequence continues at coordinate 4,937,890 of OZ020267.1, forward strand.
TTGTGAGCGACAGGTATGTGTGTACGTAAAGTCGCTTTTGTATGGCGGCTCCATGCATTCGCCGACGTATCGCACAACTATCGCCCAGACCGCGCCGATGACATTATTAATTGAAATATAAATTTAACATTTTATGGCGTTCGTTTTCTACGGATTACGTGATGCGCCTTAACATTTTTATTCTACTCTTGGAATTTCATTAAGGGAATACAAGAACAACAAATCGATGGAAAAAAACAAAACAACAAAATAAATTAAATGAAAAAATACAACGACAGAAAGAATGCTTCTCGGCTAATTTCCATTTATAAGCATAATTTCTACTTAAGAGATCGAAAAGGCAACACAAAAACATGTTTGAAAAACAGAACAACAACAACAGCAACTACAGTCACAGAATATGGACAGACGAGTCGCTGGATAGGTGGACGAACAGACAGACAAACAGACTGACTGTGCAGATAAAAGAAGTTCGAGTTGAAAGCCACAATCGGAAATTTAATAATGGCCGGCGCAATGCGGCACAGCCCAGCGCGAGGCACCAAATGAAAACAACAACAACAACAACTAAAGCAACCGACGAACAAATGAAAGAACGTACGAACCAGCGAATGAACACAAATGTACAAATGCGTTGACGTGCACATATTTTATGAGTTTTATATACACGAGGAATACTCGTACACGGCCATGCAGTGCCAACACTTGTGCAAGGCTGCACTGCGTCGCGGCACGTCCGTCCCAACGGGCTGTGCGTTCGCGGCGCGTATCTGACTGTTGACGGCTGACGGCATTTGTGCAGGCAAACCAAAGTCAACGCGAATCGAAACATCGTCCCAGACCTCGGGGCGAAGGCGAAGAGTGAAAACATCAGAGAAATGACAGTGCGGGTAAAGGCGTAGCAGTCTGTCCGGCCGCATTTAAAGACGCTTCAGTTCACTTGCCGTTGCAACAACTGGCAATGCGTACGCCGTACGCGTACAACAACAACGCCAAAAAGCAAGCAACGGTGCACAAAGAAAGGTAGACAATTTTCTCATTTCGTTGCTGCCGCCGATAAAGACATCAAAATGGCCACATGTAAAAATTTCACCCAAAATCGACCGGTTTCTGGTTGTTCATTTTTTTCGACCATGGTTGTTGTTGTCGCCAGTGAAAGCAGTATTGCTGCCGCTACAGCAGCAACTGCCACTACAGTTTATCCTGCCGCCAAAAGGTGGAAATGTCTTCATCATTGTCCACAACGGCCACAAGTGCCCAGGACTGCATCAAATTTAAGATCAGCGGCCGAGCTACCAGTACAAGCGATGCCTGCATTCGATAAAGCAGTCCGCTCTCATGGCTACCTATCGCAGCGATCCTTTTGTGGTGGTGGCAGGCGGCCAAAGGCGCAAGTGTTGCCTAGGCGAAGCTTCTTCTTGTTCTTGACTGCTTTTAATTTCAGAGAAAAGTCGTAAAAATAATTTCCTTTTTTTTTAATTTTCTCTTTCAATTATACGAATATAAGACAAGAAACCACCAGTTGAAAAACAGAAATGTTGGTCGTGCTGTGTGTGTGAAAGTCAAAGAACAAAGGCGCACCACAGATAATTCCAGTTGTAAATGTCAAAAATAATAAAAACGTCATACAGCGAGGAACAAAAGTGCACTTGATCGTTTATCGGTTTCTGGGGCGTATGTCGGATTCGAGTTGGCGGCATTAATTGTAAAGCGAAATGGCGCTAAAGTGGCACAGCTGCGAGCGCTGTAGGCCGATTTTTTTTCGATTCGGCCATCATCATCGAATGATGCCGTCAGGTGTTGAAAGTGATGCAAAAGTCTGCTGAACAGCTGAACAGCAGACAAACATGATTAAGCGCTTCAAAATACCGATGCTGCGGTTTTTGAGGTTCCACCTTCTTTAACCCATTAACGTCCAAAATGTCTAAAATTTTTGTACAACTTTGCGATTGTACCAAGCGATGAAATCGGCGTTACGGATAGTCAAAATAGTAATTCTATATGTTTTCGGGTCCGCTCTACATGATTATGCCATTAGATTTTCATTTTGGTCACAAGGAAATCCAATATGGCGATGTTTTCAGAAAAAAAATTAAAAATTTCGACCAGTTTTTTTTTAAATCAATATTTCGTACCGAAATAGATTTTTGGTTGAGGTGTAAATATGCACAAAAGTGCGCAAACATGTTGAACTTTCAGAAAATACCCAAGTTGCCCCATGGAAAAACATTTCACAACCTCAAAACGGCGGAAAAATGAAAAATTTTTTCACAATCATTCATGAATTTTTTATTTTTGAAAACGACGCACTATAACGAAAAATGTTCAAGAACAAAAAATGTTTAGAATTTGACAGAGAATACGTCTACGTAGTTTTGAATTGTAAAGGTATCTTTGTTCAGGACAGGAATTCAATAGGAAAAACTATAATGTTGTTTGATTTTTTCCAGTTTTTTGTTTGTTAAAAACCTTCTAAAGTTTTGAATTTTAAAGGAATCGTTCTTCAGGAAAAGAATTCAATAGGAAACATTATAATATTGATTGATTTTTTCCCGTCTTTTATTTGTTTAAAAACCTTCTTAAAGAAGTTTTGAATTATAAAGAAATCTTTGTTCAGGGAAAGAATTCAATAGCAAAAATTATAATGTTTGTTTTTTTTCCGTCTTTTATTTGTAAAAAACCCTCTTTAAGTAGTTTTGAATTATAAAGGAATCTTTCTTCAGCAATAAAATTCAATAGGAAAAATTATAATGTTCGATTTTTTCTAATTTTCACCTGACATTGTTTATGTCTTCATTAAAATTGGTGCTTTCAGTTCACACTTCACTGTCCTAATGTCCCTATAAATAATCATGGAAACGCCTTTGACGCAACGCCGCGGCCACAAATGACCACCTTTTCAAGTGCAAGTATCATAAAAATTGTTTTGACCGCATCACGAAGGGCGCCCGAACTCATTGCCAAGGCGCACACAGACGACAATTAAAGTGTATGCAATGCTGCTGCGTTATAAAAAAAAAAGCAACGCCTTGAACACAACAACGACTGCCGTCGGTACGCTGCTCGCGCCATCGCCCAGTCGTCGTCGACGGTAAATGTCAGGCAGCCGCGTCGCAGCAGCATTTGCCGCTCGTGATTTTTGGCGATTGATTTAATGTGTCATTCATAGATTTTTATTGCTGCCTTTTATTACCTCCTTTAACTTCCGATTTACCACAATTGGCCCACTCGGACCGGACATTGCGCGCCCGGCGAGCAGTGAGCAGCGAGCGGCGCACTTCACACCGCGCACTCACTCACGGGGTGACATGTTGCCGGCGCTCACTACACGCCCCGCTGTAAAAACGAGGGCCGCCGAAATGCCTGCATGTTCTAGTTCATATATACATAAGTACATACATACATATGCATACATATATATATATATTGTTTTGGTGTGGCCATTGTGTTTTGAGTGGTTTTCGCTTGCCCCGATCTTAACAGGGAAATCATGTACTCTCAGTACTTTATTTTATTTATTGCCATTTTTAATGCTCCACCCCGGCCCCGATGGCCCGCTGTCGGCCTTCGCCAATAGGAAAAAATAAATAAAATAAAATAAAAATTTGCCGCTTAATGTTAATGCAATTCTCCCTCGGCGACGGCGACGGCAACGCTTTGCCATATTACTTCGCCTCGCATCGACAGCGTCGAACTCGCGCGCAACGGCCGCTGCGCGTATGGAATGCTGTGAATTGTTTTGGCCATAAAATTAAAAAGGTGCCGCATGAACGCTGGCGCGCCAAATGTTCCTGCAACTGCCACTTGGGCCAGTGGCGCTGGAGCGCAATCGGTAATTATGGGCTCAATTAAGATTCAATTCCAGAACACTTTTCCCACCCGGCGCGGCGCTCGATTTTTGTTTTGTGGCTGCACGCTTCAACTTCAACTATTCGTCGTTTAATTGTTTGTTTGAGTTTGTTGCAAACAGCGTTCGATTTGTTTCCACTCGTTGCCTTATCTGCTGTCATGCTTTCAGCTAGAAAACGGTTCATAAGTCGTGTGCAATATTTCTCCAATTCGTCTCGTGTGTGAATCGATGAAAAGCTGCAACAATTCGAAACGCTGCCAGTGCTATTTTATTGGCTCTATTATGTTTTCCATCATTTTAGTAGATTTTTGTTGTGTATTAGGTGTCCCAGCTTCATTTGTGTAGCGGTTTGATCATTTGGGCATTCAATTTAAAAACATACTCGTCAGTCGTAAGCATTCTACACGCTTCAGCTTAAACGCAAACACAAAAAAAGTCTTAACGTATTTGAAGTTTACATACCGTAACAAAGACTTCCAGAGAAACCGTACGCTTTTTGTGATTACCGTTGAAGATCTGTAAAAAAAAATGTAACATTTCTGAAGATTAGTTTGACATAGTCTAAAGAATATTAAGAAATTTTTGGAATCAGTATTTATAGAAAGAAAAATATAAAAAAATAGATATTTCAGGTACTTAGTTCCAATAAGTTCATTTCATAAAAAAATTATAAACTTCTTCTTAATGATGACGTTATAAAGCCTCATCGTTGGAAAGAAACTCTGTACTGTAAAACTGCTATATCCACTCAAGTTTAACCAGATTAATGCCATCTTCAACTTTCGAATCTCAAATTTGCCTGAGAGCAATTTCATCTATTTGTCATCTTAGAGCTTATATCTACGATTGATTTATGGGTTTAATTTAAGCAAGCACCAACAAATTTATATTTTTTGAAGTAAATTCAAAGCAAATTCTTATAATTGTACTGTTATTCCCAAAATAATTTCCAATAATTTGCAGCGATATCAGAGAAATTTTGTGTTCTAATTGAAGTCTACGAATTGGGCGCGTTTGATCAAAACCCTGTTTCTTTAATAATGGTTAAATAAAATCAAAAACTGATAATTTTGTATTTTTCCATTAATATTAAATAATTTTTCTGTAATTAAATAAACTAAATTAAATAATTTTTAAATTAAAAAATTTTGATACAAAATGTATTTAACCCGTTTGAAAGTAATATCGAAACATAGAGTAAAATTTGGAGTCGAAAGGGTGAAACCTCTTCCAACACCTTGAGACTCACTCACGCCCGAAACACCAGAGCCTTCCATTTTCTAGTTTCTTGAGTGAATCCCTTCCATATTCCAAGACCTAACAATCTATTGTCAAGGATTACCAGCACAAGTTCCATCTGAATCATTTTCTCAGTCCGAAACTATATCATTTCTAGACTAGCTTTTTTCATTTGCTCGACCTGTTCCAACTAATAAAGCCGACGGGAATGTATACAGACACTTTATTAAATTTTACAACTCATTACTTAAACTCTTATATGAATATAAAACTCATCGTTAAATCTGAAACTAAATTCCGCAAAATTTATTTTCCTTCAATATTATTATTTTCAAACAAGACACAATCCTAATTTCCGGTTTGTTTTACGCAATTTGCCATAACACTAAACACCGCACAATTTATTTCCCCACAACTAATTTGAGCGACTGAAGCTTAGTTGTTCTCTCCGCCCCATCATAAATTTTGATTGTGTTTTTCCACCTGTATCCTTCAAATATTTCTGTCATTAGTAATTGGTGCAAACTAAAACGTGTTAACCCACACCTTGACTCGCGCATTTTGCACACATTCCGCGAAATATGCAAAAACAAAAAGCACATCACTACGAGCCCAACTCTCCATTTCGCTTAGCCACTAATTTTAATTAAAATGCCTGTCACGTTGAGAGGGGCTCGACCCTTTTATAAGCAAACGAATTGCAAACTAACTCAGCAACCAAAAAAGAAGCTAATTAAAAGTTTGCACTTTCATAGTAAATTTTATGTTCTTTTTTTCCAAAACTATGAACAGGTTATGTTGTAACAAATGGCGCAGCAAACGGAATCACTAATTTGTGATCTCTTTCTATTTGTCTAGTCATGTTCACATGTCGGAGAGTTGTAGACTATTTTATATGCAAGTCACTTGTTGCCAATCAAAGCGATGTGATTGCTTTAAATCGACAGTTTATTGTCGATTCCCATAAGTGGCAGCCATGCTTAGGTGTTCATATTAAGTTAAACAATAAAAAGATTATTATGTAATTTATGAAATGAAAATATATATTTTTTAAGAATCTCAAAGTTGTTATTCTATAGTTGGCAAATGAATAAACAAAGAAAAATTAGAAATTGTGTTTCATATCACAACGCCTCTGTCACAAGCAGTAACCAGCTGTTTGTATAAAAGTTTGAATGGACTTTCATAGTACACGGAACGAAAAACGTTAAAAAAATTTGTGAATTTGTGCATAAACTGTATGAACATATTCATAGTTTCTGAACCAGTGAACGCGTTCATAAAAAGTTTATGAATGCATTCATAAACCTTCGGGTGACCCGAACGCTCATGAATGCGTTCATAAACCCTATGAACGCATTCATAAGCCTTGTTCATAAGCCCAAACGTTTATGAACCAAATTCATAAAATATAGGGGAAAGTGGGGTAATGACGGCATAGTTTTCATTTAGCATCAAAACATATCCAAAACTTGATATTTTTGATCAAATCAGAGTTAAGAGCACAACTAGAACACATATGCTAATAAAGTGTATCGGCAGATTTAAAAAATTCTGATTTTAACTATAAAAAATTAGAATCTATAAAAAAAGTTGGGTTTTGTCATTTAGAAAAATGGTGGGGTAATGACGGCCACTCAAAAAAACCGATTAGAAATCGCACAAATATCAACACAAATCGCTGTGAATGCTGAATAAAGGCTCCGTGAAGAAAAACAAATGGAAATTTGACATTTTTGTAATTGTAACTTTATTGATAGCTCACAAAAAGCGGAAGAGAAACGAAATTGAAACATATTGAAAAAAATGCCTCAAACTTACAATACAACGACTGGGACTTGTGAGAATGTATAGTGCAGAATAGCTATACCGTCTAGAACGACTGGACAAGCAGTGGATCTCTTTAAATGGCATAAAAGGCCTCAATGATGAACAAATATCATCATGCGGATTCCAAAAATACTTCTTAATGACATGGCCGTCGTTACCCCACCTCTAGTGGCCGTCATTCCCCCACTGACCTCATTTTGCGCAAGCATGCAGTACAAATAAACTATGCAAGACACATGACAAATTTTACTTGATTTAGAAAGCTAATATCAATAGCAACATTTTAACATATTTACCTTGATTGTGTAGCTGAAAGTTTTGACGAAATAATCGATATTTTGAACACCTTATAAAACTTTCGAGTAGTTACGTATCGGCGCTGGTCTGGAACTACAAGTTATAATAAATCCACACACTTCAGCTTCTACTTAAAAACAAGCTTACGGAACAAGCTTTCTGTTACAGTAAACGGTTTAGACCTACGTCAACTTTAAGTACCAAAAATGGTGATGGCCGTCATTACCCCATGGCCGTCATTACCCCACTTTCCCCTATGAATTTTTTCATAAGAAAAATTCCTGAAATTCAAAATCCCTAAAAATTGAAAACGTTAATGAACGAAGTTTCACAATTTTTATGAACGCGTTCATAAACATGTATGAACCGTTTCATAAATTTTATGAAAAAAATCAAAAAAATTATGAATTTTTCATAAAAAGTTCAAAATAAAGATAGCTTGACGGCTCGGCTCGTACCCGAACAAAAAATTTGAGATTCGGCTTTTATGAAGCGGTTTGTGAACGAAGTTTCACAATTTTTATGAACACGTTGATAAACATGTATGAACCGTTTCATAAATTTTATGAAATTTTATGAGAACACCACATATCTTCTTAAGGAAACGAAACACTTTCTGAAGAAACTGGAAGAAAACTAACATGGAAGTAGAATTTAGAACTAGAAAGTGTGTAGAATTTATAAGTTTTTCCAATTCCTGATTGAAACCTTATCGACTAACCTACCATCAATAGCTCCCAATCGTGGTCAGTGTCACATTAGTGCCTGAATTTTTTGATACAACAACAATGATCCAATCAAACGTTAAAAGTATAATCCAAGAACTTTAGCGTTAAACATATCAAATTTTTGTGTAGACTTTTTAAACAATATTTATCGGCATTTTGTCGATTCTGAACTTTAAGATCCAAGTGTGAAAACATAGGCTGCCTTTTATATTTTTTCAATAGGGATGGTTTGAAGTTTTGAAAAGTTTTGATGAAGTTTTCGAAAAATCTGAGATTGCCATTGAAAAGTTTGTCATTTTTTAGCATAAACGTGCTTAGAACATTTTGATGTTCAAGCGCTATTTGTGTTGTTTACACTGACTTGAAAAATTCATCTCGGTCAAAAAATGAATGCAACTTGTGAACATTTTCGAGCAATAATTTGTTACGATTTCCGAGGTGAATTATCTCAACAACAGTGCTTCGATCGCCTTCATTTGGCATTTGGTGATGAAGCACCAACCCTCAAGACAATTTATAACTGGGTTAACAAATTCAAGCGTGGTCGCTGCAGGATGAATTTCGTGAAAGTCGTCCGAAATCGGTCATTGTGCCAGAAACCATCAATGCTGTGCGTGAACTGATAATGAAAGATCGTCATGTGACATACCGTAAGATAGAGGTATCCTTGGGTATTAGTTCCACGATCGTGCATTCGATATTGCATGAACATTTAGCTGTCAGAAAGATTTGTTCTTCTTGGATCTCGCATAATATGGCAATCGCTCAAAAAAAGGCTCGTGTCGATTGGTGCAAAGAAATGATGGAAAAATTCGATCGCAGTACTTCGAAAGACGTTTATAAGATCGTGACAAGTGACGAATCATGGATATATGCATATGAGCGCGAAAAAAAACAGCAATCGACCATGTGGGTCTTCCAAGACGAGCCAAATCCTACAAAAGTTGTTCGGGCACGCAGCACATCGAAGCAAATGATTGCCTGTTTCTTCGACAAAACTGGTCATGTGGCTACTGTGTGTCATTAGAGCATCGGAGAACGTTCAATTCTGAGTGGTGCACAACAATTTGTTTGACAGAAGTGTTCAATGAAATACGGAAAAACAACCGCCGACGCTGAATCATTCTTCACCAGGACAATGCGCGTTCTCACACATCGGCTCAAACAAACGCCTATTTGATCGACCAAAGCATCGATTTAATAAGTCATCCGCCATACAGCTCTGTCTTAGCACCCAATGACTTCTTTTTATTCCCGCACATAAAAAATTGCGTGGTTAACGATTTTCATCGCCCGAAGATGCTGCTGAAGCATACAAAAACCATGTTTTACAGGTGTCTCAATTGGAGTGAAAAAAGTGCTTCGACAATTGGTTTGAGTGCATTCAAAAGTGTATAAACCTTCAAGGAGAATACCTTGAAAAGCAATACAACAATTTTTGATGATAACAAAATGTGTTTTCATCCTTTTCGGAAAAATTATAAAAGGCAACCCTCGTAGTATAATAGCAATTAAAAAAAAAAATAGTAAATTCTTCTTAAATCTTGAAGAAACAATTCTAATAATATCAGACAAAAAATTTGGTCAACTTCATCGTTCAATCATTTGTGGTAAATTTAAACTTAGTTTTCCTTAAAAAAAAATAGATTTATGCCTTGAAACGAATCTTTACTTTCGTACTTTACTAATAAGTATTTAGTTTCACTAACAATTATCGCCCAATTAGTAAGTGTTATGTAAATATTATACAAACAATTAAAAATAAAACAATTTCATTAAATTTCAATAAATTATTTTCATTCATTTCTCAACACTTGAGTCAACAATCATCAGAAATCAGATTTATATTTAAATATTTCTCAACAAACCATTACTCATTTATTTGAGTGACTTTATTTTCCCATTTTCACTGAACAATTATACATCTTTTATAGACCAAAATATATCATATTATATAAATAGTCTTTTAAAAATTACTTTCTCGTCATCGGGATATATGTTCACCTCTTGCAAACAATTCCTTTCAAAAATAAAAGTTTTAAAAGATAATCTTTAAATCCTCAAATCATCATCAAATTAATGACACAATTAAAACCAAACATAAAGAATGCCAAGTTGCACGATGCCACCATCAACGAAATTCTTTACTATAGAAGCTGCCCACTCACCTTCGGTGTTAGGAGAGTACAACCAGCCACGTACGCTCCACCGAAGTAATCATCGTCACTATGGACCTTTGCAGTTCGAGAGCAAAGGCGAACTTGCCGAACACGGAAAAGGCAGAACGACACAGAAAATGCACACAACTTGATGGAATTCAATCAATTCAAAAACATTTGCCACACCTCATTGGGCTTCGAACTGAATTTTACGTCTATAACTTGCAAATCTCTTTGCTCAAATTCAAACTTGCAATTTGCCTCAATTGTTTGCAAAAATTATTGGCAACATTTGGCGTCAAAAATATAATTGCTGCGCCGTTTCTTCTTCTTCTTCTTATTTAGCGTCGCTAATTCTCCACCACATCGATATTGGCGTTCAAGTGATTAAAATTTGCGCGCCACACAAAGTAACAAACACCGAAATCCGTCAGAGGCAAACGGCAAAAATAAGTAAATAAAATTTCGCGCACACCAAATCAAACAATCAAAGAATCAAAGACGAAGCGAAAAATCCAACATTCGCGGAATATAACATATAATCGAAAATGGCCAGCTGAAAAATCGATTGCGGCCGTGGCGTGGCGTGGCGTGGCGTAGCGTAGCGTATGGAGCGTACAGAGCGCACCGCGAATCACAAAAGCAGAACAACACGGACCGTGGCGAAGGAAAGCGCGCACACGAAATTCACATTTGCGACGCGCATGCGATAACGACTCGAAAATTGTTAAATTGCTACTAACAAAAAATTAAATTCAATATTTTGCTTTAGACAAAAAGCAAAGCGCAAACGCTCAACTGAGCAATGAGCGCACCGCAAGGCATATCGCTCCGTGCCAGTCCGCCGCCCCCAGCCCCACGTCGCCGCGGCACGATCGCACACCGGCCTGGCTGGCTCTATTGCCGTGGCTGACTTTGTAGCTGTCGCTCTGCCGGTGTCAGTGCCAGTGGCAGCACCGCTTACGGTGGAGTACTCAGCCGGAGTGGCAGTGGCGCAGTTGCTGGACAGCGCGGAGCCACGAGCGGGCAAGTGGTGGCCAGCTGTGCGAGCTGGCAAGCTGTCAATTGAGCGAGCGGCGAAGAGCTGGTCGTCAGGTCGTCGTCGTCGTCGTCGTCGTCGTCGCGAGCCGCGGCCGCAACTCGTATGCGCGCTAAAAAAGCTCAAGCCAGACGGCCCGCGAGCCAGTCAGTCAGCCAGCCAACGACGTAGGAACTGCTTGAGCGATACCAGCAAAAAATACAGACACCATTTTTTTGTTGCCTCCACCAGCGATCTATGCAGTGCCGCGTCGCGAATGTGTTTTACTTAGTTTTCTTAGTGTGCGGTCATTCGAAAATAGCAAAACCACACCGTGCCGCACCGCACCGCGCCGCATCGCACGCAGCACAAACGTTGGCGACGGTGTCGATGTGTCTCTCGGGCAGCGCTGCACATGGCCAAACTCATATTTTGTGCCCTTTGCAGCGAAAGAGGCGAAACCGCTGTTATTAATGCAGGTTTGTCTGTTGCAAAAACTCTGCAATTAAGGCCACACAGCACTTGCAGCGATGCATTGCACCTCACGAGCACTGCTGACAGTCACTCAAAAGCCAAGGCGAAGGCACAATTCGAAAGTAAGGTTCACCATTCCATGCGCTAAAGTATTTACATATTTAAATGGAATGAATGCATTTATGAAAGTAACTTTTCAATAGCATCAACGCGATGCGAGATGCGCCAGCACTGCTCGTAGCTGCAGTTGCCATTCATTTCATTCAGCAATTTTTGAACGGCCATCACAATATAATGTGGATATTTACGAAAAGTTAATTTCTACTGCAGTGATAGTAGAGGCTATTATCTGTCCAGACCTTAATTATTGGAGGACAGACAAGGCTTCAATTTAAAGAAATTTAAAGAATGGTATTGACAGAAGAGCTAAAGTCAACTGGAAAACTTTTCGCCTCTAGTTAAGATCTATGCTATGTAAATTTTATTGAGATAAACCAATTTGAAATTATTCGATCTACTTAGGGGCCACAATCTTGGGGCGATACATGCACCTAGAATGAGAACTTATAGCATCAGATGTGACACAAGAGAAACTCTGGAACATCTTCTCTGTTCTGGTATTGCACTTTTTTTAACCCTTATGTATGTGATGGGGTACCCGGGTACCCAAATCACTTTTATATCGAAATTTTATATACTTGCGGATAACCTAGAAAGATGAATCTTCATGAAAACTCCCAAAATGGTATTCTGTCTTTATTTTCGAGGGTTTAGTTCCATTAATTTTATTTTGGAGGTTGTGGCACAACATTTTACTTTTTATACCCTTACCCGTGTGCTGGGGCACCCAGGTACCCCAATACATTTTATATGGAGTTTTATGGATTACATAGATTTTTCCTGTAAGTACAACTTTCTAAGTTAATAATTTGTAAAAAAACAATTTTTATCAACGGAAAACAATAACTCAATCGATTTTGAGGAAACGAAAAGTTTATTTTGGTTATATAAACTCCAAGATATTTTATATTTGCAAACCAGATCCAAAACAACTATCTCGCCTACATTTATCGACATTCGCCTTCAGCGGGTTTTCCCGGGTACAGTTGACCTTGAAGGTGATAAGAATTTCTTTCGTTACAAGCCCAAAAAATTGTCAGAGGCTTCTATTGCTGCGTTGTCAACTGATGGAATATGTTCATTTTCACTTTCGGGAATGGAAAATTCTTCATCACGTTTTCTTTCGCACAGTATTTTTTTGGAATTTCAGGTGGAATAAATCTTTCAAAACAAGCTCTTGCTGAATAAGAACTCATTTCCGAATTTGTTTGAATCTTTCACGATGCAAATAAAACGAATTACTAACGACTAATTAATTTGTTACAAAGTTTATAGCAGCGTATGAATTTTTATGAAAAGGGGATCCGAAATTGCAGAAAAATTCATTACTGGAAATTAAAAAACCAGTTTGCAAGTCATTTTTTTGTAAGAAAAGAAATTTCAAAATGTAAGGGAGAGGGCTGGGTTGTGAACCAGGCTGGGGTGTGAACCATTGCCGTTTTTTCTTTCCCTAATTGACATATCGCCAATCCTTCAACTGTCAATTTTGTCTTATGATATGACTCTGCTCTGTGGTTACACCGAAGTACAAACACGTATTGCTTGTGGCAGCAATCGAGTTTGAAAGACATCGTGTTTGAAAATCGACTGCGAAAACTTGTTGGCTTTTTTTTAAAGATCTATCTTAGTGACTGAGCTTATTGCAAAAAGGTCAGTGTAATACATGTTTATTTAGTGTTTTGATTCTATTTTACGATGCAATATTTGTTTATGTCGAATTATGATTGGAAGTGTCGTTTATTTTAAAGTTTCCAAAATGGCATCGTGGTTGGGCTGTGAACCACTGAGGTGGCTGGGTTATGAACCACCTGTTTTTCGTACTACATTTGTTCTAACACTGTCAAATATGGACGGATATATTAAAATAAAGTCATTTTATATAATTTAACTCGATTTCGTTGTGTTCACTTGAAGTGAGCCAATACGAGAACACGTTCGTATTTCACATGCAAACATTCCGACACAGATTAGGATGAAAATTTAAAAAATTGAGCAGTTTCATTCATTGCGATTTTTTGGCCTAAGAGGCGTCATTATAACTTTTTTTCACCTCTTGAGGCTTCCTGATTAAATAAATTCTCAATGTACTTAAAAATTATGGGTGTTTTCTTCGTATTTTCTGACTTTAATAGGGATTTTCCAGATGGTTCACAACCCAGCCACTTTTTTGAAAAAGCGAAAAATCACGTTCTTAGAAAATTGGACGTAGAGAGTTAAATTTCAATCAAAACGGTAATCTGTCTTCATAACAAAGTTGCGTTATATATTCACCTTTCCAACGGTATCTTCGATTTTTCGATATCTTTATTCTGAGAAAAGTTAGAGCCGAAAAACAAAACCCGGTTCACACCCCAGCCCTCTCCCTTACTTTTATATTACTGAGAGCTTTAAAACTAAGCAAAAACAGTAAAATTTCTTAAAGTGCGAACAAAAAGTGAGACATTTTCATAAAATTTGTACTGGGGTACCCGGGTACCCCATCACACGGGTAAGGGTGTTTTTTTCAGCACACACACTACTATAGAGTTAAATGTTTCTAATTGGAATCTAAAATAAATTTAAAGCCCCCCCTTTAATTCGTATTTTTCTTATTTTAACCTCGTTTAATCGAAATCTCGTTAAATCGAAAACCCCTATAATTCGCAAATTTCTGGTCCCCTGTGATTATGAGTTATCGAGATTCTACTGTATATTGAACAATATTTATTGATCTATACATTCATCATTTATCTATATTTACATATGTATGCTAAATTTATGTGGAACTTTGACTAACAGCATATTATGTTAGAGTCGTATGTTCAAGTAGTTAGGTTAGATCGAAATGGCTGGATAGATCCTATCCTTTACATAGCCCAAGAAGTAGGCCCGTTGGGATACCATATTCAGTTTTCCTTAAGATTATGTTACTTCGTCAAACCATTTAGACGATGGTATGAACCAAAGCAGGTCTTTAACATTTATTTATAAAATCTCTCCGAGGTTCCTTAGAAATGTATGCAGAAGTTTAGGTTAGGTTGACGTGGCTGCCTCTATAAGAGACACACTCTGAGGCGATTCTTTTAATTCTCATCTGCTTCATGTGGATAACGATAGAAGTAGATGAGCATTTTTACCAGCCCCAGCCAGTAATCGAACCTTTGATATGAAAAATAAAAAAAAAATTAACTAACTATTGATCTATAAACTTGTGGAAATGCCACCACAACATGTTTTTTCGAATTTTCTTCAGTGCATTTTACAACGTTTTAAGATCTATTCCTGATCGTCGGTGGATGAACTATGATTAATCAACCAAGTCCTGCATGAAGTGTTCAAGGGCATAGCGGATCCAGTAAGCTGACAATGTCAACGAATCAAGTTTTCCATGTGGTGCTCAGAGGATTTCATTTTGGTGGGTTTTGCATAAAACTTTTCAGCTGAATACCATTCAAAACCATATTGTCTACCAGCATTTTTTGTGTTTGGGGGGGAAGGTTAAACACCCAAAACCCTCTCTATGTACGCCTATGGGTGTCAGAGTCGATAAAGACGTCAACAGTCGACTTTGCCTCCAAAAGAAAATTCTGACAAGCTGCAGCAGCATTTAAAGTGGCCTTTTGGAGAAAGGAACGCCAAAAAAGGCTGAAATAAAAGGAGATCTAATGAATCAAGCAATGTCACAACATAGACAAGTTCAAAGCGGCCATAACTGGACACAAATTACAACTATATACGAAATGTATTATATTTGTATATATCTCGAAAACAAAAGCCAGTACACTCAACACGGCATATAACCAAATTTATTCTTCATCCACTCCAAGTTCCTCATTTTATTCGACCAAAAGCTTTCTTCACTGCGCATTTGGCATAAATGGATTTCGAAATGGCCATTTCCGCTTTTGCGCGCACAACTGTGAAAAAGGGTTCAAGTCGCCATTTTTCAATGGAAAGCAAAAACCGAAAATAACCGCAAAACTGGATTTTGTAAAACGAACTGCGGCAACTTTAACTTCAATGCGAATGCAAAAAATATCACTAGTAGTGCGGAAGCGAAAAAAATTTAATTAGCTGAAACTAAAACACACAAAAAAACTTCGGCAGTAATTAACAATTTTTAAGTAACTGCAAAAAAATCCAAATCTAACAACAACAACCACAACGGCAACTAGTTAGTTAAGTTGGCCTAACACTTTGGCAGCGGCAAAATGGCAAAACAGCCAAACGAGCCAACGCACATTGAACACAGCACTCAGCGAACGTATTCGGTGCGCGGCCACAAGGCGGAGACGCGAAAAAACGCGCAATTTACTACAATCGCTGCCTCCGATTCGGCCCTGTACGAAAACAGTTCGTGCGCTCATTCCGTGGAACCATTTCCAGCCGCCAGCTCCATTTTCACGAGTGCTTTGAGTAATTGCCTCGCCGCGGCCGCAAACTAGTCGAGCCGGAGTAACCAGCTGGCGCTGGAGGCGCAGCCGGCGCCGCAGGAGGCGGACGCGTACCTACACATCGCTGAGTTATAGTTAGTTCGGCTCAGTGTGGAGCGGCATGAATTATTGAAATCAGGCTTCATATTCAAACCAAACAACAACAAAAAAAAAACAGTATAACAATGCACACACTTGTCGGACGGCCAGCGCTGAGATTACAATTACAACAACAACAGGCAACCATACTCAAGCGGTGCCTGAAGCACTCGCACGACTCGAAGAGATTGCAATCTGGCGCACTAAAAAATATTCAGTAAAAACAACAAAACCAACAACAACGCATTGTGTGTGGCAGCGTCGCACCGGTTACAGGAGAACCTGCTCGCCACCGCAGCGACGACACAATGCCGACGTCGGCACAACGGATGGCGACGCCGATGAAGATGGCGATGGCGATGGCGGCAGCGAATTGCGGCGCATCATAAAACGCTTTAAATAGTGGCAAAACCACTGACAATTATTTTTATGCGTTCATGTTGGCCGCACGGTCACACCGCCGCGCCGCGTCGCGCCGCACCGCCGCGCATTCCACATGCGCGCTTGGACTTTTAGTTGCGGTTTAATTACACAGTTGCAAGCATTTTTTTACGATTGCAAAATTTTTCTAATTAAACGTAAGGTCTTTTTTTTCAACAACTAAGCGTTGAGTTTTTGTTTTTGTTGCTTCTGATTGCTGCGCTAAACAAACTTGACTTGGCTGGAAAAATATCTAAAGCTGAAAACAAAGTGGGGGGAAGGGCACAAAAACCTGACGCTTAGACAGTCGAAAAACAAAACCATTCGCCACCAGCCAAATTCACGCAACTCAACGCAACAACAACAACAACGCTAAGACTCACTTCACAACAAGCTCAACCAGCAGAGCAGCGCTGGTGGCGGCCGCTGACCAAGAACGCAAAATCGAACTGGTGCTCGAGCAGCATTAATGCCTCTTGTATCTTAATCTGCGCTGCTCTCGTTCGAGCACGCTCCCTGAGCCAACTAACGGATTATACTCGAGATTACAGCCATGAAGGCCGCATGCCACCAATAAAATTCGATTGCATCAATAATTACACAAACAAATATGTTAGTACGTATGTACGCAGGCAGTTTTGGTAAAGCCAAAGAATGCTATCGAGCAAATCTCAAACGAGCCCATCCAATAAGGAATACAAATTAATACCTTTTTAATCAAAATTAATTGGAAGCCTTAGGGTTCGATTAGACATTTTTAGTGAGTGAGTAATTTGACTTAAGTAAAGGGAAATTATAAAATTAAGTTCCTCCAATTCATAAAAGAATATCATAAGTCGATGAAAGTCCTACTTGAAGATTATTCAAGTATTAGTATGATTCTATTAAGTCATAGGAATTTAGATTCACTTTGAACTAAAGGAAAGAAAGAAAGGAAATATTGCTCTTTTAAATTCATCTGAATTAGGATTCAATATAAAACAACAATCGTGTCTGGGTATAGTGAACACTTCGATATATTGAACATACAAATTTTTACGTGGAGTACTCTAAACAGTGAATAATCGAAAACCTCTAAATAGTGAACAAAATGTTGAAAGCAATTTCAATCAAAAAGCAACAAAAAGAGGAAGAAATCAAAAAGTAAGGAGGGTATTTCCCTAATTTGTATTTTTACTGTTGATTGTTACAAAATCAGCTGTTTCTTGACCTTAGTGGTTATATTTTTTGTCGAGAGCAAACCGATTGTGGTTGAAAGTGGGCTTTTTTATTTTTATTTCAATGATCTCGTGAATTTGTATAGATACACAAAGTATATTTTGAGCAAATAAAACGTGTTTTTGAACCAAAATGTTAACCTTGATATAGTGAACCACCTGAATACTATGAACAGGCCTTGCAATAATTAGTTCACTATATCCAGACACACGACTGTATATACCATATATACAACTATCATAAGTTTGTTATTTAATAATCAAAAGACCATTGCGGTCATTGTTTCATTTTGAAATATTTGTATTTCTATCAACTTTTGCTTTCATGACTTTAATTTTTTTATTGGATTCTACAATTAGTTCTACAATTAGGATTCTAAGATTACAATTAGCCAAATCCGATGAGTCAATTTTGAGATATCAGCGGATATAATCTGTTGTCTTTGTTGGTATTGGAAAACTTGCGGTATTTCTAGTGTTAAAAACTATTTTTTGTGAGAATATATGAGCCGAAGAATTAATGGCGTTGCATAGTGTTCAAAGTTCAAAACAAATGAATTACCACAAAACTACTCAGATGTTTCTCCTTGAGCCAAAAAATGTACCACTGACATTCAATAAAAACCCATAAGAGGTTCCAAAGCCCATTTTCAAGAGTCTCCATTCCGCACATTCCCAACCCCCGGGCTGCCATTTTGTGCCACACTGAATGCTCCCCCTGCACAGCTTACAACTCAATTTAATTCAATTAAATGCAAACAAAGCAAAGCGGCACACGCACACTGCAAATGGGCTAAATAAATAATTGGCACAAAATCTCGAAGGCCGCGGGGTGCAGCGTCAAGGGCGAAGGGCCGCGGCCTGTGTAGCATGCCGAATGTCGAATTGCCACAAGGCATTTAAATGCCACAGCGCGAAACATGCAAAAATAACAAATTGCAAAAATTGCAAAAATTCAAAGGCAGCGTGAAGTGCAGCAGCCAAACCGACATTGCAACTGCAACAATAGCGAAAACGCTGCGCTGCTAACACCAAACTGCAGCTACAACATAACAATAACAACAACAACAACAGCGGCCAAAGTAAACGCTAAACGCTAGCAGCATACAACGTGAGTAACAGTAACAACAGCAATAGCAACAACAACAAATACAAAGCACATCAACTATAATTTTCCATCCGTCATAAATAATGTTAAGCGCCACGGCTGAGGGAAAAACATGCACAGTCCATTAACTTTTTCGCTGTTAGCCGTCGTTGAGGCGCGCGGGGTGTGCGCGGTGCTGCCAACTGTTGGCGGTCGATGGCGATGGCAATGGGCCGGTGGTGTTGGGCCAACGGGCTGCAGCCTCAGCGGGGGCAACGACGGCGGATGTGTGCCATTTGAAAGAGTCGAAGCAGCGGCAGCAAAGGAAGAAGTTGTTGCCATTGCAGCAGAAAACGAAGGCGGGCAAAAATTGAGCAGCGTGTGTTAGCTTTGAGTTATGTACGCGCCGCATGCAATCCTGACGCAATGGCAGACCACGCAACGAGCGCCACAGGCAGTGCACACACACGCACGTACACAGCGCAAAAAAAGAAAAATGTTTAATATTTGCTTAGGGCGATATTACATATACGAAGTGTCGGTACGGCGATCGGGCGGAAGGGCCACGCTAGGTAGGTTGGACTGAGAGCGACTTGCTACATGCGTGCTGTGTTGCTGCGTTGTCGTTGTTATTGTTTTTGCGAGTGGCAATGCGTCAACATGTCGCCGCTTGGCTGTTTCAATTTCCATGTTTTTTTTCTTATTTTCTTTTTGTTGCTTTAAAAATGGCATGTTGCATCATCGTAAACGATAAGAACGCTCACTCACACAAGTACAAGAAAAAACTGGCAAAGAAAAACCAGGCACGCTTGGAAAAAAGAAAAGTAGGAGGGTCGCCGCATGCGAGCACTGCACTCCAATCCACTTGATTGCAGTGCCAGGCGAAGCCCTCCACCGCGCGTCATGCCGCCATACTCGTACAGCACAGTGTAGTGCAACCTCCGCCGCCACTTGACGACTCGACATCCTCTTCAATATTTGCTTAAAAACACATATTGCACTTTTAATTGCCTTCCGCTGCGGCCGTCGAAGTGCGTGCGGGCCGCCGGTCGCGGTATGTGGCTGTGCTGGGCGGAGTGGAATGTTGGTATGCATTGTGTGCAGCAAAAATGTGTGCAGTGCTAGGTCGATCGGTGATCCGAGTGAAGCTCAGGGTGACCACTTTTTTATTTTGCCTGGTAAACTTTAACTGACACATTTTTAGTAGACAAATTTTTTAGCCAAAGTCAGTTTGTTGTGTATGGGTGAAGTGTTGTTGCTGTGCTCCAGAGTAATAATTTTAAAAAGACGGCATTCATGCTTTAACAAGAGTGTAACTTTACACGAAACAATAATAAAATACCTTAGTGGTAAATTTACCACATTCAATGCTTTGGTTTCTCTAAAACAATAGAAAGCATAAACACCTTCAAACCTAAGTAAACTTTAGACTTTATAGATTTTTAGTTGAGTTTTAACTTAACTCTCATACTTTTTCTCAGTGCAATATTCAATATGAAAATCTCATTAGTTCTTTTTCAGAGAAGAAGAACATTTTTAACATCTTGCAATTTAAAAAAATTTAATACTAATCAAGTCAAATATTTCTTAATAATTGCTACGTGCGCAATGGCAAAGTTAATTGCAGTGCAATTACAACCAAAAAAATTTGTATAAATAAAAGCAAATGATTTCCGAGGTCACCGAAGACCCATCCAATTTTATAATGATTGCAATTTCGTTGGTTTTGGTATTTTGTGCAAATTGTTGTTGTTCCTGTTGCTCATGCTCAAAAAGTTGAAGTTGACTGGTAAGTCAACTGAGAAAAAAATTGACAAGAAAAAACACACACAAAAAAATTGACAAGCAAAAAACACACAAGAAAAATTGACAACAGAAATAAAAAGAAATATCAAACCGAAAACAATTATAAGATACGCCGACAGTTCACCACAGTCACGTCGTCTACTGGCAACGAAATCACACCACACCACAGTGCAACACACCATAGAGAGCAGAACAGAGCACACCACGCCGGCCATGCTGTCTTCCCACCCGACTCATCGACGCATGCCAGAAAGAGACAAGAGACCAATGGCTGCCGCCGACACAGTTGCAAAGGTTGGCAAAGAAGCAAAGCAGAGCAACGGACGCAAATGTGCCGTACAACGCACATACACACACACACACGTACACAACGCTTCTCAGCACACTACTGCTTGTGCGCTGTTGTTGTAGTTTGCAGCGATCGCAAGCGTAGTGGGATGGCTGCTGTGCGGCACTACCTACTCATCACAGCAAGAACAACAACAACAACCATTATGGCCAACCATGCAGTGCCGCCATAAACCGATTGCCAACACGACTACTCGTACTCGCATTCGTTTGTGAGTGCGCGCAGATCGCTTCGCTATGGAACAGTGCGAAATGGTATGAAACGAAATGGCATGAAACGAACGAACGATAGAAGTGCAGTGTAATGAACCGTAATGAAATGAATTGACGGAGCGTAAATGCGGCAATAACTTATTTATTTATTTATTATTAACATATCTATTTGTAGACATTTGTTAAGTTGTGTGAAGAATTTTATTGCATTTGCAATATTAAATGTTAATAAAAAATAGCAAATAGAAGAAGGCAAAAAAGCGCAGACTGCAACAGTAAGAAATTTGTTTAGCTTTTTACTGTCATGGTGTGGAATTTATTGGTGAATGTGATCGATTACCGTTGATGGTCCTAAGCATAGTTGCTGGTAATTAAATTTTATTTGAACAACAAAGCAATTTTCAGTGGGTTTGCTGCTACTCTGGAATGCATTTTCTAACAACTTGCTGCATTGTAGATTGAGTTTTCATCCATTCACTGTTTTATGGGGCTTGTGACGCCCCGAGAGAGCTGTGGTAGGTATTGGAAAAAACTTAAATTTTGGAATGTACAGTCGTGTCTC
Source organism: Melieria omissa (assembly GCA_963971225.1). Classification (NCBI taxonomy): domain Eukaryota; kingdom Metazoa; phylum Arthropoda; class Insecta; order Diptera; family Ulidiidae; genus Melieria; species Melieria omissa. The sequence goes on from OZ020267.1 coordinate 4,959,769, forward strand.
GGTATAGTGAACACCCTATATAGTGAACACCCAAATTTTGACATGGAGCCTCTAAATATTGAACAACATTTTGGAAGCAATTTTAAGCAAATAAAGGCCTGCAAGGCCTTTTCACAGTATTAAGATTGTTCACTATATCAAGGTTAACGTTTTTGTTCAAAAACTCGTTTTATTTGCTCAAAAAACACTTTTTGTTTTTTGCTTAAAAATTTTGTTCCATATTTAGAGGCTCGATGCAAAATTTGGGTGTTCACTAAGTATATAGGGGGTTCACTATACCCAGACACGACTGTATTTATGTTAAATGAAAAATCTCTAAAATGACCGCAATGATCTTTTTAGTGTTCAAATTTAAATTTAAATCAAAAGTTAATTTAAAAGTCATTTTTTCTTTTGTTTGTAAGTTTTGGTTCGTATACTTATACATACTATATATGACCGACTTTAGAGGAATGGACTGTTTGGCTTGATTTGATATTTTTTGTAATTTTTTTTTTAAATCTTAATTTTTTTTATTTTTTTGTGTGATAAAATTAAATTAAATGTAAATTTTTTGATATGATTCAAATTGAATTAAAAAAATTTGTTTTAATTTTCCATATTTAATTTTTTTGTTTTTTACAAATCAAGTTGAATTCAATCTTAAATCAAATCAAATTGATTTTACAAATTTATACACATTTTTATTTTCACTTTCTTGCATTTATTTATTTGCATCTACTTTTTTTACTTTTTACTTTTCATACATATGTATGTTTTTATTTTATTAGTGTAATGCCATTTCATTTCACTGTAGTTTTATTTACTGTTAGTTTTTGTATATTTGACTAAATATTTGCGTTGTTTTGCAGTTGTTCGCCTATTGTTTGGCATTGTTTGTGCACTTGTTACGACTGTTGTTATTGCTGCCATTTAAGAGCGCAATTATTGTTTCATTGATCTTTCTACGTCAGCTTAATGAACGCCGCCACTCATTAAAGTGAGTTACGAGTCGCACAGCGAAAGCGAGAGCCAACGCCAATGCTGCCCCACTGCTGCCAACTGCTAGGCGGCCCAATCTGTCAGCCAGCCAAGAAGCCATCAACGCTGGCCGACTGCGAAACAAAGCAGCGCAATCAAACAGTTGGCAGACGCGTCTTTGTTGCTGGTGTTGGTGTCTACCAGCAGCCAACAGCCAACAGCACTGACACCGCTTACGGTGATTATCGATGGTGTTGCTGCCGTTGCGTGTTGTAGGTGAAATTATTGCTAATATAAATATTTTTGTTGCCTCGTAAAATTAAAGAATATCATATAAATATTTTTAAGGCTTAATTTTTTGACGACTTTTTAAACGATTGTAAAAAAAACGAGCGCTTGCTGCCGTATTTGTTCTTGCGGCCGTTTTGTTGGCTGTTGTTGCCAGTTGTTGTTTGCTGGCGCTGCCATGATTGCTGTAGTTGTCTGTGTGTGTGTGTGTGTGCATTGTTGGTTTGGTAAACAAATTTTACGATGCCGCTGCGTTGCGCTGCGTTTGAGTGCGAGTGTGAATTTGAGTGAGTGAATTATGACCCACTAAACGGAACGCGTACGAATATCTACTCCCATGGCCCATAGAAGACGTTAAAGTAAGTCACTGTGACAGCCAGGTCGGCGGACAGACAGCCAAACACACAAACACACATTCATAGACAGACAGACAGCCAAGTGGACGGACACAAAAGGGTGTAGAAGTTTATTGTGCACTTTTAATTATCAGCAATTTACGAGAACGTTGCTGCTGCTCTGGTTGCCGTTGTTATTTTCGTTCGGGTTGTTGTTGTTTTTGTTGCTGTTGATGGTTATTTGTTTATGTTGTTGACAACCATAAAAGGCATAGCTGTAAAAATATGGCCCACTCCCCAGACATTACCGCTTTACCGCCTCTATTCTGGGCCGTAAATAGTGTGTAAACACTTGAAAAATTTGCACTCATTTGTGATCTGATTTGTTGTGAGTAATCGCTCGCATTCCCACTTGCACTACAATCACAACAACACTCGGCCCCGCCCTCTCGTTCACCCTCACGCACACATGTCACTGGATGGAATTATTCGATTGTTCCATATTTGGCGAGTCAGCTTGGTGGATCGCACGTGAACCTGTCAGAAAGGTTAATAAAAATCAATCACAATACATGTAATAAAATATTTTAATTACCTGAAAGTGTTTAATTTCATTGCCGAAACGCACTGAAACTTAATATTCACCGATTTGTTCATAATTAAGTTGTCGGTTTGTTTATGTTTGCATACTTAATTCTTGTTTGAGAACTTAATAAATGAACTCAATGGCGGCTTCTTGTTTCACACATCAAGAATGGAATCCATAGTACAAGGTTTAGTATGCTTCTTAAAAGAAAACACATGGACTTTGCCTGATCACACTTTCCCTGAATGCCAGAATTGCGGTCTGAAACATTTTGAAGGCACAAAGAAACAATTGAAAAGTCAAGGCTGTCTTCATATCACACATATTTATGAAATGGTGTCACCTCAAAAATGTTTCATTTGTGGAACTCAATTCCAACTATCTGTCACTAATTTTTTGATTCTAGCAGTCCCAAGATTCCTTCAAAAAACATATCCTTTCACGTGGCCGTTTTTAAAGACAAAAGCCTTCAAACAGTTCAAAAGCTTGCAAGACCCTGTTCCCTTTCCGAGCACCAAACGCACACACGCCGCCAGGAGCGAAAAATATTTCAGGGGGGTTCAAAAAGTAATTCTTAAATATTCATAAAATGCTAAAAACAAAATGCCTTTTAATTTGTATTTAGTTTTAAAGTCAATCCTAATATTTCGGGGAGGTTTCAACCCCAAAACCCGCCCTGAATCCGCCATTGCACGCCGCAATCCACAATACGCATGGACCATGACGCACTTGCTGACCAAATGCCAAGTAAATTGTTTTGTTTTTGTTGCAAATGTAAACAACTCAACACCGACCAAGTCAAAGCCAACAGTATAAATGTTCAGTTTTGAAAGCGTTAAGCAAAACAAACAACATGCAGTCCGTTCGTCCAATTACATTCAGTGCGTTTTACAATTTTGCCTATTTTTAAAAACGTGGAACATGAACGGATACTCCACACACACATAGATACGCTCACACGCGAGTGCGTAAACAAATCCTTTAGCATTCAAATTTAGCCTTCGAGCGGCAGAATTTGATTGTTCACGGTGTGATGGCAGCGTTGCTGGTCCGAGAGACAAACAGTGGAAGCGGCTGCATGGCCAACAGCGAAGAGCCAACAGTGAAACGGGTTCAGCTCGTAAATCAGTTTTTCAGGCGATATGGATGAATACAATAAAACCATAAAATTCGGAAAAGTTAAAGAAACAGAAAAAATTCAAAAATAGAAAATTATAACAACAAAACTGCTGGACGCAACTCGTTCGTGCTCGTTGAGGTTGTTTGAATTTTTGTCGTCGAGGCAAACTACACGCACGCACATACATATGTACATCCCTTTTGGTGTTATTTGAATTTTATTGCATCACAAGACAACAGCACCAACAACAATAACAATAACAACAGTGTAAGTTAGAAAACCGCCAAAGGCAACAAAAGGCACAGAGACAGCGCATACAGAGGCCGAAAGGGTTCACGCAGCGCGACGCAGGTCATGCTCTAATTTTTAAGATATTGGAACATTGTTCATGCCGAACGACAACAAAAACAACAACAGATCACAGCACAAGCAATTTATAGATTTGGGGAAAAAAATTTGTTTCTACACATTTTCCTTTAGTTTTGTGTGGGTATTCATAGTTTTAGAACAAGAACAAGTCAGATGTGATGGCAAAAGGGTGACACAACTTTTAGTTTTTCGACGCATGCATTCACATCAGTCATTGGTGGCTTCACCAAGAATTCGAGTTGGAGAGTTTCACAAAATTGTGTATGAATTATTTTATATTTTGGGGCTCAATATCAAAATATATCTAAATACTTCTTAGATTAGCTACTTCTTAGCTGGTCTTGATAGTCCAGTCGGTAGCGCGCTGTCTTCTTGTAACCAGAGGCCCTAGGTTCGATTCCCAGCTCGAACTTCGATTCCACACTCGTCTACTTCTTTTGCCATCCACATAATTCAGCTGAGAATAACAAGAATCGCAGAAGTGAGCTTTTGGCAGGAAATGGCAAAAAAATTGTCTTCTGTCATCCATTTGAAATGTGTGTTGTTGAAAAGTGCTGCATTCACATTTCAAAAGGGTGGCATTTTTGGTAGATATAGAGGCCTAAGTGTGTCTCATACAGAGTCAGCCACTACAACCTACCTTCCTACTTCTTATATACGTTTCACCAGTAGAGAAATTGAAAAATGAAAGATTTTACTTAAAAACAATTCACACCGACGAAACCAACTTCAACAGCAAAGAACGAATGAATGAACTAATGATCAAACAGTCAGGTCAGCTAGCCAGGCCGCAAACCTATAATTTCAACTGTAATGAAGTCCAGGCTGGACTCAGAGACAGCTAATTTTAAATGCACTTTGAATTCCTGTATTGGAATTATAACCCTCAACAGGAAGACTTTCATAGTATGGAATGGATTCAGATTTCCCCAATAATACTTTGCAGTTAGATTATAGAAAATTGTCTTTTTTCTTCTTGTGTAACACCGTGCGACAGCATTTTTCACACCGGAAAAATCCATATGGGGCAAGAAACTAGAGACCAAACATAGTAATACTGCGTACTCAGTTTTTCATTTCTACATCATTTGTCATTTTAAACGGATTTCAAAATTTTGAAGGGGATAACAATTTAAAAAAATATAAAAAATACTTAACCTTGATAGAATATGGCGATATGTATATCAAATGAAAGAGAAAAGGCTCAAGAATTTAAATAAAATTGAGTTTTTATCTATTTGTGAAAAAAGGAAGGAAGGAAAAGGTCCTTTGAAAATTTAAATACTTTATATCCTTGAAAATTTATATAGAGTTTTCTTGAAAAGTAACTATGTTAAAACCCAAGATCTCCTTGATCACGTGTAAAAATTTCATTACTCTAACTTCATTGGTTTTAAAGTTATTAAAAGAGGCGTAAGCTGCAATTCCAATGAAGTACAAAAATTATAATTTATTTGTTTACCCAATTTTTACCCATTTTAGGAACTGAATGAATGAATGAAAAAGAATGAATGATGCAATACTACAGTAGTATTGAGTGTAAAACAACTCTTTGCTTTAAAAACTACACAAAATAATTAAAGCCAAATCTAAAGAAACGAATCTTCAACTACGACCAAACGAAAAGCCTCGAGCCATGACTTGAATTTCATGTTCTTCATCGCATATTTCAACACCGAACAAAAATGTCTCGTCGTAGAAAACATGTTTTCATTTATTAATTGTTTGTTCATCTTTCAGCTGGATTCCAGAATCGCTGAAGTTATTTAGCTTTCATTTTGTTTAGAAATCAATGCGCCAACACTCAATGGATGTCAGTTCTCAAATGTTCTTTTTTGTCTTTTCGTACAGACAACCAATGCACGCGGACCCCACTCACTTCGAACGTCGAACGAGCAGTCTGTCTGTCTGTTCTTTTTCTATTTTTGGTGCATTTGTATTTGGGTAAAGTATTTCAGAGAATTCTCATTTTGAACGGGGACTTGGGTGACGCGCAACCATTCTCTTTGGCCATTTTCTCCAGCGTAATGGCAGCATTTAACACAGCCAAACGACGCAAACGATGTTTACAACAACCACCGACAACGCAGTAGTAAAATGCACAAAAACTGAATGTTGTGTAAACACTGCAACGCGTGAAGGGTGAATAAACTGCGAATTGTTGAATGGTGCACGATTTTCATGAATTTGAATTTGTGAATGTTCGAATTTTTTAAAATACATAAAACCCAAAAGTCGAGAAAATTAACAAAGACAAATGTTAAATAAACAACATAAAATGCTTTGATGGTTATATTAAAACAATATGCACCAACAACAACAATGCCAACAGTAACTCATTTTTGTGATATTTTTTTTATTTATTTGAGCTCATTTTCATATTAATTAAAACATAAATTTCAACTTTTAACACATTGTAGCAATTAACGAGAGAATCCCAATGCAGCCAATCGAACAACCTGTTTCGGCTTCAACCGCACAAAGATGCCAAAAGCAAAAAAAACAAAAAAAACAAAATCACTAATTTAATAATTAAGATGCCACCCAGTTGGAGAGACAAACCGAGATCTCTACCAACAAAACGATAAGACGCAACAAGGCGTTGACTGTGTGCAACCAACGTTCAGTTCAATTTGGTGGTCGCGCCAGTCCAATGTTTCTTTTTTTTCATGTTGTTTTGTGATTGTTTTTTTTTTTCATATAAATTAACAATTTTTAACGCAGCTCGAACGCGTTGGTTGACTTAATGGCGCAGTCGCAGTGGTGGGCAGCAGCTCGATTAAATCATCGTTTGCAGCGCATTCGGCGTCAGAACTTCCCACTAACCGGCGGCGGCCATGTCGGGCGATCAAGTTCGAGTACGAAGCGGAGCCTCGAACAGAGTTTAATGAAAATTATTAATCAATGCGCGTCGTAAAACTGCGCCTACTCGCTCAACATCGCTGCAGCTTTTCGCTGCTGGCGCTCTCCAGTTGGCTCAAACATTTTTTTTATACCTTACTTGTTGTTTTTTTTTGCGCAGCCAATGTCCGTAAGCGTTGTTCATAATCTGCGGCCGTTTGAAGTTTGCCGCAGTGAGTTTTATTATTTGTATTTCTATTTCCATCTTCACTCGACAACAAGGCTACACATTTTATTGTAGTCATTATTATTGTACAATACAAGACGACATTGTTGTTGCTGCTTTCGCTTTTACTGTGCTTTGTTCTCTACACACTTTAATAAATTTTATTGTGTTTGATATTTGCAAACCGCAAACGTCGTCGAAGGGACACACGGCGAGTGCGGGGGACGTGACGTGACGTGTGCGACGTGTTTGATTTGCCGATGCGCATTGTGCTTTCTTAATATACAAAATCACTATGCAGCGACAGTGAACTTTCGGGAGGTCGTTCGTTCGCAGCTGCCAGACAGTTCGACAGAATCGAAAGACGATTGAATACCACTAAAGCTGGCAATAAAGCGCGGCATTTGAATTTGAAAAGTCCAATTGATTTGAAAAATTCAAATTTGACTATTAAAATGGCAACAATGACAACAACCAACATGGAGAAAACATGTCCAACAAATTATTCTAAATGTTAATGGAATTAAAATGATGAACGTAAACAAGGAGTGTTGCATTTGTTGGATTTGTATTGGGGCCATTCATGTATTTAAAGCCATAAATGTGACAGGTAGTTGAATGAAATGAAATAAATCATTTCTTATTTAGAGACAACAACAGAATATGGCATCGATTTGTGGTGGGTTTCAAATCAAAAGTCAAAGTCAAAGTCATTTGTTAAGATTTGAATAGATTTTGGGCAATTTTCTTAAATAGAAAGAAACATTTGAACACACCTTTCGATATCGTGGGGACAAATATCTTTAGTAGATATCTTTTGATGCAACTAAAAATTTGCATAATATGTCAGTCTGTCATTCCACCTAAATAGATGAAATTCTTCATAGAAGGTTTATGCTCTGCACAATCTATTCATTTCATGTTTACTGATAAACCAAAAATTGACGGAAATTATGTAAACAAAATGCTGACTAAGTGCAACACAAAATTGCTTTTGTTTGGGTAACGACAAAGCAATAAAATTTTGTTTACATATAGTAAGTTTTCAAACATATAGAAGAACATATCGCACACCCACTTCAAAAGTGGCATAACCCAAAATTTTTACTTTGAGTTGAGCTGAATAAAATTTTTTTTAAATAACGCATAGACCATTTAGCAGAAAATCCTTGTAGATTAGGCTTTCAGATAATTCACAAACATTTTTTTAAATTTTTTAAAATTTTTTTTTTAATTTCGCACTAGAAAATCAAAAATTTTGAGTTATGACTTTTTGATGATATTTCAAGTCAATAATTAGCGAATTTTTTTGAGTTATGTCACTTTCGCTTAATTTAAAAAATTATAAATGACAGTTAAAAAATTTAAATAATAATTTTAAAAATTCGAAATTAATTTATTTATTCGAAAATATTAACTAAAAATGTCACAACTTTACTTAAAATTAACTTAAACAAAAATTTATTTCGTCAAAATTGTCACAATTTGAATTAGGACGCTTTTGCATTGAGATCAAATAGCATTAAACTATTCGACATGAAGAGAGGACTAACTGTATTTTGGAAACAGTTAACAACAACAAAATATACTGAGCTTTTGCTGATTGGTAGATTTATGCATTGTGCACAGTATTAACACATAAACCCGAAAAGTGAAAATTTTGAGTTGTGTCACTTTTGAAGTGGGTGTGCGATATGCAAGAAAAATTGTAGAAGAAACATTCTAAAGGATAAAAATACTGTCTGAAGTAATTTCTATACATAAATAAGTATTGTAACGACTAATACATCTCTCCCTGTGTCTATTGCAATCGAATTCTACTTTCGAGATCAGTTTAGGAAGCACAGTTGATTGAATAATTTCCCTAGACATTCTAAGTCAAGAGTCCAAGTGCCAATTGTCGTGTGATATATTCGAACAAGAAAGCAGCCAAATTCCTTCTGAAACTATGACAGAAGAATGTATAGGAACTCTTGAGTTACAGTCGAATTTATGACGCAACACAATCCATGACGACAGCATATAAAGAGGATCCCACTTACGTAATCAAAAATCTAAAGACAGTAGATGGCAAAGAGCATTTTCTGTATACTCTACTGTACCCAATCCAATCCTGGGTGATAGCCTGAGATTTGTAAAGGAGTCCAGGTAAACTCCACAAAAAGGAAGTGTAAGTATCCCATCCCATCTAGAGCCGAATAGGAGCTGGGTGTGCCCCCTGCCAGCAGTGATGTCCATATATATACGGATGGATCGAAACTGCTTGGTCAGAAGGATTAAGCCTTAACTTAAAGCTCCGGCTGCCAGATTACTGTAGTGTCTTCCAGGCTGCGGTCACAGCAATCTCCGATTGGCTCAGGGTAAACAGGATGTCGGCGACTGGTATCCTGATACTATCGGACAGCCAATCAGCTCTTAGAGCTCTGGATGTGGTCAAAATAACATCAAAGACTGTTCTTAACTGCAGCAAATCTCTCAACGAGACTGTCAAGCAGCTTCATATTCGCCTATGCTGGGTTCCAGGTCATAGGGATATTCCAGGGAGCTGTAGAGCGGACAAGCTCGCGAGACATGGTACTACTGAGCAGTTACGCCAAGAGATGACCACGCTCGGAGTTCCTCTTTTAACATGTAAACTTCGTACCCATGCGAGCTTTATACACGATACAAATTTAATATGAATTGAAGGCAACACAAGCCTCCTTGCGCGCCAACTTAGACCAACCTTAAATCTTTGACGTTCTAAAGAACTCCTCTCATTAAACAGAGCCCAGATCAGAACCATAATCGGTGTCCTTACGGGTCACTGCCTAATCGGCACACACGCAAAATGGATGGGGCTGTTTTCGAACGACTTCTGTCGCAGCTGTTTGGACGAGGAGAAGGAAGAAAATATCTATCCTCACTTACTATGTAACTCTCCTGCTTTATCCAGAAGAAGGCTGACCTACTTAGGCAACTTCTTCTTCGGAAGTCTAGAAGATCCAGCTAATAAGACCATACGCGGTCTATTAAGCTTCGTTAATAGCTCCAACTGGTTTAACGAGTGAGCGATCTGATGCTCGATCTCATGTGCTCCATTGTGATAGGACCGATTGGCATAAGTGTGCTCCTCCTGGAGCAGCCACACCTACCTAGCTACCTAAGTGTAAGTATGTCTTCTTTTATATCTTTCTTTAACCTTAACTGGCTTTGTTTAGCTTTTACACCATTCACTCTTCGTTACTGTGCCCTCTGTTCTTGAATCTTTAGTGACTACTTGAGCGAGCTTCGGCAGATCGATCCTGCATCAAACTGTATTGGAAAAATTAAAAAATGTGTTTGCTTGTTGCTTCCATTACTCGAGATTTTTCTTATCCTATCTCTTCCTATACACACAAAGCTGTTGTTTTCTCATTATTTCATAGATGATTGAATTTCGTTTGCAAAAGGATCCTGAAGGAGTCATAAAGCAAGAAGTTGTAGTGCGGTTTCTAGCGGTGAATAGAATTATTTTCTAGCGACTGAAACGTTGCAGCTAAGTGAATTAAACAATAAGCAATTTAGTAAAAATCAATATAGGATATCTTTGAATTAATGTAAAAATATCTGATTTCAGTCAAAAGCTGTAAATATGTCAACAGTTAGTGCCAGAATATTCCAATTCAACACCGTGTACTGCAACTTTAAGTAAGCTGCCTCAACGCATGCATCCGCACTGCTTATCGCTCACGCGTGAAGCGAGCGGCAGTGCTGAGCACGCGGCGACAGAAACAGCAACTTGCGCGTGTTGCACGCCGCATTGCAATAACGCGCCCGGCCGAGTGCAGCGCGTGGGTATTGTAAATCGCGATTTTAATGCGCGGCATTAAAATGCAAATGCGTCAAGCAAGGCCTATAAAATGCAATTAATATTTTTGCCTGCAACAATGTCGGCGTGCAATTCTCATTGAATTACAAATGTGTGCGCGAAACGCAATTCACACTGCACCTATGCGCCATTTCAACAACAACAACAACAACAACAACATTAGCAACGCCATCGATAGCAGCCGCAGTGAATGCCGGAACAACAGTCGTCAACTATGTAAGCAGCCAAGCGGCCAACCAGTTCGACTGGCTGCGATTCCACATGCTGCGCGACGACGCATGTGGCGAATGAACGGCGACATGGCAGCAACGGCGGATGGCGACTAATCGCAGTGTTTGCAATTAAATTGGTGTGGTGCGCGCCAGCCAGTGGCCCCCGTCTACTCCACACCAGCTGAATTGCAACTGCAATGTTGGCCTCGCAGGAAAACGCACTGTGCAACATTGTTGGCCAACTGCGCGATAGGCCAAACTCGAAAACCAGTTAGCAGAGCAGTTAACTGCAACAGAAACAACAACAATTTTCATAACACTCGCATAGGCAGTTCTCGCATTCTCCATTTGCAATGTGCCGTCGCGTCGTTATCGTCGTCGTTCCTGTTGCCGTTTGCGTTCGCTGCATAGGGAATGCGCCAATTGGCCAACTGATTATTTATTTAGCCGATTGCATTTTCGATTCTTTGATTGCGCTTTTACACTTTACATAAAAAAATGCAAATGAGCCACAACGAACGCAGCCAACGCCTCCGGTACGAACCGAGGCCCAGCCGCTTGTCTGAAATTGTGCCGCCGATAAGAGAAAAAGGCCGAAGAAAAATGTAAGCGTCAACAACAACAACAACAAACGTTTGCTACAAAAACACAACAGGCGAACACTGAAAATTGTTAAAATATTCCGAAAACGTGTTTCTCGGATTTTAATGGCTGCGCATAAATTTCAACATTAAAACTCGTAATAACTTCATTACACGATATTTTCCAAAAAACCAAACGTCCCGGCATGAGCGCCGAACAAAACAACAACAACAACACCAACAACTTGAACGAAAGGGCTCAAACCAATAGCCGGCTGGCTGGTTGGCAGTTTGGCCGACGTGCTGAACTCTTTTGAGTGCACAGGTGGATTCAAAAATGCAGTGGAGATAAAAAAGCCTCAATATGCATATTCCAGCTGCATTCAACATTGCGCCCAGTTGGGCATAGATACATACATATTTATTATTATCATTTGAGTTATAAAAGAATATTTTATACGGTCTTATAATACTTTCAACTAGTAGAATTTTCTATACTTTCTTGCATGCGTTGCATTCATGGACCGGCAGATTGAACAAAAAGAAATACAAATTGGAAAATGAACTGGTGAAATTTGTACTTACTAAAATTTATCAAAATTGTTATATCAGGTGTACAACTTTGCTTCCGCCGTTTTCCGATAGGTGGCTGTACCGGCTGAGGCTGGTTGAAATACATAGATGGTAATGCCTTTAAAGTGAGTGTGGACAGTGCCTAACGAATTGTCATCGCCGTTTCAGTGACAGTTGTTCTTGTTTTCGTATTATTCACGCTCGAAAATGTCCGTTTATGTGCCCAATTCTCGCCATTTGCGGGAAGTTTTACTTTTCTGTTACAATTCGAAAAAAAATGCAGCTGATCGCATCGAATGCTCTCAGAAACTTACGGTGATGCTGCTCTGAGTGAAAGAACGTGTCGGGAGTGGTTTCAACGTTTTAAAAATGGTGATTTCGATGTCGAAGACAAACATGGTGGTGGAAGAGAAAAAACCTTCAAAGATGAACAACTAGAAGCATTGCTTGATGAAGATTCGTGCCAAACCCAAGAAGAGCTTGCCGAATCGTTGGGAGTGAGTCAGCAAGCCATTTCAAAACGTCTCAAGCGGCCACAATATCAAGAGCGACATGACAAAGTCATCCTCCAACACGACAATGCTCGGCCTCACGTCGCAAAAGTGGTCAAAAAGTACCTGGAGACGCTGAAATGGGAAGTCTTGCCCCACCCGCCTTATTCCCCAGATGTCGCCCCTTCTGACTTCCACCTATTCCGTTCGATGGCACACGGCCTGGCAGATCAACATTTTCAATCCTTCGAAGAATTGGAAAAATGGATTGCTTCATGGATAGCGTCAAAAGAGGACTCCTTTTTTCGAGCCGGGATCCGAAAATTGCCGGAAAGATGGAAGAAAGTTGTCGCTAGCGACGGACAATACTTTGAATAATACATCTGTAAGCACTTTTTCGCAATAAAGCTTTTAATTTTGGAAAAAAAACGGCGGAAGCAAAGTTGTACACCTGATAGATTATTTTGATTGCAGTTTAAATTTTCATCACGAGCAAAACACGCCCATTTTCTTATTAGTTCTTAGCGAAAACACTTCGACGCCTTTGAAAGAAGGTGTTCTAAACAACCGATTCCTATGCCACTGTGCGGCTTTACAGGAACGCCAAATCCGTATCCTGGAGGCAAGATTCCTAGCGAACCTAGGTTGAAATTTTCGTATCTGCTCTCAGGCGCGGATTCAGGAAAATATTTCGGGAGGGGTTTTAAAAAGTAATTCTTTAATATTTATAAAATGGCTCTTAAATTGTATGTAGTTATATAGTCGATCCAAATATTTCGGGGGGGAGTAAACCCCCAAACCCCCCCTGGATCCGGCAGTGTCTGCTCTCCTTTATCAAGAGATCAAACTGGTTTGCCACGGATTGAGACTGATTGGTTAGCTCCAGAACCAGTTAAGAAGGGGTTCACAATGAACCAATTTGGCCTCAGAGTGAAAAACGTAAATAATTGTATAAAGATTACGAAATCAATTATTCGTTCTTCCAAGCATAACAAACCCAACAATACAGTGTTTAAAACCAACACGTCAGTACATGGTACAGAAATCGCTTTGTCATTGAAAGTCAAACACTTTTCGTACTTTACTAGGCGCTTTAAGCTATTTGCTTAGAATATGAAAATGTTGTTCTTTCGAAGAATGAAGATACTCAGTCTTCCCAATTTTCAGAAGCCATGAGATGGACTGGCTCAAAATATTCTATGATATTTAAACCATTTATCATCAGTTCAGTTCATGGTCAGTTTGTTATTTTTAAGCGCAAAAATTGTTCTATAAATACAATTTCAGCATCCTTAATGATATTGAAATTATCCATTTCCTATAGAGAGAAGTATTAAATTTTTTATATCTTAAACTAATAAAGTTAAAAGGACGACATTCAAGGATGTGGTAGCGTAAATATTAGTTCTTAAGATATATTTTTTGCAAAAAAAAACTTTTGAAAATTTCCAAGGATATTCAAGGATAAAGTTTTAAAAGAACATTTTCAATACCTCTCCGTCCTTTTGCATTAAAACATTAAATTTTTTAGGATTCTAAGGATTTTTCTCTTTCATTCGATACCCATATTGTTATTCTACAATGCGTTCAATTTTTTTATTAAAATAATAATAATCCTTGAAATTTTAAAGAACTTTTCACAAAAACTAAAAACGCAGTTTTACTACATTTGGTCCGAGATTCACGAGTGATAGATTTTTTCGTGTGTTTTGAAATTTTTTTATTTTTGTCCACAGTGTTATCAACACTTGTCACTGTCATTACGTCTCGTTTTGTAAAGGTGTGATGAATGTACACAGGCCAACCATTATGTATTAAGACTGCCTCTAGAAAACACAATTTCAACACGATATCTGCTAATTGTTCGATATATTTCTTCGAAATATTCCCCTTCTGATTCAATACACTTGTTACATCGAGTTACTGCGCCATCGGCATTTATGCGGAAAGACTCGGTCTGCCCCATCGAGACTACTGTCGCAGCTGCGAAGATGAGGAGGAAATTGAATCCGTGCAGCACCTCCTTTGCGAATGCCCTGCGCTTCACAGCATATGCCACCGGTATCTAGGGGGCAGAGTGCTGGGCGATTTGGGGTTGGTTTGTACCACGCCACTGGAGGATATTGCCGGATTCATTCGACGCTCAGGTTGGTTTCAGCCAGCACCGAATATAGGATGACAGGGGCTTGTCACACTCTCATCGGGCATCACAATGGGCCCTTGGGGCCTCCGAGTGTACTTGCTGAGAACCAGCAAGCCGCCTGTCTTACCTAACCTAACCTACATCGAGTTAATAGTGATTCAAAGGCGTGTTCCAGCTCATTTTTCGGAATTTCCTCCAGTTCCCTCGTTGTATGGTCTGAATGTCATCAAAAAAGCATCCTTTCAACTTCAATTTCAGTTTCGGGAACAAAGAGAAGTCGCACGGTGCCAAATCAGGTGAACTGGCGGATGATTGAACACACAGACTTGATTCCAAGCCAAAAATTGACAAACAATGAGTGACTCGGTGCATTATCGTGCAAGAGAGACCAACTTTTTGGATCGCGGTATTCTGGCAGAATACGACGGATTCTGGCCATCAATCGCTTCAAAACTTCGAGGTAATAACTGTTTGACCAGTTGGAACAAATTCTTTGTGGATAATTTCTTTGCTATCGAAGAATGTGATGAGCATTGTTTTGATTTTTTATGGAACTTTTCGTGTTTTTTTGGCTTGTGGTGAGTTTTTGGATTTCCATTCCGCACTTTGACGCTTGGTTTCTGGATCGTATTGGAAACACGATGTTTCATCACCCGTAACAATTGTTTTCAGGAAGTTTTGATCATTTTCTGCGGCTGCAATGATGTCTAATTTGTAAGGACCGCTCTTTGCTCCATGTTAAAATATTAACATCACACGAAAACGTGTTTTGCAAAATGAATTTTAATAAATATTAAATGTCAACCAAAGGACATGAAATTTTGGCAGTTAGTAGAGGAAGGTTGAAGCTTCAAAACGCATGTGCTTGGTTGCTGAAATATGGTTCGAGTATTAATACATAATTGTTGGAATGTGTCTATCAATATTCAAGTTCAATCAACAATCACAATAAACTTTCTTTCTTACTGGATTGGTGATTCATCTTCTTATTTTTCCTTCCTCTTTATCGAACTGTCAGATTGAGTTCATACGCTTTTCAAATGTTTTGGCACTTTTATTTTTCTTGTGTAAATATTTAAAAAATTTAAGTAACTGAATTAAAGACATAACGATTTTAAATACTGAGCATAACAAAAGTTGGAAATCCATTTTGGATATTCAATCGTTTAATTATGTCCTCAGAGTAAAATCATTCGTAAAATCAATCTTAACATCGCCGAATTTACATCAAAACTTTATGTTATCATTCTAAAATGCAGGCAATAAATCATTGAATACTGAATAATAAAATAAACTACAAGTATAAACATTCATCAGTCTAAAAGTCTGTTCGATCGATCTTAGTTTGACTTTGATTTGTCTTCCATTCACCAAATTTTTTCGCTCAGTGCAGCCGATCACTGCAGCAGACTTCGAATAAAAGAAACCAACTGAAATAAATGCGCCTTAGTGCACTCAAACCGTCAGTGCCAGATAAACTTGAACATTTCATTAATTTCAAAATCAAGTCACATCTTAGGAACACAACACAACCCAACCCAACCCAAAGCCTGCAGCACGATTGCGGCATTATTCGACGACCGAAAAGGCTCGCAAGCGGACTGGCAGACACACAAAAAGCGGCAAAGCAGCGCGCCTGCCAATAAATTCATCGAAATAATGGAACGGATAAGCGCAGCGGCTGTCAGGTCGTCCCGAGTTGCTCGAGTCGTGGCTACGTTAAATCCACACACACATTCACATTCACATAGGAGTATGTGTGTAGAGTTGTGTGTTGTTGCGCTGCGAATAAAGTGCTTCGTCCAACAAGAAAAAACAGAAACCGCATTTTTGTGGTGGATTTTGCAGCAACGCGCAACGGCCCGAAGCACCTTCACCGTCCACCATCACCACCACTGCGCTAGTTTCCAACGTGTCGTTATTATTATTATTGCTGCGGTTGAATTTTTCTGCTTTTCTAGTTTTTGCAATTTTTTTTTTAATGCGCAACGAGCGCGCGGAATTCAACGAATTAAATTGTTGCTTCGCCAGCGTCGCAGCGAAACGTTTCGATTCGTTGCAGTTGAAGGTTTTTGGCTGCTGGTGAGCTGCTCACAAATTCCAAATGCGTTTCAAATTTATTTATTATGATATTTCGGCTGCCTTCACGCTGCCAGGACACCATTTTGGCTGGCGCGGCTCGACAGCGTGACTTGAGGCCCTTTGTGAAGCCCCAAATGCTGATGGTGATTTTATGCCGGCGGTGTCATGTGTTATGCCATCAACACCTCTGCTACGACACCGACGCTGTTGCCGTCGCCGTCGCCAGCAAATCGCCTCAGCCGTCGCCAGTGTTTGCAGCGCGCACGCAATGGCTGCTGCATACCAAATGAGGCCGTGGAACCGGGCACGGACCCGCACAGACGGCTGTAGTGTTCGCTGCGTTGCAATGTTTATTGTGCGCTTCTGCATGCCCCCGGCCCCCTGTACTAACCCCCTTCGACGTTGTCGTTTCTCCATTTAGAGCTTAGATGGGGTTTCAGATAAGATTTTCCTTCATTTTCTGCTTTCATATCCAGCATTTCGGATTTATTTTCTTTTTTTTTCTTGGTTTGATTTTGAATGGGGTGCAACCTTTTGCCAAGGCGGCCACAACGACGGTTGGTGCTGGTGCTTTTGGGGGACCGAGGGGAGACTTCATAAGAATTTACCGCACGTAGTCGCTGCTTTTCGCCTGCGCTTGTTTGTGTATTGGCCTTTTTTTTTATTCATATGCAGCTAATTTTATGAATATGTTCCGGCCCCATGCCCCGCCGACAGCGAGCGGCAGAAATGTATTTTTTAGATATAAAGTTATCGCCGACCATAAATCATACGCAACGCGTATGAATCAGAAATCCTTTTACGCCATTTCTGAAATGTTAATTCCGTTCGTGTGCGCTCACTGCAAGGTGCAGGAAATTAAATTTCAACACGAAATCTCGCTGAAAGCACTGATCCATGAAATTTGAATGGAATTTGGCGCGAACCAATAAAACTCTACTATAAAGTCAATAAAATAGAATCAGAAGTAGGTTTAACACAAGCGATGTGTTTTCAAAAAATCTGTTTGCAGTCGGGAGAATAATCTGCCACGATTATGTTTATGAAATGATGGTTTAAAGAAGAATGTGTCACATGCTTTGGCTTTGGTCTCCATAGTCCAGAGGGACCAGTGCGCTGGTTTCTCACACCAGAGGTTCTAGGTTTGATTCCTAGTTTGAGCTGGTGAAACATTCGTCTGAATGTTATTCCAACTTTTTCCTTTAGCAAAGATTAGATTTTCGATTTTTTCAATACTTTGGCCGTATTTCTTTAAGTAGCGAGAGTTTAAAGTATAAAAGACTTTACATTTGCGAATAAAAGAATGTCTACAAAAAACCTCAAAAAAACTTCAAATATAAAAGTATAGAAACATTTATAAGTATAACAGTCTATTAAAAAATCATAATGTAACGAATAAATATAAGAAGTATTAATAGATCTTGGGTGATATCTGTGTTTTGGGCTCAGTTCAACCAGTGTTCCCAGATCAGGAGTTTTCCTCCTAGATTTAGAAGATTCTTGGCCTTTAGGGGAAAAAGTGTTTAGGAGAAAGTTTAGCAGATTTATATTTTATGTTTTTTTCGGATCCTTAGTGGATCTTTGGAGATTTTTTGGAGATTTTTGGATAACGAAGTATGATGTATTGGGAACACTGGCAACAAAACATATTTTGGCAACTATTTGAAAATTTGAAAGCTTACAAAATGAAAGCTCGTTCTATCTCGTTCTCACTTATTGCTTTCACAGTGAAATTCCGCCGAAATTGCACTTTTATTTAATTAATTTGTTAAATGTTTTGTTTTTGTCACGTTTTGTTGTTAAGCTGAAGATGAATAAAAAAATTATGTGTATATATTTTTATTTTTTCATGAGAAGTTTAATTCCTTTAAAATTACTCAAATTATAAAAAAACACTTGAGATGTTTTTACTTTTGGGTGGAAGTGATATTTCTTAAGATTTAGAAGAAAATCATTTAAGGTATCTGGCAACACTGACTTCAACGTTGAAGACGTACATGGAACAACCACCTCGCGTCCAAAGACTACTACTGAAGTTCCGAGGACGAATTGATTAATAAGGACTATCAGCAAACCGCTTTTTGTGGACCTTGCTGGCGTGTCAAACATTTATAACGGTACATCATAAGGCGTACTTCATTTCGGAATCGAATGGGTTCTCGAACACCTTAGTTTCTTTGGAGTTAAATAAGTTTCTTGAAGTTCAGTTTCTATGGTCTCAGTTAGATCTTTTAAGCTACTCGCTTGAACAATCTTCTGAATAATGTATGTAAGTATTATATTTATAATGTTTTATATTATTTTAGAAATATAGTTTATTTAATTTTTTTATATTTTATTTTTTATATTTTTTAATCTTAGATATACGACGTGTTAGGCTCATTGTGTGCAACTTTATGGCTCAAAAGATAGGGACATTCACATTCATAGATCCTCTGGCAGGACAATGCCTACTTTATACCTAAAACTTAAATTATATCAATTTTTTGTTTGAATTATAACTTAAACTTTGATACTAAATTTTACAATTTTATATTTTTATTTTGTACAAAACATTTTAAATACTTCAACTTCACAATAGTGAAAAATTCCTAAACTACAAAGACCTTTCACATCAAAAACATATAAAAAGACATGCCAGAAAAAATCTAAATGCTGACATTATTGAAAGACTTTGTCTTCCAAAACTCCAATGAAACCCCACAGTCCTTGTTGTACTATAGACAAATACAACAACAAAGCACCAAAAACCAATTCAAATACTTTTGCACACTTATTATAAATTCCTGCTTTTTGGGTTGGAATTTGTTGTTTTGCAATTAAACAAACAACAAATAAAACGCACCAACCCTTTCCCTTAACCCCTTCAATGCCTCAACAGTTTAATGAAATTCCTCGAGGAAATTACGCACGCTCGAAAATTTAATTTCAAATTTTAATTGCGCGCCATTTTGTTGACGTCGAGAACGACATTTGCACTGCAAACATTGTCATCACAGGCAACATTTCCGCCTCAACATTTACATATTTCATTCAAATCATTCGCGTTTTATATGCCACAGCGAACAGCCGAAAACAATCAAACACCAACGGCGGCGGCTCGCGGCATTTTTCCTCAATAATAAATTAGACTTTAATTTCGCCAAAGCCTGTGTCGAGTCGCAGCAGAAGGTGCCGCGAGCGGTCGATTGTCTGTCGCTGGGTTTGGACGTGGCAACAACCAGCTGTCCACGTGGTTGTGACGTCTGCCTGCTAATGCTTTTACAGTGCCGTCTTCAGAGCTGAGCGCCTAGTTGGGCCCAAGTGGAGACAATTTTTAGAAAGATTTTCAGAAAGATGTTTAGAATGAAAATCCAAATTGAATTGAAATTCATCAAATTTGGCCCTCAATGTGGGGCCTCACTGTACGCATTGCGTAACTGTGAACTGCGCCCAGCCAGCCGCGCCTTGTGTCTCGCTCGTCCTCGCTCTTCGGTTGCACAAACACTGCTCGCATGGGGCCCGCTTCCCTGCGCCTTACTGCTTGATTTATGCCACAAACATTTGCTGGCGTCGGTCTCCTTTCCGTAATCGTTTCCACACGCAATTTCTGTTTTGACTTCATCATTTTTCCTCGCCTAGTCCTCGCCGCCGTTCGCTCTTATCCACAAAAGCTCACCCTTTTCGTGCGCAAACAACACGCAATTTTAAAACGAGCATCACGCGCACAATTCGCAACGCCCGCTCACCGCCTCTCCCCGCGTCCTGTGAAGGCTTCAACAGCTACAACTAACGCAACTCGCCCTCAGCTTTTCACTTCCTGTGCGGCAGACCGCGCCAGGCGCTAAAACCGGGCGGCAGCCGGGCTTCATTCTGATTTCAATGCACACCCACCCACCCACCCACTCACTCGACGTCACCACGCTCTCCATTCCCCATTTCCCGTTTGCCATTTGCCATTCGTTTAAAATTGATTGCATAACTTGCGTCCCGGCTAAAAAGGCAATGGGCCTACACAATGGGCGGCCCCCTCTATACGTTTGCCGCTGGCGTAAGTTTTTGCCATTGCTGTTGTTGTGCGTATTGTAAAGTGCTTATTTTCGGAGGGTAGCATTTGCGCACATTGGGTCCAACCCCCTTCCGCCGTCGTATTGCACCCTCAACGCAACTAAGCCCAACGCTCCACCACCGTTGCGCTTGGCATCGCATTGCCATTTTCTCTAAATTTAGTTAATGAACGACGGCTCTCGCCCGCCGCTACTGCCGCGCTGTTGTCACTCATGCGAATATTTGAAATGTTTTAGAAAGTAAACAAAATGTTTGCCTCGAGGCATAAAATAAATTGGCTCCAAACTAATCCCAGCCAGCGAGCGAGCGAGCGTGCCTGCGACGCAATTTGCCGGCTGCTGCTGCTGCTGCTGCTGCTGCTGCCGCCATCGCCGCAAACCAGTAGTTGCTCTAAGCGGAAAAAACTCATTTCGCTGGAGTGGAACGCAACGCACAGCAGACGCAACGAGGCACGAAAAGGGCTTAGCTGAAAACGAGATACGCCAGCAGGACGCCTTCACTAAGGGTCTCTGCGTTGTATATACACTGACTTTAAAATATTCCACGCAGGATACACAAGGAACCGCACTACTACACATTTTCAGCAAATATTTGCATACAACAAAACAAACATGGCGCACACTGAAGGCGAAAGCACTTCAGTTGGTGTTGAAAATGGCTAAAACATATTTCATTCTTTAAAAATTCTCTTTAGATAAAACTAAATTTTTGCAAACAAAAACTGAAATCAGAACATGGAATCAGTTATCAAAACTTGTCGCCGTTTTTAAGCAAAAAATAAAAATTGACAAAAGAAAATGCCTAAAACACATTCAATGCTTTAAAAATTCTATTTAGAAAAAACTAAATTTTTGCAAACAAAAACTGAAATCAGAACATGGAATCAATTATCAAAACTTGTCGCCGTTTTTAAGCAAAAAATAAAAATTCACAAAAGAAAATGCCTAAAACACATTCAATGCTTTAAAAAATCTATTCAGAAAAAACTAAATTTATACAAACAAAAACTGAAATCAAAACTTGGAATCATTAATCGGAACTTGCTGCCTTTTTTAAGGAAAAAATAAAAATTGATAAATGATATTTCTGCAACAATCACCAACAAACGCTTTTCTTCCCTTAAAAAATAATATTTTTGTTGGTCTCTTGCAAAAACTGCGCCAACTTCCACCAAGCCATGCAATCTTACAATTTGCCATCTTACAAGGTTTTTGTTTTTTTTTGCTCCTTTTCAAAAGGTCCTTGGCGCGCACAACTTTCACTCCATTAAGCTGATGGGATAGGCAAATGCGCCCATATGCGCATCAGCCCGCGCGGCCCCATTAAACATTCTAACAAGCAGCTCATAAAATGACAAAAACACATTTCAACCACATGTGGCAGGTGATAATGTGCAACAGCAGCAACAACAACAATGCTAGTCAAGACAATAGCAGCAGCGCCCACTAAAAAGCGGCCAAAGCCAAACGAAACGATACGAAACGACACCGCTGACAATTCGGGCACCAGGAACTGCTCTCAGGCGGCTGCAATTGAAGCGACTCAGACTGCTGGAAGAGGGCGGCGAAGGGGCGCAAAACATTGAAACGATTGCTCGGTAGTGTGTGCCATGAATGCTGCGTCGCTCAGGCGGAAGAGCATCCTTACGCTTGGCTTGAATTCGAGTAGGCAAAATGTTGTTGTTCAAAAGTGTTTTTTAAATATTTTCAAAATGCCGGAAATGACTGCAGAAGCGACATGCCGCCTGGCCGTTGACGACAACTGGCGGCAACTCGAGATCGCGCACATTTCCATCATAAATTTTGAGCGGCGGCATCCCCATTTTGATTTGAAAATCAATGGTCGGGGGGAGGAAGGGAGGGGAGGGAATGCAAACGAAGCAGAAACGTGAAAGACGGCGCGCCGGAAAACGTCGTTGCGCTCCAAATGAGCCCAAAATGCTGCGCGCGCCACAAACATTACTTGCGTGCGTGTGCGTATGTATGTGTGTGTGTGTGTGTGCTGGCGCTCCTGCAGGCTGACGCTGCCATTTCCATTTCAGTCTCCCCCGCCATTTAGTTGAAATCATCGTTTTTTTTTTTCTTCTTGCTACTTTCCGGCCCGTCGATACAGCCAACAACAACAACAACGCCAACCACAGCGGCAGCAGATACACCAACTGATGCCGCTGCCGCTGCCGCTGCCGCTGCCGATGCGCACAGATACACAAATACAATTTCCAAGATTGTCGACATGTCCCCGAGGGCATCATCAGCAACAGCAACAACAACAAGTGCACAAAAAATTTAATACAAATATACAATAAGAAACAGGCGGCTGCCTGTCACTGGCGCAGAGTGGAGACAAAGGGCCACAACTGTAGCAATTTTTGCTTCATTCCCATTTCGTCGCTTGTTACAAGGGAAATGAAAGCGGAAAATTCATTTTTTTTTCCCTATATATTTTTTTTCTGTGATTCTGTTGTTTTGTTTCGCATCGCTTGCTGCATGCAACAACACTTCACATTCTATACGTTCGTCCTTTTCCTTGTTTAATTTCGGTTTTATCTCCTCTAGACTCGTCTCCACTTTCATTTTGTTTTCTGGCCAAATTGGATGATGTCGATAATGTTGTTATCTCAGCAGAGACGAGACGCAAGTACAAAATTCGTCATCAGATTTTGGATGTTCGATGTCGCCTCGCTTCACTGTGTAACGAAATTGGATTTTAGGAAAGTTGGGCAAGATTGCGTAACTTTGATTTGAACTTATTTACTTGTTTTCCCGGAAATTACACAAGGACACTTTAGCTGAAAGAACTTTTCCTTGCACGGATTATTACTTTCCAGATACTCGCAAATAACTTAATAAGGAAACTTTTGCTATCGAAGGAATGTTTTTGGCATTGGTTTGTACATATAAAAACTTGTTGAAGGCGAACAAAACAGCATGTTTTTTTCATAGAAAATTTGGTAGTAATTGTTTTTGTTGTCTTTTCAGCCAATGTTCTCAGGTACTCCTATTATTTTGAAGGTGGTTTACAGTGAAACATACATCTCTGTGCATTCTCCGATCTGTATTCTGTTTCTGGAAAATGAAAGGAAAGCATACAGGGACATTGAATATTCCATGAAGAAGACCACATCTTGCTATGTTATCGCCGAAGTCATCACAAGAAGGTCTGCGTTCATAAAATGGCACTTCTAGTCCAATGATGCCTGCAGAATTTTCTGTGATAAAGAAGAAGCCTAAACGTTTGAACAATTCCTATACCACTGCCCACCTATACGACAACTCCGGTGCGTTATAGAAGTCAAATTGGTTTTTTTAAACAGTTTGATCGAGAGATCATTGGATGAATCATGCATATTCTATATTCCGTCTGTATGAAGGCACTCACAATGCGCCTCTTTCTGATCTATGAGTGGAATTGCGGCACACAGTCTTCGGTACCTAATTCAACCCTGTATTTTCAGTTAAAGCCCAAATGAAGCTTGAGTGGCTCACAATTGAAAAGGGGAAGGAAAAGGAGACGGAAACGGAAAAGGAGACATTTGTTTCACAAGAAAGGGAGAACAAGCAGATAAACGCAAAAAATAAAAAAAATTAAAATCATAAATCATCTCAACAAGCAAAATTCATTGCATTTTACATATTTAAAAACAAATTTTTCAAATTCTTTCTAATAATGTTTAACCTTTTACACGGCAACAGCGAATTTTTCATCAAATGTTGTTTTTTAGATATTTACATTTAGATTAGAATTTACAAAAACACGTATTTTTTATTTTTTAATATACTTTATTTTTTTAAGGTTTTTTTTGTAAAAACACTGAAAACAAAAAAAACAAATAGCAATAAAACTTGTTTTTTTATTTTTATATGTTTAGTTTTAAATTAAAATTTTTAAAGTAACTAATGCGTTTGTTGTAGCATAGTCCTACTCCGCATTTTTCGCAAAGTGTTTGTGTGTTTTTTATTAATAAGTTTTAATCACTTTTGTTTCACTAAAATAAATGCGTGCAACTTTTCGCAAAAACGGTCAAATAAGTGCTGTCAAGTAAAATGTAGCTACTTTTTCCCACTTTTAATGCCAGTATTTAAAAAAAAGAACCTTGCATAGTTGTAAAACCGCAAAAAATAGTCGCTTTCATAATAACTTCCGAAATTACGGGCAATTTTACGGTTGGTTGCAGATATGCAACTGTACCGTGTAAAGGGTTAAGAACAACTTATAATTTTTCTTGTCTCCTATTTTGTGTACTTCTTTAAAAACCACTTCATTCAAAATATTTTTATATAAATAAAACTCTTTAAATCGCTTGATTAGCTGCTTATTAACTTCGATAGCGATTGGCTTCTCATCATCATCGCGCAACATAACGAGCACACCGAGCGCCATCTGTTGTCTAATATTTAAAGAAACGTTAAACTCAAACGACGTAACGGGCATAAATGGCGCAAGTGCGGTTTTGACCTTAGCTCGTAAAATGCGAAAGGCTTGAAATGGCAGGCAGACCAACAGACGGACAGAGAGTCGGCGAAGCAGTGAAAAGAGCCAAACTGATTTGGAAGCGTGTGTGTGTGCTTGCACTGCACGCATGAAGCGGAAGCGTGCGGGTGTCAGTGTGTTGTAACAGTAACATTTATCCTATACACAAACCATAAAAAAAAACCCCAACAGGCAAAAATATTCAAATATTTGTGTAAATCAAAGTGTTTATTCGAATGCACACAATATTTGATGAAATATTATACAGATATATAATAAATTATATATTTATATAAAATCAGTTTATATTGACCACAAGTCAACGCATTACCATTCTGCATGCCATTTGATTGCATTGGCCATTGTAAACAGTACTGTTTTTATTATACAAACAATCGTAAAACTGGTATACATAAACTATTATACTCGCACGCCAAACCGTAACCGCTGTCAACTGGCATGCAGCGCTAACTTTCTGATAGGAAAGCAAAGGCGACTCTAGTTAATCTGTTATACTAATCTACAAAAATAACAACAACCACAAGCACTCAATAAAATCACCACCAAAAAGTGAAAAGGCAAAACAACAAATGCAAAAACATGAACAGTGGTGCCACATGGGCAGCGGAGCCAAATAAATTTGTAAATAAAAATATTTTAACTTATACAATTCAACTTCGATGAACTTCATTGATTAGGATTTATTGTTTTATGCAATGGAATAATGTCTATGGATTTGTATTGCTTATGCAAAATCAAAAACTCGCTCTATGAGGACGTATTTTTTCCGTTCCATATGGAATATTTGCAATTTAAATCAACTTAACATTAGAAAGACCAGTGCAGTCAATTTGACGGTTTTTCATTTTTAAATACAATACTTTTCACTTAAAGCGAACTTAGAGGGACTGGGCGAAATGGTTCGTTTTAACTGAAAGTTCGCTTTAACCCATTCGAAATCGATTGCAGTTATTCTGAGTAAACTTGTCGTCGAAATAAGATTTTTCTGGAACTAATGAAATCTGTAAAGTACAGGAAAAATAAATTGGGCATTGGTTTTACTGTGTACCAAAAATTAAAAAATTATCTGAATTATTTTGAATTATCTTACATGTATAATACAAAGAAAAAAAATTTCGCTCCTGAGGACCGTGTTCGAAAAAAATGGTCGTCTCGAATTGGTTAAAAAAGGTCCGCAATAAGTGAAAACATAAAGCGCGTACTTTTGAGATTGGTTCGTTTTAGGCGGAAATTCATTTTAAACGGGTTCATTATAAACGAAAAGCACTGTACCTGTATTTTCTTAAGTATTTCTAGCTTTGCTTTCATGACTTTTTTTATCGTGTTCTGCAATTAAATAGTTCTACGAGTAGGGTTCTCAAACACAATTCCAATGTCTACTTTTCGAGGTATCAGCGGATGTAATATGTTGTCTTTGAATTATTGCATGACATGACATGCAGACACATTCTATTTAAGCACTTGCCGAGCTAATTATGCTTTAAACTCCCCTTTATACAGAGCTTTAAACGTGTATAACACTGTATCTTCTAAATTCGTTAGAAGTTAGACTTGTTTCTTTCAAAAGATGTTTTTAAAAATGATCTAAAACATGTTCTCTAGTTTTAAGTTTAGTTTGTAATGTGTCTGTAAGAACAATCTGTTCATAGACTTAAATAAATAAATAAATAAAATAAATAAATAAATAAATAAAACATCACAAGGTACGAGTAATCCTTCTAAATGGTTGAATGGATTTTAATCAACTTTAACATTAAGCAACTTTTTATTGTTAGAATTAGATATCGATATGTTTTTATTAACCCATATCGGCCCAATGTTCGATCGAACAGTAAATTTTAGCTTTTTCCATACATTTTTTGGGCTCTTTTTTAAATTTTAAACGCGAAAGTTTTACATGATATGATGGTATGATTTGTAATATGGGATAATATGAGTTAATATGTGATATTTTGTATAAGATGGGATAAATATATTCATTTCTCACACCTCTTCCCAGTTGTATGAATTCCCCAAACAAAAGGTAATTTTTTACATAATTTCAAAAGCACCGAAAAACATTAAAAACAATAATATTTAAAAAAGTAACTATGCAGTCTTGTTAAAAATTCAACAAAACCAAAATTATAGCCAGAATATATATTTACAGTTAGGTGTTCGATTAATCAAACACCAAATATTTCGGAACCAAAAATCGGAAACAATTTTTTACAACAAATTTGAAATCTCCGGCCTCATTTCACCTTAAAAAAACTGTTTCATTCGAATATTGACCAAACAAATCGCTGGGTTTATATGGGTTAAACAATTTTTAAATAACTTTTTCTTAAAATTTCCCAAATTTTAGTCTAAGATCCAAGAAACTCGCAACATACTTGTATCAGTCTGGCAACTCTAATCGCCACAGCGCGCTTGCCGCTCGCACTTGCAGCGCCATGAAATATTTCGGTGTTCGGTGCGGCATCTCGCTCGCACATGGCGACCGCCTCGCTTCCACACAGTCAACTACCCAGCAAAGCGACCCAATATGGCCGCAACCGATATTTCAACCCAAACAAAAAAAAACAACACGCTCTCTTATATCACAGCGGGTGGAGTGCCAACATTATGGCCGCTAGTCGCGCTTCGTACGCATGTCAACGTTCCCATTCCCCGGCCCGACTGCGCATGTCGACCATTCCACGTGCACGTTACGTAGCGATGACCATTTTCGGCGACGCTATCCACAGGCAGCAACAGTCATGGCCATAAAAAAAGGTCCAAAACGGGTTTGATGAGGAATTCGTAATTAATGCCTTTTGTGACATTCCCTGCTGGTCGCCCATGCTGGGCAACGCAGCTAAACGCCATATTTTTTAATTTCTCTTGGTTGGTTTTTTTGGTCAACGGGCGAGAAAAAATTTGTTAACTTTTGGTTAGTAAAGAGTTAATTCGATGATTTGCATGTAAAACAGTGTTTTTTTGTTTTTATATAAGTAAACCAACATTTTGATATGCAGATGAGATATTTTTATGCTTATTTCTATGCCGCGTCCCACGTCATAATTTACGCCTAATAAATTTAAAAGCCTCTTTTCATAAATAACCTCAAATTTCTATTTAAATTTTTCGTTTACACGCTTCGGTCGCAGCAACTGCAAACTGGCGCATTAATTAAATCTCGCAATTAATTTATGACATCCAATTCGGTGTCATAAAGACATTAACACCACCGCAGTCATCAAAACCGGCAAAACTATCAAATGCCGAAACCACAGTCAACGCCAACGGCAGCAACGACGCATCGAAGCCGTCGGGTGCTGCGAGCCGACGAGTCACTGCAACGCGCGCGCACTGCCACACGCACAATTTTATGAAATTATTGCAGTCATTACCGTTACGCTGAGCGCAGTAATAGCGGCGTGGCGGAACGCGCCGACCACCTTCGCAGCGATGCAAAGCAGGCGATAATGGTTTTAGTGTGGCCAATAAATCCGCGCACACTCACACCCCGACAAAAGGTGCACACGACCATTTTACGCAACAATAAAACCGTCCGCCAACAATGAACGCAACAACAACAGCGACGGCAACGTCGACTATAACTATGCGCATTGTTGAAGACGGCAGCGTCGAGCGCACTTAACACCTCAGGAATTATGAGTGGGCACGACGCGCAAGGACTCAACGTGCGCGACTGCTGAGGAACCTGCACGCACCACCATCTATGTGTGTGTGTGTGTGTAGTTAGAGTTACAACTATGGTGTTCTTCTTCTTGGTGTTCTTCCTCTTCTTATCACAGTTTTATGCATCTTCTGGTAACTTTATCGTGCCGCACTTTATTGGCTACTAATGCGTCCTGGCACTTTTGAAGGACATTTTTACGGCACTTTGGCAGCACTGCCAGCAGCTCTTCACTTGCCATCGCTCATCGTATTTGCTCTCTTTGCGCTCTGGCCGCTGCCGTTTCATTGATTGCGCCGAGGTGCGAATTGATGTGCGCCGTTTTACGGCCGCCAATGAAACGGCCGCATAAACATCGATCTCGACTTCCGCCTGCTGGTGCTGCTGCTGCATCGGCACCACCCCCCAGCCACTAATTTTTGGCTTAGCATGACGATGCGAGTGCCCCGACAGCAATAGACATCGATTTGATTAAGCAGAAATTAATTAGCTGCATATAATTAAAAGCACAATAAAGTCGACTGGTTGGTCAGATTGATTTATTGCTAAATATTTTCCCAGACACACAACTCAAATCGAATCGAATGGCTACATTCAGTGATCCTCAAACTGTGCACCACACACAAATTGAACTATGCCGAGTATTTCTTGTAGAAATAAAAATACATAATTTATTATTTTATTTATTTATTACTATTTAGGTAGGTAGGTAGGTAGGTTGTAGTGGCTGCCTCTGTATGAGACACACTTAGGCCTCTATATGGGCTCATTGTGATACCACAAATTGTACCACATACAAAAATACCATTTGAAATATGTATGCAACACTTTTTTCCAACATTCATGGGAAAAGGGAGTGAGGACAGTTTAACGCCTAATCCGAATGGCGGTTTTTTGGCAATTTTCCTTTCACACTTAGAGGTTTTGCCATTGCCTACTAAGAGCACACTTGTGCGATTCTTGTAATTCTCATCTGCTTCATGTGCATAGCAATAGAAGTAGATGAATTTTTTACCAGCCCGAGTTAGGATTCGAACCTAGGGCCTCGGTATAAGAAGCCAGCGCGCTATCCGCTGGACTATTGAACTATTGGTTGGCAATTTATTAGTAATTTACACATTATTTTGTTTTATATAAATTTGTAAAAAGTAGCACTAACATTTGAGGCTATCGGCTGGTTGGTGAGGTCATATTGTAATGTTATGTTATGTTTTTGACCATAGAAGAAGACGTGACGATTATATATAACCATACGCATACAGCTTTTTGACACTTATTAGAAGCTTAACACTAAAAATTGTACACCACTCTAGTTATAAATCTTAGGATACACACAATTTTTTTGAGTATGATTTATTACTTGAAAACAAGATAAACTGCTTAGGTGTAATTTTCTTCAAAATTTCTTACCCATCTAACTCAAAATATTTAAGACTTTTCCTACAACTATTCTATTCTTCCAAAATACAATAAACAAGGTTAGCTAAGTACGGAAAGCGTTCCCTAAAATTCTTTGTTTACGTACGCCAATTCGAATGACAGCAAGAATTTTCGTCTTCCAAAGAGCATGGTTGCATTTTGCAAATAGGAGTTCGTACATAGTATTGTTTTTCAAAATATCAGGTGTACAACTTTGCTTCCGCCGTTTTCCGATAGGTGGCTGTACCGGCTGAGGCTGGTTGAAATACATAGATGGTAATGCCTTTAAAGTAAGTGTGGACAGGGCCTAACGAATTGTCATCGCCGTTTCAGTGACAGTTGTTCTTGTTTTCGTATTATTCACGCTTGAAAATGTCCGTTTATGTGCCCAATTCTCGCCATTTGCGGGAAGTTTTACTTTTCTGTTACAATTCGAAAAAAAAATGCAGCTGAAGCGCATCGAATGCTCTCAGAAACTTACGGTGATGCTGCTCTGAGTGAAAGAACGTGTCGGGAGTGGTTTCAACGTTTTAAAAATGGTGATTTCGACATGACAAAGTCATCCTCCAACACGACAATGCTCGGCCTCACGTCGCAAAAGTGGTCAAAAAGTACCTGGAAACGCTGAAATGGGAAGTCTTGCCCCACCCGCCGTATTCCCCAGATGTCGCTCATTCTGACTTCCACCTATTCCGTTCGATGGCACACGGCCTGGCAGATCAACATTTTCAATCCTTCGAAGAATTGGAAAAATGGATTGCTTCATGGATAGCGTCAAAAGAGGACTCCTTTTTTCGAGCCGGGATCCGAAAATTGCCGGAAAGATGGGAGAAAGTTGTCGCTAGCGACGGACAATACTTTGAATAATACATCTGTAAGCACTTTTTCGCAATAAAGCTTTTAATTTTGGAAAACAACGGCGGAAGCAAAGTTGTACACCTGATAAAATAGAAAAAATATATATTGTGAGCTTCGTTCTATTTAAAATAGAAATTTTAAATATGAAGATACATTGGCAAATTTTCGGTTTCAAAAAATAAACTTTTTGATACTTGTGAAATTTTGCCGATTTAAATTTTTCATAAATTTAAACAGCAGCATTTCAATGAGAACATTTAACGACATTTTCGTGGCTCTCCGTATACTAGGTATACTTAGAATTGTAATCCAAATCTTATAAACAAACCCAACCACCTTGCTGGTTGAACCCTTCGCTGCATGGCATTGCATATATGGAATGTTAACTTTTCATAGATTTGGAAACTATGTTATTCACTATTTTACAGTCATTCATTCTGCAGTTGAGTCTTTTATGTTAAAACATTTGATAACTGCCGAAATTTTTCGAATAACATTGAAAATATGTGCAAAAGAATCGACAAAACAACAAATGTTTCGATTTGGTAAAATAATTTTGGTTACTGTTGGCGCTGGTGATATGACGGTCGCCGTCGCTCAGCTGTTTAGTGCGTTGAATTACGAGTATACAGTGACGTCTGACCTCTGTTCGACTCCCCGTAGTAGCTAACACTAAAATATGGATGAAACCAACTTTCATTTCGGCGATAGCGTTCCCACCATGATACGGAAAATGTCCGCAAATTTTCTTTCATAGATACAGGATTTCAACAAAACTTCATTTTTACCATTAGAACGAACAAAAAAAAAACCAGAATTATCTGAAAAAAATGTTTTTTCTTCACGGAAATTAAATCATGCAACGAAGGGTTAAGGAAACTTAGTTGTTAATAATAGTAAATTGTATCTTTAAACCTTCTAAGCGCTACTTTTTCCCACATTAGATCATGTTTATAATTACGATTTTCTATAGTTTTATTATTATCACCTACGCGATATATTTAAAGTATTAAAGTATTTAAAGCTTGTGTGGCTGTATTTAATTTTTTGCACTAAGTTAATGCAGTTTAATTAATTTTAACACTACATACAGTATGTCAAGAATGAGTTTACACACAGAAAATAAATTCAATTTTTCAACTTTATGATCAAAAAATACTACTTTTTATTTATGTAAATAAATTTTTTTTGATCAATTATTGTTATTTACATTGTTTTAAAAAGGTAACATAAAATAAACTGCAAGTTCAACGCAACAGAAAGGAAAAGTACAAGAAAACAAATTATTACTACATTTTTTCACTGTCAAGAAACTCTTTTCACAAAAAATTAGAAGTGTCTTTGATGAATAATTTAAAGTTAATATTAATTAAGAACTTCATTTTATTACATATTTAATATTTAGTATGACCACCTTTAGCATCTATCACGCATTGTAGCCGTTTTTTCATGGAATGAACCAACTTTTCCAGGTCATAATTGCTCGGTATCTTTTCCCACTCTTCGAGTATTGTTGTTTTTAATGCTGTTCGGTTTTTCGGTTGTCTTTTAGCGACCTGTTTCTTTAAGTGAGCCCATAAATTTTCGATGGGGTTTAAGTCGGGACTCTGGGCCGGTGTATCCATCACTTTTCCGCAGTTATACAAGAGCCACATCCGCACCATATGCGCCTTATGTTTCGGATCGTTGTCCTGATAAAATTTAAAATGTGGTTTGTTGTTTCTGATGAACCCAAATTTCTTCGCACTATTTGTCAATTGACTCCTTAAAATGTTTAAATATTGTTGCGCGTCCATTGTTTTCTCTATAAAAGCTAAGTCTCCTACTCCTCTGCTTGAGATGCACCCCCAAATCATAATAGACAACTTTCCAAATTTAACAGTCGGGACGATGTTGCGGTTTTGTAACGATGTTAATGCCTTGCGCCACACTCTAGTTGGTCCATCGTTGTAATACAACATCATTTTCGTCTCATCGCAGAATATGACGTCGTCCCAATAGTCAGATGGTTGAGAAATGAGCATCGTAGCGAAGGAGAAACGCTTTTCGATATTTTGCACAGAAAGCAGCGGTTTCTTACGTGCAGCTCTTGATGAGTATTTGTTTCGCAGTATGGCCTGTCGTACTGTTTCATGGGAAACAACAATATCACACTCTTCCTTCAGTTCCCTCGCAAGAGCTCTGGTCGAAATCCGAGGGTTTTGATTGATTTTCCTCATCATTACGCGTTCTGCACGTTTAGTTATTTTTGGCTTGGGACCACCTCCACTTTTCGGCTCCAATCTACCCTCGTTTTCAGCTCGATTTAGGACATTGTATATTGTCTTCCGTGTTACAGCGAACATTTCGGAGAGCTCTTGCACACTTTTTCCCAATTGGTGATTGTAGTACACCAACTGCACCACTTCAAACGACATCCTTTTGCCTGGCATTTTAAAAACACAATATTTGACACAAAACACAACTTTATGATGCGTACAAAGCAAAACTCAACCAGCAAATGACTCAATAACTCAATGACAAATGACAGCTAATTCATAGAATTTAAAAACACAGAGCAAAGATTACGGTAAATGTTCAGTTCATCGTTGAATTGGTGCAAAAACCAATTCCAGGAATCGTTGTGAAAAGAGTTACTTGACAGTGAAAAAATGTAGTAATAATTTGTTTTCTTGTAGTTTTCCTTTCTGTTGCGTTGAACTTGCAGTTTATTTTATGTTACCTTTTTAAAACAATGTAAATAACAATAATTGATCAAAAAAAATTTATTTACATAAATAAAAAGTAGTATTTTTTGATCATAAAGTTGAAAAATTGAATTTATTTTCTGTGTGTAAACTCATTCTTGACATACTGTATGTGTGATATGAATGATTTATTTACCATTCCGTTACATTCCTCATCTGATTAAATATTACTAGCAATTCTGAAACAAATCTCCATTTGGAATACATTTTTTCTTAGCTAACCATAGTCAAATTCTTCAAGGAATATTTATTTTTTTTCAAAGATTGTAATCAGTTTTGTTGTTGTTGTTGTTCTTAAGTTACTTAAAACTTCCTTTCATTTAAAAATGAGAGTAATTCACATGGTGTCATTAAAGACGAAAATCAGTTACGTGTTAAATATTACGCGCAGTAAAATAAAATCGACTGCGGCAGGTGTTGAAAACGATGTAACACCCAAACCTCTAAGCCATCTGGCCAAAACTACTTGGTGAAACTGTAAAAAAACATAGTGAAGACAATTTTCTGTATAGAAATATTAAAGGAAAACTTTTATATTAATTTTTTTAACAAAATCGTGCAAATATTAACAAATGCTTTTGTACCAATTTTTTAAACCAAATCGTTCTTAAGCCAACACAATACAGCAATATTCGCTGCAAATTGGTCCAAGCAAAGAAATTTCATATCAACTAAAACTTCTCAATTTCGTTTCATTTATTTGGTTAATACGAGTATCAGTTATTGGGCACAGTAAGTACTCAATTCCTAAAAGAATCGGTAGTGCCTGATTATTTAAATTATCGATTATGAGTACTATAAAGCTGATTCAACACAGGTAGCTTTCTGAATTCTCAGCAAGTACACTCGAGGGCCTCAGAGGCCCACTGTTATGCCCGGAGATAGTGTAGGCATCGTGTTTTCGGTGTTAGCTGAAACCTTAACATCCAACGTTCAAGCAGAAAAATTTTACTGGGCACTGTTCAGCATAAACGTTTGCAACAAAACATAGACTCTTTTACCCAAAAACTCAAATACTCAATAAAACATAAAACTTAACTTCCAAAACTAAAACTCATCAATATTTGTTACAATATTGGCCAATTGGTATTCTGGTACCATTCAGTTGCTAACAATAAAAAAAAACCGTTAGAAATAATTTAAATAAATAGCACAACATTCGCTCTATGCGTGAAGTGTAAAAATGTCTGAGTAAAAGGCTTGTCGAGCAATAAAAATTCTACAATAATTTACACCGACATTTCTACCACCAACACACACACACAGCACAGCACAACGACTAGACGCAACATTACACACAACACAGCGGAACAATTTCAAATGTGACTATGCAATTTACATAAACGCTGTCTGTGTCCGACAATTGACCTTGAGCAATTAACACTTTCAAATGGTGCAACGCTCGGAATATGCACAGCAAAGTGACGCGCGCACAGCACAAAGACTGATTGCAGCCAAACGAAATGCTGCTGAATAATTATGGCATAATGACACTTTTGGCAAAGTACTCACGTGAAAGGAACGCCGAAACGATTGAAGCGATTGCCGGTGCCTGAAGGGTTTAATTGCACAGCACTGGCGAAAGGCGACGGCTGCAGTGACCTTCAGAATTCAGTTTGGGCCAGTTACGAGTAGTTTGTGCCTTCGCGCTTCGCTCATTACATTTTAAGTTAAAATTTGACGTTTAATGCCAACTACGCGCAGCAGTGTGGGCGATTTTAAGCGACGGTCGTGCGTAAAATTTATGCAGTGGCGAAAAGTTGCGGCGGCAGTGGCTGCCGCCCGCGTATGAAAACACTCTTGTCGTACACTCGCGCACTGGTAGTGACGCTAAATTCCAAATCTATGAACTGTTTTCTTTAGACAATTTTCTTGCACTGATTCATAAATGCTGCCCTTTGATTTATGTATTTCCAAATCACTCGATTTGTGGCGAATTGTGTCACTTTTCACTAAATTTAATTAATTTAACTGATTTTTTTCTACGCTGACCAGACGCCACTCCCACTTCTGAAGCTTGACTGCTATTGTTATTTAATTACGATATTAATTTTTTTGTTGTTGTATTAGACATTTATCTATTGTCCATGTGATGGATGTGGAATTAACGATGACGACGGCAGCGGCGGCAACGACAGCGGCGCTGATGACGCTGACAACGATCGGCGTTGCCTTTATGGCCGCGCCAGGCGTTTCTGTTCGGATTGCGGACGCTCGCGTTGCGCGTGGAGAGCTTTCAATTCAATTCACTTCAGTTCGATTCAATTCAACGCAGTCCAGTTGAGTTGAGTTCAGTTCAGTTCGATTCAGTTTCACACGGAGCGAACGGAGCGCCGCACCACACCAACAAGAAGTTTACGACCAAATGCCATAAAAATTCGCTGTAAAAACTCGTTGAGGTTGGAAAATGTGTTTTCCTTGTGCCTTCTTATGTTTTGCTTTTTCATTTTTATTTCTTCTTTATCGTCGCTTTTCGCCGTTGCTCTTTGTATGCGATGTGCGCGCAGCCGAAGTTAAGAAGGCTGCTTAATGCCGCTCTCGCGCTCTCCCACTGTCCTGAACGGCTGCCTGCCTGCCTGCCGGCCGACCGCCCTTTCCGTCGTCTGATGGCCGCACCGCGGCCATGCTCGCCACACATGGCTGCCATATTGGGCGCTGTGCGTTCCCGGGCTCCTGTTTTTTCGGCGCGCCGCTTTATCCGCATCGCCTCGCATCGTATTGCGTGACTCCACTGCGGCGACCACGGCGAGCCCCGTCGCAGCGGTCCGTCATGTGGCGGATATGCGCTGTCCGCGCCCTATGCCCGCATTGCCGCACAGTGTCACTTTCGGCGCCGGTGTGAGTGGCGGTGTCGGTGTGCGCGTGTGCTGTGTAGCCTTGCGTATACGCAATTCGACGCATCGAACCCTTGAAAATTTCATTCCATCTGAAGCTGTGCGACTTCACACAAAAACTCGCCCTCCCAGTTTCGTGCGCTGCGCCCATTCAGCGCTGCGCTGCTCTGCCTCGTTCTCAACTCAACTTTCCTCTTTTTCTCGCCGCATATTTCGCTCTCTTTCGCACGCTTTTGCTGTTTCATTGCATGTGCGATTTGCTCGTTGTTGTGGCTATTGTTTGTTGTTTTTGTTGTTATTTGTTTGGGCCCCATGGATTTTATGCTTTGTTTTATTTTACATTCAATTTTCGTTCGGATTACTTGCGCCAAGTTGTGTACTCAGAGAACACAACGAGTAGCAAAGTACAACAACAAGGGGACAGCGGTGGCATTTCTCTCATTGCCGGCCGCCCGGTTTGCAGTTGTCAATTATGGAATTTATCACCGCCGCCGTTTCTATGCATTTGTCTTCACCTTTGGCATTCGAGGCAGTGAAAGTGTGATTCCCAGCGATTGCTTTAGTCTATAATAATTGCGATTGATTGGATTCATTGGGTATGACATCGAATAAATATCGTCGGTTGAGATCAGTTGAACTGAGCTGATGAATGACACCAAAAAATAATGTCTAGAAGCCATTTAAATTAGTTGAATAAAGATAAGATGAACTAAAGAGTTGTCGTTCAGGCGATCCTCAGTTGACTCATAGTCCGAACACATAGACGACGGCAGCGATATGGCGTCGGCTTCAATGTTCGCGATGTAGTTGGTAGCGTGATTACAATAATGGCGACAGCAACAGCACAACAATCATATTATTTGTGACACTTGAATTTTTCAATTTACCAAAATAAAAAATTTTACGCATTTGACTCATCAAACAACTGAGCAAAGTATGCAAACAAGCAATCGATGTTGACAATTTAAGAAGTGATTCCAATTGCTTTGTTTAGGTCGCCTACGAATTAAAGACTATAGTAGTTTTAAGCTTGGCGACAGCGACATCTGTGTCGTGCTATCGTCAAAATAATCGTTCCCATACGATTGTTCTGATTCTATATTTTGACAGATGCAGTCGTGTCGCTGCCGTCGTTTATGTGTTCGGGGCAACATTATTCGAATCATGGAAATTCAATGTTTGACTCGATTTTAAAACTTCAGTTTGCCAAGGTTAGGTTAGCTTAAAAATGGGGGGCGTTCTTTTTTCACTTTCACTCGGATTGTGATTCCCTTCATTTTTAAAAGATCCGGACAGGATCTTTTGGGAACCATGTGGTCTTCGCGAGGAAATTATGTAAATCAGTGATCTGCTATCTCTACAAGTTCATCAAAAAACCTTGCCCCAAGGGCTTGCAGCCGTCGGTTCTCTAGTGATGGATAGTGGCAAGGCAGATGCTCGACCGAGTCCACTGCCTCGTCGGTCACCAAACGCCATTTGCATAACATTACTCAGTTTGCCAAAGAGTTTACAACATTCCGCTACCCATGTGGAGCAGTATAGATCAGAATCGCCAAGAGAGAGAAAGAATTGAGAAATGGATATGTTTGCCCATAGATACGTTGGTCAACCGGCTGCTACTTACAAGAGCGATCGGAAAATTTTACTATTAGAATGAGATTTGTAAATTATTTGACAGATTTTTAGTACAACAACAATATGTACCGACACATAGTTATAACATAATTGTTATTTGTTTTACAGTTCATGAAATTTAGTTTACAGAAAAACGTGTGAATACTGAACTTCCAAAAATTTTTATTGTTTAAATTTAATTGTATAACTAAACGAATAAAACCAACAGTTCATTCTTTAAATGCAATTACTATATCGAATCTAAAAATCGAATAAAGTATTGATCGAATACCAAACAGTAGTAATTTTTCATCATAGAACTCTATTCGTTGATCCACCTGATGTCGAATAGTTCAAAAATATAAAAATTTATGGTTTTTTGAAACGAATTTTCGAATTCAAAAACACTATTGCTCAAACCCTCACTTACTGAGTGAGTAAGCACTTCTATGCTTAAGTGCGAAAGCTCAGATTTCATCAACAACAAAGCCCAAGTAATATAATATCTGCAGCATATAACTTTAGTTCCCTTCAATTCATGTGAAAAATCGCATTCACAACATAAATGTTGAAATGAAAACATACAGTTTCTCCAATACTTAATAAAAAAATTTTTTATTTCACTTACGCAGCGAAACGCGTTGAAACAGCCGCCACACATGAAACTGTGTGTTCACTTAAAGTCTCAAAGTTCGATGCATTAAAAATTCGACATTTCCAACTTAAAGCCGCCCACTAGCCCCTCGACTGAAACCAAACACCGCTTCCGATTGCCGCCGACCCCGCAGTAGTTGCGTGCTCCCCTTTTCAATTAAATTTCATGCCGACATGGTTCCAAGCTGATACCAACTACTATGCGCCATATTTTAGCGGCGCAGCGCCCTCCCCGGGTGCCAGCAGCCGCCGGCCCCGCAGGCTAATACCAAAACAGGCGAACGTTCCTGCCCTTTTTTTCGCCTGCAAATGGGAGTTAAATATTTTATGTATTTTTCCACTTTCAGAGGACTTTCTCCAACCCCCGACAACAGCAGCAGCAGCAGCAACAACCACTGAAGGCATGCTAAAATATTACTTTTTGTTTGCGAGTTTTACGGCCTTTCAGCCATTGCTGCGTTTTTCTGGCTTCTGGCTTCTGTGGCCCGGACGCACACGCACACGCACGCATCCATTATGGCAGCGCGCCGGAAATTATGCACAGCGGTGGGCCTTGTCGATATGTGCGCATAGGAGTGGAGGAGACTCACCCCACACTCGCAAAATATCCATCCACCCTGCCTGGGGAGAATGAATTTCCTGCTCGCTGCCAAACGAAAAACCATTTCTTTGTACTTTCAAATTCGAAAGGTTAATCACGAAACGAACAGCAAAAACAACAACAACAACAATATCTGCTGAAAGCGCAGCTGGCAGAGCGGAGCATTCAAAGCAAACGGAAGCTGATAAGCACATAAAAGCGGATGTACACAAAAATATTCGGGTAAGTGTGATTGTGTCTGTGTTTGTGTTGGTGTTGGCAATGTGGTGTGCGAAGCACTATGAGTCCTGGGTCTGCTTTGCTGTCGATACAATGTACCGAAATGCAATAATTGTGGCAGCTTAAAATCAGCTTGAAGTCAACTATTTAAATATTCTTATTTGTGGGTTATTGAAAATTGTTTAGATTTAAAATTTAAATTTAAATTAAAATTTCTGTACACTGATCTTTGATATTTATTTAAAGTATTTATTTAAAAATATTTCAACTCGCGATCTCTTTGTATGTAGATTAGAGTGGATTTAGTGTTGTATGGAGATTCTTAATAATGGATTCTCGATGCTCCACAACCTCTCATTTTGGGGCTAGGGTGGGGCTAAATGGCTCGGCATCGAGGCCAAAGTTCACAAAAAAGCTGGGAAATTTGACAAATTGCTCCACAGCTGCTCAGAAGTTGCTCTTAGAGGGTTCAAATCTATGAACGACCCCTCTAGTTTTCCTTTCTGAACATTTCTTTCAAACATACTCACCCCCTATCTCCAACCCTTGATGAGGCTCCCATATAAAATGGTCGTTTTTATAAAACAGGCTCCCATTGCTCCCAGGTTGCCCCCAGATGTATTAAATGTATGGCCGACACACATTTATTTTCTCTTCCGAATGTTTCTTTCAAACACATCTACCCACTAACTCCAAGTCTTAAGGGGGCTGCCATACAAAACTGGCTATTTTCTATGCCATTTGGTCCCCACTTGCAAATGTAGTAGTTAAGTAAGCGAGATCACATCGTGTCTCGGAAACTACTGAACCGATTATAATGATTTATTCAGCGATCGCCAACATTCTTGAGTACAAAAAATACAAAATTAATTAAGGTACAGAAATTTACCACCAGAGGGCGTCCCCCATGCGATCAGATTTGTGACGTTGTCAACTTTTAGGTTTCTACAAAGCAAAAATCAAAATGTATTGTCGAAACTCCATTAACTTCACTATTTTGAATATAATTGAAATCGTAATTGCGTGTTAAAAAGAAATTATTAGATTTTTGTGAGAAAATTTGAATTTTTTATGCGACCGGTATGTAGTGAAATGTCCAGAATGTTTTGCTTTTGTATAAATATTTTAACTCCCGATCTCATTATAGGTAGCTGCTATCATCATACTTTGGTATTTTATATTAAAAGTCCTACTACTTGACACGTGTAAGAAGTGGCCAGAATGTTGACCTCTTGTACAAAATAATCAAAGTATTTCCTCATGTAGTGAAATGCCCAGAATGTTTTGCTATTGTAGATCACAGATCAGTTAATCTTTACTTGAAGCATTTATTTAAAAATATTTCATCTCCCGATCTCTTTGTATGTATATGTTAGTATCATACATGGGTCTTATATATTAAAAACCCTAGACATCAGTATTATCACTACTTGACACGTGACACTGCCCTCAATCTTGTGAATCATTTCATCTCCCATATCATCAATAAGTCATAGTGTGCTCAATGACCTTAATTGAACCTTGGCCTCAAAGTTGTTTCTGGTTTTCCGGCTGCTTTCAAGTTAATTCGCATCATTTTCGTATTAGACTATTTGTAACCAGGACTTGTCTAATCTCGTCCGACCTTCACTTTCTTCAAAAGTCTCTGCTGATGATCCATTTCCTCTGCAGATTCTTCATAATGCATTCAAAAAGAAACATAACCAGCTCAACGTAGAGTTTTCATTCGATTTGATCGGTTGGACCGAAATCATTGAGCTCAACTCAATTCAATAAAGAGACAATATATGCAACTACCACTCTTTATAGTCCCCAAGGATCCTTCTTTCTATATTTCTACATTAATCATATTTATTTTTCTTTATCTTTAGGTGAAACCCATCGGCCTTATCCTCTTTACGAAATGCACAGATTCTTTCGAAAGTTCAACTTGAAACTATCACTCTTTATAGTCCCAGGGATTCTTCTATATATATAGAAATACATTTATTTATTTTTCTTTATTTTTAAGTGAAACCTATCGGCCTTAGTTTCTTTACGAAATGAACGGGTTGCTAGCTGTTTTGACCCTAAGTTGCCACATTGGGGCACAAGACTGAGGCATTTCCTTGTAGTAAGAAGCTTCCAGAATGATCTCTTGTACAAAATAATCAAAGTATTTCCTCATGAAGAGAAATGTTCGATAGCTTTGCTTTTGGAAAGTTCTTACTATTGCTTAGCAAATACTGCAGTCGTATCTTTTTAGTTGCGGAGATTAAATTTTCCTTTAAGAACCACTTAGATTGAGCATTAAACAGCATTGCACCAATTGCATTCAACACTTAACTTGACTCAAAAGCCCTTTCCGTCCAAATAAACTTTGACCATCGCTTCATATGAGTTAAAGTAGAATTCAAAACGGTCAATTGAAATCACTTAACACGTGCACTCACTCCGCTTCCTATATCGCGTATATTTATATGTGTTTATTTAATTTCAGTCCAATTGAAATCATTCCGCGCTCATAAAATCATTAATCAATTTTCTGCATTTAACGATTACAGCAACAGCAGCCACAGCCACAGCAGCACCAGGAGCAACAATATTAATGGCAACAGCGTCGGCGGTCTGCTGCTGCATTGTATCTGGTATCTTGTATCTCATTTGTTATAATTTAATTTCAATTTTACGAGTACTTAATTCTGCCAAGTGTGCACTGGCAGAACGGGCCATAAATGTTTATGGCCAGCTGTTAGAAAATTGGGCGCACCATAATTTTATTGAGTTATTGTTTTATCGCATTCATATCCATTCATCGCCAATTGAGGATGCATTCATGCCTCCAACTGTGCGCCCCTCAGACGCGCCCGCGCCCGCGCCCAACTCAAAGCCTCAACTAGTCAGCTCCCGCTTCGGCGAAGACTCCAATCATTACATTTCAATGAATTTCTAATTTAAGCGGCCACTGCTCGCACTCAACGCCATCCGTATGATATATTTTTAACCCAATTTCTAATCGTTCGATATTTATAAATCCTCTTGCAAACACGTTCAATGCTGCTGGGCTGCTCACTGCACAAAGCGACTTGTTAACATTTTCATGATTCAATTCATTTGGCAGCACATCAGAAGCACCTCACGTGC
Source organism: Melieria omissa (assembly GCA_963971225.1). Classification (NCBI taxonomy): domain Eukaryota; kingdom Metazoa; phylum Arthropoda; class Insecta; order Diptera; family Ulidiidae; genus Melieria; species Melieria omissa. The sequence continues at coordinate 5,002,697 of OZ020267.1, forward strand.
GCCCCGTGTTGCCGCCGCCCCTGGGCCCGTCGAACATGATCTGCGCGGCCTTTGTGAAAATGCAAAAATGTGTTTCCACGCAGCAATTAACAGACACATTCGCACGAACGAGCACTCGCATGTTAATTATGACTACAAAGGCTCGCCACCAACTCGACTATGAATGGAGAACGCGAACACAGTCGCCGCATGTAAATAGTTATGCTTTTACATGCCCTCACAACTGCTGGACGGGGCCGCCTTTAGTTCGCACTTAAGCGAAAATTAAACGCATTATTCTGCCACTTGCGATATGAGCGAACGATCGAACGTTCGAACGCATTGGCCGATTGCGTTTTGGTTGAAATAAATATTGAATGACAGCGTTTCTTAGGCTTAATGAATTTACATCGAACGACGATAGTGTTGCAAGGTACTGCAGAATAAAATTGTGCAAAATATGCAAATTCATGATTATTTAGAAAACGAAAATCAACATATTTTACAATGCAGATTCATTTATCCAAATATCCAAACAGAAGCTCTTTCATAGATTCATTCATGGATTGAGGCAGTAAATAAAAATCGAAATTAATTTATTTACTTCAGAAAAATTAATATAATACAAGAAATGCCATCTTAAGTCAACAGAAAAATGCAGTCAAAAGTAATAATATTTTTACTTTAACTCACAGTGCAAACTGAGGTTAGTAATATAACACAAAATCTGTCAAATGTGATCAGATTAAGTTTTTTAACAAATGAACTGAATTTTTACCTGTATTTAAAAAAAATAGTTCCAATATTGTTGGTGCACCGCCAGCCCAAAACCCGATCAAAACGTTACTCGTTGTGGTAGGAGAAAATTTTTCATTATTTCAGTGAGCAGCCGAAAGCCTCCGTTGCTAGCGCTGCTCAATTTTGTTAGTTTATATAATAATTGTTATTTTTATATAAGCTTTTATAAATAAAATAAATAAAATTTCAGTGAGTTTTCAGAGTAGCAGATGCAATCATCTGGCTTACTTCAACACCTAATTAACAAATGTCCGCATTGTGTGTGATATGTGTAAACTTCAATTCTTGTGCCAACTGAAACTTGTAAGCATGTAAGATTCGCATTAAGAACGATCTTCGTTGGAACGATCATATTTTTGGCGTGTCGAAAGAAGCAACGGCCTCGGCTTCCTAAAGCGGTGCAAACAATATTTCACTCCGTCTGATCTCCGCATTATTTATGCTACCTATATTCGACCTTAAATGGAGTTTAACTCGCACCTATGGGCGGAGGCTTCAAACCCCCATTTGGAGCTCCTGGATCGGGTGCAAAACCGTGCGATTAAACTTATAGGGGACATCCAGCTCTATTGACTCCTTGGAACATCGTCGAAACGTGGCATGTGTGGTGTTATTTTACCGATACTTTTTGATGCCATCACTCAGGTATTCCCCCGGGCAACGCGTTAGAATACTTGCGCCCATGCATTCCACGTCGAAACGATGTTCCCGCGCACTACGCACTACACAGAAAGTTCGTTTCTGGCCCGTACAGCACAGTTGTAGAATGGTCTCCCTGCGGATATTTTCCCCAGCACTTATGATCTTGATGAGTTCAAGGCAAGAGTCCATAACCACTTCACTCATAACCCTATCTCCTAACCTTTATATCCTTCCTGAACCAACGCAATGCTTTGCATTAATAGGGGTCATCCCCTGCGCGTTTTTTCGAGTTAAAAAAAAAACAAAAAGCCAAATTCTTCCGAAATGCAAATGGCCTGTCAGGGCCCCACTTCAATCCTCGACTTTTAGCCACACTCCCAGCTACAGCGGAAATGTAAGTTGGCCGATTTTATGAATTGATTTCACTATAGATGTGCGAGAAGGCTTTAATTTCATTTAAAATTTACTGTTTCTTGAATCGATTCAATGTGCGAACAAGTCTAACTAGATTCTGGATTTCTAGGTAACCAAAGGTTACACTGTTTAAATTACCTGTTACCCAAAATTACCTCCAAGGTTTTACTTGTCAAATAAGAGGATAAGTGGAACTTGCTGCACGCTCTGCGTGCATCACAATGAACCTCTAAGGTCTCTAAGTTTACTAGTCAAGCAATCCACAACCGGTCTGTCTTATCAAATCTACCTTTTATTAGCCAGTAACAGTTAAAAGTTGACAGTTTAGAAATGCCACGATATTTATAATGAAAGAACTCTATGAAGGATAGAATAATTGAAGGACTTTATTATTATTCATGGTTTTACTTTTATAGAAGTTATTAGAATTTCTAGTTGTATGCATAATTTGAATAATTTGAAAGAGCAGACTTGCTCTTTGAGGCGAAAGTTCCAATTTGTACAAATACTTGTTTGGAAATTATAATTCGAGCCCCAACAAACAATTTCTCGACATAAATTTTTAGCGACAAATTCTCGGCCTAATCTCGATAATGATTGAATTTTTTCCTTCAAGAATTTGAAAATTTTCAGGTCAATGTAATTATGTAATATCAATTTAGACAATTTAGCAATACTCGAAAACTATTAAAAATCTCGCTTTAACGATACCGTTTCTATATCGTTTCGATATCGTTTGGTTTGCTGGGGCCCTAGTCACATTGTATTAAATGACATTATGACTTCTTAACGCTGGAGCCACGTAGTTGGTAAGGTTTGATGAGGAACTGCAAGCGAGAAAGCGCGAAAAGCTTCATTTAACTGCTTCCAACTCTTAACATTAGAAAGACAGCAAGTTTTCCATGCCTACAAAGATTACATATCAAAGTACATATCAGATTTGGCTAATTGTAATTGTAGAACCCTAATTGTAGAACTGTAGCAGTCGCCGTAGTTGGCTTGTGCCTTGGGCCGCGAGTCAAATGCGACGCATGAACCCAGGTTCCATACTCCGTTGCTGTAACACCGAAAAAAAGAAAAACAACAAATTTTCTTTCGGCGGCTGTCCTCTCAGCAGGAAATGGCAAACCTCTGAGAGTAAAATTGCCTATGAAAAGGATCCCAACTCGGAATCGGCATAAAACTGTAGGTCCTTCCAACCTTGTAAAAACATTTGCACGCACAACACGGTTGGTTGCGGGTAGCTAGGCCTTAGTTTCGTAATTGGGCTGTCGTGACAGTCAAGAAGAAGAAGAATTGTAGAACTAATTCTGTGGTCAAAAGCAATAACCACTTAACCCTTTGAAGCATACATTTTTCAGATAACTTTTTTTCAATGAAAATAGTCGCCCTGGGGGTTTTCGGGGTCGCTGATCACGAATATGTAATCAAATTTTTGAAATTCAGCAATCCAATATGGCGGATCCAATATGGCGGACCGAATTAGTGAAACTTATTCACATCTGTATGAAAATTGGTATACGGAGGTTTTCGAGGTTGCTGATTACGAATTTGATATCAGATTACCGAAATTCAAAATAGCGGATCCAATATGGCCGACAGAATTAGTGAAAAAACCGAAAACCTCCGTATACCAATTTTCATATTGATATGAATAAGTGTAACTAATTCGGTCCGCCATATTGGATCCGCCATTTTGAATTTCGGTAATCTGATATCAAATTCGTAATCAGCAACCTCTAAAACCTCCGTATACCAATTTTCATACAGATGTGAATAAGTTTCACTAATTCGGTCCGCCATATTGGATCCGCCATTTTGAATTTTGGTAATCTGATAATAAATTCGTGATCAGCGACCCCGAAAACCCCTGGACACCAATTTTTGTATCAATCTGTTAAAAACTTTTCAAGATAAGTGGTAGTATTCTAGGTGGGATATACGTCTTCCCACCGTGCTGCAAAGGGTTAAGTCGAAAATTGCTGTTTCGAACAATCTCGTTTTAAAGTTTTAGCGCGTAGTGTATTCCTTATGAGAAGGCGAATAGGTTTTTATTAATAACTTTTTTTTATTTTAAAGTTACAAGCTCGCCGATTTTACACAAACGTAGAGCACAGTCCAGGGAACGTGGTGGCATCCAAAACTCAATTTTTTCTTAAGTCGACTTAAGCGATTATTGCTTTTGAATAAAGAAGATTAAACTCATCAAAGGAAAACTTGATAGAAATATTAAAGAAAATACAGATATTTAAAAATGAAAAACTTCGAAAATTAGTGCAATGGTCTTTCTACTCTTAAAATGTCACATTAAAAAATAAAAATCAATAAACTGAAATGTGTCTCATCTTATAGTAAAACTCTTCAACGTTCAACGCTCAGCGATTTCCCACTCGAAACATGAGAAAATCAATGTTGGTTGGAAATTAAATCTCATATGAACTCAGTTACAAAATAATATCGGCTTTCGCAAATCGCTTCAAGGTACATAAATATACACATAAACATCCATATGGACTCCAACTGATGTTTTATCTGCAACAAAACAAATTCCCATCCCCTCCACCCACAATGCAATGTGGCGCAATGTGGCCATGTCCCGAAATTGTTTCCACTCCAATTAAATTTGCCAGCTTCACTCACCTTCTGTCGCTCCGTACAACGCAAATAGCTCAGCTGTCACTTTCATGCAGTAATCGTAAAGTTAGCAATTTATTTATTTTTATATTTTTTTTCATCTACATTTGCGCGCGGCACATTTCGTCATTGCGCCATCGGTACACTGCACTTCAAAGTAACGCACACGTTTTTCATATGTTTGAATTTAGTATTATTTTTGTTTTTTGTTGTTGTTTTGTTTGTTTGTTTTTTGTTGTTTAGATTTATTTGTGTTTTATTTATTTAATTATTTAGCGCATATTTATTTGGCAGTGCGGCGCGGTGCGCATTCGGAATTGCACGAGGAGCCGTGCAGCCGTACGTCATAAAAACGCCACAAATCACAAACAGTTTAAATAGTTGCACTCCACCAGCGCAGTTATGGTCACCGTAAACTTTTTTATACGCGCTCATAAACATTCGCGACACAGAGGCCCGTGCGGCAACCAAACGCCAAATAAAACAACAGCGACCGCATCGACCGAGCGAAGGGCAACAACAAGTCGCCACTGGCGGAAGAGTTCATCAGTTGAGCGTTGTGCGTTCGGCGAGCTGGCCGGCTCGGCGCGATTAAAGTCAAATCGTCGACGAACGGAACGCACTTCGAAATCGAATTGCAGCGCTTGTGCGATGCGACAATGTGGCCGTTGGAGGACGCTTCTGTTCGCTAGTGACTGCGCTCGCTCGCTCGCTTTACGGCTCACACTCCGCAATTTCAATTTCGACTTTATGCGGCGATGATGACGACGACAATGACGACGCATGGCACTAAAACGCCATTGTAAAAGTCGCTGACTGCCTGCCTGCCTGACTGGTTGGCTTGCTGGCTGACTGCTTGATTGGCAGAGCCGAGAATGCTTTGAACGCTGACTCCAAACACTCCAAAACTCTGATTGTGTGTGGCGCGAGCGAAAGACGAGCATGCGAACGCGAATGTGAATGTGAACGTAAACGGGAATGTGAACGAAGCCGCCGCAGTGCTTGTGGCGGCGGCGGTGGCAGCGCTCGTAACAGCCGCAGCGGAAACCCTACACTTGTTTGAGATTTTCTCCTGCTCGTCGCTTGGCGTTTTTTAACGATTTACACTTGCTGCGTGAATGTCATTGTTGTTGTTTTTTCAGTCCCTCAGAAGCAACGTTGCCAACGCGAGCTCTTCCTGAACTGGTTGGTTGTGAGGGTTTAGTCGCTTGGCTGCCATTGCCGCTCAAATTGTAAACTCTGAGTTCAACCAAATAAAATGTCACACACACACACGCACACAATTGTTGCCACAATTGGTTGCTGCCCACAAGTATGGAGCAGTGAGCAAACAATGATCAAAGATGTTTTTGATCCAAAAAATATTAATTACAACAAGCCACCAAAAACACAAATTTCCTGTTACAAACTAATTGAAATCTTATGATTTTCTCTTAGTGTTCAGTTATCAGAACTGCACTTACAAATAATTTTCCAATAAGTGGAATTTGTGTGCGAATTGTAAAACAACAATTCCCAGCAGCGCCAAGCACAAACTGGTCAAGGTTATCCTTTGCAAATATTTACTTCCTCACCTCATTTCGCTCATTGCTGCATTTGCATTGCATTTTGTTATTGTTCCACACATTTATGTTTGTTCTTTTGTTTTAATATTTGTTGGTCATTTATTTTTAGTTATGAATTTTGCTTGCATTGCTCTGTGCATTTCCACTTTATGCTCGCCTATTCCCAATTCCCATGCTCGCTCAGCCGCAGCCGCGGCCGCAACCGCAACCGCAGCGCGCCCCAGCCGCTTGCCCACTTGCTGATAAGATGCCGGCGTGCAAAATGGTTGGCACTCATGCTGCAAATTCCAACTAAACACTAACAAGCTAGCGGTACAGTGCGAGACTCGGCGATGTGTGTGCAGCCGATACAGCTCTCCTGGTCGTCGATGATTGAAGCGGAAAATTCCAAGAAATTTAATTTTCAATGCCAATGTTCGTGACTCCAGTGGAGCAGTGAAATTGCAAAGCAGGCGAGTCCGAAGCTATATTGGGCCGTCTCCTGCGACCCGCTGCGTGCCGGCACGGGCCAGCCACAGGAAGAAGACGGCCCGGGAACAGGTTCCTGCTGACGTTGGAGCGTTTAATGGTCGCTGCACACTACAAGCTCCAATAAACCAACCAAATATGCATTGAGAGGATGCGGTTGCACTACTTACGTGGACGCTTTCTCACCACAACAACTCACGGACAACCTGAACGTCCTCCAGAGCAAAAATAAATATAAAATTTTAATTGCAAGAATGCGAGCATTTTCACAGCGATGAAAGCATAAAGTGCAGTACTTTTTTTCTATCTTTAAAAAAGTAAATACTAAATATTTTTCAATATCTATGAATATTGTAGTTAGTTAGGTAGTTGATAGATATGGTTTCTGGGATTGTTTTGAGAGGTCCGAACTTAGTTCACTGAGATCTATTGAAGGTTACTGACGAAATTATGTATGAAATTTTTAATCAAAATCAGTAATGATATTCTTATAAGAAAACTCGAAAATTTCCGCTGCAACAATTTTTAGTATTAAAACTTAATGCAAACACATTGAAATTACTTTAGGTTGCTGTGTTAAAAAAATATTCTTTTAACACTGGAAATTGCGGTTATTTGACGGTTTTTCATTTTAAAATATCTGTATTTTCTTATGTATTTCTATCAACTTTTGTTTTCAGTTCAGTTCTATCAGTTCTACAATCAGGGTTCTAAAATTACAATTAGCCAAGTCCGATGTGTACAATTGAAGATATCAGCGGATATAATAAGTGTCTTTGTGGGTATGGAAAACTTGCAGTCTTTCTAGTGTTAAAATATATATCACTTCATTAATTTAAGTGGCCAATCAAAAATAAATGCATTTTGGTTGAAGTTTTTAGTTATAAAATGATTCATCAGGGAACTTCTTGAACTGTTAGAAGCTTTCTGACACCTTTGCATTTTGAGATAACAAAAACACTATGTATACATATATCCTCACTATATAAACTATTCGGTCCTTGGAATCATATGTTTGAAATTTATATGAAATTTGAATTAACCCTTTGAGTACATTTGACGGGTGAGACTCGTCATGTGTTTACTTGGGCGAAGTTACGGTGGACGAGTCTGACTCGTCATCTGAGTTTGATAAGTAGGCGTTGATTTTATATATATATTTATATCACCAATATAAGCATATTCCAAATAAAATGTATTACTCTTACATATTAATCCATATAGCAAAAAATTAAATCCGTTCCATATGCATAAAAGTCTCCAAATAATTCCGTACTCAAAGGGTTAAAATATCTTTTAATTCCCTTAATAAACTTCGTCCTGAGCATATCACAGTTTGGTTTCTCTCTACACTGCAATCAACATCCAATATTGCAGAAGTTAAGAAGTTGAACATAAGAAGAAGAAGTTCACATATTTCCGAAAATCTATATAAATCAGGGCATAGGTAGGTAGGTAGCAGCGACTGCGTGCTCACGGAGCACACTCAAGTAGCACTATGTGTCGTTTTGTTGTCGCCTCCTCGACTGGGCCTTCCCTGCTTGGGAGAAGATACTGGGCCTTAAAGCCAACCCGCATCGTCCAAATAGGATTTGATACATTTCAGTCTTGTCTGAGACAGATCATCTAGAGAGCTAATCAGACTGTTCCCCAAGGAATTAAGTCTTTTAACAGCCAAGGCAGGGCAGCCGCAGAGGAAGTGTTCGAGTGTTTCCCTCTCGTTGATTTCCCTGCAGCTTCTGCAAAAAGGGTTGTGGAGGATTCCCAATCTCGCCGCGTGTAGACCAATTGACCAGTGACCCGTGATCAAGGCCGTTAGCCTATAAACATTCCTACGAGAATTTAGCAGCAGGTCGTTGGTTCTGTGGGAGTCGTAGCGTGGCCAGATCTGCCGAGCCACTCTGCAGCTGGAAAGATTGCTCCACCTACTATCCGTTTTGCCCAGGAAATAATCCTTGAACTGTCTAGGCCTTGCACAAACAGGAGGTGCCACCCTTTCGGGCTGTAAGTCCATGGCAGCTCGCCCACCTTGGCCAGCTCGTCAGCTGTCTTGTTTCCGCTGATACCCGCGTGACCGAGTATCCAACAGATGGTAAGATCCACCCGGCCGCTCACCAACCCTAGCAATTCTTTACGGTCTCTGACTAGTTTAGATTTTACTGTGGGCTTGGTGAGTGCCTTAATGGCTGCCTGGCTGTCTGAAAAGATGTAAACATCCCTACTCGGGATTTCTTGCTGTAGGAGAATCCTGCAGGCTTCTCTTATTGCAAAGACTTCCGCTTGGAAGACACTGCATATATCTGGTAGGTGGAAGGCTTTTTCTACTAATCAGGGCATATAAATAAAATATATAATTGATTGGGTTTTAAATCGGGTTTTCCAAACTAAAGAATGATTAAATTTCCTTTCACTGAACACTTTTAAAATTGAATGATAGTGATTTATCTCTGTTGGCCGATTGTAGTGAAAAGATCATCAAAGGTCATTGTCCAGAAAATTATTATAGCTATTTTGCTCTTAAGATTCAAATGCCTTGTACGTTTAAGCTACAATGAGTTTAAGTTTAAGCTTCAATTTACTTTGTTTTCTTTTCCGAAAAAAAATATAATAATTGTGGATTAAGCTTGTCAAACATTATCGTAAGTTGATGTGTGTGAAAGTACCAAAAATTCATATAATAATTCCACCCAGCCAAATTGACAAAGCCGTAGCCAAGGGAAGTACACACATATATAAAATTGCACGTGTATGTGTGTTCGAATGGAAAATGGTGAAAAAACTGTAAAACGTTATATCGTTAAAGCATCATTTCCAGCCGTTAGTCATCGCATTGTTGTGTGTATTAAACGTTTTCTCGCTTCCTTCGACTTCGTTCTTGTATCTTAAAAATCAAATTAAAATCGGAGTATAATTGACTTGTTGACCCCACAACTGCAAGTAAAACTAATAAAATTAGCAAAAGATAATGTGCATTAGCAGAGAGATTGGAGTCTCATGCCGATGCTCACGCTCCCCGTTAAATCCGCTCGACCTCAAGCAATGATTCGCATGCCTGCATTCCACTTCGAATGGAGTCAGTGGCCAACCGATTTTAATGCATCCGTTTGTGTGATGCACTGCTGGGAGTTCCCCCCTCGCCTGTCGGCCGCGGGCGCACAGGTTTCGTTTTTCGATTATGCTATGTTCGATTATTGTTGTCTCTCTTTGCTTTGGAACCTTCGCGAATCGAACGAAGGCTTTTAATTTCAATTCTGCTCGTTGCTACTGTTTGCCACTGCATGCGCAGCCATTCGCCACGCTGCTCGCAAGCGGCGCACACAGCCGTCGTCATCGCTCTGCCCCCCGTTCTCCAGGCCCCCCAACCACAACCAATGGTATAGTTTTTATTGAATTTAATTAAAGTGATACGAGGAAAACACTTTGGCTTCATGCAGCGTGTAATTCTTAATTAGGAATCTAGTCATCAAACTGTACTCGGGCTCATATCCCGTAGCCATAACCGTACCGGCAGCCTAACCTTTCACTGCAGCCAGCGATTTTCCCATCTCTTCGTGCGATTTTATGTTTTCTTTTTCTGCCATTGCGATTGCGATTGCGATTGTTTTCATTAAAATTGGCCAGCGACGTCAAAGTTCTGCGCGCATGCGATGACGCTTCGATTCGATTGCAGCGAATGATTTACAGCGCGGCCCGGTGCATTCAGCTCAAAATTGGTAATTTATTTCGCGAAATTGTTGTCGACTTTGGTGTGCAAATAGACCACCCTTTGTTTATGTAATAAACTCGCCCGGGGAACGCAACCGTTGCTACTGCTGCTCGCTCGCGCTCCTCAATCTTTGGTCTGTGTGTGTCTGCGTTTGATTTTCCTTGCCAAGTCGTCTGCGCTTGTTTGTCGTCGTGGCGAAAATGTCATCTGCGAATTTATTATTTACACAAATTGTGCACTTTTTATAGAAGTTTGTGTGAAAACAGGGACACGGAGAAAACATTTCAAGTAACTTGAAATATCAAATGAAAACCTGACTGAAAGAAGTTGATGTTGCAAAATGTACGAAAAAGTGCACATGAAATGAAGCATTCATGATCTGTGACCAGAAGAAGAAACGAGGAAATGAGTATTAATATTAAATACTTAAGTAGATTTTTAGTGTATTTCTGCTATCTGACAGATCCTTCAGCAAGTCAAATGTCAACAAAAATAAATTTAAAAAATTAAAAATAAAAATAAAATGAAATGAAGCATTCGCGATCTGTGACCAGAAGAGCAAACGAGCAAATGAGTATAATTAGTAAAATCCTTAAGTCAACTTTGGGTGCATTTCTGCGATCTGACAGATCTTTTATTATTTCAAATATGAGCAAAAATCTAACAAAAATCTATCTATCTAACTTGGTAAAAAGTCTAAAGCAAGGAAGTGTGCTTTGCTTAATGTTCCCCAAGAAAAAAACAACTAAATCCTATTAGTTCTTGAACCTACCATCATTTTTCGCAGTGCATTGTCTGCCTTCATGTGTTGGCAAATGTTTGCGCTTCTGTTTTTCGACCACCCTCCCTGCACTATTTCCCTCACACTCACACTTTGCTCGCTGGCCAACTTGCCGTCGAACTCATTTTCCCTGCAGTTGTGAAAATTCATTTAGGAAATTGTATCCACTCCCAAAGCCGCATGGCACCCAACCATTGCCACATTTCTTGTCATTGTTGTTGCTGTTGCAGTGGTATTGGTGTTGCTGTTTGCTTGTTTCATTGTCTGCATGCGAAACATTTTACGACTTATAAATTATCGGTTGTTGTTCCTTTTTGTTTCTTTCTCGATCTTGTGTTGTTTCTTGAACGTTGTTCGGTCTCCACTCCTTGGGCCAGTGTTCAGCACAACGAAACGAAGGACACCCATAACCAAATTCTGTCTATCACATCGCATCGTATCGTATTGTATCGCATTGTACTTATGGACAGGGGAGCGTCAATGTCGGCCGCCAACGGACGCAGTGTTGTTGGCTGGCTGTGCTGTGCTGTTTCTGCTGCTGCTGATTGTGGCATGAATTTAGGGCAGCTCCATTAAAAAGTGACAGCCAAAATTTACGACTGTGCGGCACTAACATGGCTGCAGAAAAATCATACATACAAACATTATACATTGGTGACTGCCATTGCTGCGCGCACACGCACACACAAACCAACGCACAACAAGGCACCCAGACGCAGCCCGGCCAGGCAGCAACACTCCCATTGCGTTTTGTCGGCACTGCCCGCCGGTTCGTTCTGACTGACTATATGGATGTGGCTGTGGATTTCAAATTGAAATTGAAATTGGATTTCGATTTGAGTGGGCTTGGCACAAATTAGAAATGCTTTTACATGCCGAGACACGTTCGCCTTTACATTTTAAATAAAATTTGATTTCGATTTGAGTGACGGGTTTTATGAAGAAACTTTTATGAAGAAAATCACATGCGGCCATAACAATCAAATAAAATTAAAACAAAATTTTCAACACTATCTTATTTAAATTGGAGATATTTTTCAGAAAATATGAACATAATTTTTGCTCTTAATGTAAAAACAAAATCGTATAAATTCTAATGATATTTTAATTTAAATTCTTTTTTTTCTTCTTCTTCTTGACTGGCACGACAGCCCGATTACGAGACTAAGGCCTAACTACCCGCAACCATTCATGTTGTGCGTGTGAATTTTTCAAGGTTGGAAGGGACCTACAGTTGTATGCCGATTCCGAACGGCGAGTTGGAAGCTTTTTCATAGGCAATTTTACTCTCAGAAGTTTTCCATTTCCTGCTGAGAGGACAGTCGCCGAAAGAAAAATTGTTGTTTTTATTTTATTTTTTTTTGGTGTTAGCAGCAACGGAGTCTTGAACCTGGGTTCGAGCGTCGCACTTGACTCGCAGCCCAACGCACTAGTCAGCTGAACTACGGCGGCTGCGGCTTTTTTTAATTTAAATAGAACGAAAAATTTTGGCAAGAAAGAACAACAGGAAGAATAGTTAAACTTATAAACTTATAGAAGACACAAACAATCAGAAATCTTTCCCAATAAATAATTTTATGGACTTTAAAAGCTACACGTTGTATTTTTTACACAAATGTCAAACGTAATTTTCTGGTAAATGTTTAATAAATTTTTTATTTTATTTATGTTTTTATTTTATTTTGTTTATTTTATTTTTTCTTTTATTTATTTTTATTTTTCTATTTTATTTAATTTTATTTTATTTTATGTTATTTCATTTTATTTGATATTATTTTATCTTATTTTATTTTATTTTATTTTATTTTATTTTATTTTATTTTATTTTATTTTATTTTATTTTGTTTTATTTAATTTTATTTAATTTTATTTTATTTTATTCTATTTTATTTATTTGTTTCATTTCATTTAATTTTATTTATTTTATTTTATTTTATTTTATTTTATTTTATTTTATTTTATTTTATTTTATTTTATTTTATTTTATTTTATTTTATTTTGTTCTATTTTGTTTTGTTTTATTTTATTCATTTATTTTTTAAATATAATATTTGTTCCACTGAAAGTGTGCATGACCCAATTCAATTCAATGCAATTCAATTCAATTCAATTCAATTTAATATTTACAGATGTTAGAGTTATAACATCGACATCGTATAATACTGTCAAACTACTTTCCGCGAACCTCACTGAATAAAGATACTCCTATATGAGTGCCAGATCATAGTGACATGCAGCTAGAATAAAGCCTTCTTAACAACTTTTTTCTGGCAACGCTACGAAATCTTTGAAAACCACATTTTTATTAGTTTTATTCACAAAACAAGACTTAAGAAATAATTTTGATGCCCTAAGACTTGTCAACGTTAACACATAATGTTTGTCGAGACCGAACCAAATGTTGTTGATATAGGCATGAAACTAAAGATCATAAAGATCATCGTATCCTGGTATACTCTGTTTTTCATTTTCTTTATTCAAATATTTTCGCCCTTTTACCAAATGTTCTATTTTTGAACTTTCAAAATCAAAAATTTGTCAGTGCGGTCCAAATGTCCCTTCAATGTCATTGCCTACCAAGTGCGCACTTTTAAGATTCTTGAGATTGGCATCTGCTTCATGTGGATAGCGATAGAAGTAGACGAGTTTTCCAACAGCCCGAGCTAGGATTCGAACCTAAAGCCTCGGTATAAGAATCCAACACGCTACCCGCTGGACTATCGAAGCTGGCATCAAAAGTACTATCACATAGGGCAAAAATAAGTTTTCTCTTTGATCTATCTGCACTATCCCCCGATATAATCTGATAATCTGCTCATTGGCCTAAAAGCTCCCCTGTCCATTTGTTAGTTTAACCATGGGAAAAAATACATCAAATTTTTTCGTTGCACTCATCACCATTAAAAGTGTTCGAATAATCCCAATCACACGCGAAATCTTATCAGGCAGTCAACGAATTTATTATGCAACAGATTTCCAAGATTGGCTTCAAACTTAATGCCACAACACATCAACATCAGCCACCGCTCCACACGCCACACTCAACTCCACTCAACGCCCTTCGCCCACTGTCTCCTCTTCTCTTCATTGTAATCAAGCATCAAATTTATATGCAAATTGCATTACTTTTAACGGCCCATAAAAGGCAACAGCAAATATTTTATTTCTGACATTCTTGGATCCCTTTCGTCCCGGCAACTTTGTTTTTATCTTCTTGGCGAGCACAACGTTCGCCGCATTCAAATTACGTTTGTCGACATGAAATGAAAACATTTTCGTTATTTTTATGCTACAAAGCAAAAATGTCATTTACCGCCATAGTCTTTGTGCACAGAATGGATTTTACCACCGAGCGAGTGGGTGAGTGGGGACGGGAGTTGTCATCAGCGACAACATTACGAGTGACAACCGCGGCGTCAACAAAAACAACAGCCGAATTATGCGAAAAGCAGCTTAAATTGCTGCACAACTAACAGTTGCGCCGCACCTCCTTCATGCGCCCACCGAGTCGTAAGAGCGCTGTCACAGTCGTAACGGCGGTTATGTGCGGAAATTATGTAGTATTTACTCAGTGCTGGCGCGTAATTTGCTCATCAGCGAAATTGTCTGCAAAATCGAAAATTAGTTTATGTGATTTATCGGCAGCCGCAACTGCGGCGGCCATTAGCGCATAAGCGTTTCATGAATGAGCACAGAAGCATCAGACAGTGCGCCAGCCATATTCAACGCTGCCGTCGACGTCGACATCGACATCGTGATTTTAATGCCGATCGTAATAATAATAATAATTATCATTGGCAGCAGCCGTGGCGGAAGCCATGACAGCAGCATCCCAGCAGCAGCAGCAGCCGGCCTTCACACACACACACACATACACACAGTCGCATCGCCGCACATCGGGTGTCGAGTACGCGCGGCCATAGTGGCAGCGGCCATTAGTAAACGAATTATTGTTGCCGCTGAATTATTACCGAAAACGTCACAGTTTAGGAAGCGCTGGCGCTGACGCTGACGTTGACGCTGATGCTGAAGCTGGAACTGGCACTGGCAGTGGCGCTGCAGAATGCCAGTAAACAGTTTTATTATTTTGTTTAATTGACTATAACAGTTTTTTATTGTTGAGTGTTGCACCAGACCCGAGTGCCCAGTGCGCCCAGGCGGCCGCGTACAAAATTCAAGTGCGAGTGCTCGGCGCTCAGTCGCTCAGTTGTCGTGTTTATAAACTGCAGTCATAGTTGCCTTTATTGTTTTTACTGTTAATGTTCTTTTTGCCATGAATTACTGTTGTTATTGTTGTTGTTGTTACTGCCGCTTCAGCAGTTGCAATGCGGTGTAGTTTACGTTTTAGTAGCAATTCAAACTGCCCTCTGTGTGAGATGGCCAACCGCCCAGCGAGTCATAGATATACAAAGTGAAATTTTAAAGGAAGACAAGTGCAATTTACCGTTTGACAATGTTGCCAACCAACAAATAAAACCGCGCAGAAGCGCGCTGTGATTGCTGCAAGTGCGGGGCCGTGCAGTCTGCGGCGGGTAGCTTCAGTGAAGTGACTTTACATTAATTAAGACGTAAAATGTAGTTGTTGAAAACGGTGGTGCGACGTGATAAAGTGTAGCCGAAGCAGACGGTCGTTGGGGTGAAAGGGTGCAAGGAGGTGTGTGCTCTACATTTGATAATTTCAAGTTTAAACTCTGCATTCACACGTCAATTTGAGCGAATGGATTTAGGGCTGAGAAGTAGAGTGAAGAAAAAGGTTTCACATAATTGTAAATTCATTTGAACTTTGTCTGAGTCTTGATTTCAACCCCCAAACATTGATAGCAATGTTGCAGAAGAGTTTGAAATTTGATGAAACATCTAACCAGACATTTTTTGTTGCCAGCAATAAGAAAACGAGTCGCACCCGGCAACAATTTTATCGCCGATAATATCGCCAGCGATTTCTTATTATCCGTCGTTCTAAATCTTCTGATAAAGCAATACTTATGTATGTGTTTTTAAACCATTAAAGCCGGGTACCAGATCCGCCCATACGATTTTGATAAAATTGTATACACAACCCAGAATTGACTTGAAATGATCACAAAAATTTCGGCCTTCTATCTCTGAACGTTGCTGATTATTTTTTGGGTTATTGGGTTATTTTTTTACCTATTAAGAAGGAAAGAAAGGATCACCTTCGAAACTTTAAGCTTTTTCATGTCAGAATTGAATTGCACTTTGAAATTTTAAATCATCACTAGCTGGGCCCCGCGGCTTCGCACGCAAGCTTTCTTTTTTCACATTTTCACATTTACTTTAAACAAATTCTTAACCCTTAGTTTACCACGGTAGATTTCGATTTTCAAAAACATGAAAAGCACATTTTAATTATTTCCCGATTGAAGTGCTTTTTGCCTAAGTTTGAAGTCAAAAGGACCAATAAATCGTGTTTCTCCATACAACCTGTTAACCCATTGTTTACCCCGTTAGATTTTGATTTTAAAAAAAGTGAAAAACACGTGTCAAATTATTTCTCACTAAGAGTACTTTCACCAAGTTTGATGTCACTGGGCCCATTAAATCATATTTTTCACAGTTTCTCCATACAAACTTTAACCGATCCCTGACCCCGTCCGATTTTAATATTTGGAAAAATGAAAAAACACGTATTGAGTTATTTTACATTTGAAGTACTTTCACCAAGTTTGAAGTCAAAAGGCTCAAAAAAATGTCTTTCTCCAAACATACTTTTAACCCGTCGTTGATCCAGCTAGATTTCGATTTTGAAAATAATGAGAAACGCGTGTATAACTTTTTTTTATTTCAAGTATTTTTACATTTTTTGAAGTCAATAGGCCTATCGATTCATGTTTTATTCGAGTCTACCCTTAAACAAATCTTAACCCATTGTTGGTCCAGTTAAATTTTGATTTTCGAAAAATTATAAAATATGTATCGAATTATTTTTGGTTTAGAGTATTTTCAGGAAGTTCGAAATCAATATGTCTCTTAAATCACTTTTCATCATACAACACCTTAACACATGTTTTGCCCCTTTACACCCCGAATTTCAAAAAAATCCCGTCTAACCTCCGCTGAGACGGGATTTTTCAAGTTCAAATTTCATGTTTGTAGCTTCAGCGGTTTTGGGCTGAGCGATGATAAATCAATCAATCAATTAGTCAGTCAGTTAGGGCAAACAATCTATGTATATAAAAATGGAGGTGGTACCACGCCCTCTTGTCCAATGCTCACAACTTTCTTTTAGTCGAATTGTGCTACTAAGTGGAAAGTTCGTACCAAGTTTCACTAATTTGTGTGTGTACTGCATAACTGTTGGATCATAAAAAATGTGCCACACGCCTGAGCGCCACTTAGTTCAGTTCTTGGTCATTGCTTTTTAACTACTTTCTGCTTTTAACTACTTTTTAATCCAAGTTAAGTCGCCTCCAGGACGCTCGAGGTCTATTAGGCGACTAGTTATTTTCGAAGTAAAACTGTGCAGCCGCATTGAGAGCACATTTGATGATCCCAACCTTTGAGTTGGAGAGTCAAAAAGGGGATTCGCTGGTTTTACTGATTCGACAATCAATGTTTTTCTCAGATGCTCTAAATGAGAAAACTTGAGTTTTGTATTTGACTGGAGAGTATTAAGAAGCGTTCGACTTTGCTGACCAGCAAAGAGCTTCTTAAAGTTTTTTCTTTGGCCCTTCGAAGTCAACGCTTTGATCACAGTAAAATTGTATGTTTATACAGTGAAATGATTGATATATTCATAACATATAACTCACAGTTTATATCTCATTAAACCTCAAATAAAAGGTACTGTTAGTTCTCTCTTCATTTCGAGAAGTTTGATGCTATTTGATCGCTGCAGCTCAATGCGAAAGAATCCTAATTCAATTTGTGACACTTTTGACGAAAAAAAATTTTCGGTAGGGATTTTGTACTAAACGTCTATATGTTATTTTTAAAAAATGTTTATTTAACTCAAATCAGTTTTTTGCGTTTCCTGAAAAATTAAAAATTTTGAGTTGTGTCACTTTTGTAGTGGGTGTGCGATATCTTCATTCATTTGTTGAGTTTCAAATATTTCGTATTTTTGCCAGCCGTCGCCATTTTCAAGTGAAAAATTTAATCTCACCAAAAATTCAATTCCAAGCGAATGCGCGTCAAAGTCTTATTTATTTACATCTATCTGCATCTACACAGTTTTAACGACTTTCTTCAGCCATAATGGGCATTCGCAGCCGCAGCCACAATCACCATGACAGTTGCATTGGTACGCGTAGTCGTATTTCAACGCATACATTGTTGTAGGCGAATGTGCGGGCACACAGCCGCTGCCATTTCACAGAGTTAGAGGTGTGCGGTGCGTTGCGTTGCGTTGCGTTGTGATGTTATTTATGTGGTATGCGATCTGTGGCGGTGTCGTATTTTCTTCTTCTTATTGTTGTTGTAGTGTTTTTTTATCATGTCAGTCG
Organism: Melieria omissa; assembly: GCA_963971225.1. Classification (NCBI taxonomy): domain Eukaryota; kingdom Metazoa; phylum Arthropoda; class Insecta; order Diptera; family Ulidiidae; genus Melieria; species Melieria omissa. The sequence continues at coordinate 5,021,150 of OZ020267.1, forward strand.
CTTTGACGCACAGCTCTTCCCAACACCCAACGCCCAAAACGAGGCTGACTGGCGACTGGCGACTAACGACCGGCGTTACATGCCACGGCGCATAATTTCAATGCGGTTGCAGCTTAACAGCAGAACAACAAAATCCTGAAAATGGAGCCGTATTTCTGATCTCAAGTAACGCGCTGACCAGTGGCGGGCGATGCTGAAAATGCACGGACAAAAACAACAACAACGCTCACGACGACAACGAGACGCTGCACAAAAAGGGTATAATTTATGTAAATGCGTCTCAGTATCTGCCCGATTTATGGCTCTTGTGTTCGATGCTTTTTTCTCGGTTTTTTTTTTCCTCTGCGCTTTGTATGCATTATCTGCTTGGGCCGACAGTGCGCGTTGCCGCCGCGCAAAGTGGTCACACTGGTATTCGGTTTCAGTTGTCAGTCGAAAACAAAAATGGCCGAGCGCACTGGTTGACGGCGATGCTGGTTCGGATCTCGCAATGCAACTCCTGCGCCGCTCCCCATCTGCGCCAGCATCGAGGGAGCTGAGCCGTTGCTCCGTGTTCAATTACAAACACATAAATTCTCATTTTCATTTGACACATGACAACTCATAAAAATGGTCAAAAAGAGGGAAACAACCACAGCAGCACCAACAACAACAGTAACAACCACAGCACTGAGATACTTGTAGTTAAAATCTGCTTTACAATCTCGGCGCATTCGGCTGCTGGTCGCCACGTTGAACTGCATTGGATTGCGTCGGACACATCGCACCGGACGGCACTGTACAGACGGCTGTGCTGATGTCTCGTAAAAAGGCGAGGCCCTAAATTCCTGCCAGTGGTTTTGCTCCTCGCTGCACCGCACCGCACCCCGTTTCGGTTTGTTTGTGCCTCAACCGGCCAAAACGCGCATTTGGGGGATCAGATTGCGGCGCTCATTTGAATCTGAATAAAATGGCGGCGTCGCTTTTAAAAATAGATTAAAAACGATAGGCCTTTTTATTGGATCGATGTTGGACTTTTGGCCTTTTAGTTTTTCATTTTTAAATTGAAACTTTTTCAAAATAATTTATACTCCATTAAAATGCCATTAAATTAATTTCGAGCCGAAATTCCACCCAACAAGAAACACAAAAACAACAATCAACAGCAACCAATCGTATCGATACAAAAGCTATGCTAATTTTAATGGACTGAATGTTGTGGTGTTACAGGTCGACAAGGTGCAAAAAGGCATCTCGTGAGTGTTAAAATAAAAATTACCGTATAATATGCGCGTTAAAAATGCTTAACAAATGATTTATAAATATTTTTCTTGATCGAAGAAAGTAGGTAATGTTGCGGATTAGCAAGCAACGAAACATTATGCGAAGATAATTTACGATTTAGTTAAAAAAAAAATGATAATGAACTTTAATGGCACTCTACATTCTTTCCTTAGCAATTTTTTTTATGTTTGAGATGAGAAAAATAAATATAAAAGAATTATTTAAAGTGCCAACGGATCAGGTGAGAAGGGCTTAAATGCAATGAAAGCGTTGAAGAATTTATGGAATAAAACAGTACATAGGCTGCCTTTTATATCTTTTCAATAGGGATGGCCTAGTAAGTTTTTAACAAATCTGAGATTGCCATTGAAAAATTTGTCATTTTCTTCCATAAAAGTGCTTAGAACATTTTGGTGTTCAAGCGCTATTTGTGTTGTTTACACTGACTTGATTTCATCTCGGTCAAAAAATGGAAACGTGAAGATTTTCGAGCAATAATTTTTAACGATTTCCGGAGTGAATTGGCATTTGATGATGAAGCATCAACCCTCAAGACAATCTATAACTGGTTTAACGAATTCAAGCGTGGTCGCCGTTCGCTCCAGGACTAGTTTCATGAAGGTCTTCCAAAATCGGTCATTGTGCCAGAAACCATGGTTGCTGTGCGGGAACTGATTATGAAAGATTGTCATGTGGCATGCCGTGAGATAGAGGCATCCTTGGGCATTAGTTCTATGGCCATGCTTTCGATATTGCATAAACATTTAGCTGTCAAAAGATTTGTTCTTGTTGGATCCCGCATTATTTGGCAATCGCTCAAAAAAAGGCTCGTGTCGATTGGTGCAAAGAAATGATGGAAAAATTCGATCGCTGTACTTCAAAAGAAGTTTATAAGATCGTGACAAGTGACGAATCATGGATATATGCGTATGAGCCCGAAGCAAAACAGCAATCGACCGTGTGGGTCTTCCAAGACGAGCCAAATCCAACAAAAGTTGTTCAGACACGCGGCACATCGAAGCAAATGGTCGCCTGTTTCTTTGGCAAAACTGGTCATGTGGCTACTGTGCCATAAGAGCTACGCAGAACCGTCAATTCTCAGTGATACACAATAATTTGTTCGACAGAAGTGTTCAATGAAATACGGAAAAGCCACCGCCGACGCCGAGTCATTCTTCACCAGGACAATGCGCGCTCTATCACATATCAGCTCAGACAAACGCTTATTTGATCGGAAAAAGCATCGGTTTGATGGGTCAACCGCCATACAGCTCTGACCTAGCACCCAATGACTTCTTTGAATTCCCTCACACCAGAAATAAATTGCGTAGTCAACGATTTTCATCGCCAGAAGATGCTGCTGAAGCATTCAAAAACCATGTTTGAGAGGTGTCTCAATCGGAGTGAAAAAAGTGCTTCGACAATTGGTTTGAGTGCATTCAAAAGTGTATAAATCTTCAAGGAGAATACCTTGAAAAGCAATACAATCATTTTTGATGATAACAAAATGCATTTTCATCCTTTTTGAAAAAATATAAAAGGCAACCATCGTATAAATTTTAATTAGGAAAAGTTCAAAGGTGCTTTTAAGTTTCAACTAATCTGCAGTAAGAATATATTCAAGGCCTATCACTGGTGGTCCATATCTGCTACATACTAACATCCTCATAAGTTGGCATGAAAAACTACAGTTGGATTCAATTCTTCACTGTCACTACAGTCTAAGTGACTCTTGTTTTTGTAATCACGTTTCCTCACAGACCTAACAGATGTAATTGAAATGGAATTTTTGTAGTTCCTCAACTTCATCAGAGAAAGTAAATGGTTTATTGAAGACAATACTTAAACTTTTTAACTTTTGACATAAACGCAGGTAGGAAAGATGTTCCTCCTCCTGGCACTCACTGCACGCACTAACAATGATAGCAAGTTCAATGCACGAACCTTACACGGCCTAATGACCAAACGGACCTAATGAGGCTCCTCATTTTTGAAGGAAAAAATATTAAAAATGATGAAAATGACTATGGTACATTTTTGCTATTATTTCAATGAGAATGGGAATCATACCAAATAATTTGGCTGTGTTGTATTAACTGTTGATCGAGCTATAAAACAATTAAGGAATCCTATCCTTAATTTTTTTGAAGAAAATTATAAACTTTTCAATTTTCTCTAGACCTCTTTCTTAAAAAAGTGTGAAAGATAGTTTTAAACAAACATAATCCCAACACAAACAAAGTCACAAGAATGGTTCAATTAATTATATCCTGAAAAAAGTTATAACAAAACAAAAAACCAAATGTATCATTTTGGATTCAAAGTTCGATCTACGGTTAATTGATATTTCGCTTTCATTTAACACCGAACTCGATAGTTGATTTAAGAAAAATGTGCATGTTTTTCAATATCAAAGAAAACGCCTTGAAATTCCATATTTTCCGACTTTTAAGTCCAATTACCGAGGAGTTTTAAAACTTATCAAAATAAATTACATTGAAAAAGAAGCCGGGAGGTGTTGTAAATGCCCCAAAGTGAAAATCATGCCAACCGGTTTATTGGTTTAGAAATTACATTCGAAAACGTGAAAAAAGTCAGGGAAAATCCGAAAAAGTAACACGCCCATTTTTGGCAAAAACCTAAACTAAGTATTAAAAATGGTTTGGGGATTCCAAATTAGCGGTCCGTAATAACCCTAGAACCCCTAAGTAGTTGAAAGTTAAAAATACAAAAGATGATTTAATAAATGAATTTCTAAAAATTTCTATTATCTGTGACAACTCAAGAAACACCCACACACAATCGTTCCTGAGCAGCTTCTGAAATATTTAATGTCATAAAAATCAACCCACAGCTACCGAACGAACGTTTAACTGCTCAGCGAAATTGAGATTTTCGTCATTCGATTCGATTTGCAGAGTAGAAATGACAATTCAAATAAGAAAAGAAAAACAATGCTGATGCCCATTCAACCATTCGATGCCAACAATTGTAAACTTATCTACATTTGGCAGTAACACCAAATTCCTCATGCAACAACAACTTGTTGTAAAATTGCGCACGCAGCACAAATCGTCCAAACAGTTTGTCGTAGAATGAAAGCCGGCGGATTATATCGCATTCGCAAAAACGCATAAAGGAAGCTTTCGTTTAGTTTTTATGGCATTTTTTTAAGATTTTCCTACGCTTCGTCTCAGCATATTTCTTCACGATTTCGCATTTTTCTACGTTTTCGGTTACTATGCGTTCAAGTTACGACAGAAATGGCCAAGGGCGGAGGGAAATAAAACGAAATCGGTTTGACGGAAATGCTGCAAGTCTGCGCGCTCTGTGGGCAGCTGAGCTGCCTCACCCTCGACACCGGACAACTCGAGCAGAAGAAAGCAACGAAACGGCATTTTACGAGCCCACGTATGTATGCGGGGGAGTGGCATGGGAGGCGTGCTGGACCGAATCCGCAAATGAAAGTGCAACGATTTGCTTTTATGGTGAACTCTTCTTTCTAATTTCCTCTTTTCAGTTCGCATGCCGTGACTGCTGCTGCCCGCTTCGTAGCCACTGCCGTGCACAGTTAAAGACCGTAAGGCGTTGCAGGCAGTTGCAATGGGTGGGCTGGATGAGAGAAGTTGCCGCCAAATAAAATTGCAAAGGGATTAAGCTTCTTAATGACGGTAAGCTGAGCGCAGTGGTGCGGAAAATGGTCGCTGTGCGTCTTTCATTGTTCTCGGCCAAAAATCAAATTTCACATTTTTGCTTCATAAAACACGCAATCTCTCAGAGCACACTTCAGGTTATTTTTTTGTTCGACTTAAACTTCTACAACTTCCATTTCACTTGGTGCCATTAAAACTTAAATTAATTGAAGAGTTTCTAACGCACGCGCAATCTTTAACTTCCATCGACTCTTAAGACAACCGCACCAACACTGACCGCCAGCATCAATGTGCAGCCAACTGTTGTCCATGTGCAACATTTCAACTGTTCCAAGCATCATTGATCGCAAAGCCGGTAAATCAACAAATCAGCAAGTGTCCTTGGTCGAGATATTTTGCATTTTATGAGTAATGACTCGAAGCCTTTAACTGCCTCCACTTTCATCAACCACGGCCACTTGCACACTTCAAGGTCAGTCACAGCAATCCTTTACTTCTCACAACTCGATCGCACTATTGCATAAGATCGCCCAGTGCCCGACCGGCTCTTCGCTCACGTGTACATTCCGCTCGGCCAGCAGTTTTCCCCATTTGCATCGCTGGCAATGCAACGCAACGCATTTCACAACTTGGGCAATAATCGTTAAAATGGGAATACGAGGAAAGTGCGAATATGGCTGGGCACATTAGCAGTGCGCGCAATGGCTCAAGTCGGAATCAGAGTCCGGTCTTGGTAATCGATATGTGCAGGACGAAGTGATCTCTTGCTGCATGAAATAGTTGCAAGAAATGATTGCTTTCTCGTTGACGCAGCTGCATGACTTGGCTTTCTTTTGTTAGGAGTGAATCGATCCATATCACACGAAAAATTCAATTCGAAATAAAATAAAATAAAATAAAATAAAATAAAATAAAATAAAATAAAATAAAATAAAATAAAATAAAAATAAAAATAAAATAAAATAAAATAAAATAAAATAAAATAAAATAAAATAAAATAAAATAAAATAAAATAAAATAAAATAAAATAAAATAAAATAAAATAAAATAAAATAAAATAAAATAAAATAAAATAAAATAAAATAAAATAAGAATTACCATATTATAAGTATACGCCCAGTGCAGTGCTAGAAAATGACGAGTTCAAGATTTACTGGGATCGCACAGTATTGACGGATAGGAGCATTCCGCACAACAGACCAGATGTTATCCTGCTCGAAAAATTGACAAATAACGCACATCTAATTGACATCGGAGTTCCCAACACACACAACCTACAGGACTGTATCGCGGAAAAAAGCAGGAAATATCAGCAACTGGCCCAAGAACTGAAACAGATGTGGCAACTCGACAAGGTAGTGATTGTACCAATCATCATTTCATCGACAGGGGTAGTGCCCAAAACATTAATGACGACACTGGAGAGGCTTCAATTAGCGGATAAATTTTTGACTATACAAAAATCAGTAATATTGTCAACAACGTCAATTGTTCGTTCGTTTTTAAGTATTGAAAGTTAAATTGTATATATGCTTAAGAAAATACCATGTACCTGCAATAGTTTTATGTATCTTGTTGTTATACAACCGATATGTAATATTTAACCCTTAAGGAGTTCAATAAATCGTGGAAAAATAAAATAAAATAAAATAAAATAAAATAAAATAAAATAAAATAAAATAAAATAAAATAAAATAAAATAAAATAAAATAAAATAAAATAAAATAAAGTAAAATAAAATCAAATCAAATCAAATAAAATAAAATAAAATAAAATAAAATAAAATAAATCAATGAACAGAATGAAAAACATAAATATAGAATGTAAAACTCAAAATACCAAATATATATCAGGTGTACAACTTTGCTTCCGCCGTTTTTTTCCAAAATTAAAAGCTTTATTGCGAAAAAGTGCTTACAGATGTATTATTCAAAGTATTGTCCGTCGCTAGCGACAACTTTCTCCCATCTTTCAATTTTCGGATCCCGGCTCGAAAAAAGGAGTCCTCTTTTGACGCTATCCATGAAGCAATCCATTTTTCCAATTCTTCGAAGGATTGAAAATGTTGATCTGCCAGGCCGTGTGCCATCGAACGGAATAGGTGGAAGTCAGAAGGGGCGACATCTGGGGAATACGGCGGGTGGGGCAAGACTTCCCATTTCAGCGTTTCCAGGTACTTTTTGACCACTTTTGCGACGTGAGGCCGAGCATTGTCGTGTTGGAAGATGACTCACCATTTTCACTCACCACGAAATCACCATTTTTAAAACGTTGAAACCACTCCCGACACGTTCTTTCACTCAGAGCAGCATCACCGTAAGTTTCTGAGAGCATTCGATGCGCTTCAGCTGCATTTTTTTTCGAATTGTAACAGAAAAGTAAAACTTCCCGCAAATGGCGAGAATTGGGCACATAAACGGACATTTTCGAGCGTGAATAATACGAAAACAAGAACAACTGTCACTGAAACGGCGATGACAATTCGTTAGGCACTGTCCACACTCACTTTAAAGGCATTACCATCTATGTATTTCAACCAGCCTCAGCCGGTACAGCCACCTATCGGAAAACGGCGGAAGCAAAGTTGTACACCTGATAAAAGCACTGAATGTATAATAAAATTAATCCGACTCATGTAACATAGTAAAGACTAAGAACTGAATACTTCAAAACAGAAAACACGAGATGGCTCCAAGGAGATGGCGGCAAGCAGATCCGGAGAATATACACTGCTGAACAAACCCTTCATAGAAATGGCGATCTAAATCATAGCTGAATACTGCCTTATTGCTCAACGTAATGACAGACTGCGATTGGTATAAAGAGGCTGCAGAGACGCTTCTCATCTCCTCTGAAAATTACCAGCTAGGAAGAATACCCACGCTTTTGAACAATAGAACAATTCTTTCTGAACTGATTAGTGGACCTGGCGAAGACGCCACCAAAAAGTCTAATACTTTCATAAAATCCTCTAGTTTTTAAACTTTTAAGCACCTTTGAAGAAAGTCTCTCGTCACAACACAATGGGGCCCATGGTCTAAGTAAATAATGCTTTCGCAGTGATCTCTTAAGCTACTTATCCACCTATGTAAAGCAAAGCATTAAACTATAATCGAAGTACTCTCCTACACAAATTATTAAATATAACACTGAGTAATAATTTCTAAAATAATGAATCAATTAGTAGTCGAAATAAATTTGGTCTCTTCTAAAATTAAAATCATTCGCTTTATTATACTTTAAACATTTTTCTCACTTGCTTCCCATCAGCCGAAAACCTTAATGGTGAGGAATAAACTGGTGAGTATTTATTTTTACACATCAATTTGTACATAAGTAACTCAAAAGTCCAGCCAGCCAATTCCAGTGAGTAAAGTACTGGGCTGCATGTCGGGGGCAACGATAGACCCCAGGTTCATATCCCCAATGTAGGCAACACAATATAGAAAATAGTTTGTAGTTCAAGGACTGCTCTCTCAGCAAAAAATGACAAACTTCTGAAAGTAATCTTGTCTATTAAAAAAAGATTGCAAGCTTTTTTTGCTATTGTAAGCACCGGTCGCAGGGGCAGATTCAGAAAAATATTTCGGGGGGGGTTTCAAAAAGTAATTCTTTAATATTTGTAAAATGTCTTTTAATTTGTATATAGTTTTATAGGCGATCCAAATATTTCGGGGGGGGTTTCAACCCCCAAAACACCCCCCTGAATCCGCCACTGACCGTTCGGAATCAGAATACTCTGTAGTTTCTCTTTATTCATGTACAAATTTATAAGTGAACAAAAATCCATTGCCTTCGCTTTGCCCAAATTTCAAACTTCACCGTTTCACCAAATTTCTATTGAACTGTTGTTTTTGTCAAATTTTCCACACAGCTGAAAATAAACTCAAAGCCAACAAGTTTTTAATGTCCATCCTTCATGATCATATTTCGTTTATCAAATATTCAAAACAATTTAAAAACCATGACCGTCGGTATCTAAGCTTTAACCAACATTCGAACAGAGCTTAGCATAAAATTTAATTTTTCAAATTTGATTATTTAAATTTTCCAACTACTTCGTATTCACCAATATTTGCTCGACAGTGAAAGCATTATATTTACTTTAAATAGATTCAAATATATCTGGCATTGTGTTAAAACTAAATTTAAGTTAATTTGGCGCAACAACAAATGCATTTCATCCGCACAACCGGTCAGGCCACATAGCATAGCGAACAGTTGAACTCAGCCAAATGTTGAGACAGAGAGAGACGCGATTGGGTCGGAGTGCGCATGTCGGCCATAACACTTCATGACGGCCATCATGAATTTTGGCTCCGCCTTCTTGCAACACCGGCTGCCCTCTAGCTGCGCGACAGTGTAAGCACTCAACAAGCGCCAGGTGGTGTTGCAGAAGCAAATGGTTCGAAACTTGGCTGTATTGCCAGAACTTATCACAAGTCGCTAGATGGCGCTGCAGAATGCTTTCGATAGATGTACAGGAACTAATGAACTGTTATATGAATGTGTCTGAGCTAATTTTTATAACAGCCCAGTGGGAATATTTCTCAAGAATGCTTTTACAGGGTCAATGAAAGAGAAACCAAATGAGTACGAAAAAAATTAATTAAAATTATAAAAAAATAGAAATTGTATGCTAGAAAAAAGAAAAATATCACGCATTCTACTGGCAGAGAATAAAAATGGTTTTGGAAATTCTTATATAAAATCGCGGGAAAAATTAACCAACTAATATTTAAAAAATTAAATTTAAATTGTTTTAGTCAGTCTTAAACGACTCAGAATAGAGTAATTTCGGGTAATGGTCGGGTAATGTGATATAGTAGCTTATTTCATAAATGCGTTGTCCTTTTTCAAAATTAACTTTTTTAAAACATCATAGTAACTAAAAAATTCGTGCTGCATGATTTGGGATGTGTTTGCTTCAATAGTTTACAGTCATTTGTGTGAATGAATGTGATAAAATGCTTTTAATAGTGCTTCCGCAAGTTTGTGGTTATAAAGTTTGAAAACCCAGAAGGTAAAAACAAAATTATTAGAAAGTTCGAGGTTAATCAAAAGTGAATCTTATTAACACAATTATTATTGTTTTTTTATATTATTTTTTTGGCAAAAAGTAAATTTCGGGTAATGTAATATACCAAAGTTCGGGTAATGGGATATAGTACATCACAATAACCGAAATTATGACAGCACTACTATTTGTGGATAGAAATGTTTATATACTTTACACCTAGTTCTGTGTTTACACGGTCTGTTTTTACACGGTTTTGATTTAACACGGTTAGAAAATTTAAAAAATTTCAATTTTTCGTGCTAAATAGAATAAAATCGTGTAAAAAAAATTCAAAATTTTTTTATTTTCAAACCGTGTTAAATCAAAACCGTGTAAAAACAGACCGTGTAAAAACAGAATTAGGTGTATGTTATAATATTTAAAGTGGAATATTCTCAAAAATACGTTATGGTTAAGTTTCAGATTTAAAAAAATCCATGAAATAATGTTTCTCGATACAAATATTTAACCCTTGGTTTACCGCATCAGATTGTGATTTACCAAAAAAATGAGAAACACGTCTCTAATACTTTGATACTTTTTTGATTTGAAGTATTTTCACCAAGTTTGAAACTAATAGGTCTGTTAAATAACTTTTTTCGGGTATATCACATTAACCCCCACTTTTATTAGACGCCAATATTTGAATATTTTGATTTGTAATTAAAAAACTCATTAACAGTTTATCTTAAAGAGTAAATATAGATACAGTCTTAGATATATAGTCTTTATAACGAACCCGTTAAAAACGATTTTCCGCCTAAAACGAACCAATTTCAAAAGTACGTGCTGTATATTTTCGCTTATTAAAGACCACTTTTAAAGCGAACTTTCTTTTAAAACGAACCATTTTGCCCAGTCCCTCGAAGTTCGCTTTAAGCGAAAAGTACTGTACTCAATAATGTGTCAGTGAGTAGTTTAAGACCAAAACCAGTGTCCTTTAAGACAAAGTATGTCGGGAATCGCCATAAAGCAGACAGGTATATCACATAACCCCAACTTACTCTATCGTCATGAAATTCTTTTACGTTCCAACATGTTGTTGAAGTTGTATTTTTATTGAAAAATTAAAATTGCTTTAAAACCACGTTATTATCACACATAGGTATCATTACAAAATGGCAGACAAATCACGTTTTAAGTGATAGAATCAATCAAATTAATAGTCAGTACCTACTAAGCAACGCTAAGACGTGTCTTGAAAGAACAAAAAACATTGCAAGCAACATCCAGCTGAATATTTTTATTATATATAAGTAAACCTTTTGTTTGGGGATTCCATACAACACCAGCTGTCACAGCTGTGAAAACCCGGATGAGAAGGAAACCGTCCACCATTTCCTCTGCGCCTGCCCGGCCTTAGCAAGAAGGAGATGGAAAACGCTGGGAAAACCGACATTTCAGACTTTCGAAGAGATAGCAAAGTGCAGCGTAAGCTCACTACTCTCTTTCATTAACCTCTCGGACTGGATATAAGTATATGTATGGATAGATACATATAAGTCCAGATGACACCAGACAATATACCTCAGGGTATCTACCGGGAATAGTGGTATCAAAACGGCGCCAACGCGCTAATTGGATGTTGGAACATCGCCACTTGAACCAACCAACCAACCAAACCTTTTGTTTTCCATAACCAAAAGCCAATTTATATTTCTGCCTACGAGAATCTAAAAACCATATTATTGGCAATTAATATTGATAAAAACTCATAATTAGTTATAAAAAAATAATATTAATAATATTTATATTTGCAATTAATAACGATTTTAAAAAGCTGATTTATTTCTAAAAACAATCCTATGCATGTAATATACCTAATATTCGTAGTCGTAACTTAAAATCAAAAAATTTTTGTTTCTTATATCATGAGAGAAGAAAACATATAATTCATACAAATAGTTTTAAGATAATTTATACCAATAACCGTTAATTTTATTGCAACAAACATAACGTAAGAGAAAAACAAGACAATTTTTTTCAAACCAATTGGTGCGCCAGACTTCATTTAGCTATAACTTCCACCTTTCGAGCCATAACTATTCATTAACATTACACCAACGACTTTCTTGATTTTGAACATTAATTTTTCATACTAAATGCCGCATACGAACGATTCGCATGCAACACTGTAACTTGTGCCGCACTTTGGTGAACTGTATAGTCAACAACAGCACTAATGCAATAAAGTTAACACGGCAAGCCTGACAGTGCACCCTCCGTAATCCCGACTAATATTGCCATCGCTTTCGCACTCGCAGCGACTTACGGCTGTCATAAGCCACGCCTTAGGACAGCAGCCATGACGAATACACACTGCACTCGCACAATGTCTGCGCGTTTTATGGCGCACTTCTGATAACAACTACAACGACACAACAATAACGGTTTAAGGTTACAGCCATCACTGCTGCAACAAAGGCGTGCGAGTCGTTAAAGTGCGTGCGCACGCTCAAGCAATTTCATTGACACGCCCGCACACCCGCACACTGAACCACATACGACAGACGCCATTGCGCCTGCAATGGCTGTGTTGACGTTGGGGGTGTTTGTGCGCGTGGCTTTCATTTTGCAGCGACGGATTAAAAGTGGTCCAAGTGCCACCGTTTCCGTTGCTACGTGACCGCATTGACTACGCAGCCATGCTGGAGCATGGGAACCGTGGGAACGCTGCAACAATCTTTCTTATTGCCACAATAAAAAACACATAGAAATGGCTGCCGGAAGTTGAGCGGATTACGTGATTGAATGCTGCAAGATTGAAGCGAATTTTTGTGCGTGCTGTTCAGATGAATTGCTATCTCGCACAGTGATGGGAAGTGCAATTAAAAGACAATGTTAGTTTTGGAAATTATTCAATAGGTAAAATGCCTAAACTCAATTCAATACATTTATTTTTTTATTTATTGATTAGCCAATGGATACAATTAAAGTTCTTATAGGCTAATTTGAACACATGAAGCTACTTAAAAATTGATTTAACGAATAAATGAATCGATTTTTTTCAACTGAAAAATCAATCTCAACATTTTTGGAGATTCTATTGAACTCAATTAAGGCTCTGGTAATAGGTGCGTTTCGGGGATACAAAACACCTACCTGGAAGAGCTCTGAGCAACGAAGAGATCTAGCTGGAATATTCAAAAAAACAGTTAACCACACCACTAAGTACATCAAAGATGAAGGACAAAGACAGGATTGTTCTCCTACTTTGCAAAGATTTTAAGTTAATCAATTGGCATCGCGATTCGTAACTAGGCATAGGATCTGTGAAGGATCATGAAGACATTATCAACAAAGGTAAAAGTTGTGCGAAGGCAAAGCAAATAGCATCTGGGCAACATTTCAGAACAAACGCCAACAGTTTCTTAATGTAAGAACACTTTGCAATCTGGGTAGAACGGTTTGAACAGATTGAACACAGATTGGTCAGACTTATTAAAAACTCTAGAAACTATATTTGACTTGACCCCATTTACTTTCGAGCATCGCAACGGTTGGTTTTGGTCTTCAGAGTGTATGAATGCTGATTACATTCACATCTAACTAAAACCGCTAAAAATAAAACAAAGGCTTCTAAACTTCCTTTTGTCACAAATGCAATAGAAGTGAGTGACAATTACAAAAACGCAACGTTATAAGTTTTTCTTTGTAAATATTTCATACGCCGAGTTCTTGCTGGGTTTTGCGTAATGCGTCGGAGGAGCAATGCATTTTGTTAGGGCCGATTACTGACTGCGAAACTTTTCAAAAACTAAATCGTATATAAGTTTCTAATTTCTTTTTAAATGTAAAAATTCTGTTTGGTTTTGGATAATTGGAAACACAAAAAATAAATCAAATTGGAAACCAAGAAAAGGTGATTGCAGAACAACTGCTGGAAGATATCTGAAAAGATTTTGGAAACCAATGAACGTAAAGCCATTTTTTATAAACCATCAATCTGCTGATGCCATTCAACAGATATGGAATATTTCGTGCACTCTAACCACAATACATTTTTATATAATTTGCCCAAGCCAAACAATGAGTAAAAGGAAAAAAGTAACTTTCAACAACACGAAAGCTTCAGTCCTACAGTATTTTGACCCTTTCGACCCCGAATTTTACTCTGTGTCTCGATATTACTTTTTGGTATTCAAATTATGAAACACTTTGCTAAGAAGGGTGAACACGACATTCGAAGTAGCCACGCCTTATTGTTAGAGTTCTAGAGTTAGTTTACTTTTGAACAATTTTAGCTTAAAACGGGTTAAATAAATTGTTTATCTATATGTTTTAATTGCAGAAATATTAGTTAATATTTATGAAAAAATACAAAATTATCACGTTTTGATTTTATTTAAACATTATTAAAAAAACAGGGTTTTGATCAAACGCGAACAATTCGAGACTTCAATTAGAACACAAACTTTCCCAGATATCGTTGCAAATTATTGGAGATTATTTTGGGAATAACAGTAAAATGTTTGTAATTTGCTATGAATTCACTTCTAAAAATATTAAATTGTTGGTGCCTACTTAAATTAAAGCCATAAATCAATCGTAGCTTTTGCTATAAGATGACAAACAGGGGAAGTTGCTCTCAGGCAACTTTGGGTTCGAAAGGGTTAAGCTATATTTTTTAATTAGTACAATAAAATCATCATAAACTATAGAAAACCATACAAAATTGTTATATGAATCATTTCGATTTTATTGATGGAGTCAATATAAAAATCGGATTTAAAATTCTGATTCGGAGTTGATTCGTGTTATTAGGGAAGATCTTTTAGCTACTCAAACTCAAATCGTATGCATTGAAGTTATTGAAGTGGTTACGGCAAGAGCCTCCCAAAAGTTTTCCCTGCAGATAATGACAAAGGTGTTTAAAAATATGTCTGCTTAAAATTACATCGCTACATTTAGCATAAACAATGTTCATCAATGACCCATAAAAGGTTATTGGTTTTGTGTTATTTGTATTTGAAGAGAATACTGAATTTATTAATCAAAATTTTTGTGTGTGATTTTGTGGAAGAAAAACACATCTTTTGTATTTAAAAACATACAATTTTCCAATGTGTATAAAACATGCTTATGTAGTAAAGGAATTCAGTGAGCTCCTTACCAAACTGATTTTTAGACATTTTCTTAACGCTTTCGCTATTTTGTTGTCATATGGCAACATGCTACTTTGTGGACGTCTGAACGCTTTGTAGTTTCAAGAATAAATTTTTTGTTGGTCCTTAGAATATTTTGAAGTTTTAGGAAAAATACGAAATTAAAAAACTGAATATTTGAGTTAAAAGAAGAGAAGTATACACGTTTTTTAATGGTATATCTTGACATAGTAAAAGAAGAAGAAGCAGAAAAATTAGATAACTTTTTAATTTGACGTTTTCTTTCAATTTTGATACTTTTTTTTTTGTAATTTTGGCTGAAGTAAATTAAAAAATATTTAAATTTTCATTATGTGTTTTATGTTTAAGCAATTATAACAGCCACAACGATGTGGTTGCTTTCATAAAAAACACTCTAAAATACAGGGTCCGAGTATAAAAATCAAACAAATGTTTATGAAATGTAGCTAACATAACCACATAGAATTCTAAATCATAAAATTAAAAATGTTAACTTTCCCCAGTAAAAATCTGTAGCGAAAAGGTTAATAGGTATTGTTTTAGTATTTAATCGAATGTATTTTTTTTCAAAAGATATTCTATACCCTCAAAACATTTGTTACTAGCCTCGTATTTGAAGCTTTCCTGTTGCTCATTCTATCGTTATCAATTTTAAAATAATGTATGACCCCAAATTCATGGAGCGCAGAGAAGAAAAACATAAACAATTATTTAATTTAAATTTTATGTTTTTTGTGTCAGCGTTATGAAGGTAAACAAAGTAAACAATTATGTAAATTAAAGGAAAAAATCACCAATCATATAAAAGCCTAATTATTGGCTTAAAAACCACAACATAAAACCCACACGGTAGCTGCTTCTTCCACTTTAAATTCTCCACAAATTGACATGAAACTCACAAAAGTCATCGAGCTATCGCTTCGTTAAATGGTTGGACAGGTGTGACCACTTACCCCGCTTAATGTCAGCCAATTTTTGTATAAAATCACCATGGAACGCCGACATGCGTCTGGGAACTCCGCACTCACACACGCACGCACGCACACCGAGCAGCACGAACGCGTGCACTTAAAATTCAATGTTAATTGGCTTTAAAATTAAAACACACTAAATACTTTACTGCGCCGACTGCAAACAAGCGGCGCGGCACACAGCGGCCATGGCGGGCGACGGACGGCACTGGCGGGCGCACCACAAACACGTTCCACGGGCCGCCTATAGCGCGCACTATAGTATTCAAATTATTCGACTCGAAGCCACCGAATGCAATAACAACAAAACATAAAGCGTCTCGTTGATGGCTCCTATTAAATTATGTATGTTTTTTGGTTGCTGGCGCTGTTGTTGTTGTTGCTGTTTTGTTAATGACGAACGATAAAGTTTATTGCAAGTGTATTATGCACTATAAACAATTATGCTGCTGATTCAGTTCAATTACCGACGAGGCGTTAAAATCGACGCTTGAAACGCTTCTGAAATTGCACACGAGAAATGGCCGCTGGCAGCGAGACGGTGCGAGGAGCCGATTCGCAATTGTGTCGAGCGTTGGAACCGATTTTTATTGAGCACTTTTATTGGCGGACGGGTGCAGGGTGTGCGGGTGTGTAGTGCGGCCGTAATCCGGTTTTAGTTCACAATCTGCCGACTGTCGAATTGGGTAATGCCAATCAAAGGCGAATGGCAAATGGCGAATTGTGGCTTTTAGTGAGGTGCGATTGCTGCGACTACGACTCCGACTGCGACTGCGATAACGGCAATGAACGATGTGCGATTTGCGAGGCAACGCTTTGATGCGTTCGTCATCGGAAAACGCTCGAGCGGTGAATGAAGTGCGACTTTTCTTTTGGGTGTGAATTGTTGTTAGATTCCTGGAATTGTGCTGTGCGGCGCTGTGCTGGGCCGAACCGAACAGCGGCTGCCAACAACAGTGCTAGCAGCTGCAACAACAATAACTACACTGGCTGGAGCAGCACTGTGACAAGGCAGCCAACACAAGCAGAGACATAGCAAACGATTTTAGAGGGGAGAAGAAATACATCGTAGACGTAGTATCCATACGCAACGTAATGAGCTGAAGTTAAGAAGACATGCACACACAAACCCAAAAGTCGCAGCGTGGAAATGGCAAAAAAGGCCAATAAACAAAATATCGACACATTATATGACGGTGGTTGTATATCATAGCGTCTACGGGTTGGGTTGCATGTGTGATGCTCTTCGCACTTTGGCACCAACACATGCGCACCACACACACGTCGCCGACCATTCCATCCACCGAAATTGAGTTTGCATTTTTTGGCGGTTTGGTGGAGCATGCGCACAGTGTCGCAGTAGAGACACGAAATGGAAGTCGACGAAATTTGGCGCATTCGCACTCAGTTCGGAGCAGTTCCATGACCGAAAGGGGGGGATTTGTAGAGTCAGTGCAAGCCCCATTGCGAAAAATGGAAAAAAATGGGGGGATTTATTGGTTAATGTTAACACAACGTCAGCAAATTTAAAGTTTTGGAGGTAAGCCTTCAAATAATAGTAAACTTACTGATGCCTTCTGTAGGATCGGTAGCCAAAGAGATTATTGGCACAGCACAGAACACACGGACTGTTCTACACATTCATGGCCGCTAGACGACGTGGACAACGTTTGCATGTTCAATTGACAGGATGACGGGCCTTCCTGTTGAGGCCTCCGAGTAACCAGCAAGCTGATAAACCAGCAAGCTGCCTCTCTTACCTATCCTAACATATCATCGTAGCTTCATTACCCCTTTCGCTATTTTGTTACCATATGGCAACAAGCTACTTTGGGGACGTCTGAACCCTCTGTGGTTTCAAGAATACATTTTTTGTTGTCCTTAGAATAGTTTGAAGTTTTAGGAAAAATACAAAATTAATAAACTGAATATTTAAGTTAAAAGAAGAGAAGTACACACGTTTTTTTAATGGTATATCTTGACATAGTAAAGGAAGAAGAAGCAGAAAACTTTAGATAACTTTTTAATTTGACGTTTTCTTTCAATTTAGATAGTTTTTTTTTAATTTTGGCTGAAGTAAATGAAGAAAACCGAAGCGAAAAGGTTTATAAATATAAATTATCTCTCATTTAGTATTTTTAAGTTATTAACTCTCAGTACAATCTCCAACTACATTCAACTTAAAGTTAGAAATTTCAGAATATTTAAGAAACACTGCAATTATCCCAACGTTGGGACTCTCTGTTGGCGAGGACATGCGCACAGCTCTATGCGAAATTGTTACATTTAACAGGTTACTCGTTACTTGCACCCTCCCCGCCTGTGAGCCAATCACAAGGAACTACAAAACCGCACAGTCGCATTGAACCTTGAGGCAATCAACCGTTGTCACACATATGGACAGTTCAAGCATTCCATACACACAAACACACATAGACAAACATTTGTGGCATTTCCCACCCATTTCAACTGTTCAAGTACAGTTAAGGAAAATCAACATTGGGCACAGTAAAAAGTTGAAATCAGCACAAAGACAAGAAAAAAATAGCACATCTTATCGCCAGAACCAACACCTACAGGCCGCATAAATTCTGTGCTAAGAGGCTTTGAAGCGTAAAACAATAGACACATCGTAAACCCATTTAAGTTGAAAAAATTGCGGCAATTTGCTTGCAATTTGTAAAACGGAAGTTGGTATGAGTCGCAGTGTCATTGTTGGAGGCGTTCAACTTTATTATGTGCGAATATGTGGGCTGACGTATTGAAAGCGAAATTTTCGCCATTAAAATTGATAGCAATTTTCAAATGTATTCGTATGTAGCACAGTTTCAGTATTTATAGATCATTGAAAGATTTTATGCGAATCTCCAGCAGCAGTCAGTGAGACATTTTTATCTGTGTGTATGCTGCAAAGAGACAACTTGTATGAAGAAACAATTAAAAGTGCAAAATATTTTCAACAAACGCACTCGCGCTCGCATCGAGTGCGACTAGACGCGCTAACGCAGATGATAATGCCGGCATTATTTCCTAATAGGATCAGCAAACAAGGCTCTGTGTTAACAAAGGCATGGTGCTAACATTTTAACACCCTTTGACAGTGCACACTCGCCTCCTGGTAACGGAACAGCCAAGAGCGAAGAGCGACGGCGGCATCAGCTGCATAGAACGGACGATAGAACGTTGCACTGGCAACGGCGACGACGACAAGGCAGGGACCATTCAGCAAACGCACAACTAAAGCAACGTTGCAGTCAAATATCTCGTTAACCGCAAAGACAAACAAACACTTTCGCAGTGTCGTCACCTCAAAGAGGCCTCATTAGTCTGCGCGCACAAGCGACGCAGGTGCCTAAGCATACGCGCACGCGTAGACGCGACTGCGAGCCGAGAATTCACACCGGCGGATATTTGCCTGCGAAATGCCTTGCACATACATACATACATACTCGTATGTGTATTATTGAGTTTAAAAAACTAATATAGATTGCAGTTGAAGTCGGTGAAACGGCAACTCCAGTTATTACCATTAAATTCAAAGCTTTTAAGAAAAACAAAAGATGATTTTTCTGAAATTGAATACCTAATTTCACAGTACAACAATTTCGAACTTTTTCTGAGCAACATAGTATCGATCGTATATTTCTGAAAGACGTCTACAGATCATTTTTGCCGAACAAAGTAATAGTCCAGCACGTCTGAGTTTTCGTTATTTGCACATAAAGGTTAAAGGGATCTTTACAGACCTTTACACGGAAAGTATGAAAACTCGAAGAGCTAGAGCTTCGATGTCTCGGACAGAGTTGTTTGCATTAAATATGTGAATATTTTTTGTATGCACATGAACCCCTCTCCCCCTTTCCTTGCCCCCCTTTTTATGCTTTTCGGAAAATTTTTTCATAAAAAGCTTGTATTGAGTAAAATATTGCAAAAAAATACTATACTGTCTGTTTGGAAAATATTTCTCATTAAAAATAAAGGGGGGTTTTCAAACAACAAAACTTTCTTAAAACTTTCCCAAAAAACAAAAATACCATAAACACTAAACTTTCATTTAATAATTTTTTCATTAATTGCTTGCTCTGCTGAAAAAAAACGTTGAATATAAAAAAAATATTTTCCATTGAAAAATAGTTTCCAAAGAAGAAGCCCCTCTTAATAAAATAAACAATTTTTATGATTTCAAAAAAAACGCTTTTACTGGGTCAATATTGCAATTCAAATTCCAAACGTATTCAGGGAGGATTGCCATTTTAGAACTTTAGGTAACCTAACCTAACTTTTATCAAAGTGTTATAATAGCGTTTTCATTAATATCGAAATATCATTTAAACATCTCTCTCGCATAATTGTTCGTACTCGCAACATAATCTTGTCAGGTTACTGCAAAAAGTCCAGGGAGTACTTAGTGTGTATCTCAATAAGTGTCAATTTGACTTATGACGAGGTTAAGTGATAAAAGTTAAAACCAGTTTAAACTTGACGATAATTTTCGAATCAATTCATATGTAAAATGCCATGAGGTCAAATAGTTTTGCACTTATTCGACTTTTGAGCAGCCTTTAAGCAGTAAAGTTTGAGCAATCGCTCGTATTTTTTATAAATTTTCAGTAACAATTTCTTGTTAAATTTAAAATTTGCGAAATTTGTATTTGTTTATTGAGTTTATGGTTAAATAACCTTACAGACTGTATACAATTAAATGCACTTATTTACTAAGTGCACATAAATTAATTATAAATAGGAGAGCAATTCTTTCTTAAAGGAAAATATACTTAGAGAAAAATCTAATAAAGGATTCTTATCTAATGCTAAATTATTGAATTCAACTAGTATCCTAGAAAAACATGTGAATGTTTCTTAAACGGCTTAAACGCAAAACTGTTTCAGACCTAATGGAAATATGAATCAGTTCTCTGTAAACTTGCCACATTCAAATCATGTACTCAATTTAAATTGCTTGTTAGTTGTAAGTTTTAGTACTAGTTGCAATATTATAACGTGTATTTATTTAAAAACGCGTTAATAACAATAAAAAAATTCAAAGAAATAGTACCCGTGTCATTGGATCATTCAGAGCACGATTCGACTGATAGGCATTAAAAGTTATTACTGAAAATCAAGCCTATACATTTGGAAAGCTACACAAAATACCACCAAGCAAGCTTAGCAGCCTTTCAGGATACTTAGCGTATTTTGCTTTTTTTTTCCAAAACAATTTTTGAATTTTTCTATACTAAAACAAACAAACAAAACAAACCTTATACCAATTGAGTTCTATTTATTCTGTGCAATGTTTTCATGGCGATTACTTGTCCAGCACCTAATTAATTCTTCCGGTAGACAGTCTCGACTAAGTAGAACAAACTGTACAACCTGCAATTCTTAAGATATATCTACCTAGATATATACATATGGATTGAAGTTGCAGTTCTGTGAACTATCAGTTTATTTTTCCAATAAAAGGGAATCACCAAGTGGTACAGTGCGTTTCAAAATAAGGTGTTGCTAATAAAACTCACAAAAGAAGGTATAGTTATGAATTATATATATTTTCTGAAAGGCTGTGCAAATATCTTTTTCACATGATTATCAATACTTTCGGCATCTTTTGTTACAACTTTGGCTTATTTTTAAGTGTATTCCACAGAAACCCTCTCGAAATCCTTTTTAATGCCAAAATGAACTGTTTTGTTGTTGATATTATTTTTCCTCTAAGCTTTTGCTTCATTATTGCAACATTTTTGATTGGGTTTGCATTGAACTTTGAGAGGGCCAATTTAGTGTTTCCACATCAAATTTTGTGTAGCCCATTTCAGACGATTTTCCACATGTTTTTACCCAATAGCGATTTCTATGAAGAATGCCCGATTTCAGAAGCCTGCGTCGGATAGTGGCCGTTGATACTTCGACTCTCTTCTGCGATAATGTTTCTTTCGTTTGCTTCAGGATAAGAGTTGGAGTCTTATGAATAGGTATCGGATTTATATGCAAAAACTATGCAAAAAATGCAAAAATATGCTAAATATGCAAACATATGCAAATATGCAGTGCATATGTTTGCTTATTCTTAATATTTTTAAATCAAAATAGTTTTTGTCTTGGTCCCGTTCAAATCGGAAGCTCCAAAAAAATATGCACTTGCATATAATTCCGATCCCTAGTTATGAAACATCCGGACTATCGCCTTATCCGCTTTGTTCTCTTTGTGGTTCTCCTCTTGTCTCTCCGTGGCTCGTCGTCTACATTTCTGAACTCTTTGAATCGACTGACCCACAAATAAAACTGGTGTTTCGTGTATTTTAATATAAAAGATAATCTGATATTAAAACCATGGCAAACTTCAACAGTTAAAAAGATATGGTCAACACTTAATTTTGAAACGTACTGTAAATCCATACCGAGTTTAAATGCTTTGCATCTTTTACGTAGTTCAAAGCAATACTATAATTTCATTTGTATGCAGATAGATAGATATCAAAACTAAATATAACACAATGCAACAAATTAGAGAAATTTTTCGAGGGACAAGAACTAACCTCAGGACTTCAGTACATTAAAAGTTTCGTGGCCCATTTCTAAAGAAAATGCCTGATTGTTGCTCAAAAAAACAGCGTCACATTCGTTTTTATATAATATTATTATTATTTAATATATTGTATATATTAATTTATATATAATACACACTGATTATAAACCCATCTGGCGTTTTATATTTAATGTCCCACCTCAGAGCATAGCGAGGCTGCCAAGCCACAAGAACGACCAAAAGACACGCAAGCCCGCAAAAGGTCCGTTTTTTTATGAAATAGTCTTGGAGTTTCAACTACGTGTAGCCGCATCTATAAATTAATCAATAAGATTTTGTTCTTTTCCTCCATTTGGCCAAGTCAAGGCATCACGAACATGAAAGGCATCACAAACAAACCATTTGGTGAGTCAGAATCATGTGGGTTGAGCACACATGGAGTTAACAAATTTCACACTTTTGTGTGCGTTGGCACATTCATCGAACAGACAGTTGGCGCGGCATGACGGATTGTGATTTAATCTGGGCCAATCGCCCGAACTCCGGTTCTGACTTTGACTTCGATACAACCAGCTACAAAATTTATGACATGCAGTAAAAACTTTCGATTTCCTCTTGGAAAAATACGAGACATTCGATCGAAAATGCTGCTGCACAAATATTTGGACTCGACATTGTTCAAGTTGAAAGGGTGCGGAACAGACGCACCAACTGCTGGCGGTGTGTCCAAACGAATCGCACCGCACAGAGCACCGCACTGAGTGCGTACACAACTCACACTTTACGCCTAATTTGCATTCGCTCATAAGTAGAAGAACAACAACAATTTGGCGTTTCTACTCGTTGTTAAAGTGCGAACGCGGCATAACTCAAAGATCGACAGTTTCGAATGGTTTCGAGTGTGAGGTGAGGCTGCTACTGTTTGGGTAATGTTATTGTAGTTGTTGTTTGTATTTGTCCAGTGTGATAAATTTTGTGTTGTTTTAAAGTTGGTTTAGCGTTTTAGTCGCGTGATCCACCACCCATCACACACCTCCTTGTGGTCCGTGGGACGTTTGTCGTTCGCCCCACTGCGTGCAATGTTGCTGCCAAATGAAAATGAAAAACGAAATTTCGCTTCTGCCATAAACATTAATGGAAAAACTTTTACGATTCGCCTCTTCGATCAGCTGCACATTGGGTTTGCCGCGCGCGTCCGTCGCTTTCTGCGCCATTTCCGCTGAAATTTAAGTGCACCCTCCATTTTATGGCCAACGTCTGTGCACTCATGGAATCCATCAAATCGAAAATACGATGCCCCGAGCGAATTTTCGCCAGCTTCGACCAGCATCCCCAACAGTCGCATGCACACAGCAAACACGCCAACCACCACCACCAGTCACCATCGTTTTCAACATCGGCAGCGGTGGCAGCAACGGCATCATCGGCGCTCGTAAAATGGATTTTCTGCTTAGTCAGGATACGAATTGGTATTGCTTTTATATTCTTA
Source organism: Melieria omissa (assembly GCA_963971225.1). Lineage (NCBI taxonomy): Eukaryota > Metazoa > Arthropoda > Insecta > Diptera > Ulidiidae > Melieria > Melieria omissa. The sequence goes on from OZ020267.1 coordinate 5,045,240, forward strand.
TTGCTTGCTTTATTATTGTTATGGTTGTTGTTGTTGTTGCTGTAGCCATTGCTATTTCCCATTTGCTGATGTTGTTGTTGTTATATCGCATTTCGTCCTTATTCGGAAAACTCATACAGTTTTCTTTTTATTTTTCGTGGCGTGGCAATAAAACGAAAAAATTTCACCATCATGAACATTGAAGTCGTTACGAAAGTATCAAAAACTCGAAATATAATAAAACAACAAAACTCCGAGAGTACGAAGGAGAATATTAAGATTTTGCCTAATGTGAAAGAATGCATTTAAAGAAGAAGTCGAATAGCATTTTGCTAAGAAATGTCAGCTTGTGTGTTGAAATATTTGATTTACGTAAAGTAAATTTTTGACTTAAAAACTTGCATATACTTTTGTACATAAAGGTTTATAGACCAGAGAGATAAATTAAGAAGGGGAAGTTGAGTCCCAGGTTTTCGGGAGTCCATTTTTAAACATTGTAATGTGTCTCAATACTTTATAGCTGGAAGGTATTACGAAAAATACAAACATTTTACATATCGCACACGCACAACAAAAGTGACAAAACTCAAAATTTGTGATTTTTCAGGAAACGCAAAAAACTGTTTTTGAGCTGAATAAACATTTTTTTTTAATAACGTATAGACCGTTCAGTAGAAAATCCTTACAGATTATGCTTTATGATAAGTTGCAAGAATTCTTTTTTTATTTTACACTGGGAAATCCAAAATTTTGAGTTGTGACTGTTTTGATGATATTTTAATTCAATAATTACCTAATTATTTTAAGTTATGCCACTTTTTCTGAATTAATTAATTATAAATGACAGTTAAAAAGTTGAAAGAAACATTTTGAAAATTCATAATTAATTTTAAAAATTAAAAATATATACAAACATTTTAAGAATTTTGCTTAAAATTAACTTTAACAAACATTTATTTCGTCAAAAGTGACACAATTTGAGTTAGGACTCTTTTGCATTGAGCTGCAGCAATCAAATAGCATCAAACTTCTGACATGAAAAGAGACCTAACTGTGTTTTTTAGCTGATTGGTAGATTTATGCATTGTGCACAGTATTAACACATAAACCCCAAAATGAAAAATTTTGAGTTGTGTCACTTTTGTAGTGCGTGTGCGATATTTTCTGTAGTCTCCTCGATATATTTTCACAACATTTGTAGTGATTTTTAAGTGTATCAATGCATTTCACAGTGGTTCGACTCCATACAACCGCGGGACAAAAAAAGAAATAAAATTTGTCAAAAAAAACGTGTTTAAAACATTTTTCAAATTGAATTATTTTCAGAGATATGAAAATATCGAAGGATGTAATTACATTATCCGACAAAGAAGGAATGCTTCTTGAAATAAAACAAATCCAAGAACATACTTTCACATATTTTTTAGATATTTTCCTTTCAGATTTTTAATTTAGAAAAATATTTTTAATTAAAAGTGAAGTAAAAGCCTCAGCTTTGCAAATTTTGAGAAAACATTGAAAGCGAAAATGACCACATCATTTCTTAATCTATATTGAAAGTTTTGGCCACTTCTTGGTAACCATGTATTTTTGAATTTTTTTTTTTACTCAATAGACTAAAAACAGAAAATATGTGTTTAAGTTTTTTTGTGAAAAATTTCAACTTTGAGCCGCTTTTGCATAGACACCAATTGATTTTGTGCACAGATTTTTTAGAGTTCTCTTAGTTGGAGTTTTACCTTTCAAATGACATCAAAATCGTTAAATTCTGAGACTACAAATTTTTGGGATTGTGTCTATGGAACGAATCACTGTGCATTGTTCTAATTTTTAATAACTGATAACACTACTCGACAAAAAATGCGTTCATCGCGTGCTCCTAAAAACAAAAGTATTTTTTAGACTAATCTTCGGCTGCTGAACACGAAACTGAAAATGAAAAAATTTTCTTAAGAAGCATTTTCGAAAAATCTTCGAAAAACACGGTATGCAAAACATAAATGTTTTGGATCTCAGTCTGTAGATTCATACATGAAAATTTTTTTCTATTTCAAAGTTCTGAAAGTTCCAAATAGAAAATTTAGTAAAAAAGGAGACAATCTTCCTCTTTCATTTGATACCCATATCTCCATCATTGCACAATCGCAAATATTTAAAAAAATATTTTAAATGTGTATATCCTTAAAATTTTAAAGTGCTTCAAGAAGGTTTTTGGGTCAGAAAATGAAAAACCGACTATGCCAGGTTGCTATAAATTACCTCTAGTTTCACGTCTATATCGATATTTGGATGGGTCTCGGAAAAAGAAAAAAATTTTTTCGCACGGTGTAATAAATGAAAAGTTTGTGTTTTCACTTCGTGCATTATAACTTTGTCATTTTTCTTTCAATTCTATTGGTGTAAGGCTTAATATTTGCTCAAATAATATATCTTCGATCTTAGATCTTAAAACCAGAGGAGCTCATTTATTTTATTTATAAAAAACCCATTCGAAAATGTATAATTTTTGAAAATGGTCAAAAAATTCACTTATTTACAACTTTCATCGTCAAAAACTTCCCCAAATCTCATTGGATTCAATAAAAGTGAAAACTTTTTGCTGGTAACACTGGTATTATTTTTTTGTAAAGTACTATTAGAACCTGTACAACGCTCGTATTGTTTCCTTTCAAACTTTATATTGAGTCTTGTTCACAAAATGAAACTTGGACTCGATAGCTATAATTTGTATAGCTAAAATTTAACTTTTAATTAAATTTTAATTGAAAAAAAGTTAATTTTAAATTTAAAAAATTAACAAATTTCTATAAACCCATGTAAAATGAACGGAGAAACACATTTCTTGCTTGCGTATTCCACTTAGGTATTTGTAAACTTATCATACTTTTAGTAACTCCAAAGCTAAATTCAGAGCTACAAGCATTAGCTATTTTTTTAATATTTTATTCTTACGATATACAGATATGTATACGCAGCACATCCATAAAGAAGTTTGCAAAATACTTTCAAGCATTGTATGTATAACCATTTGCGAACTGTTGTCTGGCATCACTGTCTATGTTTATCAATCTGGTTTGTGTCTTTAATATTAAATGTGGCAATGCTCTTCAAATAGTTATTGGGTACAGAAGTGTGTCTTGGCTAAAAAGTTGACAGCAGTATTTGTGTTGCACAACAATGTTGAAGTAAATGTTGCGTTCAAAGTTCCAGACACTCTGAGCGGCTGTTTTGCTGTTGTTAACATTTTTGTGATCGTGTTGCAACGACCTTGACTAGTTATGCATAGCAAAACAAAAGCTGTTATTTAATTTAAGGGGGTCTTCTACCTTGTTGGTTAAAAAAAATCGATTTTATTTTTTTTGCAGTTTTGTTGCCTAGAAGGTACTAGAAATATAATATTCAAAGGGTATAACCGAAATCTTATTATTTCGGGGTTTTTAGAGTCATCGATATAGCTCCGCATGCTGTTATCGCAGCGCTCATCGCCACTTTAAATGCAATTTCCCAAAAGTTGTGTTTTTGCAACTGGTTGGCAAGATATCTCGAGAACTAATTGATCAATTAACTAAAGTGATATATCAAAATTTGCGGAAAACATGTGGCTATCGTTTGACACGAGCTTTTTAGATTTTTTTCATTTTAACGATTTTTACAGCTATTCTTGACCTTGAAAACGTAGACATTTTTGTTTGTTTGTTGCCTGTTTCGTGAAATTTTGGAATTTTTCAAAAACCTCGTGTCAAACGATAGCCAAAGTCATAAAGAAACTAAATCATTTTGGTTTTTTTGTTTCAGACGACTTTCATGGGCTGAATCGTGACAACCGTTTTAGTATAAATTTTTCGTAAGGGACATTTCAAGGTCAAATCACGGTCAAACTAGAGACAGTAAAATTTCAGAAAAATTAATGTTGGAAGTATAGAAATAAACGAATTCAATGCAAAAAACCGAACCTTGATTGCATTATTGGTTCCCCTACAATCTATTGTCAAAAAACAGTATCAAAAACGAGGCCACAAGGTAGAAGACCCCCTTAATGCGTTTGTTATTTTATTTTTATTCGTTTTTTTGCATCATGAGTGCTATTGAATGCTGCAATTTTACTGTCAGTGGCCGCCAAATATTTGAATTTTTATTTGATTACAATGAACTTCAATAGTTGTGATGTTCGAGTATCTCATAAAGAAGCGTTATCCCTTAAAATAAACATTTGTTATTAAATTCAGATCATAACAATTAAAATGGCTTTTTATATAATTTGTTTGCCACTCTTCGTCAATACAGCGTTAGCAATAAATAAAATACAGCATTTTTGTTACTACATTTGATGTAGAACGCATGTATTTCTATACTTTATTGTATATATTAAATAACAGAAATCAAATCAAATGCGAACTTAAGCTGAAAAATACATTTACGCCTTCAAATATCTTACAACATCCATGAACTTCGAAAACCGTTTCGCGGTCTATGCATTATTGCAGTGAGCCTTAAATACTGTTCAATATCTGAAGAAATAAAAACATTTATTAACTCAGAGCATAAGTAAAATGTGAGCAAGCTGCCATCTCACCTGTAGTAATTGGGTTTGAAAGGTCCAGCCTTGTTCAGGCCCAAGTACTTTGCTTGCTCGTCGGAGAGCTCCGTCAAGTGGGCATCCAATATGGGCAAATGCAAGCTGGCCACGTATTCGTCTGAACAAAAATATATGGAAAATATATAAATCATTAAATTATTATTTATTGAAAATCATCCACTAATTTTATTACCCATTTTCTTCGGCAGCAAATAGACATCGGACTTGTAGCGACCAACCGGCGCATTGTAGAGCTCAATCAGGGCCAAAGCCTGCGCAACGGCCGTAATCGAAACGACAAACGATGACACAATGGAACAGGACAGATTCACCAGACGTCCCTCAGCCAGCAGTATGATCATGCGGCCATCGGGCCAGATAATGTGGTCCACCTGAGAGCGCACTCGCAGCCATGTCAACTCGGGCGTGTGTAGGCTATTCTGTTTTAAGTAATGTTAATAATTGGGTTACTAAATTGTGTGCACTAGTGTTGATGATGTGAGAGCAACGTACAACGTCGATTTCCGAGTTGGAGTGACCCATGTTGCAGACAATGCAGCCAGTCTTCATGCGATTCATGTGATCGCGAGTGACCACATTCTTATTGCCCGTTGCAGTTATGACAATGTCCACCGAGCGTATTACTTCGTTCAGACGAACCACACGAAAACCATCCATGCTGGAAACAATAACACAAAAAACAACATTTTAGTGTCACTTTTAGTAAGCTTCATGACTGCTCTTACCTGGCCTGCAAAGCGCATATGGGATCGATTTCCGTTACGTAGACAACACAGCCCTGACCGCGCAGGCCCTGAGCACAGCCTTTGCCCACATCGCCATAGCCGCAGATGACCACCTGCTTGCCGCCGAACATAATATCAGTGGAGCGCTTTAAGCTACAAGAATATGAAAAGTTATTTTGGGAAAAATTCATTATAGACTCTGTCTCTCTCGTTTTCTTAACCCTTTCGACCCCAAAGTTGCCTGAGAGCAACTTCACCTATTTGTCATCTTACAGTAAAAGCTACGATTGATTTATGGGTTTAATTTAAGTAGGCACCAACAAATTAATAATTTTAGAACTGAATTCAAAGCAAATTACAAAAATTTTACTGTTATCCCCAAAATAATTTCCAATAATTTGCAGCGATATCAGGGAAAGTTTGTGTTCTAATTGAAATCTACGAATTGGGCGCCTTTGATCAAACCGCTGTTTCTTTAAGAATGGTTAAAAACAATCAAAAAGTGATAATTTTGTATTTTTCCATTAATATTAAATAATTTTATTGTTATTACAAAATATTGATAAAAAATTTATTTAACCCGTTTTAAGCTAAAATTGTTCAAAAGTAAACCAGCTCTAGATCTCTAACAACGAGGCATGTCGAACTCAAATGTCGTGTGCACACTTTTTAGTCAAATGTTTAATGATTTCAATACCGAAAAGTAATATCGAGACACAGGATAAAATTCGGGGTCGAAAGGGTTAATCTATCGCATCTATATACCTGTCCAATATTGAATCCTTCGAGCAGTAAAAGTTATCGAATTTCGCCTTAATCACCGAATCGTTGACATTGATTGCCGGCACATTGAGCTTTCCAATCTTCACCAGCTGATACAAGCGATGCACGCCGGTCACGCTCTCCTCCACAATGCCCTTGATTGCCTTGAACTGATCCGGATACTTCTTCCACATCAGGTGCGTGGCATCGCCGCCATCGTCCAGTATCATGTTCGGCTGCCAGTTGTCCGCGTTCACACACTTGTCCAGACACCACCAGAAGTCCTCCTCGGTCTCGCCGCGCCAAGCGTATATGGGCACTCCGGCTTCAGCCAAGGCCGCAGCAACCGCATTCTACAAATGCATAGCCAACAATAAAAATTCAATGCGCAGCCAACTTGTGACGTCACTCACCTGTGTGGAGTAAATGTTGCACGCGGCCCAGCGCACCTCGGCGCCCAGCTCAATCAGCGTCTCGATGAGCACAGCGGTCTGAGCGTTGCAGTGGGTGCAGCAGACGATTTGCGCATTTCTCAGCGGTTTGTCGTCGATGGCGCGCTTGCGAAGTGTCATAATGCCGGGCATTTCCTTCTCGGCAATTTCGATTTCACGCCGCCCGAACGAGCTCTGTCCGGCTATGTTCTTCACACAGAAATCGGAGCCGCCGTTGCTGTTGCGTTGCTTCTTCTCGCGCGGCGACGTGGTGTCCTCGTCCTCGCTGCCCGTAAAGCACACTAAACAAATTTTTCAATTCATCAAATAACATCTGCGGAAGATTACAAACACCAAAACTTACTCGAACTAAACGAGCAGGTGGAGGCGGCTGAGGAACGTCTTCTCGTCATGCTGGCCTTTTTTAGCGCACTTGGCTGGTTGGCCTCCTGCTGCAAGTAATTAAAAATCAAAATCAATGAGCTAATTTGTCAAAATTGCTATATAATTATTTGCACTTTTACAAACAATTAAACAAACAGAACAATCATGACGAATTATAAAAAACTAACCTATGAAAGTAATAATTATTTTTCCGCTACCAGGAAGAAAGTTAACTAACGCAATAAGTAAAAACTATTATCTGTAATTCACTGCTTTACGACAAGTGATCACGTGCTTAGAAGTGCTTTTTATTTTATAATTTATGTGCTTCAAGTACTGTTGTAAATTTTCTGCCTGTCCACAGTTCAGTCGTCAGAGTGACATGCAGGAATCTGCTAATTAAAACTTATACACCACACAAATCTTTATGTAATTTGTAATAGCAGTGTGTAAAAATTCATAAATTAGAAATGAAGTTAAATTAAATGTTTTTGCAATATTTTATTGCAAAAATTTAAAAAGATTTCAATAAAGTATTCTATACTCATGTCAAGCAAACACTTGAGCCGACAGCACAGTGTTACAGAATTTATTTAGCTCACCACTTGAAAGTGGATTTTCAATGGGCAACCACACTCAGAAAGTGACTTATGCAAGATTAAAACAAGAACCTACAACAACAATGTTTGTTGGTAACAAAAGAAATGGCGTAACAGTGCGATTGCTGCGATATAGACAACTAAATCTATCAGTAAGCTAACAATTTTACGCACATGTTGATGATGTAATTGTTTTTTTCCATCAACTAAGTTTTGATAACATCTTCGGGAACATAATATTTGAAAGTCTAGCAAAATGTGTTGGCAAGCCGTAACCAAGTAACGTGTTGTTATGGCCAGTTAAGTAAGTAAGTAAGTAAGCAAACTAAGTTCCCTAAGGAAGGTCTGTCATGGAGGCAAACTTTACTTCTTTAATATACTAACGGCTTGCAGTTGATGATCTACAAGCAATTTGTTCCTCCGAGTGACTTTACGATTGCTTAATTATGACTTAGATTCACTAGATTTCTTATCCACAAAATTAATTGAAATGTTTTTCAAAGTTCAGTAACTGGAAACTTCAACACAATTTTGTGAAGAAAGTTACTCAGCATTAACTTAGCTCGTTTTTACTATCGAAAGTAAGAGTAAGCTCTAGAAATCTGTATTATATTGATGACAGCATACCAAAGCAGGCACTACGGGACAACTCATTCTACTGTTGATAGATAGTTTCTCATGTGGTGGCGTTCAAGTGAGCCGAAAATGGGTTCATTAGGTCTCATTTGGAACGAATTGGTAGTCTTGAGTGAAGACCATGTTCGTTAGCGAAAAGGAGTAGTTAATGTTCTATATTCCAGTAGGTGTTAAGGAAACTCATAAACGTATATAATTTGACTAATTAAGCGCTTAATGTATCTTCTACAAATAATTTATGAGATCAACGCTTTAACCCTTCGCTGCATAGCATTGCATATATGCAATGTTTACCTTTCATATCTTTTTTTTTATGTTTAAACTTTTGATTACTAACGAAATTTTCCGCATAACATTGAATGTTTTTTCTTCACGGATATTAAATCATGTAACGAAGGGTTAATAACTGAAGCAGTAATTTCTTATGACAAAAGGAATAACACTTTTTTAAGTTTTATTTTACAATTTTTGTAATAGGAGAGCGATTTAGGTAAAAAAAAGGCACTGAAAATAAGTTGAGCAATATCGACGATGACATTTGTCCATAATCGTTGATTGAAAATCTATTTTTTTAACCCTTTCGCGCCTTCTTTGGCTCATCTGAACAGATCTAACCGTATTTGTTTGTAATACAAAATTACTATTTTTATTTTTCCAAACATTTTGTTTGGATTTTGCACAAGTTCAGTTATTTTTATTACTCTTAAAAAAGGTTAAGAAATGGAGTTTTTCAATGGCCGCCCATCTTTAATAGGGAAGGCGTGACATGTAAAACAAATATTTTATTAAAAAGCTAATAGATCTAAGTATAATATAAAATATATAAACTTTAGTTTACACAAGTTTATTGAAAACAAAACTGCATTACTATGTTTTGCTAACGAAACAAAGATATGAAAGGTTTGGTCTTTCTCTATTTCTTACCACAAGTTTTGGATATTTCACTTTTTAAATCGATGATATTTTTAAATTCTGTTATTTTTCTTCATTTTCTTTTTAATATTATTAATGTTATTTAGATTTTATAAATCATTAAAAAATTTTTTTGTTAACAACTGGAAAATAGTTTTATTTTCAATTAGAATTTGTTTTTAATTTTTCTAGTTTTTATATTATTTTTTTAATTCTTTTTTAAATATTTAAAATTGAAGATTAAAAAATTTAAATACACCTAATTCTGTTTTTACGCGGTCTGTTTTCACACGGTTTTGATTTAACACGGTTAGAAAATTAAAAAAATTTCAATTTTTCGTGCTAAATAGAATAAAATCTTGTAAAAAACTTAAAAATTTTTTTATTTTCAAACCGTGTTAAATCAAAACCGTGTAAAAACAGACCGTGTAAAAACAGAATTAGGTGTACAAAATTAAAAAATTAAGAAAAAAATTACAAATTTCCTATTAAATTTTGATGCTTTCGGAGAAAAAAGGACCTAAAACAGAATCATTTAACCATGAATTCATTGAAAAGTGAAGAATAATAAAAAAGATTATGTAACAATAACACAAAATTGCTTTCATTTTCACCTTTTCCCTTCAAGTAGATTTAATTCAAACTATGAAACTAACATCAGTTATTTCGATTATGTGATACTTTATGTGATACAAGTGAAAAGTAAAACTAATATTCCAGGGTTAAACAACCAGAAATATGTTTTTTTAGTTAAAAAGAAAATCAAGTGTATTAAGTTATTTGTTTTATTAGATTTATTATTAATTATGTATTTAGTGTTGATGCTAATTTACACACATTTATTTCATTTACATTGTAATTCAAATTTTTTCTAATAATTTTAATAATTTGGCTTAAAAAATGTGATGCTAAGTTGATGCTAATCTACAAAAATGTGTTTCATTTTAATTGTAATTCAGATTTTCTATAACAATTTCACTAATTGGGCTTCAAAAATTTAATTTGATGCTAATCTGCACAAATTTATTTCATTTACATTGTAATTAAAATTTTCCATAACAATTTCACTAATTCGACTTCAAAAATTTAATGATAAGTTGATGCCAATCTACAAAAATTTGTTTCATTTACATTGTAATTCAGATTTTCTATAACAATTTCACTAATTCGGCCTAAAAATTTTAACAATAGGTGGATGATTTATAACTCAAAAATTGCTTTCATTCATTCATTCAATACTAATGTTTCCATGCACTCTGATCTCGAACAATCAACTTCATTTTCTGCATTTGTAGACACGTTCCGATAGGAACAAATCGACCAACTGCCAATGCGGAATAATGCAAAAGCGACTGAAGTGGTGTGGCAGCAAGTCAATTGGAACATATTTCACAGATAATGCTATCAAACGCCAACAAGTATTAATCACCAACGAAGCAACACAACAACGAGCGCCTGCAAATTTATGTAATTAACACAGATGAGCTATCGTGCGGTGGTCTATTCGCATTCAAATGAATTGGCACCGCGCAATGTAAACATTGCACTTGTACATACATACACGTTATACATATGTACATTTGAATATGGACAACTACATGTGCATACATGCGACTACATGTGATTGCCGACAATACATTTGCGCCGATCATAAAATGTTCGAGTGTGCCATATGAAAACTGCGCCAGAACTTGAGATTTCTCGCACAAAATTGCTCAATCGAACTGTTCGATTCGTTGGGGTTCATCTAGTAGCGAAACTGCAGCAACTCGTCCTCAAGCGAGCACATCGCTCTCCCAATTTAAATGGCCACAATGAATTATTTGCATTTCTCATTTGCCATGCAAATAATTTGTTCGTTTAGTGTTGTTGTGATAATCATTTGACAATGTTGGCACCGCATTTTACAAAAATTTCCTCAACGCGTCCGAATGTGAGTTGGTAATTAAATATAAACTTGATCACATGTCCGAGAGCGTATGCTGTTTACTTATCTGCCGTTGGTGCGATATCCCATTATTATGTTTCGTACTGAATGTGGCAGCAGCAGAATACCTTCATGGGCCTTGGCACATGGGCGGCCATTAAATGTGGCAAACATTTGCTTTTCCGACTAGAAAGTGCCAATGTTATCTTAATATTGTACAATAAATGGTTGCTGGCACTAGGAAAAATACGGTTTTTCGAAAAATGCGAAGCACTGTGGCGCCTTTATCATTCATAAAAGTGCTGATGACGACGAGCACATGCGGAGATGTGAATACAGAAGCTGGCGAGTGGAAAAAAATGCAAAAAATGCATGTCTGTCATAGAAGATAGCTTCTAGGTGAATTAAGAAATTAGAATAAATAAAATCCAAGCGGTTTTAAATTGGTTGTCAAAGGGTGAAACGGAGGGAATAAGTGTGTAGATCACAAATGTATCCATAAGACCCGGTAAATACTAAGCAACATGCTCTCAATGATCTCTAAAAGCTCAGTTTTCGACATGTTTAACCGCTGCTCCAAGTTGCAGTTGCTCGATGTATTTGGCTGACTTTAACCCTTTCGACCCCAAATTTTACCCTGTATCTCGACATTACTTTTCGGTATTTTAATCATCAATCAATCAAACACTTCCCTAAGAAGTGTGCACACCACACTTGAAGTCGCCACGTCTCTTTGTTAGATTTCTAGAGCTAGTTTGCTTTAGAACAATTTTAGCTTTAAACGAGTTAAATAAATTTGTATCAATATTTTTTAATTACAGAAAAATTATTTAATATTTATGAAAAAATACAAAATTATCATTTTTTGTTTTTATTTAATCATTATTAAAGAAACAGGGTTTTGATCAAACGCGCCCAATTCGTAGACTTCAATTAGAACACAAACTTTCCCTGATGTCGCTGCAAATTATTGGAAATTATTTTGGGTATAACAGTAACATTTTTGTAATTTGCTTTGAATTCACTTCAAAAAATATTAATTTGTTGATGCCCACTTAAATTAAACCCATAAATCAATCGTAGCTTTTGCTATAAGATGACAAATAGGTGTAGTTGCTCTCAGGCAACTTTGGGGTCGAAAGGGTTAACACTAGAATGCCCAAGGTAATCATTTTGACTACATTGAGGTCTTTTATTGTAAATAACTTTTGTTGCATCGCTTTCAAAAAAAATATATTACGTGACTTTTATTAATTTTTTAAATTTTTTGCCCCCATTTTGCAAAATTTACCTTAAATGCCCAAAAGTAGTCATTTTGACTACCTATATAAAATTTTCAGCAAATATTACTGATAAATAGACAAATATGGATCTTCACTTGCGAAATTTTAGTTTAATCTCGTGTACATTTGTTCATATTTGCTACTTAAAAACCAATCAAATAAAAGTCAGTAAACAATAGTGTAGTCAAAATTACTACATATGGGCATTTTTAGGTCAGATTGTCGGTCATTCTAGTGTTAAACTGTCTCATGAACTTTACTGAAAAAATATCAAAATTCTTCTTAATGAATTGTGTGCACAGCTTTGACAGCACAAACACCAAACGAACTGATGAAAATATAAACTAATTAAAAGACAAAAGCATAGAAAAAACATCACGAGACCTAAACACAAACAACCACACAAAAAAAATCAATTTATGCCGAAAATTGTTAAAGCTTGCTTTATTTTATTTTCGTTTAAGCAGTTACGACATTTATCTATTGACAAAGTTAATGCGTAAACCGGTTCGGCGTTACGTTTGTGTCACGTGCCTACAGTTTGCAATTCAGATTTAAGTATGAAATATATGTATTTCAGCTTTGAAGTTGTTTACGCTCATGTCTTTATTTACAATATTGTTTTTATTAACATCTGACTTTTTCAATATTGGTCATTTAAACTGGTTAAAAGTAAAGGAACCTGACAATAGACTCAAAAAAGTTGAGGAAAGAAAGAAATGTACAACAAGATTTACAAGTGGAGCAAAAATAACTGCTTTGCATAAAGAATGAGGACTTATTAGGTAATTTGACTTCAAAACTCGTAAAGTTTCAATTCAATATTTTGAAAATTGTTTTCCTAAGTTTTCTGAAGTCAAAGCTGAACAAGCTGAAGTGTCCTGGACTAGATTTCGAATGCTGTTGTCAGAGGTCAATGCAATGAGTGAATTATGAGAAACCACTATATCTTTAGAAACTGATAATAGAACTATCAGGAATATCAGAAAACTAAAGATATTTTATTTTGTTGAAATATTGTGATATAACAACAAGAATTTGCGTCCAGGACTTTGGAAAAACTAAATCACCATGTTTTGTAATTCAATAGGAAAATTTGTATTTTAAAAAAATGTTTATCTTCAATTAACTTTACATCCTACAACATCAATTAACAACATATTTAAACATGTTTTAAAAGCGTTTTTTCTCTCTCTTATGTTCTGAGGCAATTATTTGTTTTAAATTATTTTTATGAATATGAAAAATTTTAAATGCATTGCCAAAGTTTGGTTTTTACGTACAATAAGCAGATAAAATGAGTAAAATTTTCCTAAAATCAGATATTTTATATTGACAGCCAAAATTGATGTTGACCATTGCAATCGGACTATAATCTGAATATTTCAAGTTTTTTGATAACTTTTATCAATGACACATTACCATAACCCAAACTAAACAATCAATTCTCGTTTGCGATTAATTATAAATGTGCGTAATACTTAAGCTGTCAACATTAAAATGTTTTATTGCTACTAAATTGATTATTGACACTTAAAGGTGAAGAACCAGATATGAAAAAATTGATTCAGATCTTCGGCATTTGGAACGTTGCTATTCTTAACTGAATTTCAAACGTTGAATAGCAATCACACACATTTGTTGGAACATGTCTGTGCCAGATAGCTAACACACTTGAAAGCCGATACGCAGAGTTCGATTGCACCTTAATCAACTCCATAAACTGATAACAGATGATAATGATTGCAAATGATTTTGACAACAAATTTCAACAAATCGTTTGCTTGCGTTATTTCACTTCGAATTTTAGTCGCATTCATTGTGACACAGAAAAGGCATTGCAGTTTTAAATGGCAACGATAATTATTAGCAATAACAAGTTTCAGTATAATTTCAATGCTCAACTGCAGAAGATTCACTTTAGGCTTAAGAAGGCAGCTTTGGCATTGGAATTGGCAGCGTTCGTACTTAACCCTTCGTTACATGATTTAATTTCTGTGATGAAAAAACATTTTTGTCATACAATTCTTGTTGCTTGTTAAGTTCTGATGGTAAAAATGAAATTGTGTTGAATTCTTGTATCTATGAAAGAAGTTTTGCGGACATTTTCCATATCCTGGTGAGAACGCTACCGCCGAAATGACAGTCGGTTTTATCTATATTTTAGTGTTGGCTACTACGGGAAGTCGAACAAAGGTCAGGCGTCACTGTATACTCGTAATTCAACGCACTAAACAGCTGAGCGACGGCGCATACTTTCAATGTTATTTGCAAAATTCCGTTAGTAATCAAATGTTTTAACATAAAAGATACAACTGAAGAATGAACGACTAGAATAGTTTCCAAATCTATGAAAAGTGAACATTGCATATATCGCACACGCACAACAAAAGTGGCACAACTCAAAATTTTTGATTTTTCAGAAAACGCAAAAAACTGTTTTTGAGCTAAATAAACATTTTTTTTAAATAAAGTTTTAAAAAAAAATACTTTTTTCTTATTTTATTTTTTATTTACACTAGAAAATCCAAAATTTTTCTTTTGTGACTGTTTTGATGATATTTTAATTCAATAATTACCGAATTATTTCAAGTTATGCCACTTTTTCTGAATTTAATAATTATAAATGACAGTTAAAAAGTTGAAAGAAAAATTTTGAAAATTCATAATTAATTTTAATAACTAAAAATATATAAAAAAAAATTGTCAAAATTTTGCTTAAAATTAACTTCACACGCACAACAAAAGTGACTTAACTCAACATTTTTGATTTTTCAGGAAACGCAAAAAACTGTTTTTGAGCTAAATAAACATTTTTTTTTAAATAAAGTATTAAAAAAAAAATAGTTATTTTTATTTTATTTTTTATTTTACACTAGAAAATCCAAAATTTTTAGTTGTGACTGTTTTGATGATATTTCAATTCAATAATTACCGAATTATTTCAAGTTATTCCACTTTTTCTAAATTTAATATTTATAAATGACAGTTAAAAAGTTGAAAGAAAAATTTTGAAAATTCATAATTAATTTTAATAATTAAAAATCAATACAAAAATTGTCAGAATTTTGCTTAAAATCAACTTTAACAAAAATGTATTTCGTCAAAAGTGACACAATTTGAGTTTTTGCATTGAGCTGCAGCGATCAAATGGCATCAAACTTCTGACATGAAGAGAGACCTAACTGTATTTTTACAATAGTTAACAAGTTGTGTCACTTTTGTAGTGCGTGTGCGATATATGCAATGCCATGCAGCGAAGGGTTACACCTGCAACACTCCTCAACGCTCTAAACACTTCACAGGTGGAAATAATAAATCCATTTCAGTCCTCTTTCTGTTTTAATGACGGAATTTCTCCAACAACTCTTATCACTTTTGACAACTTCAATCGTTTTTGTTTATTTTTATTTTCGTAACAATCAATTCGCATTCCTTCGATAGTTCAACCCCACAGATAAGTCGAAAGCGATTGCTTCTTCGAAAACAACTCACAAGACCACTTTTGGTGCGCTTACCTTATCGCCGAAGCCCAAGTCGGACACAGGCGTTTCGGACAGTTTGGTGATATTCATTTTCACAGCCAGTTGGTCAGTCGGTATCTGGAAGAGACACCAGATTTAAGTAATCCACACTGCACGCAGGTATTTTCAAAACGATTAATGACGCTTGCTGGGCGCGTACAAAGCGCAAATAAGTATTCAATCAACGCGTCGCGATCGTTCACTGAAAACTGCACCGAACTGCGTTCGAACTGAATTTGCATAGCACAGCCTCCAAAAGGCTGCTATCGGTATTTATGCGCGTCCAACAATTAGCTGAGAGTTATTTGCGCGCACCCAGCACCGGCGCTCGATGCGATTTTATCAATGGCTAATGAATTTATTTTTGTTTCGACTTTGTGACGTTTGCCACATTGGAACAATTGGCATTATCGCTTTAATTTTTAGTGTTGTATAAATGAATCACCGGCTCACATATGGACAAAAGCGGCTGGGCACAAAAACCTGTTCGACGTATTTCGAAATGCAACTAACTGACGACAACGCGCAACGAAATCGAAAGTGTTGACAGTGCTGCGGTGTTGTTGTGGTGTTGGTGTGGCGCTTTGGGGCCTCCGATCGGTTGTTTCTGCGTCCGCGCTCGACTGGAGTGAGCACCTAACTGATTTCGTTTGTGCGGAGAGCGATCGTATAAATATCGAAAGCCGCAATGAGATTCTTATCTGCCGCTGTTATCGTTTAGATTTCTGGGCAAATTATTCCATGGAATATGACAAAAACTGTGTGAACGAACACTGCATTGTATCTCATTGTGTTAGACGTCGTCGTTGTGGCGGCTGCAAGTGATAATCAATATAATTGTGTATGATTTGAATTGAGTTGATGTGAAAACAAGTTAAAATCTTCTGTAAACAATCATTACGAGCGGCTTATTAGGTCCAAAAATACTTCTGGCCGCCTCTGAAAATTTACAACATACAATTAGAACAGCTTAGTTAATCGTAAGGATTTATTTACACACTAACTTTGGATGTTTCCATGATAAGAAGGCTAAAAGTTGATAACAAGCAACGGGCAGCGATGTTTGCTCTCTCTCCGTGGAAGCCATAAAAAAGTGTCGGAGTATAATTAAAGTCTTATCTCACGGGCCAATTAATTCACTAAAAGTAGCACAGATTTTGATTAACACTCTCGTAAGCGGAAAAGCCATCAACGGTTGTACTAAGCGGGTCGCGAAAGGTTTCATTCAAAATTTGTCATTCTAATTTTTCATTCGAATGTTTTGTTATCGAATCAAAGTTTTCGGTAGACGTGGTATGAGTAGGTTTGTATAGTTTTATGTAATTTTTTCTAATCAGAGGCTGTCAAGTTGAAACCATTTCAAAGAGAAATGAAATATATGGCAACAAAACAAAAAAGAGATTCCTCAATAAAATATGAAATAATTTAAGGAGGTTATAGAGATTTTAACGAAATAATCGGGTAGAAAGGGTAGGTAGGCTTACCAGAAATAGAAAAGATTTATCAATCAGTTGTTGTCTGAAATTGTTGGCAGTTGGTTTTTTTAAGGCGCTATCTTTAAACACTATCTGTACATTCATACATACTGTAACCAACTAGCACGGCAACGAAATTAAGTCCCAGCCATGATAGAAGAATATAACTAAGGTAGAGCCAATGCTTCTTCTCAGCCGCCATATTGCGCAGCTGACACTAAAGGTTTTTTGAACGGGGTTTCTTTGAAAATGTGCTACTGCACTGTTGTTGGAAAATCTATTGAACATTTTTTAATCTTGCAATAAATTATCTGCTGTTGAATTCGCATTAACATACTTTCGCCCAAAATTTGTTAGTCACAGTGAAAGGTCTATTCCGTGTTTATTTAAAAAAAAATCTTAATATTTTTAGAACCTTAAATATCTTTAATTTAGTATTACAACGAAGTGGCATCACGACTCAAGCTTTTGACAAATACGAAAAACGTCAATAAGCACGTTTAATGTCAAACAATTTGACAGCGGTTCTACCTTATATTTTTGTATCATGGTCCCAGCTTTGCTCAACCATGCTTACTGTGTGTGTGTGTTTATTCGTAGACAGGTCGAAGAGGCCCTCTGTTTTATGCCCATTTTGAACAACAATTTTGGAACTTGTCGTAAGCAATTACAATTTTAACACCGTGGCCAAAATCTTTTCAAAAATTTGAAATTTTCAACATTTCAAAGAGACGTTAGAACCAAAGAGGAGCGTATTTCATACTTAACAAAACTATTCTCTACACTACTAACTATACATATCTTATTTATTTTGATTATTCACTGTCAAAACGACAATTAAACGCATTGATATCTTTTCAATACTAACCTTCAACAATGTTAACGTATGCGGCCGCACTCATATCTGTTGATCATGTATAACACACCTGTATTTATTTATATTTCAATAGCTTTCAAACTGTATTAACAAAACAAACTGTAAAACACACTTTCTGTGCACAGGGTGTGAGCGAAAGCTTTAGTTTCAGCGCAGCCCCTTTGAACTTCACTTGTTTTAATATGTCTGCATTAAATTCAAAATTAAATTGTGTGTTTGGCGAGAAAATTCAATTAAGCCATTTTGATGTGTGAGGCCATTAGGGAAAACCGTTTATATTGCTTGGAATTTGCTCATGAGTCATCAACCACCAACACTCCTGTGGAGCATTTGCCATAAACAACCCTACTTAGCCATCTGCCATGATGTGTACACGCAAATGGCCATAAACTGGATTAAGGGATGCTGCAGCCGCATTGAACGTCCGCAGTAAAAGCGCCATTTGCCGACACGAAGCAGGAAATGGCGTTCACTAAGGGATGAATGCCCAGAATCGTGTAAGATGGAAGAGTCTTGTGGGGCCATACGTCCAGAGAAGGGTGAACAAGGAAAAGGGATGAATGCCACTTTACTGCGCTCCCGCATGCGTTTTAAATGGGAGTAAAAGACAGACAGTACACATTCAATAATAGTGACACCACCAAATGTTTTCAGTAGCATTCCATCAGTTTTAATAACCAGGCTTCGACTATCATTCTTGAAAACTCTCTTAACAATTTTTTCGATTTGTTGTTGTAATAATTATTCATTATTATCATGAAGTACTTTAAGTACCCTTTCCAAGTTCCAAAAACTCATATAAAATTAAACTTGGACATTTGCATATGTAATCAAAACATTTTATTTCTCTCATAATAGATTCACATGCATATACAGTAGCGACTCGGTAAAAGCAACCCTCGATTTGCGCAACTCCTCGATTATCGCAACCACCGAATTTTATACATTATAGACTCAGTAAAAGCAACTGCTGCCGAAAAAACCTCAATAATCGCAACTTTTTTTTCGTCTTATTTTCTTTTTGTGGAGTAGAGTGTCAATTGATGTCCCGTTTCTCTCTCTAGTTTCTTTAAATCAGTAAACTAAATTGTTATCAAACTGTTTTGTTAATTAAAGCCTTTTTAAGAAATGTTTGGAGTTCTTGTTTCTGTTTGATTTTTCTTAAACACAATGAATGTGATTAGTTTAAGTTCTTTTTTTTGTAATACAACAAAATATGAATAAAATAATAATGAATTCGAATGAAACCCTTATAAAACTTTGTGAAATTTGCAAATTTTCTTACAAAAATTTAGACTCGATAATTACAACAAACTCGGTAGTTGCAACTGCCCCTGTCATTAATCGGTTGCTTTTACCGAGTCGCTACTGTACATACATATGTACAGTCGAAGGACATAAAGGAATATTTTATTTGGAATATACAAATCATTTCATTATAAGATTTCATTATTCATCACAGACTTATCACACAAGTTTGTACACACCTAAGCTAAACTTATGAATGCATCTAATATGCATTTTAGTTCTTTTCAAACCTTAAGCTTAAGATTAAGAATTCTCTTAATATGTAATACCGTGCTATATATGTATATATATATATGTATGTTTTAATAAGCCGCACTTAATGCCTGAAGTCCATAGTTATCTACATTAGAGACGAATGGCGTCGCCCTGGAGACTGTCATGTTGTTTTATCGAATACGCCAACATCGAATCGCCATTCATAAGCTCGTCGCCGCTTTTTCCATCAAATACCAAGGCAAGAATACACTAACAGCTACGGCAGCGACACAGGTCGCACACAGGACAACCGTCGACGATATGCTGCTAATTGAGAAACCGTCGTCGTGGTGTTCGATGTATTCATGTGGCTGCTTCTCAAATTCCAACACTTCAACGTCGAACCGAAAACGCACCTTCGAGCTGGGCGACTCTTTTCGCCACACTAAATGGCCAGACGATTCGCGTCGCTCCAGACTCCATTTGGGATCGTGCACTGAAAACAAATTAAAAAAAATGTAATTTAGTCGAATAATTAAAAAAAAAAGAAATACTTGAAACTAATTCAAAAATGCTTTCATATGACAGAGCAAAATTGAGTGAAAGAGTTTACTGCACATGAGATAAGAAGCGAAATGTTCGATACTGAATTAAGATTTAAATTGAATTGTTTTGACATTTTTGAGACTATATACATTTCACATATTTTTTGTATTTTTCATACAGTTGTTTCAATTAGTCATGTAGGGAAATTTTTAACAATAATTATTTCGGAATTTCCATGAGTTGCTTTAGAAAATGTGCAAGCTTCATGATTGACAGAATGGATTATCAGATTTTCATTGAATTGTTTTTGTAGATTTTTCCCAATTTTTCTTGATAAACAAAAATGATGGGTTTGTAATCATTTCAACATACAACTGTGCAGGATTCAAAGCTGATTTGAAGTCAATAGTAGTAACTTTGATACTAATCATAGTTAATAAAATGGACCAGGTAGATGACGTACACTTATTTCTCTGAGTAGCAAATGTCAATCTATCAATTTATTTGTGTCAGTCCGATTAATCTTAATTTGGTTGGCCCAAAAATAACACAAAATTTCAAAGTTACTAATAAATTGCATTTTTATAAAAAACTGTTGATTACAGAATGTTCAGGCTTGAAAGAACCTGGAAGAATGTGAAGCTGTCGTTTGCAGGTTATTTCGCATTTCTGTTTTGTAGCATTCGCTTTCGGCACCAAAAACATACAGTCTAAAGAAAGTGTGGATGTGGCATGGAGTGAAAAGAATAAACCAAGATTTTTTAAATATTAAAGATTGTCGCAGAAGAGAGTCGAAGTACACTACTCGACAAAAATGGGTCAATCGTGAGCACCCAAAAACATAAGTATTTTCTAGACTAACTTTGGGCCACGGAATACAAAACTGAAAAACCCAAAAATTTTTTTAGGAAGCGTTTTCGAAAAGTCTTCGAAAAACCAGTTCTTTCCCTGTTGTTTCAGTTATGAGCATATATCTCGTAAACGAATCATCTGACTAACACATCTATAAAAAACTGTACTCAAGTAGTCAATTTATAAATTTTTTTTAATTTAAAATATCAGTAGACCCAGTGGCGCACGCAAGGAAGGGTTTGAGCGTTCACACCGATCCCAAATATCTGCTTCTTAAAAATCTTGTTGATGACTAATATGGTTCCAAATGGTATTGGACTCAATAGCCGTGTACGGAACTCCCTCTCCCAATGAAATATTATGTGTGTCACAGAATTTAATTCAAAAGGAAGTCGCTTTCAAAGTCCTTGCATCAATAACATGTGAACCTCATTAGATAAAAATAACACAGTGCGACAGCATTTTTCACACTGGAAAGAATCCATATGGGCGTAAAACTAGAGACCAAACATAGTAATACTGCGTACTCAGTTTTTCATTTCTACATCCTTTGTCCTTTAAAAAGGACTTCAAAATTTTGAAGGGGATCACGCACATATGGATTTTTTCCAGTGTGAAAAAGTTGTTTCATTTTTGTCGCACGGTGTAATAAGTACATAAATATAAAATATATACAATCATATTAAATATTAAAGAAATAATATAAAAATAATATTTACCTGTTCCAGTCATTATGGTTACTTTAGTGTTTAATATTTTGAAGAGCAAATCTGAAATGGAAAATTAGAAAATACTAATCAAATGTTTACTTGACTAAAAACAGACGATTAGGCGTAATTCATAATGTTTACTTAGTTGTAATGCGCCATAATTTTACAAATAGTATTTGTAAATACTATAAGCATAAATAGTACACAACAACAACAACTGCTGAAAGCAGTATTGCAACTTGAATATATATTTTTTACATATGTATGGATGTATGTGGATATGTATGTATGTAGATATGGTGTTTTAGTCGAAAAGTGAAAATCATCTTTATGAATGCTTGCCGCATAAAGATGTGAATAAAGTGCAAAAATCGTCCCACATACGCATTTTTGGGGCTGGGGGACTATCAACGCCAGCGCCATTATCAACTCGACATTGTTGTTGACAGCGATTGGTTGTTGTGGTTGATTTTATTATTGTTATTGTCCTCAATACTTAATGTGTTTTTCATGTATAAACGCCTGCATATATCTACGTACATATATGTATATACATATTCCAAGTACATAGTATATACATAAACATAGACAAGCCGAGTCAATCACACGCATTGCATGGCCAGTTTTTTAGCTTTTCGATTCTAGTTTAGCTTTCACAATAATTACGGCCACTTATGCTAATTACATGCGGCACTTAATTTTCTTGATTCGGTTATAGCTGCCGTCTATGATTACCGTCTGACTATGCTACGGCAGTATAGCATTCGTAATCTGCTACGTTTTTTACGTTGTAAATCAAGTCAAACGCTGAAAATGCCTCAAAATGCATTTTAAATTCAATAACAAATACAACAGAAATGCATTTTTGTGACTGTGTTTAGGTTCATCATGTAATGCAATCAAGTTTTTTGTCAAGTCTTACATATGTGCACACAAACACATAAGTTTGAAAATACTTTGCTCGTACTTCATTAGAGTTGAACTCTATGTAACCCGTAAACTCGTTTTCAACAACAACATCTTTATATATCTATTCATATATGTATGTGTATAAATGACCTTAAATGCAGAAATAATAAAACAACAACAACAATTTTAACATTTGCAAAACAGCCATTGAGCGGTAGAAGTTTTTGAAAACCAATCTGAAACAATCTGACATCAAATCTTTTCGATATCGATCTGTAAAATTGAAAATCGATAGAAGAATCGGTTAAGCTTTTAACTGCGAGACTGACAGACAGGATTAGTCGTATACGGTAGCGGATAAAGCTTATATGCCGCCCGAGGCAAATCGACAGAGTGCCGCCCCTAAATTTTTTTTTTGTATTTATTTAAATACATATGAAAGTTATAAACCACATGAACTGTTGAAATTCAATTTTTTTTCAAACTAATCAATCGATATACAAAAAAATAATGAACAAGTAGAAATATCTATATGAATGCAACTTAACCCTTTCGAACCCGAATTTTACCCTGCGTCTCAATATCACTTTTTGGTATTTAAATCATGAAACATTTTCTTAAAAAGTGTGCACACGCCATTTGAAGTCGCCACGCCTCTTTTTTAGAGTTCTAGAGCTAGTTTACTTTTGAACAATTTTAGCTTAAAACGGGTTAAATTAATTTGGTTGCAATATTTTTAAATTACAGAAAAATTATTTCAAGTTTATGGAAAAATACAAAATTATCACTTTTTGATTTATTTAACCACTATTAAAGAAACATGGGTTTGATCAAACGCGCTCAATTCGTAGACTTCAATTAAAACACAAACTTTACCTGATATCGCTGCAAATTATTGGAAATTATTTTGGGGATAGCAGTGAAATTTTTGTAATTTGCTTGAATTCATTTCTAAAAATATTAGTTTGCTGGTGCCTACTTAACCCTTTCGCTATATTGTTGTCATATGACACATTGCTACTTTGTGAACGTCTGAACCCTCTGTGGTTTCAAGAATACATTTTTTGTTGGTCCTTAGAATAGTTTGAAGTTTTAGGAAAAATACGAAATTAATACACTGAGTATTAAAGTTTAAAGAAAAGAAGTATACACGTTTGTTAATGGTATATCTTGACATAGTCAAGAAAGAAGAAGCATAAAACTTTAGATAACTTTTGAATTTGACCTTTTCTTTTAATTTAAATACTTTTTTATTTTGGCTGAAGTAAGTGAAGAAATATTCAAATTTTCATTATGCGTAAAAATTTTTATGTTTAAGTAATTATTACACCCACAACGATGTGGTTGCTCTCATAGAAAAACACTCTAAAAAAAGGGTCCGAGTATAAAAATTAAAAAAATGTCTTATGGAATGTTGCTAATATAACCACATAGAAGCCTTAAACGTAAAATCCAAAATTTTAACTTTCCCCAGTAAAAACCTGTAGCGAAAGGATTAAATTAAACCCATAAATCAATCGTAGCTTTTGCTATAAGATGACAAATAAGTGAGATTGCTTTCAGGCAACTTTGGGGTCAAAAGGGTTAAATAAATGAACTCAACAATTTCGAGGAGTCTGAACCTTAAGCACTACGAAAAAATTAAAATTTTGATCATTATTTTTAAATCTAAATTCAAATTCCGCCACTGGAGGTTTTTAGGTAATGTCGTCTAAATCACAAATTTTCTATTTAATTTAATGGAGTATTATTCAATCAATAGTTTGATTAAATTGTCTGATAAAAGCTCAATTAGCTACTCACAGACGGCTATAAATCGTTGCGTCTATGTAGTTTCATCTAACAGCTCCACACTCCAATAAACTCAACAAAAGTTTCTTGGATTCTTTTTCCGTCATTTATTTTCTTTTTTCACAATTTAATTGGTATTTCATTCATTAGGCAGATCCTCATACATTTCTCTCCTCCGGCGAAACTCAGTACTGCGTTTTATAGTCTTCCTCAATAGCTTTTATGCAGGGGCGGATTCAGAAAAATATTTTTGGCGGTTGAAAAGAGTAATTCTTCAATATCTATAAATCTGTATGTATATGCCCCTTGTACATTGTATGTAGTTTTAAAGTCGACCCTAATATTTCGGGGAGTTTCAACCCCAAAAACCAGACCATGAATCCGCCACTGCTTTTATAAGTCAATTAACAGTTGAGTTTGGTTGGTAGTTAACTTTACTCCTCAATGATTATGGTGAGTTTTTGTGTCACTATGTACTACTGCTCGACTTCATTTAAGAATTTATCTGCTCAAATTCTTACTACCAGACAAAAAAGTATTACTTGCGGCATGACTGAACATATTTATGACTTTTGTCATATAAGCAAAATTGTTGCTAATTGATTTCATTATCACGTAGAAAACAGTGTGGACTTGTCAGGAAATTGCAGCCGTGTGTTTACTCGCAACACTTCCAGCTAATTTATACAATGAACACCAGACTGACGTCCCTACATACAAACAAACATATCAGTCTGCCGCCGCCCATTGTTCACTGTTCGAGTACTATTGTTGTTCTACGCGAAATTCTAAAGGCTGAAATTCGACACAAAACTTCATCAATTGTACGCACTGCTTGTAGTACTTGACCACATATATGTACATATATGTATGTATGTATATACAAAAGTATACATACAAAATTACAAGTGCGCGCGTGGCGCGTAAACTGAATCGAAGTAAATAGAATAAGTATTAGGCGTAGATTTCGAGCAATTCTACATACCATGAAATGTGTTTATTTATATGTCGGCACATTCGTGGGCGATATGTTTAAACGCATATGTTCATTTACGACTTGCGGTGTTGAACAATAAATGCACAAATGTTTATTTTTTGGCCATGAATCGATTTGTTTTTCAATTCAATAAATTTCTGTAAATGTAAAAGTAGGATTTTGTCTTTTCTCAAGAGTCAAATTTAATTGACGCATGTTATTGCAACTGCAAAATCTCTTTCGAATCTATTACAAATACAATTTTTTGTATAGTTTTAATGTGCAGCTACTGTAAGGACGAATTGCCCATTACTAAAAGGATATTGAATTGACGGGCTTTAGTTCACAATTCTCTCTGTTCCCCTCTTTCAACTCAATTGGGATAGTTTATGTCCAAAATTTTGTAATTTTGAAGGAAAATGGAAACAGCGATTGCTCCTTTACATACATCCAAAGGTAATCTTGATTATTTCTTCTGCAATAGTTTTAACTATTCTAGTTTTAATAGTCCTATAGTCAATAATACTTGTATGCAGATCCAGCAGTTCTTTCACAGTTCAGAAAAGTTAAGGAGTATTTTGACATGAGAACATTACATATTCGTAGTCCGTCTGTTCGCTACCCACGTGAGGCCAACATGCAAACTAAATCGATTAAAGTTGTCAGGGCAATTTGCATACACACCCATTCACACCCAACACATACTTACATATACCATGTGTTTGCCTACATATTTAAGTATAGTGACCCTTAAGTGAATTAGTGAGCCCCAAAAATCGATTGATGAGCTGCCAACAATAGGTGCAATGGTAATGTCCGAATTGTGAGCTAAACTATTGTGCGGCATTATAAAATAACCATTTGAACTGCAATGACATTAACAGTAATTTATCTCCGCTTGATTGTACATACTTATAAACGTATAAATGTCTATTTGCCATTGTTTACTCGTTTATTGGCTTATTAACTATAAATATAAGTACAAAAACATACATACACCTACACAAATGTTTACACGTTCTGACAATAAAATTTAATTAAATCACACTAATGCAAAGATTGAGCAAGAGACGCCTAGACACATTATTAAATCGCAAACGGGGCATTATCCGCGTCGCCCGATTAGGCTCGCCACACACTATTACGTTGATCATGATAATAATAATAGCGATTAAAGGTGAGAGTATCAATTTCTCGGTTTCTCAGTGTCTAAGCATTAATTAACATTAAATAAACATTAAATTTTAACACGTTTTAGCTGACATAATACTTATCGTAATTGCATATCTTAAACCTTGACTGAGATTTTTTAGTATTTCATAATACTTAATGGTTAAACTTTTAACTATGAGTCATTTGAACAAACTGAAGACAACATGCAGCGGTTTGACTTAAAACTGTAGGGCGGTTCCACTTATAAAAACTTTACCTAGTTTAAGTAGGCTTTGCACGAAAGTTTGAAGTCAATGGGCCTAATGAATCAAGGTTCTTCATACAACACTTTAACTCATGTTTTGCCCCTATAGACTCTAAATTTCAAAAAATTCCGTCCTAGCGAAGGTTTATTTTTTCTTCTTCTATTTTCTTAACATAAGAAAGACCGCAAATTTTCCATATAATATTCGCCGATAACTTAAAAAGTATATATCGAATTTGTCTAATTTTTTCAAAAAATTCATTTACAAAAAATATAAAATTCTTCACGATACAAAAATTACAGTTACTAAAGCAAAATTTGATAGAAATACTAAAGAAAATTTAAATATTTAAAAATGAAAAACCGTCAAAATTACCGCAATGGTTTTTCTAGTGTAAAATGTATCTACAGTTTAAATTTCATGTTTGTAGATTGAACGATTTGGGCTCGACGGTGATGAATCAGTCTGCCAATCAGTCAAGGCAAACAATTTTATGTATATTGATTTAAGAGTATAAACGATCCCACGCCCCTTTTATGCAATGCTCAACCCATTCTTCCAGTGCCAGTGTGCAGCCCAGTTTCATTGATCTACATCGATCTACTTCATTGATCTATGTGCCACGCCCTAATGTCCAACGCCCATCAACGTTAAACCAGCACACTGTACAAAATTTCAGTGCTGTCCGACTTATAATTCCGAAGCTATTCTCTATTAAAAATTTGGGTTATATGGGCAGTGCCATACCCCCTACGACTAAATCGTAAGTTTGTGCCAAATGACATTGACATTTCAAAGGTATTGAAAACATTTGGGTCGCTTGAAAAGTGCCACGCCCCTTGTCCAATGCTCATGAAATTTTACCAGTGAAACGATGATTTCATTGCCATTCAAATTTAATATATCATATTTAAAATTTAGGTTGCATTGCAGGTGCCACCAGTCGATATTTAGTCAAGACGCACATTTTGTGAATTGTCAATTGACCGTCTAGTTTTTGAGTTTTAGTGTCGTGTGACCAAAAGACATTAGTTTTTATACATATAGATTGAACTAGATTGCTAGAGTGTACTTAGAAGGATGAATAAACATCTGGATCTATTGGCTAAACAAGCATTGATTGTTGAATTGAATTCTTCGGGTTAGTATAATTTGAATTGCTTTTAGTCAATGGCGGATTCAGAGGGTAGTTTTGGGGGTTTAAACCATCCTCCCCCCGGAATATTTGGGTCAACTTTAAAACTACATACAAAATTAAAAGTTTTTTTTTAATTGTTTAAAAAAAAAAATATTAGAGAATTACTTTTTGAAACCCCGCCCCAAAAGTTTTCCTGAGTTCCTCACTGCTTTTAGCATACATTTTGAGAATTTTGTTGGTTAATAAATCAATTTAAACTTACATAAATCAATTTAAATGATACAGTATCTTCCAACAAAAGGTAAATTTGTAAACTTGGCATATATTTTGAGCTGTCAACATACAATTTTCGTTGCGATAACATTTGACAAGTAAAAACTAGAAGAATTTAAGACATTCATCAAAACACACTTACACAACATATTCAAAATACTGCAAAGAATATCTCATATTTTATGCTCAAAACTGTAGCATCTGGTGTTTTGAAATTTTCATAGAAATTTCAATATTTCATTTATTTTTCTTGTTTTTAATTACTTCCCAAAACAAACGCCTCTTTTTGCCAGCTGGAAACCCTAAATAAAATTAATTTTTAAAAATTAAAAAGCCCCATCTAAGGTACGATTGTATCAGCGATGATTACATACAAATACTGCTTCTAGTCTCAATCATCCCTGAAGAGAAATTTTTACGTGTCCAAAGGTTTATGCAATCGCTGTGTTTACGACTCGGCTAATTGCAATTCGAGTTGATTGTGAAAACAATCGCTGCAAACGGGGGAAAACGATAGCAAATTCAAAATTGCAATTTAAACATTCAACTAAAAGTATTCTTCAGCAACTACTTCGGCATTCGGCAGACCGTCTTGTTGACTCACACTAGTTGGCGCTCAAACACTCGAGCACACGTGTGAGTGGTTTGTGTATTCGGTTTATATTTATTGGCGCGGGTGGCCAAACTATGCCGGCATTGACCAGAGGGACAAGTTCATGGGAAGGCGACCCGAATGAGTGCTACAACTCACGTACACGCACACGCACACGCGTTGTTTTAGTTCAGCCCCAACGCGCGCTCCCCAACCCGCACCAACCCATTCGACGTGTGCATGAATACGAACCTGCTTTGTGTTGCTCGGTGATCGTGCGAATTTGTGTGCTGATAACGCCAGCGTCAGCGTAAGCGTGTCAATGACGTGACGCGCGACGTTAGGGGCCGCGCAGAAGTTGAAGCTGAGGCTGAAGCTGGGGTTTTGTTTTTGTTTTGTAGAGTTTGTTTGTTTGTTGGAACACTGTTATTGTTGCTGGCGAGGAAATAGTGTTAACTATGCACTATGCAACGTGTCCATGTGTTTTATGTTTGTTGTTATTTGTTCTTATTGTTGTTGTTGTTGTTGACGTTATTGTTATTTTGGACACTTTGCACTGTGGTGGTGGTGTGAGGTGATATGCAGGGTCAGTCACTTGCACGCTCAGTCACTCACTCACTTAGTTGTTCGGCGGCTCGGCTCACTGGCTTTTTCGCATTGTTCGGGTGGATTTTGCAGGCGTGCAATGCGATAGCGAGCAATCGTAATTGGGAAGAATGCGAATGTGGACTCTGACCCAGGCAAAATGTTTCTTGCTTTCTGCCTATTCGGACAGTTTTTGTATGATTGTTGCTAGCACCGTTTTGTTGCTGTACTTGAAATAAGTTGTGTCGTTGTTGTGGTTATTGTTGTCATTGTCATTGTATTTGATTTACTATAAATTCATTGACTGAATATGTTTGTTGTTGTTCTTGTTTGGAATTGTTATTGTAGAATGGCACTGAGGGTAACCACGACGCATTTGAACTACAAAGTACAAAACCGTTATCAACCGACTTCACAACGTATGCTTGCAAATCAATACCAGTTCCCATAGATACTGGCCACCAATTCGGCTATAACTTGATACCAAACACAAACATACACACGCACACACACATCAGCCAACACATCAACACAAACACAAGCGCGCAAGTGCATAGCGTACACTATCGCATGACTACTTGACCGACCACTTTCCCCCTTCCACACGGCCAAATATCGCGTGGCTCATTGTCCCGCTGCGTACAGTCCAAGCGGCCAATGTTGTCGGCAGCAATTCAAGTTTATTGCTTATTTTCGCTACTGTCGCTGGCGTTTACAGCGCAGTGGGCACAATAAATAGATAACTCCAAGGCGTTTGGATTTTCCGACAGCAAAACGGTCAGAACTCCAACTGTGCATGCAAGTGGACAGGAAGCGGCCAGCAACCTTCCAGAAACCAAATCGAATCTAACGTTCGCGTGGCTCGGGGCCGTAGGATGTGTGTGTGTGTGTGTTTGTACTGATTTGTGGCGATGTTTGGCTTGAACCGAAAATCATTCGTAACCATATGCGAAATACTATTTTGGAAATCAGAATCTTCTCGTAGACACTTTGTGCAGCTGGCACAGCGTTCAGCGTTGTTTATGTCTAATTATTGTTGTTGTTGTCCTTGATGTTTTCGAATTAAAAATCAAAACAACAACAATCAAAACAAAAGTCATCCAGTAAACAAGCAGGGCGGCAGCGAAAAGACGCACTAACGTACTGAACACGTACCAGGGCGCACTGAGCGAACGATTTTTCAGCGTACCGGACGAACGAGCCCACTGCAGCTAACTAACTACTAGCCAGCCAGCTCTATCGAGCATAGAAGCGTCGCCAGCTCAGCACATCAACACACACACACACACAGACACACCACACTAAACTAAACCACACTAGACCGAGCACAGTAGCCACCAGCTGCTGCCGGTGAGCATTTGGTAGGTGTGGGGAAAACGCCTCGACGCACTGTTCAAGTGCCTCTCCAACAATTGCGGAGAAGCTCCATTCGGTGCCACAACACTGACCCGCAATATTTGTGCAGCCACTTGTCTATCTGCCTCTCTGTCTGTGCGTGTGGGTGTGTGTGTGCGTGCGCCTGCTGCACCCTGCGGCCCATTACCCAAATGACCAGCAAAGCAGAAATGACCACTGCCAACGAGCTTCGCGTAGACTGACTGCCTGTGTGCCATGGTGCTGCCCGTCGCTGGCAAATCGAATGTGTGTGGAGCGAGCTTTTCAGCTACTCGCAGTTGCCATAGAAATACGCTGTGCGAGTATGTAAATAATTTCACTGGCACGTAATTGAATTTACACTTTGAAGAGCTTTCGCATTCATAATGTTGTGGTTTTTGGATTTCCATTACTCGAACCACGCACGCTACACTGCTGAAGTGGAGCCCTCACGATCGGAAAGCAATAGCCATTTTTTCATCAAGCAATATTTTGTATATAGAGTCAAACATTTGTTGGAAATAATTTAGTCAGAATGTTGTCAGGTTAAGGCCTGAAAAAGATATATGAACAGAAACATGTTGTTCTTTTGTATTGAGACATGAACACAGCAAGATTTCAAAATTTTTCAAATTTTGAATTTTTCAAAATTACTAATTTCACAATAGTCCAAAAAAGTCTTGCATGAGAACTTCTTTTCAAATCGTTGACATCGAATAAGTACTTAATAATCTCTACTGAGACTTCCGCATCACCAGTGATCACAAAAAACTTTTCTCTGGGACAAATAAATCATCGAAAATGCGTTTATTGATAAGATGGCTGCAAGTCTCTAAACTTACCCTTGTCTCTGAAATATTAACCTAGAAATTCTGCAAATAATTGTCTTAAAATAAAAATAAATAAAAAAAAATTTTCACTATTTGAGCGTTTTATTTTAATGGTTTTCGTTAAAGCCACTTTTCACACGTTACCGAAGTTTTATATTTTAAAGTCCTTTTTAATTATTACAATATTACCTATGCAAATATATATTTTCGCTTTACGGAAAACTTTGTTCTAACACAAAACTAGCAGCGTACTCAATTAAGTGTGATTACGTTTTAAAATAAGTGTCGTGCGTGTTTAAGTAAACATAAAACTGTTTACTTGTGATAAGAAGAAGTGCAATAAACTAATTGTCGACCCCCTACGAACAAATCGAGTGGGCTTATTAGTTGCCGATGTTATCAAAAACTTCCGCATGGTATCTCGGCATGACCCGATATAGTGAACACCTCGATATAGTGAACACCCAAATTTTGATATGGAGCCCTTAAATACACAGGGCAACAAATTTCGACTTTTGGTCGGCTTTTCTGGGTTTGACATCTTCTTCATCAGTTCTAGGGTAATTAGCTACCGCTGATTTCGAATCCGCAAGCCCTTTTTAACCCTTTCAGTCACAATGTGCAATATATATGGACTACAGGCCATACAATTCATACAGCGGGCTGTTATTTTCATGTCGGAAAGGGTTAAAACATAGGAAACAATAAGGAAAAATTATGAGAAGTGATGAAAATCACAATGGCACATTTTTGCTATTATTTCGATAAGAATGGGAACCACGCCAAATAATTTGGCTGTGTTGTATAATTTGATGTTTCCGCTTTTATTTAACAGCTAACTCATTAATAGATTGAAGAAAAATGTGTATGTTTTTTACCATCTAAGAAAACGCCTTGAAATTCCATATTTTCCGAATTTGAGGTCTAATTACTGCGAAATCGTAAAACTTATAAAAAAATAAATAACATTGGAAAAGAAGCCTGAAGTGTTGTAAATGCCACAAAGTAAAAATCATGTCAACCGGTTTATTGGTTTAGAAGTTACAATCCCAAACATGAAAAAAGTCAGGGAAAATCCGAAAAAGTGACACGCCCATTTTTTGCGAAAACGGAAACTAAGTTTTAAAAACGGCTTGCGGATTCGAAATCAGCGGTACCTAATTACCCTAGAACTGATGTCAAGCCCAGAAAAGCCATTTTGCTGTTGATCAGTGATATTGAAAAACATTTTAATCATAAAACAAAAAGTGTTTTTTGAGCAAATAAAACGAGTTTTTGAACAAAAATGTTAACCTTGATATAGTGAACAACCTCGATACTGTGAACAGGCCTTGCAATAATTAGTTCACTATATCCAGACACGACTGTAGTTTCAAATTGCAATCCACGTAGAGAATAGAGTCAGTTTGACACCTTTAACCTTCAGACTGTCACCATTAACATATGTTAATATTTCAAATTTTGATTTTGCTATAACTTTTTAGTTTTAAGTCCGATTTTCATGCGGTTTTTCATTTTCTTTCTAAATATGTAATCAGAAAACTAAAAATTTTATTTTTTCCATCTTTTTTTTACAAATGAAAATTTTTACCCCTATTTTGGTTACAAATAACATATTAAAAATTCAATGTTCAAATTGAGATATGTGATGTGGAATTACCTTAAAATCTTGAATACAAAATTTTGTGAGAATACCTTTGAAAATGCACTTTTTATGGCATTTCTTTAAAAAAAGCAACAAATTCGCCAACATTGTGGGGTCTGAAACTCCATTCATCCCTTTTTCCCCTTCAACATTTGAACCTAAAATCTCTTAAGCACATTCTATTTTACGTTTTTGCTTACCAACTTAGCTCAAAAAGTGAAAACTGTCTTTATAAAACGGATGAAAAGAAAAATATTAACATATGTTAATAGTGACAGTGTGAAGTTTAAAGTAGGTCTACGATGAAGAGTTTGAGTCAATTCCCAATTCAGTTTCTTGTAACCTCGATGTGGTTTGTAGGCCTTCACATTCTCTTTAGGTCTTTGTTAGACTCCCAGTATACATTAACCTGAAACCCCTCAAATCGCTCTCTGATTAATTAAAGTGGAGCCAACACTATCGATCACTTTTTTTGCGATTCGTTACTATGCTGGACACTACAAAAATTAGCATGTTAGATGTGCTGCTGCCAATACAGCAGGAACTTGGAATTTTAAATTTTGTTTACAACCTCATCAAGTTTGAAACGATTGTCTATTATTCAGTGTTAATTTTGTTTAGAATTATGAGTATTATTTCTCTATTTTTGTCATACAATAAAGATGCCGACATTCTACCTGGTTTACTTGAATAATTTCACTATGATTGACCTAAAAATAACTTTTTTGTGATTGAATTATATTTAGAATAGAAAAAATATCTAACAGCTACATATGAGATCATGAGTATTGTGCTTAGTCGGTAACATTTCCTGAGTTTTTGGTGATCATACCATTTCGGTGTAAAGCCAATTTATTGTCGGCGATAGCGGTAGTGCTGACGTTTCTCTTGCGTGAATTGTAATCGGAAATTAATAGGAGACCGCAATAGCATCCTTTGTTCTCAGCTAACCGGCAACAACTACAACACGCACATAGACAAATAGCTAATAACACTGTACAACACAAAAAAACAACAACAAAAATAACAAGGTTCTGACAACGGATTCTGGTAGAGGGGGCCAAAAAAAAAAACCTGTATCGGCCTTTTGAAAGTTTACGGCTGAATTTTTTCTTAGAGGGGGTTAAAGTTTTCCCCTTTTTGCACATTCTTATGGTGAATCGGCATACGAAAACCATGTAACCTCACATTTTAGGTATATGATGTGTTCAGCAATTTGATGTAAAATACTACGAAGAACATTTTTGTGGAGCATTTTAACCCTGTAGCTCCTATTTGCATGGATCAATTTGACCCATTTTTCTAAAATGCCAAACATTTTCCTGTAAAACGGGATTTTTTAAGTTGGTGGTGGTGTTTTTGAACACCAGAATTAAGCCAAAACTGAAAATGTGTTCAGGTGTTTATTTCGTACTTATTTAAAATTGGCACTAAAATGTCCTAAGAACAAAAATTTGATTTTGTTGTGCAGTGTAACTTGGCGGTTTCGCGTGCTCCGATCTTGTAGGTGTAATAAAATTTTGCCAAAACCCAAAACAAATAAACGCACATCCAGTGCGGGCGCGATGATTGCTGCCTGTGGACTGGGCCGACAATGTTATCGGGATCACCTGCTGGAATTCTGGTGCTCAGCGCACAGCA
Organism: Melieria omissa; assembly: GCA_963971225.1. Lineage (NCBI taxonomy): Eukaryota > Metazoa > Arthropoda > Insecta > Diptera > Ulidiidae > Melieria > Melieria omissa. The sequence continues at coordinate 5,080,134 of OZ020267.1, forward strand.
GTGGAAATGACTGCTCTCAGTGATAAGAGGTGATCAAACAATGAGAACAATGAACATCTCTCCAGCAGCCTCCACGCCCACAGTCGCCCGCTATAGCCGCACTTTTTTTGCGTTTATACATAGTTAGTATATTTTATATGAAGATGTAAGATTTGCTGGAACAGCAGCATACCAACAACAAATTGAAAAGAAATAATTCCATAAACAAGAAACAAGCCATAGCCATATATTTTACAATACATTTTGACGTATGTACATAAGTGTGAGTGTGCTTTGACACATACGAGTATGTAAATGATTTCTTCGTTGGGCGCAATCTGGCGCTCGTTTCCACTTGCCACCACTCCAGACGCTGATTGTCTTTCCAGTCTATTTTGAGCCCCGACCGCACATCAACTACGTTTTCTGATAGCGCCTGCAAGTGCGGCTACGAACGCGAGCAGTAACGCAGGGACACAGCAAAACAGCGACACAGTGCAGTGACAATGGACCTCGAATTGAGCTGCGGCCGGGTGCATGTGCAATCGAAATAAACAAATAAAATAAATTCAGACTGCGATAACAACACAGGCACCTTTCGTGTGGTACTGTGCGGTTCTTACTTCACATTTTTCAATTTTGATTTTTTTTTACACCCGACGCACCACTGAATCACTGCCCGGCCGCCAGCCAACGCACTATTGAGCCGCCGGCAGTAGGCAGCATCAGTTGCGCCTGTCGAAAGTGAAATTCTTTTTTCGCATTCAATAAATCAACATTTACTTGTTTAGTTGCGTTATCATTGGTTTTTTGTTTGTAAACAAATTTCGCCCGACACGGCATTCGCCAACGTGTTCCATAAGTTGCCGACTGTTGTGGGCCGTCGACGAGCTGAGTTGCGGCCAAGCTAATATGACCGATGCCGTTGGATTGTCGAGCACCACCGACATTTGGTGAGTACCCACCCAATCGTCTGTTGTCTGCCGCCTATCGTCCAGCATCGCGCTTCGAACACGGTGCGGCGTTTGAGATGTGTGCAAAGCGTTCCAAGTAGATTAAGTACATAAAAGTATCTTGAGCAAATGAGACGGGCTCTTGTGCTGCCACGACCATAGTTGTCCTCCTTCGCGCTGATATTGTTATCAAGTGTTTATTGCATTGTTGCTAACGGTCGACGACAATGTTGCGGTAAATTTCCATAATTAGTTGGTTCCCTTTTTTAATACTTTTTCATGGAGTTAGTTGGTTAAAATTGCCACTGAAAGGTTTCGGTAAGTTTTCATAATAACGTAACTCGGTCGGTTGGTTGGAAGAACATCGAGGCGCAGTGCATGAAAATATCAATAAATTCAAAACGTGAAAACAACATTAAAATCGCAAACGATAATAAACATTTGATCGTTTAGTTGTAAGACTAGTTTTCGGGTAAAGGGATTTTGGGAAAAAACCCTGTTTAAAGGATTCATAGGTTAAATACGCACTGCTGTACCTGCTCCCTGAAATTCGCGGTGGGAAAACTTATATCTCGAGTTTCAAAGAACAAAGAAAACCCAGTATTGCACAGATGTTAAGTGAGTTAAGAAAACAACAAGAAGCTTAAACATACTTTGAGCCAGAATCCCTTCTAAATTTTATTTGCTAAGGAGCGCGTCGAATAAAATTTTGTTACAAAAATGATGAAATCTTTTGAACCAGTATACTGCAGTAGTCCGATTTGTATGAATTAAAATATTTTTGTTCAAAAACTGTTTACAAATTTCAAAACCAAAGTAAGAAACCAGAAATGTTTTGTATGATGTCTGTATGTATGTATGTTTTTTAATAAAAAGTTTTAGTTTTTCAGGAACCCCGTCCATTTATGTTTTTATGGTAGTGTCCGACACTCTCATAGCTGATGAAGACCACTTTTTCTTAACGTCTTGAAAGTCTTTGGCCACTTTTTTGATTACTTTCGTCTCCCTTTTTTACTAAAGCCTAGTATCTCTCGATCGCTCTTAGTTCTGGACAGTTAGGTGGATTGCAGTGGCGGATTCAGGGGGGTGTTTTGGGGGTTGAAACCCCACCCGAAATATTTGGATCACCTATAAAACTACATACAAATTAAAAGGCATTTTACAAATATTAAAGAATTACTTTTTGAAACCCACCCCGAAATATTTTTCTGAATCCGCGCCTGGTGGATTGGCTTCTTTAAATCAAATCAAAATCACTGTATTCCATTGGAACCACTCTAAAGCCATTTTGCTGTAGTGACATGAAGCGAGGTCAGGCCCAAAAAACGTGGACACACATGTTGGCTTAAAAAAGGGGTCAATCTCTTTTGCAAATATTTCTTCACATATATTTCGCTGTTGATTGTACTCGATGTTACGAATGAGCTGCTCTTTTTGCCACAACTGCAGATAGCTTGCCAAAGAAGGAATTTCTTTCAAAGTTTCGTAAAATTTTTGGACTTGAATTTTTCAGGAACATTTCCTCTAGAATCGGCAGTATAAAATTCCTGCCCACGTTTAGTAAGTTTAGTCATCCATTATGCAGCATTCAAATTCCTTTACAAAATCTTGCCAGCGCCAGCTCTTTCGCTCGTTGTTTTGCGGTTTCATTCTTGACGGCGTTTCGGTATGGAACTTTCGGCACCCTGTACGTCTTCAGTTCAGCTTCCTTCTTAGTCCTGCGCACGAAAGATTCTGAGGAGTCAGCCTTCTTCGTCGATTTCCTTCCCCAAATGCTTGGATCGTTTTTCAGAATGGTCACAACGTTCGTCGCCTTTTCATAGAACCTTTTTTCCGATCAATACGCAGGTCAGCCTTAACCCATTAGCGCCCAATGTTCCAATTTGGGAAGACTAACTTAAACGAGCATATTATTCAAAGGCAACAATATATCGAGCTCTCGATAAAATTTGGAATGCGAATCGAACATCGTGCGATGCATGTGCATTGCTTCGTTGAATTTCACAACATTCCGCTGTGCTCAATGATCCCATTTGGAGCAATATTAAAATGAAAATAAAAAATATTTTTTTACGTGTTTATATTCGAACTTGTTTTTTAATAAAAATTCAGGCCATTTCTTTCAGAAAACTAGCCCGAAAGTCGAAAAAAAAAATTTGGCACTAATGGGTTAAAGCGTTTATTGACACGAGAAATAGTTGTATGGTTTGGCCTTACATCTTTGGCAATTTTTTTAAAAGACCACTGAGGCTGGTTTGAAAAATTGTAATGATGTTTTTTCGCACTTCTACTTCGTTTGCCATATTCGCGTTAAATAAATTTTTATTGACTAACGGGCGCACTATATTTTCTGATATTTATTTCAGAGCTACTAAGATACACATTTTTTTGTTTTTTAATTTTCACGGACAATTTTATTCGACGCAGTCCTTATTTCATCTTCATGATTGTAATTAAATAATAATTAACAATTAGTAAAGACATTTTTCTCATGCTTTAACATACTCACTGTTAATTGCAGTGACTCCAAACTGTACGAAATCTTGCAGAATTGCGCCAATCAGCAATCGTTCGACAGTTTGTCAGACTATAGCGACGTGAGTGCTGCAGATTATTACAATTATCACAAAATGATATCGACGAAGCCGTATTCAGCCAGCGGCAACATATCGACCAGTAGCTTTGCCAGTGACGATTCCTTCGGCGACAACATACTTGAAGAGAACGGCCGCATCTCGCTGGCCTATGAGAATCTGCGCACAATTCCGCGACGCATTGCGGAGCGATTTGCCGCACAAACCAAATGTCTGGATCTCAGCTATAATCACTTTGAGAATCTCGCCTTTCTCACGTTCTTCGAGGAGCTGCACACTTTAATTCTGGATCGCAACTATCAACTGGACGCCAATACGCTGCCTTACTTGCCCAACTTGAAAATTCTCTGGTAATAGCCCATTGCCTCCGAACTACTGCAACATTCTAATCTGTCTCTGCCTCTTTTGTTGCAGGATCAACAATTGCAACATCTCGAACGTGGTCGATTGGATAAATCGCATTCAAGTGCAGTGCCCATCACTGGAGCATCTCTCGATCATGGGCAATCCGGGCATAAATAATAGCTTCAACTATTGCACACTGACCCCACACTCGCCCACAGAGCTGCCGGCGCCCACTTCCATAGTCACCGACTACCGCGAGTACATTCTGCAGGTGCTGCCCAATCTTGAGTATCTGGACGGCATGGCACGCTGCGTCCGCAACGCGCCGGTAAACGGTTACAATCCGACCAGCAGCAGCACCAGCAGCCGCACGCCATCGTCCTCGTCCAGCAACAAACTGCACAACGGCAACCACAGTCTAAAGCCGTCGCCAACGCTTAGTTTCAAGGACCTCTTCCGCCTCAATAAGCGAAGGAAAAAATCGTATCTAAGTTCTTCCACGAACTGACAACAATGCCATTCAGATTAGCCACCATCAGTACGTCACCGGCATCCGCTCGGAACGCCGCCCCTTGTGTTGCCTCACTTCATGTTGGCCGTCGTGTGGCAACAGGCTCAAACAACAACACTACAACACTCTTATCGCCAGCCTAGTGCGACTGCCGCCGACACCTAACCGCCTAACCGGCCGCTGTACGCGACGACTCGATGCCGCTGTTCGTGTTGTTGCCAATGCTGCATCTGTGTAGATAATTTACTGCTTTACTAAATAGTCTGCTGTATTTTCCTTTCGATTGTAAGCACGTACATTAACCCATGATAAGTGAAAATAAACTATGTAGTGTCCAGACGTTGCAAGGGGAAAGAGTGACAAGTTGTACCTACACACCCACACGCACCCATATGACTATTGTATACGTATATCATGTTTTCTTTGACTTACTCCTATGTGCATAAGAGTAATGAGGCGGCCGAGGCAGCCGCAAATAAACTCGATCCTTTTTTATGGTTTAAATTGCTGCTGTTTTCGTTTTATGGCATTTATTGCATTTTCGTGTCATTCGAAATGTTTTTCCAATGCCTTCTTATTAGTTCTTAATCAAGGTTTTCTACTTTCCATGTAACAACAAAAATGTTTGCGAAAAAACAGAACCAACTTTGGGGAAGTCCATCGTTAGGTTTTCTCACTGTTAATTGATTTATTACTTCAACAACATGTATTTGTAAAGCAAAAAAGAAAAAAGCAGGTAAAGAGACCCTTATTAATGCTTAATATACCCTAAAAGTTTGATATCTTAAAAATTCTTCGCCTGTAAATTATTTCAAATAATGTGATACCCTTTGAAATTAGTTTTTGCTTTACAGAAATTTCTTATATATATTTTTCTCATATATAAAGATATTAAAAGGTAAATTCTTGTTGGCGAAGGCGTTTTTCGAGAAAATAAACTGTTTTCGAAATCCTGGCTAACTCGAAACACGCTAATTCCGATATGGTTCCAACCACAATAAATCCCGCAAGCAATAATCCAAGGATTATCGAAAAACGGGTGTTAAATGAAGCACTTTCGCATCAGGTAGACACCGAGCTCAAAGCAAGGACCAGGTAGAGAAAGGTTTGCGTCTACATAAGTGCGACTTCAAGTCACAGGCGGCATCAGTGCGTACGCTACAGTCCACCAAGAAAGATCTCTTTCCGCAGCGCAGTTACAACTCAACCAAGAAGTGAATCTCGAAGGAATTGCAAAACCAGTACCAAGCAAAACCAGAGCATTTATCAATCCTCGCAGGACCATGGCAACTAAAAGCAAATTGTAAGTATTAATAAATTCAAAAATCATTAACAATTACAAAAACCTCTTCCTTTCGTTCACAGATCTAAGTTTACTTGTACCATTGTGCATGACGAAAAACGTATATCGCTCGCCTACGGCCAACTGGAAGCGATACCCAAAGAGATCATCACCACAATCGCACCTCAAATACAGTTTCTGGATTTGACCTGTAACAACTTCGGCAATTTGTCGTTCTTGAAACACTTTTCCGAACTGCAGACGCTCGTACTCGATCACAATTACAACCTGGATTGCTCCAGTCTGCCCGCCATGGATCACCTGCGTATTTTATGGTTAGAGCCTCTACAGTCCACTATCAACTCTTTGCATGTATGCAATAATTCCTTCCTTTTATTTCTCCAACTTTGCAAAGGCTAAACAACTGCAATCTGATCAACATTGCCGACTGGCTGCAAAAGCTGCAGACGCATTGTCCCAATCTGCAGCATCTTTCAATGATGTGCAATCCCGTTGGGCCCACAGTACTGAACGGCGTCACCGCCGCCGAGGAACGCAAATATCGCAAGTGGGTCGTTCAAATACTGCCGCAGCTGAGTCACTTTGATGGTGTGACCGTTGCTGGCCTGGTGCCAATGCAAGCAACCAAGCGCGCACCGCTGCAGAATTTCGTGGGTCGTGTAGGGCATTCACTGCGTCAGCTCAGCAAAGGACTGCACACAAATATTAAATCCATGAATAGTTTGAACGACCCATTTATGAGCTTTAGTGCAAAACGCGCAACAAGCTGCTGAAAATACTACAGGCGCCTTTACCTTATCGCTATATACTGATTAGCTGCCTGTATCTTTTATGGCACATATGCACCTACAGACATTTACACATAAATTTGTAATTTACTCAATGTTTATTCCACGCAATTATACAAGTATCATGTATTGCATTTTAGTTCGGTTTATTATGCAAAATTGTTCGTAACGTTATCCAAAGCAAGACTCGAAGGTAAAGTTTCTGAAGCATTACGACCAAACTGCATCTTGGAATTGTTCTTCATTATTTCTGAGCTAAAGTTGACATGGCATACCTTTGGTTTTCGCTTCTCCATTCAACTCAGAAAATCTATGTATGCTTTGAAAAAATCTTAATAGAATCAAGACAAAAACATTTGGTATTTGTTTTAATAACTTAAAAATACGGTAGATATTTTGCCAATCCTTCTCCACCCATTCCATATTTGCAAATAAATGCATAAACTTAAGTTTGAAAAATCATTTCACAACACATACAAATTCCTTAGATATCAAATAGATAAGACCAAGGCAGCCGATCCCACGAGTGGTCTAGCCCTCAGAACTGAATTTTTATGTATATCTACGACAATTGAAATTTAAATTAAATGCGACTCGTATAGTAAGTCATTGTTGCAATTACTAATTACATTTAGTCACATTTCGAAGGGATCATATAGTATATAGTATGTGTGTATGTATGCAGTTTAGAGGGATGTGTATAAATTGGGTCGTGTTAACATTTATTCGCGCACAACTGACTGACTATCAATGTTCGGCCGCCGCCGACTCGTGTCAATTGGATTTCATTTCCATATTGCCGAATGCGCTCTCCAGCACCGCTAACAACTTGTCCTTGCTGTCCGCTTTTGATGCTTGGGTGGTGCGCGCGGTGGCCTGATCTATTGCGAGTTGTGCCAGTTTTTGTGCATCTTTGCGTTTCGATGCCCTCGAGTTGGCAATATAGCTAAAACACTGCATTGGGAGACGAAAATAAAGAAAATACGTTATCCATAGAAATCAGTGCATTTTCATTTCCCCACTCACGAGATAAAGTCCATATAGAGCGCGTAAATTGTTCGGATTCAGTTTGATCGCTTGGGAGTAATGTGTTCGGGCAATCTCAATATTATCCATACCACCCTGCACAAACAATTTTCAGTATATTTAAGACTCAAATGCGTTGATAAATAAACAGCAACACTGCTGATAACCTACCATAGTGTAACGGATTTCAGCAAGTCTCTGATGAACCAGATGGCTGTGTGGATTGTGCAGCAGCACTTCCTCCATGCAGAAGGCAGCCTTGGCGTAGTCGCCTTCGCTTAGATAAAAAGCGCACAGTTCCTGCCAGGCTTCTTGATCCGACATGAATCTGTTGGCAAAAAATATTATAAGCACGTGACTAGGACAGAGCAACGCATCGTTTACGCACTTCTTTAAGTATTCAGTTAATTCCTTTATGGCATCCGCCCGTCGTCCTCTTGCCTTCAGGATCGCAATTTTACGTTTGCGTGGTGCCGCATTTGTCTCGTCTTTGGCAATAATTTCGTCCAGCACATCCAAAGCGTCATCGTACTGCTCGAGCGCCTCTAACCGCATGGCCTTAAATTTCATCACCCGCATGCTGCCCGGAAACTCGGCGCTCAGCTTCTTTATGCATTTGGTCACAATATCAATGCGAGCAGTGTCCAGCCCCGCCAGTATCACCTGCTCCAGTATGAGATGTCGCTCGTTTCCCGTCTTCTGCACGCGGTCCTCGAGCACGGCTTCCCACAATTGGACCACGTCGTCACTGCGACGTTCATTGTCCTCCCGCCACTTTCGAAAAAGATCGCGTACATCTACAACACAGATAACTCGTTCAATTTTCACAGCACTGCTTTGTCCCCATTTCAGAAAAGCCCATTTGCTCTAATTGCACATTCATCAGGGCCAATCACGTTAATTGACAAGATGCCAAGCAGTGGCCCATGCAGCCGGGCCACTGCAACTTCCTGCTTTACTCCATCGAGCACTCACCTGTCCAACTCATCTCCTCGTAATTGTACGCCATCTTGCCTAATTTTTTATTAGTTTACTTCCTCTACTGGACTTGCTTGCAGAATTTTAATATTTTATTGAAAACAAGCAGCAATTTTTTGCTTTTTGCCTTCCCTCATATAGCAAAGAACACGACGACGCATCAGCTGTTTCTGTATTCTTTCACACACGAATATTCGCAAAACGAAGCAACGAAATATTTAAACTGTCACTCTTGACGGAATTCCGTAAGTGCTCGCCACCGAGCGAATGGTGTCCGACTAACTTAAAACATTATGTGTGCAATGCACACTGTGCATATATAGTTAAGTATTGTAAGTTATTTTGTCATTTCTAGAGCTGTGTATAACTGTTACTTTGCAACATTTAAGAATTCACTTTATTGCAATAAGTATTTTTGGTACTTGAAATCATCTTTGTAAATTTAGTAAAACATATATCAAACTCTTAATTATGCTTTTATATGGCGTTCAAACTGACGGCTTAAACGTGTTTAATGGGCTTAAACAAGTTAAATGAGCAAAACCAGTTCGAAAACCTGTTTATTCACATGCAATTGTTGTTGGAAATTAAACGTGTTAAACCATTTAACAAGTTTTGAAACGAGTTTAGTGCAGGGTTGCATCCGAAAGCTTTCTATGAAAAAGCTTTTTTGTCAACTAAACACAGCGCAAACACTAAACATACACCAGAAAAAACATCGCTACAGATTCAGCTGTCATTTCGTCAAAACAAAACCAAACCAACATTGAAAATTTGTCAATTTTGAAGTGAATGAAAATAATCGTTTTGCTCTCACTGCCTTCATTCCATTCATTGCCTTTTTATGGCATCTGAATACAAGTCGTTTAATATTTGGACGAAGTTGAGTATGTTGCCGTGGTTTGTGAAATATTCGCCAATATTTCGCTCGAATCATGCTCCCAGCAAATCAGTTGACAAGCATATTTATTTGTTGTTTGTAAACAAATAGCTGTCAAATTAAAGTTCATTGAGCAGTCTGGACGGTTGTGTTCAACAAAAAGCTCTTTTCACTTAAACTAGTTTAAATGAGTCAGTTTGAACGGGATATTATCCATTACAATCTCCTAGATAGTGTTTAAATAAAAGTAATTTCTAATAGCAATTTCAAGGTTATAAATCTCTCATTTAGTCAGCAATATGTACTTGCAATTTTGTTGCATTATGGCACTATTCTACATACATGACAAATTACAAATCGTAACAAAAGTTGTGTTTCTGTTATCTTGAACACAATCCATTGGAGCAATAAACATCTATTATATTTATTTTAATTTCTTATTATTTGATAAAACCTGAAGAAGTCATATGATTTGAATTCTAATTCTGTATATATAAATGCATGTATAAAGTAATGCCGCTGCCAAGTAGACTTGAGCCTGTTCAGATACATCCCTGTTTCAGTTTTGCACCACAGAATACTCAATTTTCGCGCCAATTGGTGCAGAATCTCGCGGCATTCATATGTTTGTTTGTGGTTTTAGCTGCAACCTGGTTTTGTTTAATATTGAGTTGTTTTTTGGTTATTGTGTTTAAATTTCATCAAGGATGACAGATGCCGAGCAATACATCAAGGATATACAGCGGGAGTATCTCGATTTCCTGGACGATGAGGAGGACCAAAGCATCTACTCGGCCCTTGTGAAAGATATGGTGGCAGAGAAGAGCCAGCGACTGATAGTCAATATCAACGACTTGAAGCGCAAAAATCCGCAACGTGCGCTAGGGCTGCTAAGCAACGCGTCTGACGAGCAACTGGCATTCGGCCGTGCCCTCAAAGAGTACGTCTCCACAGTGGACCCCAGCTTCGCCAAGCTGCATGAGGATTTCTTTGTGGGCTTCGAGGGATGTTTTGGCAATCGCCATGTGACGCCGCGTTCGTTGACCTCAACGTAAGTCAGTAATCATAGAAATATTGGACATTTACGACTGTTGGTGTTTTTACAGTTATTTGGGTAACCTCGTTTGTGTGGAGGGCATTGTCACGAAGGTTTCGCTCATACATCCCAAAGTTGTGCGCAGTGTGCACTACTGCCCGACAACGCGCAAGGTGTTGGAAAGAAAGTACACGGATCTGACGTCATTCGAGGCAATGCCCACGACCGCCATGTACCCCACCAAAGACGATGAAGGAAATTTGTTGGAGACTGAGTTCGGACTGTCCGTGTACAAAGACCATCAGTCACTAACCATACAGGAGATGCCCGAGAAGGCACCTGCTGGTCAGTTGCCGCGCTCAGTCGATATCATATGCGACGACGACCTGGTTGACCGCTGCAAGCCGGGCGATCGTGTGCAGATAGTTGGGAACTACCGCTGTCTACCGGGCAAGTACGGCGGCTACACCTCGGGAACATTTCGCACTGTGCTGCTGGCGAATAATATCTCGTTGCTGAGCAAAGACAGCAACATGGACATCAGCCGCGAAGACGTCATATTGTGCAAGAAGCTAGCCAAGAACAATGACATTTTCGACCTGCTGGCCAAAAGTCTCGCTCCCTCCATACATGGGCACTCGTTCGTGAAACGTGCCATACTCTGCCTGCTGCTTGGCGGTGTCGAAAAGGTGCTACCCAATGGCACGCGACTGCGTGGTGACATCAATGTTCTGTTGATCGGCGACCCTAGTGTGGCGAAGTCGCAGTTGCTGCGCTATGTGTTGAACACAGCGCCGCGTGCAATCGCCACTACGGGTCGCGGTTCTAGTGGTGTCGGCTTGACCGCGGCAGTAACAACCGATCAAGAGACGGGCGAGCGACGGCTGGAAGCTGGCGCGATGGTCTTGGCCGATCGCGGCGTAGTCTGCATCGACGAGTTCGACAAGATGAGTGACATCGATCGCACGGCAATTCACGAGGTTATGGAGCAGGGCCGAGTCACCATCTCCAAGGCTGGCATACATGCTTCGCTCAATGCGCGCTGTTCGGTGCTGGCGGCCGCCAATCCCGTTTATGGCAGAGTGGGTATTGTGACGCTTGTGGGTTCTATTTGATTTATTATTGTTTTGTTGTGCTTCTAGTACGATCAATATAAGACGCCAATGGAGAACATTGGCTTACAGGACTCACTGCTCTCACGTTTTGACTTACTGTTTGTCATGCTGGATGTCATAGACAGCGATGTTGATCAGATGATTTCGGACCATGTAGTGCGTATGCATCGCTATCGGTAAGAGAGACATTTTCATTAATTTTTAAAGCAGCTTGTAATGCAACTTCTGTGCATTTTTACAGAAATCCGAAAGAGGCTGATGGTGAACCACTATCGATGGGTAGCTCATATGCTGATTCGCTATCGTTTGCGTCAAATTCTGATGAGGTGACAAAAACACTGGAAGAATACTAAAACTCAGTTTTAAAAACTAATTTGATTTTTGCAGAAGAAGGATACGATAATCTACGAGAAATACGACGCTCTACTTCATGGCAAATCACGTAAGCGCCATGACAAGATTCTCACCGTCGATTTCATGCGCAAGTACATTCATATCGCCAAGTGCATGAAGCCCAAACTAAGTGAGCAAGCTTGCGAGACCATTGCCACCGAGTACTCTCGCCTGCGATCTCAGGAGAGTGTCCAGTTAGATGTTGCACGCACTCAGCCAGTGACGGCGCGTACGCTGGAAACGCTGATTCGCTTGGCGACGGCCCATGCACGTGCACGATTGTCCAAAACTGTGACTGTTGACGACGCCAGTGCTGGCATCGAATTGGTGCAATTCGCCTACTTCAAGAAGGTTCTCGAGAGAGAAAAGGGACATAAAAGGCGACGTGATGGTGCATCGTCCGACGATGAGGCAGAGGAGATTACTGAAAACGGTGATAGATCGCCCGCTCGTCGCAAGAAACGCACCCGCACTGAAGCCGCGCAGGAATCGACGGCCGCAGGGCACGACACTGACGATGAAATCGAAGCGCCTGCGCCGGATGCCGGCGATCTAACGCGACGTGACACCAGACGTTCGCTGACTACACAACGACCTAGCAATTCGCTGCAATCAGAAACTCCAATGAACAGCGAAGATATTGCCGGCAGTTCTACCACGACCACATCGCCTCCGTTCATATCCGATGCACGACTGGGTGTCTTCAAGAACAGTTTGCAACGACTGTTCCGCGAGGCACGCGAGCAGAGTCTCTCACTGACACGGATAACCGTAGCCATCAACGAGAACAACGCGGAAGAGTTCACACAGGGCGAAATCGCTGCCGCCATGCACCGTATGACCGAAGATAATCAAGTGATGGTAGCCGATGGCATTGTGTTTCTAATTTAATATGAATTCTTCTTGTTTCGATATTGTTTTCCTTCATTCTTTTATTTGTAATATGATTTATTTTCAATAAAAGTGCACACGTTTCCAACAACACAATATATTTGCTTCAACTAATAAACAAATTGGGGAATCTTTAATATTCGATATTCAAATGATTGGAAGCGGCTTGTCGAATTATCAAATCAAATAGTAAATTTATGTCTCTGTTTAAAAGTATATCTAGAAGATTGGCGGCAATGTAACCTCATTTCTCTCAACTGAATTAATGGCATTCAGCGAAAGTGACTGAACGCTCTTGAACTACCAATAAAAGCTAAACCTGTGCATAAAATAATGTGTGACACAGTTTTATGTGCTCTGAGTGAAATTTGACAACTCGCCAGGGCAGTGCAAATTTATTCAGTTATCCATTGTCTGCGCTACTCACTCGGTGCCCTTACATTTTCCATACGACGTCGTTGTACGATCTTTCGAAAATAGGCGAAATTCAGAGCAGAATAATTCAAACCAATCTGAGCAAAATGTTTATAAAAGAAGTTGAACTTGTCGGAATAAAACTCAGACTAAATTTCAACATGAGGGCAGCCGTACGCAGTCAGTTATAAAAGAAGTTGAACTTGTCGAAATAAAACTCAGACTAAATTGCAACATGAGGGCAGCCGTACGCAGTCTTATTAGCATCGGTTGGTAGTTTCTCGTGAACGTTTCATTACGCATTCCTTTAATTGCAATTTAATTTGTAGGTTGCATTCTGCTTGGATGCATAGGAACGATTGCGTCCGCTACAGATGAGGAAACCAAAAGATCGATTAGTTTTGGACAGAGTTCACCGCAAGTCATCCAAGTTCCGTCGTATTACTCCAGTTCTTCACATCGGTGTCACTGTCCTCCGGGACCACCTGGACCACCGGGTGCACCAGGTCCTCCGGGCCATCCAGGTCATAAGGGTCACACCGGCCAACCTGGCATGCCAGGTATGCCTGGCAAAAGGGGCCGTTCCGGACCAAAAGGTGATACGGGCCATCCCGGACCTAAGGGCCCTAGTGGCCATGACGGGTTTCCAGGATTACCTGGGCCCCCAGGCCCAACAGGTCCAATTGGCCCACCTGAACATGGTTGGCATCACAAAGGCCATGGACATTACGACCACGATGATCATAATCATGATCATCATGACCACCATCATCACAATCACCCTTATCCACGTCCTCCGCCCATATTTTTACCCATTCCTACGCCAGAGAAACCGAAAGGGGAACATCATCACCACCACCATCACCACAATAACGGAAAAGGAAATGGCGGAAACGATGGGCACGGCCATTATCCACATCCCTTCCCGCAGCCACATTATCCGATGTATCCGCCAATTGGCTTCCCATACCAGGGCTGGCCCGGTTTGCAGCCTGGCAATTATACGGGCAATATCAACAACAATAATTTAGAGAATACTATCGATATAAATATCTTTAGACCACGTGGTATAAAAACACAACAACAGTTCAATGAAGAAACGCATCAAGACGAAGACGACTCGTCAGTTTTGGATGACAACGATGTTGCAGACCAAGACGAGAACAATTTGTTCGAAGAAGAAATGGTTGAATATGAAGATGACAAAGGCGAGGAAGAGCCCACTGAGAGATCTGCAGGATCTCTGAAACCTTCACTACTATATTCGATTTTGTGAATACATACAAATATTGAACCAAAAGCTTGTGACAAAAATAAAACATACCTACATTTTCCTAATTATGAAAATTGTCTAGTTTTAATATGCAGACGATACAGAATTATTGATAAATGTTTTAGCGAGGATGACGAGTGCAATAGTCCAATATTTTGGTTTCGAATTTTCTGTTAACAAAAAGGATTTTTTTTAATCATGGCTATGAATGGACGCTAGATCAAAATGTGTTTTAACGACGTTCAGTACCGATTCTAAAATAAAGAACGAAACCTTAAGGTTTGTCCCCATGTAAATGTTAATGCGATATCTAAATATCTAATCTAGATATCGCATTAACAAACCTTAAGGTTTCGTTCTTTATTTTAGAATCGGTAGAGAACGTCGTTATATCACATTTTGATCCAGCATCTATTTAAAACCATGATTAAAAAATCCTATGTTTCTAATATAGAATAGGTTTGATATATTTTTGATTTCACGATATATCAAATGGCGTTAAAGGTAAATTTCCCACAAACGGCCATATTATGGATTCACTTTTTTAGGAAAGGAAAGGACGTATTCCTAGGTTCGGAGCTTCTTCATCGGTAATTATTTAGCTCTCATTTTCCTTTTATTGGTTACCTATAGGAGCATAAAAGATTCGAAAGAAAATTATATCCACTGCAACCAAAACTGGCAGCAGATATGAATGTCTATATGTAGATAGAATACAATACAATCTTCCTACTTCTGAATAAATATTAGTATATGGATGGATCTTCCTGAGAAGATCTGCTATCGGGGACTAAAAAGATCCAAGCATGTATAGTGCATAACACTTCGTTCAATAATGTGTGTGACTGACACATAGATGGCGGCACTAATACTAAATCAATATTTTTTTCGAAATTGTGAACCTTTTTAGGCTTACTGTCAAAATTATATGTCAATCCGACCATTAGTTTACAAGTTACAGTGCTTTAAGTGACACTACTTTTGAGTTTTAAAAAAAAAAATGAATTCAAAGCAATTCCGTGTGCTGATTTATCATTTTTTTTAATGAAAAAAAATACTGTTCAATGCCAGGAATGGCTTGAAAAACATTATTCGGACTCTGCTCCATCAAAAGGAACCATTTGTTATTGGTATGCCGAATTCAAACGTGGTCGTACAGACACCGATGACATTCCATCTACTGGACGGCCAAATGACGCTGTTATTCCGGAAAACGTTGAAAAAACACTGAAAATCATTATGTCCGACCGTAAAGTGAAAGTGGGGGAGATTGCTGACATTCTAAAGATATCAGCAGGCAGTGTACACACCATAATACACGAACATTTGGTTATGAAAAAGGTGTTTTCGAAATGGGTGCGGCGTTTGCTCACACCGGAGCAAAAACAACAACGAATCGATGATTCAAAGAGCTGTTTGGACATGTTTACGCGCAACAAGTCGGAGTTTTTGCGTCGGTACATCACAATGGGTGAAACATGGATCCACCATTTCACTCCAGAGTCAAATCGGCAGTCTGCTGAGTGGCATGCAACCGGTGAAAGCCGCCCAAAGCGTCCAAAGGCACAAACATCGGCTGGCAAGGTTATGGCGTCAGTATTTTGGGATGTGCACGGAATAATATTCATCGACTATCTTGAGAAAGGGAAAACAATCAATAGCGACTATTATATAGCGTTGTTGGGACGTTTGAAAGAAGAAATCGCGATTAAGCGGCCCCATATGAAGAAGAAAAAAGTGTTGTTTCACCAAGACAATGCACCGTGTCACAAGTCGATGAAAACGATGGCAAAAATGCATGAATGGGGCTTCGAATTGCTTCCTCATCCCCCGTATTCTCCAGATCTGGCCCCCAGCGACTACTGGCTCTTCGCAGACCTCAAAAAGATGCTCCGTGGTAAGAGATTTGGCTCAAATGATGAAGTAATCGCCGAAACTAACGCCTATTTTGAAGGCAAAGAAAAATCGTTCTACAAAGGCGATATCGAAAGATTGGAAAAGCGTTGGAATGATGGTATCTCCCTAAAAGGGGACTATGTTGATGAATAAAAACGAATTTTGGCAAAAAAATGTGTTTTAATTAGTTAGTCACACACATTATTGAACGAAGTGTTACTATATAAACTTGTTTTGATTGTTGTTTGTTTCATACATAAATATGTAAGAAAATTTTATATCAATTCCGGATCAGGTAAAAGCATACAACTTTATAGCTATATATATTTAAAAATGAATGTCGGTTGGTTTGTTTGTTGGTCAGACGACACTAAAACTCAAAAACTAGACGGCCGATTGAGCTGAATCTTTCACAGAGTGTTCGTATTGAGTGTTCGTGGCACCTCCCATACAACCTAAATTTTAACTATGGAATAGTTTCGGAATTATAAGTCGGACAGCATTGAAATTTAATACAGGGCCACCGCTTAGGTGTGTCGTTCAAGTGATTAAATTGTATGAGCATTAGACAAGGGGTGTGGCACCTTTTAAAGCCACCCAAATGTTTTGAAATACTTTGGAACTACATTCCACAGATCAATGACATTTGGCACAAACTTACAATTTAGTCGCAGCCTTCCATAGGAGAAATGGTGTGCTTGGGAAATAGCTTGGGAATTATGAGTCAGAGATCATAGAAATTTTGTATACCGTCGTCCTATAGATGTGTCATTTTACTGGTGAAATTTTATGAGCGTTGGGCAAGGGGCGTGGACGTTTTTTTGTGACTTAAATTTTGCGCGTAACTTTGAAACTCTAAATTGCACCTTATTGAAACTGGGTTGCATCCTTCGACTGAAAGAATATATTGGACATTACATAAAAAGGGCGTGGCACCATCCATACAGTATTGCATGAAGAAACTTGATCCCATTGATTTCAAACTTGAGTGCAAAGCCACAGGGCCCTGCTAGTATATTATCAATTCGCATACTGTTCTATTTAATTATTCTGTTTTTAGAGAAAAGGACGTATTAACATAGTTATCGTCAGGTATCAGGTCGTACCTGATGTACTGTACTATCTTTAATAACACAGGCCGACAAAATTCGAACAAATTTCAGAACCAGAAACCAGAGTATACTTTTCCGAAGGTTTTTGGTGCGCTGAACAAGAATCTGGCCTCAGAATTGCTCCATCACGTCAGGTTTTCGAGATATCCTAACCTAAAAGTGCGAAAATTGCGGTTTTTGCCTATATTTGAAGTTATGTAGCATAGCTATTTTAACTTTTTTTGTAAAATTACTGCTGGCATCTTAAAGTACAAGCCTTTCCCTTTCAAATGCGCCTTAGTTTGCTCAAAAGTCATTTTTCGTCTTTGAGATATCCAATTGAGATATCCAAAGGCGCTGCCACCTTATTTGCCCGGCGACTAGGCGGAACCACAATGTGTATTCCAAACTTCAATTTTGGATATCTCAAAGACGAAAAATGACTTTTGAGCAAACTAAGGCGCATTTGAAAGGGAAAGGCTTGTACTTTAAGATGCCAGCAGTTATTTTACAAAAAAAATAGCTATGCTACATAACCTCAAATATAGGAAAAAACCGCAATTTTCGCACTTTTAGGTTAGGATATCTCGAAAACCTGACGTGATGAGCAATTCTGAGGCCAGATTCTTGTTCAGCGCACCAAAAACCTTCGGAAAAGTATACTCTGGTTTCTGGTTCTAAAATCTTGTCGGCCTGTGTAATTATTATTATTATTTACTCAATTATTGTTATTATTTTACTATAATTGCACTGCTTTCTTATAGCGACCTTTCTTATACGACCTTATACGAGAGGCTGAGACTGAACTTTATAGATTTTTACCTAGAGACCATTTACCATCAATTAAAATATTTCTAACAACATCTGCAACTGTTTTTTTTTTCGAAATCAGAGCGTAATTTTTCAAACACCTAAGATGGAATGCAAAGCCTATAAGTATGTATTAAGATCTCATTTCCATGACACACCCTACTAACTATCAAACATTGGGAATGTTCGCGCTTTTGTTTGAAACTAGGTCTCGGAAGTAACGAGAATCTTAAAACGTTTCTCTCAACTGTGTTGACAATGTTCCCAGTGAAAGTGATTGTTAGATGATGTTTAGCAACGATCTACATACATAAATACATATTTTGCGCTACATTGTTTTTGTTGTAAATCTGACAATATGTGAAGGAAATGCAAATTTATTCTATGATAGTCGCGCCATTCATAGCGAGCTAAATTATACACAATTACAAAGTCTTCAAATTTATCGGAAAAGAGTCAAAAGTTTGGCAGAGAAAACATCTCAAACGATTTATAAAAGCAACTGCATCCAGCGAGATATGACTCAAACTGAATTTCAACATGAGAGCAGCCATATGCAGTCTTCTTATAATCGGTGAGTGGTGTGCTTTCCTTATTGCATACATAGGGACATTAAAATTTTAATTGATTTGCGCAGGTTACGTTCTGCTCAGCTGCAATGCGCAGAATGTGGACGGTAAAGTTAAGGAGACCGGAAGATTGATCAGTGTTACTGGAAATCAACCTCAAATTGTACCCATTCCAACGTATTATCCTGGCTCATCAGACCATTGCCATTGCCCTCCTGGGCCGCCTGGACCGCCAGGACCACCAGGTCCACCCGGTCATCGAGGCCACCAGGGAAATAACGGTCCACCTGGATTGCCGGGCTTACCTGGCCACAAAGGACATCCTGGACCAAAAGGCGA
This sequence comes from Melieria omissa, assembly GCA_963971225.1. Taxonomy (NCBI): domain Eukaryota; kingdom Metazoa; phylum Arthropoda; class Insecta; order Diptera; family Ulidiidae; genus Melieria; species Melieria omissa. The sequence continues at coordinate 5,099,318 of OZ020267.1, forward strand.
TACAGGCTATCCCGGACCAAAAGGTCCTAAAGGGCGTGATGGAACTCCGGGACTGGCCGGACCCCAAGGCCCTCCTGGACCAATTGGACCGCCAGGACAGGGTGGGCACCATGGGCATCACCATTACGATGATCATCATCATGATCACCATCATCAAGAACCCCAGAGACCAATTCCCCCACCCATATTTGTGCCTATTCCCGCGCCAACAAAACCAAAAAAGGAACACCATCACCACCACCATCACCACAATAACGGGCAAGGAGATAAAGGACATGGAGGTCATGGTGGACATGGTGGACATGGTGGACACGGTGGACACGTCCCTTATCCATATCCTTATCCTTATCCACAGCCACAATATCCAATTTATCCGCCAATCATTTTGCCATACCCGAGCTTGCCCGTTTCGCAGCCTTCGCAGCCTGGCAATTACACGGGCAACTACAACAATATTGATATAAACAATGTCAACAACAATAACAACAACAACAACAACACCAATAATAATGATAAAGGCAACAACGGCAACAACGGCAACCAGGGCAACCAGGGCAACCCACGATACGTATTCTTAAGACCAATGTCCAATGAAAAAACGAATCTAGAACAAAACTATTCCGCAGAGCAAATTTATGAAGGCAGTATTGAAGAGGATGTCATGAACAATTTGTTAGAAGACGGAGAGGTGATGGAGGAGGATGAGAATGAGTATGACAAAGGCGATGAAGTGCCGGCGGAGCGATCAGTTGAACCTTCGCAACACTCACTGCGAGTATATTCTATTTTGTGAATTTCGTTGAATGAATAAAGTTGAAACCCGAAATCGTATAATCTTTCGGAAAAATAATTTCGTCATTACTTTATGTTTATGTTTATGGTTATGGTTATGCTTATAAAAAAGTGGCTCGTTAGTGAGAGTAAACAAACTCTGACTTACTATTCCAGTTCGATTAACATACCGTTCCCTCGCTCCGAAAATGCTAAGACGGATTGGCAACAAAAAAAGGTGAATGATATATGCAAATATCTATCACATTATATTTGTTTAGAGACCACTTATAACGGTTCCAATCTGTTACAATTGAACCTTTTTGTTCAGAAGTTCTTCGCTTCGTTTCGAAGTCCAATGACATTAGGTGTGCGAAAGAGGAGCTTTCGCAGAAGTGCTTATAAAAGAAGCGGCAATCCGATGAAATGTCTCAGATACAAATTCAAAATGAAGCTGCTTCCAACTGTTTTACTCTTCGGTAAGATTGTGTTTGCGTTGGGTTGAGGAAAGATTTTAAAAGGTTTGTCAATTCCAGGTTGCCTCGTGGCTTCACATGCAACCGACATTAAAAAGGAGAACATGGACAAGGAGTCGGCGCGATCGATTAGTGTAACACCTGGTACTCAGTATGTGCCCCTTCCTTCTCCATCTGGACCGTCACATCATTGTCAGTGCCCTCCGGGGCCACCAGGACCTCCTGGTCCACCTGGACCACCTGGCCGGCCTGGTCGTAAGGGACATGAAGGTCAACCTGGTTTGGCAGGGCGGCCAGGAGAAAAGGGACGTCCTGGCCGAAGGGGTGACCAAGGTCATCCAGGACCCAAAGGCAACGACGGTAATCCAGGACATCCTGGATCGGCTGGACCTGTTGGTCCTCCTTACGGTCGTCCACCCTATTACCCATGGTACCGAAATGATAACAGGGACCATGAGGAAAGAGCAAAGCAACCCATTATTGTTCCTATCAGCACAACGCCTCAACAGAAAGAGGAGCACCATCACCACTACCACCGCGACAGGACCAGTAGTACGAATGAAGGAGCACGCGTCCAGTCTCAACGTCGTCCTATTGCTTTGTACGGGCCGGAGCCAATTGTCGGATGGCCCCATCCAGCGTTGACAGACTTGGAACCAGACACCGGCTTACCTGGCGTTGACACTACAAGCTCTAACTCACATCGCAACTATTGGAATAGTGACTTCAATCAACAAAATCAAAAATTTGGCATTGAACAACAATTTAGCCATCATCGACATGGTACAAGGAATGATCACATCGAGGAGGTTGGACTGGTTGAAAATAATCTCGATGACGATGCCGAGGAAGAGTCAGCGGCAGATGAATTTGAGGATTACGAGGAAGCAGTTGAAGAACCTGCAACTAGAAAATCAACAACCAAACCTTCTCACACAATTCGATTATTCGCATTGCCTAAGGTCAACGACATCTGAAAATAAACAAAGACACAGCCAAACAGTCTCGGTCGTTTTTTTCCTTCGCCATTCTACCACTTAAAAGAAAGCACCCATCAATTTAAATTTGAATTTAAAACACTTATATAATATTTTTGTTTTAATGGTCCATTTAGTATCAAAGAAAATGGGATATATGGAGTTAAAGAAGAGAACGGTTCGTTAGAATTTATAATAGAATATATAACAAAACTTTCATGTCCCACTTTATATGGTATTCGCCGCATTCGAATAGGCAAAACTACGACAAATAAGCGGCTTGCTGTGTAACCGCTTTCCACTTATTCAAATCAATTCGTGGTATGCTTTTGCAGCTTTGTAGTATGTTTCTATAAATATGAAAAAATTATTTGCATGCTGTTAAGTTCGACAGATTCATAAGCGGAAAGTTTTGTACGAACCGTGTGTTTGGGAAGACGAATGCGTTCGTTTGAATTGATTGCAAGAAGTCGGCATTGTTGCAGAACAATGCGGACACACTCGCCTTGCGTATTTCAGCCAATTGATCTGAAAATGTTCACGAAATATTCAATAATTTCTACCTTCAACAGAATTTGATGGAATTTAACCTCTTGTGAATCCACCAACGCCAATATCCCGTTCGAAGAAGAAGCGATCGCCCACACGAACTTTCAGTAATTGCTTTGTGATAATACATTGAAATGTGGGTCCCAGAATCGCGTCCTGTACATGAGCCTCCAGTGCACCGCCAACACTCAAATCCACATCGTCTGGTGAAGCGTACAACTTTTGCATCACTGCGATTTTCTGTAAGTGAATTATTTGTTTGGTCAATTAAAGCGTTGCATTGTAATAGCAGCCACTTACATCTGCCGCAATTTCAGTCAAAAAACCAGACCAATCGAAGGCGCGTGGCAGACCACAATACTGCCGCATATCGTTATACGATGGAAGGCCGTAGTCGCGACCCCGCTGTATGTCGATGGCCTTCAAGTCGGCGCCAAATTCTTCAAAACTCTTGCGGTCGAAATAATGTTTAATCTGTGGGAGTGTATTTTGGACAAGGATGTGAGTGGAAGAAAGACGTCGAAGCGATATACAGAGCAACTTACCTCTCGATCAATGTTGCTATCGGCTCTCTTTTGCAGCTGTGTAGCCATGCCACGTATAAGCGAGTCAAAGTTATCGCCGTCAGATAGTAAATTCACATTTTCCGGACGCTCAAAGTAGTCACTCAAGCGCATTGTGCGATTGTAGTTGCGATCGGGCCCGACCATTCTACAGTTAGTGCGCCATAATGAATATTTTGCAATGACCAATAAAAAGCGAATGCAAATACTTACGAAAACCAACCGGGGATCTGGTTGTGCGCATATCGGAAAGCTGCGGCTGCGAACTCGGCATACGGTGCCACATTCACCGATGCATCGTAGTCGTGCACATACTCACTGCTGTGGCCATAGTGGCACAGACCTTTTTCGTAGGCGTAGGCATGGCCTATGGTGAGCGGCAGCCAGTCATAGTAGGTAATCTTCTGGAACTGTGCAATGTTAATTTTTCTCGCTTCCTGGAACAGCCGCTCGTCCGAGTAATGGGGATTCAATTCGCCCAGCACGCTTGCTATGCGGTTGTGCTCGCGCAAAATGATTGTGTGCAGCACGGCTACGGTGGGTGTGAACTGATTGCGCATGTCTGGTATGTCGTAGCACTGGTAGTTTCCTTCGCCGCATATGCCGTCCGCATTCGATGACACTGGCAACCACTCACGATTATTGGCCAACGTCGTCTTCATTAGGCCACCCTTGAATTGGCGAACTTTGCGGCTTTGTTCTAGCGAATCACCATAGAGAAACGAGAGATCCAGGTAAGCCGATGTCAGAGATATTTTTTCACTGTACGGAAGCCCACTGGGAGAGCATATAGCGTCGGCATCAGAGTTGCTGCGAGCAAAGTGCAAGCATTGCTTCCCTGAAGACAATGCAATCGGTCCATGGGGATGCAGTGCAATCGGATAACAATGCTTATTATCAAAATTTGCACAACAATCAGCTAAGAAAAGAGAGCATAAAATCAACTGTAAAAAGCCCGTCAAATGTCTTCAATCAATATATTACAGGGTGCATCACTCTTGGCAAAGTGACTAAGATCATGCGCCACGAGTTGCCCCCACTGCAAGCTGGCCATTGTGCGGAAATTGTCCGGTAAAGTGTTCTCTCCATACAGGGCCAACGAAATTAGACGGGCATTTGGAAGCGGAACACCAGTGATTGAAACCGTTGGGGTGTATGAGCCATCGCTGTATTTTGGCGTCAACATGCGTGCATACCTGAGATGATAAAATTCAATAAATGTTTTGTTGTAGAGAATGGGAATACAAGATAACTTTTAGATGATTATCCCTGAATAACAACTGTAGCACCTAATTACAATTTAGTCGTTTACAATTCACATCAAGAAAAACAAAAATATTTCTTTCAAGTTTATGTTTTTTTTTTGTTTTGTCACGTTCTACCGTTATATTAGTTATTAGTTCATTTAATTTTACCTAACTTTTATGCATTTAATTTCAACATACCTCGCCTTAGCCATTCCACTAATTCCATTTTGCAAATTGTTGCACGAACCGTCGTATGTGCGATAGTAATAGTTCTTCGTGTTGTTGGCGCAATTCGGTGGATAAGCCGCGCATTGAAGCTTGTCGGTTTTATCCGACCTGGCGATTATGTCAAACAGGTTAGAACCAACTGTGTTCACAGAGAAACTAGGGCCCTTGAGAGCTTCATGGGCGTCCACTTCGGCGAAAGCAGCAGCTACTGCAGGAGATACGCTTATAAGCGATTGTTCGAAGCCTCGATGAAGTCTTGCGTGAGGACTACAAGGAGTTCAGGTTAAGTCTCCAAATCTTTATTAAGCAATATAAAATTTTACCATCTGTTGTGATAGTTTGAAGTGAAGCCGTCCACCGACAACGCAACAGTCACTAACAAGAGAGCAAATATTCGACACCAAGCCATCACTGTAAGACTTCACAATAATATCTGCTTCCGAAATGGGAAATGCAGAATCTTCTCATCTTGTTTTATATGCACCAAAAAATTGACGCGCGACTGCATACGTTGATGCCAGCGTTTTCTGCAACGGGCGCGTGCCATTGCTTTGCTACGAAAAATTGTGTTGTTGAAAAAGTGTTTAGATGACAATCACGTTCAGATAGAATTTCCGCAACCGCTGCTACATGCTTTACTTGAAAACGATTCTGCTTACAAAGCAACGTATTACTGTGTTCACAACATGACACAGATATACAAACATGTTAAAATATTTAAAACATATTAAATTCCGGAAGTTGCGCAGTTTATATCCGCATAAGCCGAGCATAAATAAACTCCTTATTATGTTAAACTTATTATCAGAAAAGGATTTTACTATTTACATAAATTGTCTCAGTTCTTTTTTAGTTTATTACGCACGGCGGCGGAGGGGGCTAAATCGGTAGGATTCAGTTTTGCTGCCACCACGCTGCAAGCCCTTCGAACTTGACACTAATTTTCACATAGAGTACATCCTGAGATGAGCCCAAGGACGCCGTGTAAATTAACAGATTAGAGACTACAATAAGACCCACGGATACGTATGTCCCCTTCCTTCGTGAAGGTATGTTAAAAAATAGGTCGAAGATAAACTAAGTTCGTATTGAACCATCGTCAGCAACCATAGCTGATTTCTTTCTAGGATCGATTCTATTCAAAGCTCCCCACACTTGGCTCCAAAATGATATTGCACAGTGGGTGGATCCAATGGGTGATTAGATGGAGGCGTGGCTTGCGACCAATCTTTCATACCTATTGGTCATAACCGAGGGTTCATTACGATTATGGTATTAAAACAAAGTTTTTACGGATTTGAAAAAAATTGCGTCACAAAAGCGAACAATACAGAAAAGCTAACAGTACAGAACAATACAGTTCTCTTTTAAACTAAACTATTCTAGACCATTTTGCTTCATTTTTAATCTAATCTATTACAGTGGACGTCCAGTATAACGAACTTCCCATTAACAAATTTTCGATTTAACGTACGGCCAAATTTTTTCCATTGATGGTTCTGTATTACGAACAAAAGTAAAATTCGCTATTGGATTTAACGAATATTTATGTTATTTTTCACCGCTATTGGATTTAACGAATATTTATATTATTTTTCACCGTTTGAATTGTTTTTATTGGAGCATTCACATTCTTTACAATAACAATGAATATTTGGTTACGTCAAGTGAACGGTACCCCAATTGTTTTTGTTTTTGTTACGTTAAAACTTTCAAATTTACGTCAAGTTACCAACATTTTCAAATTCTGTTTGTATGCATTGCTGATAATTTTCACAGGATTTGTTTTGCGTTCGGTCGGCTTTTTTCTTTTAAAAATGAAAATGTCAGTAATCATAGTGGAATTATACAGGTGGAGTAATTATTGACAGTTTGTATTTGACACTGCCTTATTTAAAAGTTGCATTGAAAGGTAGCAAGAAAAGGGAAATAATTCGGCCTTTTTCACTAGATGGCGCTAATAATTATTTCAAATAGTTCTGAAATTCAAAAGCACATTTATGTGAATTATCTATTCCATCAACAAAAAGTTATCGATTGAGTGACTAAAGGCAGAGCCAACTCATTAGTGTGTATAACAAGCAAACGCTTAGCAAATGAGCATAATACCAAAGAATATGAAGTAATTACTTCAAGTTACTTCATATTCTTTGATAATACTAAAACGAACACCGAGTGTATTTTACGCTTCTGGCTTTCTCCATCAGTCTTTTCCCTTCTCTTCCTTAATTGTGTCGACTTGGCTTCGTGTTAGGATTTTTGCAGGATGTTGTTATTGTTGTTGCATTTTTTTGTGATTTCTGACGGAGGTGGAAAATCTTTGAAAGATACCGGAATATCAATTCCTTGGCATGCTGCGGTACGTGGAAAACGGGGTCCTTTTCCTCCGTCCAAGTACGGTGGCAAAAACTGCAGCTCGACTTCGTCATAGTTCAAATAATTCAAAACCAAATAATCAAATTCAAAGTTCAAATATTGTAGTACAAGTTACGAAATTGTTTTTGTTTTTGTCCCACGCTGCCAAACTTGGCTTGGTACCAAGTGATGCATGCACAAGATGTGGTGAAGACAGTGCCAAGGGTACCCTGGAGCATTTGCTGTGCCACTGCCCTGCTCTCTACAGATCACGGGTCAGCTGCCTCGGATCCGCGTCGTTCCCTTCCTTGGAAAGAATCGCGGAACAAAAAAGCGGCGACTTACTTAGATTTGCCAAAACGTTTTTAAAAAATTACGTACAGGTCTGAAGCTCCAGAACCTTTCTGGTATCACTATGGACCAACATGGTCTATGTGAGACCCCCCCGTGGGTCAGCCAGCCTAACCTAACCTACGAAATTGTTTAGTTACGTTGAAAGAGTTCAGTTACGCACGGTTCAAATATACATATATTTGAAAAGTAACTTAAACCTAAATTGGAGAATTAGCGTTCGAAAAAAAATCTTAGTTTTGCAAAAAACAACATTGTTTCTTCAAGGCAGCATGAACTGCCATAATCACAAAAACTGTCATCAAGTTACTCCACCTGTATAATTCCACCATGGTCAGTAATCACTCAAGAGCATAGTGAAATCAATAAAGTGTACCAGGTAGATGACGTTCACTTATTTCTCTGAGTAGCTATTGTCAATGTGTCAATTTATTTGTGTCAGTTCGATTAACCTTTATTTTTGTTGTCGTTAAATTTAAAATTTCCTTTCAGTACTCCAGAAATATATATAGTTGATGTTAGAAAACAAAGGAACTGCATTGCCGTGTGTTTTTTTTTTTAGATACAGCACGTTTTTCCTGGCATCTAGATGCGTTTTTGTTGTCGGGTTTGGTGCAGAAAGTATTTTCAAACAACAATTTACTTTGAAATTTTCTCATACAGCACAGACGGGTTATGAATTATGACATTTGGCAACAAAATGACATTAACTGTCAAAAAATAAGTGTACGAAGAGGAGAGAGTTCCTGCTATCTGGCACACTTTATTGATTTCACCATGCTCAAGAGAAATTGCCAAACAGAAAAGTTTACTTGCGGTAAAGAGACAATCGCGCATATTTGAATTTCAAAATGCTGGAATAAAACAAGATGTTTGTTTAACCTTTTTTCTGTCCTTTGCTCAAAATTGCGATCGCTGTCCTTTGGGGTCAGGATGACCCCAATCAAACGTTTATATACTTTACTGACAAAACATGAAGAAATGTTATCGTAAATCACAAAAGAAAAGGGGAAAGCCCCGAAAAGTGTTTCTTTCGATCTGTTATTGGGTTGTAAGCGCGATTAACACTAAATGACACAAGTAGACAACGCTCAACCGTTTTTTAATTCCGCCTGGTCAAATAGACCCCAAGGGACAGGCAGAAGGTTAAAAACTGGATATGTGAACTTATTTCTTTAAGGATGGTTTAAAATTAAAAAAAAAATTTCGTTCGATTTAACGAATTTTTCGATTTAACAAATTGGGGTTACAACATAAGATTCGTTATATTAGAGCCTATTTACACGAAGGCTTTTTCCCCCTGCGTTTTTTGCAACTCTCTTTTGGAGTTGCTGCGTAAATCTTCATGCATTTACATGAAGACTTTTTACTTGCAACTTTGCTTGACTTTTTGGACGTTTAAGCGGCCAATCTTCTTTCATTCACATTTTCGCGTAGTTTTTGATATTCTCATTATTAAAAGAAAAATGGATTTAAACAAAGAAGAAATTATTGAAAATATTTTAGAAGTCACTGAAATGGCTATTAACTGCTCAAATTTAAATAATAGGGAAGATGTAAATATAATTGTTAGCAAAGCGTCCGGCCGGTTTGAAATTTGAAAAAAGTGCGAAAAAGAGCATAGCAAATGTCAAAAAAACCCCTGGAATTCGCTGACCGTGCGTGTTTGCCTACCCCGCTGACTTCTCACCACTTCTCGTCGGCAAACTCGTCACGCATGACTTTTAACGCAGGGGGAAAAGCCCTCGTGTAAATAGGCTCTTAGAGCCTATTTACACGAAGGCTTTTTCCCCCTGCGTTTTTTGCAACTCTCTTTTGAAGTTGCTGCGTAAATCTTCATGCATTTACATGAAGACTTTTTACTTGCAACTTTGCTTGGCTTTTTGGACGCTTAAGCGGCCAATTTTCTTTCATTCACATTTTCGCGTCTTTTGTGATATTCTCATTATTAAAAGAAAATGGATTTAAACAAAGAAGAAATTATTGAAAATATTTTAGAAGTCACTGAAATGGCTATTAACTGCTTAAATTTAAATAATAGGGAAGATGTAAATATAATTGTTAGCAAAGCGTCCGGCCGGTTTGAAATTTGAAGAAAAGTGCGAAAAAGAGCAAAGCAAATGTCAAAAAAACCCCTGGAATTCGCTGACCGTGCGTGTTTGCCTACACCGCTGACTTCTCACCACTTCTCGCCCACAAACTCGTCACGCATGACTTTTAACGCAGGGGGAAAAGCCCTCGTGTAAATAGGCTCTTAGACGTCCACTGTATTTCTTTTTTTTTATTATTATTTTTTTTTAATTTTATTATATGGAGGACAACAATAAATTATTGTCTTAAGGTGCTTGTACACTAGGAAACATTTCACATAGAAACATGCTATTGGAAACACATCGGAAACATAAATGTTTCTTGTTGTGCGGAAACATGTTTTCAGTACCTTGTACACTAGAAATAAAAATTGTGGGAAACACGTTGCCGGAAACAGTTTGAAATGTTTCCAAGTTCTTCCCCTACGATGTTTCCGATGTTTCCAACCCGGTATGTTTCTGGTCTTTGTACACTACGTCATTGTACAATGTTGTTGGAAACATGTGGTGCTTGATTTCAACGTTTGAAATTTGTTATTGTATGTCGGTGAGTGAAAAAATATTGGCAAATACCTAAATAAAAACTAAAAATACGGAAATAAACAAATTATTTTCAGCAGTATATGCTCTGTGTAGTGCAAAAAGAGAAAGCGAAAGCGTTGGTGGACAAGACCTTGAATTCAACGTCGGGATTATGCGCCAAATTACTACGAGAACTATCCACGGAATATTCGATCCAGTTTTCTAATTTTTTTTAATGTCGACTCGTCGAAAGTCGAGTGAGAGCTTCAATCGAGTTAATAAAACTGGACAACAGCATGTCTGTTGCATAAAGATTTTTACATGAATCTGAATAGTTTTTCCGCGCTGTTTTCAAAACCATAATCCGTTTGTATGTAACAGCTCTAATTTTCGTAAAAAATGGGAGTGTAATTTTTTCAATTTTTTCTCGAGTTTTTTCACGTTTTCAACTGTAATTTCCGACCAATAATCCTATAGACATGATTTTTATATCGTTGCACTTACAACATCTTACGCCTTCTTTTCTGACATTAATCAATATTATGCGTTCTAAATTGGCGTTGTAATAAGGTTTAAAAGTAGGAAAATATGGAATTTCAAGGCGTTTCTTCCGATGGCGCAAATTGTACAGATGTTTCATAAATCAAGTTACGAAGTGTATAAATATCTTAAGAAGAAACATCATGCAATACAACTGAGGCAGCATTTTTGGCGGAATACTCATTAGCATCGAAATAATATCAAAAATGTGCTTATGCCAATTTCAACAGCGATTTATCAATGATTTACTTAAAAACAAAGGTCTTCAAAATATGCAAAGTTTTTCTTTTTTATTTGCCACCTCTTGCCAAACCGAGAGCTTATTCCCGCAACTTGAGGTCAGGGCTGGAAATGTCCCAAAGGGAACGGTGTTTTTTCACCGCAGAAATAAGTTCGGACTGGTATCCATCGCTCCAATCAAACAATTCGCTCGCACCTCGTTGACTCTTGCTAAAGTCGGTTAGGATTTCCTCATCAAAAATATTTACCATTGTCATTATGCGACGCGAAATTGAAAAATTTGTCTAACATTCAAAACAAAATTTTTGGGAAACTCGAAATGTTTCCCATGCGTGTTTCCATTGACACCGGAAACACGGAAACACATGGAAACTTGAAAAAATGTTTCCCTCATGATGTTTTCAAGTATTGTACACTATGGAAACATTTTCAAATTTTCGTTGCCCAGAAACAAGGAAACAATGCCGGAAACTGTTTCCATTTTCACAGAAACAAGTTTTCATGGCCTTATACACTAGGGAAACGTGTTTCTTGCCTATTTCCGACATGTTTCCTTGTGAAATGTTTCCTAGTGTACAAGCACCTTTACAGTTAAAATAAGAGCATTAGCTTCCAGGGCTATCGGCTCATTTCTTCCTTTTATTGTTATTAAAACATTTTAAAATTACATTGAATGTCACATGTCGTCTTGGGCTGTTTCATGTGTAAACTTTGAGCTGCAACTTTCCCATTCGAGTATAATTCGCAAAGTGATCTGGCAACCAAGGCAAATTTATTTATTTAACACATCTTGCTGGCAACTCTTGTGCATCTTTTTCAGTTGCTTCTCAAAAATACCGTTACTTTAGTTTGATTTGCATCTGCATATCTGGAAAATTCATTATTGCGTAAAGTACGACACTCGGATAGAAATAAATACATGAAATAACTTTGCGTAACAAGGATTCATCGAGGCAAAATGCACCGCATACCGCTTCAGCTGCCAACACCTTCAATTACCTGGGATAGAAGTCAGCCCGAGCACATTCTGTTCGAGCAAACTCTCAATCCAACCAATGTGCAGTGCGTATTTATTGAAAGCTTGTGATAGTGGTGTATTTCCAGCAGTAGCTCTTTGTAGGACGACGGAGATCTACCTGACCATACTTGAGGATGAGACAGAAATTTATATAAAAGGCAGCTCTACGTTAGCTTGGGAGCAATTGACACATGTCAACCAATTACTTAACCACAAGAGTTGTGATGGCATTGTAGAGGTGAGCTCAATTGTAGAAGTGCGTCCGAAATCGTCGGTCACTAAGAGTGCTTATTACTTCTCAGGGTTTGCGTCTTCTTAACACCATTGTGCTACGTGCTCCGAGAGATTCTCCGGCATTGTCTGTCGCATTAAAGCTACGTGGAAGCTGGTATTTTCAGCGCTGCTGCTTTGAGGTAAAAGAACAATTCACTAGATGGTTTTTCATTTAACTTAAATCTTCCCTCCTGCAGGGTGCTTCGAACGACTTCTCCATGTTTCTACACATTCACTCGCGCCCGGAAGCTTACGAAGAGCTGTGCGAAGTGCATGGAAATTTGGTGATTTCCTGCTATCTCATGCGACAGTATTCCAAAACAAAGCGGCATCTGCGAGCCTATAACAAGTACAAAGGTAATGCCATTCTCAAAAAAACTAAGCACGTACGGCCATAAATTGTTTTATTAATGCAGCAAAACTGACGGACGATCGCTTTTATAAAACGAATTTAGGTAAGCAGAGGGGGGATAGTTAAACTTCAATGAAACATCTCTAAACAATAATTGTTTATCTATAGAGAAAATCGACGCCCACATTTCAAATTTTGCAAATGAATTGGAGACTATTGAGAATATTGTGCCGAAAGTCAATGAAAGCAAAATGTCCAGTGTGCCCTTCAAAGGTTTCAATACAAGCCGAGATATTCCTCTGTCGTCTGACGCATGTTATTATATGTAAGTGTGGCCTTACTAAGCAACTATTAAATTAAATCTATTCATATTATTAGAAACCAAAAGCCAAAGATGAAGAAACCCTCCGGAGTGTATGCCAACCGTGACATACCCAGGGACAGTATCGTATTGATGGAAGAGCCAATTTTGCGGTGTGTAAATGCGCCGTTTATGCAATGTGAACTTTGTCTTCAGCACACCGACCAGACCTATACTTGTCTTAATTGTCGGTACAAAACATATTGTTCGCTGAAGTGCATAGAGAAAGATATGGAGGCGCATCAGCAGGAATGTATTGGCTACAAGTACCTCATACTGCTTGTTCTAGATGCAAGAGACTTGTTTCGCATTTTTTTGCGTGTTTCCGATTTGCTACAACAGCGAATTTTCAGTTACCAGGCATTTCGGTGAGTAGTATTTGTAATTTCAGGTTTATCTGTAGATCTATACATTTTTTTAAAACTTCAGCACACTAACAACAGCAGAGGAAGTGCTGGAAAATGTTAAAACAACTATTAACGAGCTAGAAGCTAATGACAGTGAATTTTTAAAACTGCTCAACAATGAGCCACTCTACCACAAACTATCACATATGCAGTATTCTACTTTGGTAGTGACTGCCTGCCGTCTAGCAATTTTCATCGATAAAAAGACCGCCATCATAGATACATATTACAAGAAATTAAAAATACCACATAAACAAAAACTGATCTTCGTGGGCGCCATACTCATGCGTCTGCACTGCCACATATTGAATAACACATTCGATTTTGAGTGCAGCTTTCCATTGAATGTGGTCAAACCGAGATATGATAATGTTCGAGATGAAATCGCTGACCTGGCTCTCACAGTAAAACCTCAGCAAGCTGGAGCAGTAAACGCTGCTGAATTTTACAATGTGAATGAGAATGAACTTGTGGAACGCTCAAACCGTTTGCTGCAAACGCGAAGTCAACAGAATGCCACCAGTGTCCCGCAGCAAGTAATCACGCACACAGAGCCATGCAGCCGCATACAGCGCCCCATCTCCACGTACAAAGACAAAATTGCTGAATTGTATTTCAATTCCAATACAACGGAGTGTTTGCTTTTTGGGGAGGCAGCTGCTATACCCAGCACCGACATTGTGGCACCGTTCGTCTGCGCCCGTATTGCGGAGATGTCAGACTTGGAACGCTCCGATTTTGTGCAGAAGTTTGTGCGACACTTTCATCTACATTTCGTTGAGTATTTTCTCCAACTTGGTATACGCCACAATTGCCACCAGCAGGTGCTGTCCTTGCTGTGCACCACGCTGAGCAAATTCCGACATTCATGCGTGCCAAATGTGGAGGTGGTGTGAGTTTCTTACCAAAAATCAGCAGGAGATTTTGAACTCACCTCTTTTGTGGTTTCCAGAGTCCTGGAAAACGGTGTAGTCACGGGCAAAACGTTGCGCGACATTATGGAAGGCGAGGAGCTAGTGGTTTGCTACAAAGCGCACTACATGCGCCACACGCGAATAGATCGCCAATTGTTCTTGCAACGACTCAATGTGAAGTGTCGATGTAAATACTGCCGAATGCCGAAAGCAGATGAACCAACGGTGAGTTTGAGAAATCAAATTGAAGGAGTAGTTTAACAAATTGTACATATGTATATTAATTTGCTGCTTTCATTCAATGTTGTAGAACATTCGTATGGGCATATTTTGTGAGAGTTGTAAAATCACCAAACTCACGCCGGTAATTAGGACGTGCCCAAAATGTAAAGTCAAATACAATGGATTGCTTCCGGTTTACACGAAGAAAATGCAACTTTTGGAAGATGAAATTAAGCAACAAATGCAATCAAATGGTTCGTAATCACTTGTATTTATTATGAATTCTCTTGGACATAATCAATTGTTAATTAAAATTGTATATTTAATATAGGTGACGACCGGGAACTGTACATACTTCACATGATATCGTTCTACCACGCAAAGCAGTTTTTTGTGCCATCTTATGAGAGTCGCATCCGTACGGAATTACAATACGCAAAATTTTTGGCATTAAAAAGTAATTAAAACATGAATAGTTTAAATCGCTTTTCTGATCAAACCTGATTTAATCTGTTTAGATTTCGCACAGCAGTCCTATGACATAGTAATGGAAGTGAACTCGAACATAATGGGAAATTATGAGGAGAGATTCATTTGGTTTTCGTTATATGCAGATATGCTGCTCGTTATTAAAATCATTTTATTCTATAATTTGGACGAAGAGTAAGTAGATATTATAACTAAATTAAGTAAGGAAAAGCTGTATAGTAAAGTTAAGTAAAGGCCAACAAATCGGTTAGCCAATTTTAATCACAGTAAATCAGCCTTGTGAAAAACAAACCTGTGTTAAATTTTAGACCATATTTGCAAGTATGAGTAATATGACCTTAATTCGTTTCAGATTATGTGTCATACGACCAACTTACTTGGAGAAGTTGTGCGAGCTCGGTTTGCATATCGTTAACTCTCAAAAGCATCACATTTCGCTTAATGAGACCTTTGACTACGAGAGCGCAATAGTGATGGAAGACTTGAAGCTGTTTATGAAATGGAAACAACAAGTGCTCTATTGCGATCTGCTGCCAAAGAAAGATGCCTCAAAATATGAAGATCAAAACAAGGAAAATAAGCAAAATGTGGAAGCAGAAGCAGAAGAAATGCCCAATTTGTCAAAAGAGACGCTCTAATAGTGCCTAATCGCGTCTAAGTTTTATTAATTTAACATAAGCGCAGAAAGCGTTATTTTAATGTTTAATTTTTGTTCTTTATTCTAAACAGAGTTTTCTATATCATTCATTCCAACTTTTAAGAACAATACACAAAGGTGTAGCAATAGTTCTACGTAAATGTTATGTGTGTGCTGAATTGTCTACGTTTTCAAATTCAAATTCGTTTAAGTTCCAAAAGTCTACATGAAAGTATTTGTATTTTGTTTTAATTCGTTCTATCATATATTTCTAAAAATATAAATGTTTCTTATTAAAAAAGTACATCCACTTCTTGTATTCAAACAATTTGTATGTTTAAATTTTTGTTACATTTATTTTTAATTAGTTTTATATACAGGGAAGTTATTTACACCAGAACGTGCAATATACAACTATTGGCATTTGATAGTACTTGAGGGAACAAGTGGACTAAGTAAATTACACCTATACGGAGCTCGTATGCGTGCGTGCTCACGTCGTTCATTTGCCATAGTGCAATGGAATACCAGCGGAAGGTGCGGTCGCCGCTACAAATGGATTCTGGTCGATCCACTTTGTAAGATCGACTTGTGGAATATTTGCGCATGGCACAACAGGATTGCTGAAAAAGAAATTAATATCGAAATTACACATACCCAATCATGATTTATAACGCAATATGCAGCTGTGAGACAGTGAAAATTGCAATTTGTCTCGAACAACAACTGTGCAGTTTACTTACGACTTGGAAATGGTGGTGAATGCGCTCGGCTGCATTGACGTAATTTGGTTGCCGTTGTCGCATAACAAACGCGCCATGCTGGCTTTGCGTATTTCTGCCAGTTGCTCTGTATAGTTGCGGCGAGAGAAATAAATTTGATTATGCTATGGCAACTGAGTAATATGCTGCATAACTCACCCGGTGTGAATCCAGTCAGCTTATCGCCATTCTCGTAGAAGAAACGATCGCCCACACGAGTGCGATAGAATTGTTCGGTGAGGATGCAGAGGAACGTTGGGCCGGCCAATGCTCCAGCCACATGAGCCTCTAACGAACCGCCAACAGTTATGTCGACATCTTCATGGCTGGGATAAAGTGATTTTAGTCGCTCAATAATCTGTAATACAGGCGTGCAGAGAATAACAACAATGAACATTTATGTTTTGATTTATGGTTTTTTACCTGTGCATCAATTAAATCGCCAAAGCCTTCCCAGCTGCCGGCACGTCTGAGGCCACAGAATTCTCTAAAGTCGTTGTAAGAAGCCAGGCCATGGTCACGGTTGCGTTGTATGTCGATGGCGCGCAAATCTCCGCCGAACGGCATGTTTCGTCTCAGCAAGAAGTGCTTGATCTGTGCAGGAAAACCGCAACAATGGCAAATAGTCAGCAATGGCCAAGAGTGCAAGCGCAAAAAAGGCGCAAACCCACCTCGCGATCAAAGTTGATATCCGTCAGCTCCTCGGGCTGTGTGGCATGGCCTCTGGTGAGCGAGTCAAAGTTGTCGCCAACCTCAATAATGGCGGGTCGGTTCATCCAATCGCTAAGCCGCAAAGAGCCCAGAACTGATCGCAACTCAGATACCAAACTGTAATAAATAATTCAATTCTTGTCTGCAGATTTTAATATTTGAAAGTGCACAGCTTACTCCAATCTGCCTTCGATTTGGGTGTGGAAATATCTGAATGCAGCAGTGGCGTGCGAGTTCAACACTGAGGGATCGATTGACGAGTCGAAATCATTAACGTAGCTATCTATTGGCGCTTTGTAGATCAAGCGATTCTTCAACATGTTCTCGGTGCCGAGGAAAATGGGCAGCCACTCGTAATAACTTATGTGCTGATACTGGGCAATGTTGATTTTACGCGCCTCCTGGAACAGCGTGCGATCGTCGTAGTGTGGATTCAGTTTTGCCAACGTATCAGCGATGCGATTGTGCTCGCGCAGCAGAATCGTTTGCAGGATGGTGAGTCCTGGATTCTGGTTGACGCGTGTATCACCGGCCCTGTAGCAGACCTCGCCCGGCGGAGCAGCGTCGCATTCGTCGGTGCCATTTCGCGATGACGGCAACCACTCGGCGCCATTTCGTTGCTCCACAGTCATGCGGCCGCCTTGGAAAGCACGTATCTCACTATTTTGCTGAATGGAGTTACCGTACACCAGCGAGAGATCCATGTACGATGTGACCACTGTCAGTTGCTCGGCTGGACCCTCATTGTACAGACAGTTGATGTCGCGGTCGGTGAGTGTGCGCACAAAGTCGAGACATTCTGTGCCCACTTGGGAGTAGACAGGATCATGCGGTGGCACTATGATGGCATAGCAAGTCTTGTGTGCTTTGCCGGTTTCAACAAGGCGCCCATCATCGGTACAACAACGGGTGGGATGTTTCTCTGAATGGATATGAAGTGACATTTGTAATGTCGCGTTGAAGACCACTTCAAACAGGAAACTTACTCGCTTGAGTGCCGCCAGCCTGCATGCTCATGTCGTGTGTGATGATTTGACCCCATTGCATGTTGATGAGCGTGAAGTCTGGATCGGGCACATCCAGTTCGCCGAACACAACTAAAGAGACTAGACGAGAATTGGGCAGTTCTTCGCCGGTAACTGAGTGCGTGGGCACCGAGATGCCATCGGCATATCTGGGAGACAGCAGTCGACCATATCTGCAATCGGAAAGCATTATCACAACATTAAACTTTCAGCCTGGCATAGATTATCATACCTGGAGTTGGCTATGCCCAGTTGCGGATTGTCGAGATGATTGCATGAACCATCCATTGTGCGATAAGCGGTTTTTTGGCAATTAGGCGGAGGCATGGCACATATGGCCATACCACCGATCGGGAAGTGTGCACCATAGGCGGGATTGAATTGCGCAAATGGATTGCCAGGCGCTGAAGATGTAACAGCATTTCTAGGGAAAAGGGAATCATTACATCATCTACAAGCAATCTCTGGTTAGGCTATGTACCCTTGGAGGTCGCTGGCTAGCAGCGCTGGAGGTGGTGGTGGGCTTTGGTAACGCGGCGCATTCCCTTGTACAAAGCGGTAGCCGTTAAATGCATTTAAAGGATGATCGTGGTGAATGATGTTGTAGCCAGAAGTTGACACCTTTGTAGAGGCTACAAATGTGTCAGATAGTGCCAGTAGAAAGCAAATAAATGCACCGTTTGTCCAACTCATCTGCAAGAAAAGAAATTTTATTCAAGTTTTATAAATAGCTTTAATATTTGTTGTTCCCCAAAAGTCGATATGCTGTAAGGATTTCGTATATACAGGATATACAAGTGTGCCATGCTTAGCCAACACTACATGGCCTTGAAGCAAATGGAGTACTTAACCCTTTCGCTATTTTGTTGCCATATGGCACATTGCTACTTTGAGGACGTCTGAACCCTCTGCGGTTTCAAGAATACATTTTTTGTTGGTCCTTATAATAGTTTGAAGTTTTAGGAAAAATACAAAATTATAAACTGCATATTTAAGTTTAAAGAAAAGAAGTATACACGTTTTCTTGAATGGTATATCTTGACATAGTAAAGGAAGAAGAAGCAGACAAATTAGCTAACTTTTTAATTTGAAGTTTTCTTTCAATTTAGATACTTTTTTTTTAATTTTGGCTGAAGTAAATGAAGAAATATTCCAATTTTCGTTATGCGTAAAAAGATTTATGTTTAAGTAATTATTACAAAAATCTGTACCGAAAGGGTTAAGTACAATTGAAAGTCGTCTTATGAGTGAAAGTCATTGATTTCATAAATCAATCAAAGTAATTTTTGTATGTGCCATCTACAGTATGTAAACTTCAGAAATAAATAGTTATAAAAAGTGTATTGAGCTGACATGCTGTACCGCATATTCAACAAATTCCATTTGATTGTAACCACAAAAACTAGTTTATAAAACAATTGTTTATCAATATTAACACATTTCAGCGCTGCACAATGTCGAAGTGACTGCCTGCTGCTTGGTCGCATCGAAGCAGGAGATTCGTGATCCAAATGGTAGGTTTTTTATTAACCCACTGAACTAAATTTCCAACTGAACATTTATCATTACAGAAAAAAGAGTAAAACTAAACGGCAACACATACTTTTGCTTTTGTACACTGTAGTGATCCTTAAAAGGCATTGAGCATCGAATTGTCAACAACAACTGCCGGCGAATGGACAGAATGGACATGCGCGGACAGACAACCCGCTACGGAGATGGCGATGACGGTGTTAAGATTAGTTGGAGCACAGATTTAGCGCAAACCATGCACCGTGACTTGGCTGCTTGAGTGCGCGATATCCACACATCTGCATGCAAGTGGAGCAACACGTTAACACATAAACAGGTATGTGATTATAATGGTCGACATGACAAAAATTCGCCAAGTATTAAATCAACACTTTGTTGCGCATATAAGTGGAATGTTATTGATGTGAATGAATTTTAATGAAACTATTTCAATGAATTAAATTCTTTGCAATCAATGACACGTACCTACTCAATCTGAAGATTATTATCGATTACATTTTGCACGATTTATTGGCGTTTGAGAATTGAGCATTGAAATTTAAATACGTTAATTAAATTAGGATATTCCAAAATAATTATTAATATTTAAGTAATTTTAAGTTTGCATGGCATAAATGTTCATTGTTGTGAGACTCTCGAAACTACAATTCTTTGTTCTTTATATATTTTTTACTTGGCTAAGTATCTGAATTGCTACATAAACGGATTAATCCGCATCCTTTCGGATCGAGGTTATGACGTTATTGCCTATGCGATGACCTAGTTATTGCGGTTAGAGGCAAAGACGGGCAGACCATCTCTGACCTACTGCAGGGTGCAATAAAAGTTGTAGAGAACTGGTGCGCCCAGCAGAGTCTATCGGTAAACCCTGATATG
The DNA here is from genome assembly GCA_963971225.1 of Melieria omissa. Classification (NCBI taxonomy): domain Eukaryota; kingdom Metazoa; phylum Arthropoda; class Insecta; order Diptera; family Ulidiidae; genus Melieria; species Melieria omissa. The sequence goes on from OZ020267.1 coordinate 5,119,806, forward strand.
ACAATCTTCGTACCGTTCACACTTAGAAGAAAATATGACCTGAGACGGATAAAGGTTTTTGGCAAAGATGTAGGCTTCGCAAAAGCCAAACACCTTGGGGTAACTCTAAACAGTAAATTGAACTGGAAACCTCGCATAAATCGCACTATTCAGAAGGCGGGCAACGATCTCTGGACTTGTAAACTTGTAAAATCTGTGACAAAAACTAGGGAATGAAACCGATATGGCTTCAAAAAATCTACACCCTGGTCATCCGCCCCATCATCACCTATGAGGCGATAGTATGGTGGAAAAAAACCACAGAGAAAACAACTGCGAACAGACTGGAATGGTTGCAAAGAGTAATTAACTCTTGCATCACTGGCTGCCTTCGCACAACGCCAACAGCTGCCCCCGAAGTAATATTGGGAGTTTTGCCGTTGGGTCTAACCGTACAAATAACTGCGGTCATTAGTACACATAGACTGATGCATAGTGTATTCATACTACAAGATCTACATGAAAGCGGTCATCGCTCCATTGTTAAGGAACAGAGGCGAGACGGAAGCTTTTGGTTGCCTCTTGAATTAATGCCTCTACGACACATCTTTAACCAAAAATATAGGACGCATATTCCTAACAGAATAGACTGGGACAATTCCAAAATCAGTCTTACCTGTGATGACATTATCTGGTACACTGATGGATCCAAGACTGGAGAAGGCACAGGATCTGGGATATATAGTTCCAGTACCCAAATGTCAGTCAGCCTTGGTAGTTTAGCAACCGTATTTCAAGCGGAAGTCTGTGCTATCAATCAGTGTGCCAGAGAAATTCTGAACCTTCACCCTCATAGGAAAAGGATTTTTATAATGTCAGACAATCAGGCCGCAATAAGAGCCTTGCACGCGTCAACATTTACCTCAAAGTTGGTATGGGAGACAGCTAATCCTCTCCAACAAATGTCAACAGGGAATCGGGAGATAATACACTGGATTCCAATATATTGCGACTATGATGGTCATGAGGATGCAGGCAGATTGGCAAGGGAGTGAGCTGGAAAGCGACCATTTGGACCCGAACCGATCTTAGGTGTCAGCAATTTTCATTACAAAGATTGTATTAAGCAAGATTACTTGATCAAAGTAAATGCAATATGGTCAAAATCAGTTGGTATGGAATGTACCAAAGCCTTTTTCCCGCGATACTCGAGCAGAAATGCAAAATTTCTCCTGCGCTTGAGCGGACCGGAACTAAAGCCCATGACAGGAGTAATCAGCGGACACTGTCTGCTAAACAAAATAAGACCCGTCTAACAGACAGTAAACTTCACTGATGCCCGGCCTTAGTTCATGCAAGAAAGCAAGCACTAGGCAAGGAACTATTACAGACTACTCATCTGTCTGAAATTGATCTCGCAAGAATCAAAATATTCTTTGAGAAAATAGGAGGAAATAGTCTCTTCCAATACTGAACTCGGGTAAGGCACAATAGTTCAAAAGAACGCAGTGCCATAGACAGTCAATGTCTAGCCCCAACCAATCTAATCTGAATTGCTTTAAATGTTGAAAATGTTTTTGAGTCCAATCCCTTAACTTTTGAATCCTGAAGCTCCTATCTCTTGATATCAAACAATCAATCGGCTTGAGAAGTGAAACACTTATGTAACCAAAAGGTGTTTATTTTGTATAGTTTGCATATTGAGCAAATACTGGCGCTCAAAATTTTTTTCCAAATAAATGACTTGTATAGATGACACAAAACTATGCAACAATTTCGGTTTGTTAATCTGTTTAAAACCCTCCGTAGCCATTTTTGAACTTAGTGCTTAGTTTGTATTGTTTAAATGCTCTATGGCGGCTGTCTTTTTAACTGATTTGGTTTTTTTGGTGGTCGAGCCTGAGCTGGTGGTACCTTTTGTTTCGCTAGCGTGAGCGTATCGGTTAGGCGTTGTCACGTTTTATTTGTAGCGTGCGCTGCGGGCACATTTGGATGTAAATGTATGCCGCCATCTCTATCGAACTGGCGGCCTTTTTAGTATATTGGGTGTGTGTGTGAATTTCGTGTGCAAAGTACCAAAAGCAAGAAAAAATAAAAGCATGGGAGCCAATCTCACAGTCATGGCCCGTAGAAGTGCTCGTACCTATTCACTCCTGAAGTACCACTAAGGTGACACGAAACCAATGAATAATTAAAAACAAAAGTGCACAAAGTTTGCTTGTGAGTTTTGTGCAATGACCTCCTGCACGAACCTGCGCGGTACTTATGCCATATAAGTGAATGCAAATGCCCAGTTGTGTGTGTGTGTGTGTGTGAGTGGTGCGGCAAACAGTAGCTAACAGTCAACTCAAATGCAAATGCTGGAAATCACCGCCAGACGAGCACAAAGCTGCACTGCGGACAGTTACAAACTCAAATGTATAGTATTTTAATTACTCATATCGTGTTGAAACGACTGCCAGCACTCGCGACAACTGCAGAACGGATATCTCTCAGCATGGCCATGATGCACGACAGTTGGCTGCTGCGAGCATGTGCAAACATCGACTGAAATGTTTGATGTGGAGTGTTGTTGTGGTGCAGGACCAGTTGCGTTTATGTGTTTAAATTATGAAAGAAATGCAAACAAACACACATACACATACGTTCAACGGTCGCGAAACACAAACTACGCTATCGCAAAGCGTGAATGCAATGAACTGACATCAGCGAAAAATTGTCGACATGGCAGACACTAATGTAGCCAACAGGTATGCATATTGTACGATATGTATGACACGACATGGCGCGAATGCGAATCCATTGTGTAAATATGAGTAGCTAACATGGCTAAGCTGACAACCGCTATGACTGTGCGAATTGTTGGCCAATTGTTGTGGAATTGCGCGCAGTTGTATGCAAAATTATGCTTTACTGTCGCGGTGATTTGCTTAATTCAATGAAAATAACAAAAATTATCAGCGTTAACAACTGATTGTAGATCAAGCGATCGTTGCCAGTGGCTGCGGTGGCAACTAATGACAGTAAATTTGATGGAGTCTGCGCACCTGCGCACGACACATGCCGCAATGCTGGACGTCATGCGCCGCTCGCCACACGCCGTCAATGGACCGGACGTCATACCAATGTATAGTATGTCTTTGTTCTATATGCTACGAAATTGGAATGTCTCAACCTTGAGGTTGTTACGTAGTCGTAAAAGCATTGCGTTGCTTCCTGCTGAAATGCGGAATTGCTCTTCAATTGGCTTAAGATCATTAATGAACTAGAAGTAATAGCTACAATAATAGAATAATTAGGCTTACATTTTTCTATAAGAAGAGCAATTGAAAACACATTTTTGAAGCCTTGAAATATATGAAAATGCTTCATTTAAAATTGGTTTCGTTTTCTGTTGGTTTGGTATGAATGACGTAGATGCTTTAATTGGTTCAATGCAACAGCTGCAAGTTTACATTCAATTGTACTTAAGTAGGACAATGGCATCGTATTAAATCTGATTAAATCTGAGTTCAGGGATATTATTTTAAAAATAATATTGAAATATTTTTCGTTACGAATACATTCACAATTCAATTGACGTAGATATGAACCGTAATTTGTGACGGTATTAGAACAATTGAGTCAATAACACTGGACAACAGCATGTCTGTTGCATGAAGTTTTTTACATGATTCTGAATAGTTTTTTCACGCTGATTTCAAAACCATATGCAAAGTTTTTAATTTTCTTTTTGTTTCGAACAATTCAAAATCTTATTGTGTTTTTGCTTGTATTTCAGACTATAAATAGAACATATAAAAGAGCATATTTTGAGGCCCCTAATTTTTTAAGGAAAAAGTATGAAAAGTGATGAAAATGACTATGGTACATTTTTGCTATTATTTCGATGCAAATGTGTATTCCGCAAAATAATTTGGCTGTGTTGTATTGCTTGATGTGTCGACTTTCATTATACACCAAATCGTTAATTGATTAACAAAATATGTTTTTGACCATCAAAGAAAACGCCGCGAATTTTAAAACTTATAAAAATAAATTTCATCGCAAAAGAAGCCGTGCGGTGTTGTTAACGCAACAAGGTTTATTGGTTTTGAAATTACGATACAAAATATGAAAAAAAAAAGGAAATCTGAAAACGTGACACGGTACCTGTATCTCACTAACTAGAGCCGCTTCAAAAAATCTGAAGGTAGATACGAAATCAGCGCACCCAGGTTAGTAAAAAACAGTAGAAAAACTCCATGCAACAGAAAAAAGTGCGATTTTGTTGTCCTGTGTAATCAATTTCAAACTCAATTTTATGTTGATTGTATTACAATATCACACTATGCATACATATACAGTTTGTCAAGTAAATGTTTGCAAACTTAAAAAAGGTAGACAAATTATTTTGAAAAGCTTATAAATATAACAGAAATTTCAATATTTTGACATTTTTTTAAATATAGATTATTAGTAATGTCTATTTGATACGCGAAAACAGTGTAAAAAGTCAAAAAAGGAATGAAGCTATATTTCAAACTGTCAAAAAATTCGGCTTCTTTCAAAACTAAGATTGCATAGAAAATTTGGCGCCGTACAGTTCCGAACAGTTTCATGAGATACATCAGTTCCGCATTCTATTTTTGTATATCCAAAGCCATTTCCCTTATTGAAATACGGGGGTTTTCACGAGCTTTTCGGATGATTTTTCTTTCTTCTCTGTCAGACAGTTTTCTGGATCGTTCAAATCAATTCGCCCTTCAATACGCGAATCAAATAGGCATTACTTTGATATTATATGAGAGTGAAATATTCAATTTATCGATATTTTTCAAATAATTTCAAAATATTGCAATTTGTGTTATATTATAAGCTTTTCAAAATAAGTTTCTACCTTCTTTAAATTTGCAAACATTTACTTGACAAACTGTATCTATGTATTGACTACTGTACCATTTCTTGCAGATTATAGTGAAAATCAGCAAAAGCCTGTTGTGTGAAAATCTTATCCGAATCTGAAATACTTCGCACCTCATACGCATTTCTGGCCCGGACAGCTTTCGAGGTGAGTTAAACCTCTTAGAACATTTCGAATTTGTAACAAAAAACCACTAATTTTATTATATTCTTAAAATTCATTGCTGGTTCACCCAATTATCCAAAAATAGCGCCCAATATTCTCACATTATTATTTTCCTTATTCGATAGCCAAATGCCAAATTCAAAAATTTATGCAATGTGGTTTTAATTTTTCTTCACGTTGCAAACAAACAAGAAAAAATTATTCCTCTACCAATGGTTATGTCGTAGGAAAAAATAAATGTGCTCGTAGCATTGTGGTCGAGCGTTGAAATATCTTAATCTGCTCAGTGCGTCCCCGGCGGAGTCGGTTTTTATTGTTGTGGTTTGAATTTGCTTGGCCATTACTAGATCAACAAATGGCATCGGTTGTCATTGTTTTATGTTTCATCTGAGGTGCATTAAATCAATTTTAAACCTTGTAAGTCGGTTTGTGCAGAAAAAACGCAGGCAATTTTTTATTGCTGCCATTTGGAGATACATGGATAGCTTTCGGCGCGCTTTGGCGCTTTAGCGTTTCAAATCGATTTGGACGGTGATTTTGAAGGAAAACGATAAACGTGTAACGAAAAATGAGTTATGCTGTAACGAGTTGAGAGCATTGGACGGTATGCAGCTGGCGCTGATTGTGTGCTGAAGTGGCGGAGAAAAGTGCGCTTGCAAAAGCGTGCAGTGTGACACAATTCCGAGCAAAATCAGCAACGGACGGCAACACAAATATTGGATTATTGTGCGAAAACGTTTTTCGTCTGCAAATATGTCCCCAATGGGTGCGTCTAATCCGAACCGCGCGAACTATGCGCTAATGCTTTCGGAACATGTAATTAGTCGAATCACATTTTTTTGGCGACACTTGAAGAATACTTTTCCATAAATTATTTTCTTCGGCAGTGCCACGCACCAATAAGAAAATAAACAGCTTTTAAGAACTGCAACAATGTGGAGCATGCAGTGGCGGCTTCAGAGGGGTGTTTGGGGGTTGAAACCCCCCCGAAATATTAGGATCGAAACTACATAAAAATTAAGAGGCATTTTATGAATATGGTATTAAAGAATTACTTTTTGAAACCGCGCCCCCCGAAATATTTTTCTGTATCCGCCTCTGGGAGCATGCAATGCGTATGTGTCGCTGCCAATTGATTTTGCTGCCGTGCATTTTCACAGCCCACAATGCGGTCCGGCCGCGGGCGCAATAGCGGCCAATTTGTCCGTCCGGTATTTAGACGTTGCAAGTTGCACATTGAAGACTTTAATTAAAAAGAAATCATAAAGTCTTGGACACAATTAAAGCGCATGGATAAGTACCTCGTCAAATGAAAACACTGAACACTCGCGTAATTGGTGCTCACTGCAGACGCGTAATTGTTTTGGAATTGCAACACAAGCCAACAGCCACGGTGGCACCGTGCCACCAGCTGCAGCAGTGGCCAGACGACAGCGCCTTTTCGGAGCATAAGGGAATCGTGTTGTTGTCGGCCGTGCCGCAAATGAAATGCGCACAACGGCAGTCACACACGCGGCGCGGCATTGGCGGCAACACTAACGAGCACTAATTGAAATGGCCATTTTGAAGAGTTGGTGCTGAAAGCGACCGTTGGGAGACCGCTGTTTAGTTATTTAATTTACGCTACGTGCGGTGTGACACTTAAACGAGGCAGATAGGCATTTGGCTGCCAAAGTGTCTCATACATGAGGTCCGCAAGTGACTGACATGTGCGAAGATCAGCGCGCTGATCGTCACCCAATCGAAATCAATAACTATAGCAAGAACTGCAAAGATATGGAGCAATAAATTAACAATCGCATTGCGGCCAGAATTTAAATGCAACGTTCGTTAAGAACGGTGTCGTGCAGTGTTGGGCATTTTGAAATGTTCGAGTGCAGCAAAACACAATCGAAATCGTGTCGCGGTGCTCACATGGCCAATATTCTCTCGCCACAGCTGTCGATGCCATTAAAATGCAATCAAAACATAAGCGTCGAATGAAAACGTACGCGTCCGGCTGTCCGCCATTCGATTTGGACATTTTCACACTTGTCGTAAATTAAAGAAATTGGAGTAGCTGCAGCGACAGAATTCTTAGACACCATCGCGCCGCCACCACTGGCTAATTGATTCTCAGCGTATACGGTGCGATTGAGAAATGCTGCGCCGAGTGTGCGCAACACTTACCTGAAGAGCTTATGCGAATTATACACACGACTCGATTGCGATCGGCCAAAAATGTAGCGCAGCGCAGTGCTGGCTGCGTATTAGGACGCATGAAAAATGGCGCAAAATATTGATGTTTACATAATAACCACCGAAAGTGCACATCAACGTGGAGTGGTTTAATCGTTAAAGCCCATAAAAGTCAGGTGAATTTTGCTTTCGAAATCGTTTCAATCAGGCGGCATAACCATGTGAGAGTCTCGAATGGGATACAAGATTCGCGCCAGTTGTCGAAGTCTCACAAAGCCGTCAATTAGCTGTGGCAGCTGTCATTACATTTTATTGAGCGTATATTTACTACACATAGGTAAATATTCATATGAGTACTAATATGTACATGTGGCATGTAACATGGAGTAGGGGCAATGTGCTGCCAACTGTACCACTGATCCTTTGTGGCAATCGCGGTTGGTTTTTATGGCAGCTTTGCGTTTAGAGTGACTGACCTCAATTATGTTGTTTCTGCGACCAGTGCGGATTCGCGGCACTGTCGCATATTCAACACGCAAATCTAGCAACGTATGTTGATACATACACGTATCTATGTGCGTAACGCGCTCATAAGCTCAAGTGATCACGTGGGCCTTTACTATTTGGGTAAACACACCAGTTTTTCATACGTATGCTCCAGTTGCGGGAATCTATTTTGAATTTATGGCAATCTGCCATTAAGTCTGTCATAAAAATGCAACATGTGTGAATATTCAATTAAAGCTGTCGTTTTACATAAATTAGCAAATTCCTCAAAACATACATGTGTGTCTCTACGCATAAGCCACAATTTGTACACAATGTGTCCTTCGAATTTTATGAATTTTGAGTCGCTAAAGCTAATGGGTTTTGCGAGCATATAATATGACAATCAGTCAATATGAGGCAGTAAAAATAATTACAATCTACGTATATTGCATGTAAATTAAAGCTATTGCACTTCCATTACGGTCATTGTTAGCAATTAAAAATGTATGCAGTACATTGTTACTCTCATTTCATTCATTTCATTTAATATTGGCATAGTGATTAGAATACATAAAAAATCCAGTTTCATTAATAATTTACATATTTCTTAAAAACAATTAACTCATTTTCAATTCGAGCAGAAATCGAATGAGCAACAAATAATTCTCATTTAAAAATAATAGAAAAAGTTTACTGTAAGTTAAGTTGGGTTAGGTTGAAGTAAAGAAAAAAATTATAATATTCTTATTAATTGAAGTTAACCCATCGGCCCAATGTTCGAATAATCAAACAGTAAATTTTAGCATTTTCCATAAATTTGTTTGGGCTCTTTTTAAACTTTAAACGGTAAAGTTTTGCATAATATGATGGTATATGATTTGTAATATGGGATAATATGAGTTAGTATGGGATATTTTGTATAATATGGGATAAATATATATATTCATTTCTCACACCTCTTCCCAGTTGTATGAACTCCCCAAACAAAATGTAATTTTTGACAAAATTTCAAAAGCATCGAAAAACATTGAAAAACAATAATATTTAAAAAAGTATCTATGCAATCTTGTTAAAAATTAATCAAACTCTTGAAAACATATTTACACTTTTCGCATAAAACCAATATTATAGCCAGAATATATATTTATAGTTAGGTGTTCGATTGATCAAACTCCAAATATCTCGAAAACTAAAAAAAACGAAAATTTTTTTACCCCAAAATTGAATTGTCCGACCTCATTTCACCTTAAAAAAAGCTGTTTCATTCAAATATTGACAAGAGAAAATCGCTGGGCTTATATGGATTAATTGTTGTGTATAATTGTTAGTCTAAATATTTCCAAAAATTCTGAGGTGTGAACATTGCAAAAGTCTCTCCTCATAACCACATTGGTTCAGTGTTAAACATTCCAGTTGGGACATCGACTCTTCGACTCTCCATAGTTGGCAAAATTCTTGTTCTTATCTGCCAACGTCAAAATCAGCTGACGACAGTTGGAGACTTTTTTTCATCAGCACCGGTTTTGGGTTGTTGCAATTCCCACACAGTTTTCGTGTCTTTAGTCGCTTCCACTTGTTTTTCCCATTGAATTTCGCAGCAGCTACATCGCAGCACAATGAGTATTGGCATCTACGAAGTCTACAAATCGCCGCTGAGCACGCGCTATGCCAGCAGGGAGATGCAGTTCCTGTTCAGTGACCAGCACAAATTCTCCACCTGGCGACATTTGTGGATCTGGCTGGCGGAGGCCGAGAAGGTGAGTTGGCTGCGCGCACTTGCAAGGTCGTCAAATGTCATGCTTTGCTCAACCTGTTATTGCAGTCGCTTGGGTTGGACATAAGTAATGAGCAAATCGCCGAAATGAAAGCGCATGTCCGTGACATTGACTTCGAGGCTGCAGCGGCTGAGGAGCGCTTGACTCGCCACGATGTCATGGCACACGTACACGTCTTTGCTCAGCAGTGCCCCACAGCGGCGCCCATCATTCATCTGGGCGCCACGTCGTGCTATGTGGGCGACAATACCGACCTAATAATCGTGCGTGAAGCATTCAATCTGTTGCTGCCGCGGATTGCGTCCATCATTTACTCTCTGAAAGAGTTCGCTTTGAAGTACAAGTCGCTGCCGACGCTTGGCTTCACGCATTTGCAGCCCGCTCAGCTGACCACAGTGGGCAAGCGTGCTTGCCTGTGGATTCAGGACTTGTTGATGGACGAGCGTGCGCTGCGTCGCTGTCGCGAGGACTTGTGTTGTCGTGGAGTGAAGGGCACCACCGGCACGCAGGCGTCGTTCTTGCAGCTCTTCAATGGCGATAGCGAGAAGGTGAAGAAACTGGATTTGCTGGTGACAAAATTTGCTGGTTTCGATAAACCGTACGCTGTGACCGGGCAGACGTATTCGCGCAAGGTTGATGTTGAGATATTGGGCGCTCTTTCCAGTCTCGGCACCACCATACACAAAATGTGCTCGGATTTGCGTATACTGGCATCGCGCAAAGAATTGGAAGAGCCATTCGAGACGACACAAATCGGTTCATCGGCCATGGCCTACAAGCGCAATCCGATGCGTTCGGAACGTTGCTGCGCTCTGGCGCGTCATATGATCACACTCTTCTCGAATGCAGCGAACACGCATGCTACCCAGTGGCTGGAACGCACCTTGGACGACTCGGCCAATCGGCGCTTGACACTGTCGGAAGCATTTTTATCTGCAGATGCCGCATTGCTGACGCTGTTGAATATTTCGCAAGGACTGGTGGTCTATCCGAAAGTGATTGAGCGGCACATTGCACAAGAGCTGCCCTTCATGTCAACAGAAAACATCATTATGGCTATGGTAAAGGCGGGCGGCGATCGACAGGTGTGTCACGAGAAGATACGCGTGCTGTCGCAAGAGGCTGGCGCGCAGGTGAAGGAGCACGGCAAGGACAATGATTTGGTGGAGCGTGTACGCAACGATCCATATTTCGAACCAATTCTCGACCAACTAACCGAGATTTTGGATCCTTCAACCTTCACGGGTCGCGCCAGTGAGCAAGTAGATGAATTTGTTGTTGGGGACGTGGACCCGATGCTGGTACACTATCATGCAGCATTGAAGTACCTTAAGCCTGTGCAGTTGAGTATTTGAAAAGAGCAATAAATGTTTATATTGTGAAGTTAGATGAAATTAGCATTTTTTCAACAATAACATAATGAAATTTGTTTGCTATTTTTTTACACACACATCATTGTCTTAATAAAGTTATTGATTTTACAAGCTGGTATTTTTTAATTGCATGTTTTTAGAACTAATTGACATATTACGCTTTATACAGTCAAGCATAACAATCATATCGACGCGTCGTCTATGGAGCTGTTTTTCAATTGCCGCTGACGTAAAACTTTCGTAACATGTACATATAAATACCAACATTCTTATCGCGACTGCATCACCCCAAAACGTAAACAACGTTCAAGGAGGCAAATGCACTGCGACTGGTTCTGCAATTCCGAAAATTCGCAGTCGCACAGCATTCGGCTGGAGCATGGCGTGCAATATATATATTTTTTTATTTATTATTTGTTCTCTCGATACTTTCAATTAAAACTGTATTCTCAACTTGTCACTGGCGCTGCTGTTGCCAAGTATTTATTTATTTATTTAGTGTAGTGTGATGACTGGCTTTGTTGTTGCACGTGGTTCTGTTGATCATTTTACAGGGGGGGTTATCGCCATGCTGCGAACGACCTCCGTATAGGCGCGCTCGGTGCCGCTGTCGATGTCGATGCCGGTCTCCTTTGGTTTTTTGTCGCTGGGCCCGGTTGCTCGGCTCGGTGTGCCTTGTTATTGGCCGCTTGACACATCACGACTTACATTTGCTCTAAATGCGCCGATCTGCGACGCGCGGCTGCAGAGGTTGCTAACATTAAAACACACATTTTAACGAGTTTGCTGCTTTTATTGCCGCGCACATCTCATAAGGTTAAGTCGCTCGCTTGGGCAATAAATTACTGCAATATGCTGCGCATAGCGAAAATAAATTATACATACAAAATACGCTCGAATCAATGTTGATCGACGTTGCTGGGGGGGCCCCCAAATTGTGGGCATGCGCGAAAGCAGTAGCGGTTTATTTATTGCTGCCATCCGACAGCGTTAAAGTTGGCTGGTCTACTTTAAAAAACCACCTGCAGCAGACGTGCATACATCCGTACATACATACATACATACATAGATTGCATTTGTTGTGCTGCGCGAGTGAACGCTTCAGGTTGTTGGCGCTGCGCATGTTTACTTTAGCAAAATTGGCCCGCAATGAATTGACTTCTAAACTTGTTGTGCCGCCACGGCATAACCAGTGATTTACTTTTACATGAGAAATTTAAAAACGCTTCCGAAAAGTTGGCCATTCATACATATCGCAACATAGACAGGTGCTAGGCGAACACACTCGAAGCACCAAAAAAGATATTGATTACAAAAAGTTATGACCAAGACTTGTTTTCAAGAGGAAATTAAATCTTGCGCAACGGGCTGTCATGAGAGTAAGCTAGTCAGATACTACAACAAAACTTGCATAAGATTACGAAATTTACGATTTCAAGGAGTTACATGGATAAAGTGGCCATTTCACGCTTAGCAAAATTTTTTTTATTGAATATAAACCAATGAATTTGGATTTTAACACTCACTCAGCTGAGAGCCGCATGAATTGTATTTCTTGAAAAATCGTATTCGCGTTTTCAATTTTTTGAGCATAAATAAAAACACTTGAAATCTTCACATTGAAAAACCTTAGTTCAAATAATATAAAAACAGAAAGTATGCATGTTGCAAACAAATTACCAACACCTAATTTCCTTTCACCTTTGCGGAATGTGGCAATATGGCCCAGGAAACCTGTAATTGCTTTCGTAATAGGCCAACCAAATTTCCGCTTATTAATTCATACAAAATAATTTCGCATAGGTGCTGAAATTGTGACTTGACTGGCCATAAAAACAAAAAACAATGCAATAGCAAATTGAACAAAAAACAGCACAGCCACAATTATTTGTTAAAAGTGCCAACCGTATGTGACCATAAGACAGAGTTCACACAGTCTAATTAATTTTGCAATACTTGAGAGTCACAATGCAAGCCACATCGATATAAGTATTGGCTACTTTTTGAAAAAAATTCAGTTTTTCAAACCACAACACTTCGAAGTGCGCACAAAAAATTCGTGTGTTATGGAGGGATAAAAGTGCTTCGATTTTGGTATCTTAAACTGCATTATTAACGTGGCCTACCACAATATTCATGTTCTTTTTATTAGCGATGAAACTGTTGATAGTGCAGCAATTATTTTTCTTTTTCAAAAATTCAATAAAACATTGCAAATTATGTCCATTACTTGTCTATACTCAGCAACTATTTGTATGCATTCAATGAAAATCTTTTTCTTTCATAACAATACAGTCGTGTCCGGATATAGTGAACTAATTATTGCAAGGCCTGTTCACAGTATTGAGATTGTTCACTATATCAAGGTTACAATTTTTGTTCAAAAACTCGTTTTATTTGCTCAAAATACACTTTGTTTATATAAATTCAAGAGATAATTAAAATAAATTAGTAGGAAAACATAAATGTATGCTTATTGAAAGAATTGGCGAATAGACAATCGATTTGGATTCGACAAAAACTATAACCACTAAGGTCAAGAAACAGCTTATTTTGTAACAGTAAACTGCAAAAATACAAATTAGGGAAATACCCTCTTTCATTTTTAATTCCTTCTTGTGTTTTTTGTTGCTTTTTGCTTAGAATTGCTTTCAAAATTCTGTTCACTATTTAGAGGTTTTCGATTGTTCACTATTTAGAGTACTTCATGAAAAAATTTGGGTGTTCATTATACCCAGGTGTTTACTATACCCAGACACGACTGTACTACATAAAACCACCTTTTTTTAGATCAAACACTTTTATATATTATGCCGTTTGTCAATCAGATTGGTTAGCATTTTAGGCATTTTCGCTAACTGCCGAAAAGAGGAAATGTTGAAATGGCCAACTTTATTACAAAGGCAACACTCATTATTTTATAAATCGTCGCCTCAGAAAACGAATATCGTATGTTCCATTGAGCCTAGTAAGACATACGACATTTGTTTTCTGAGGCGACGAAATGCCAGTATCAGAAGACAACTCTATCTACTGCTCTCTTATCTGTATTTATTTTTATGCTTATCTCTTTGCAAACTCCGTTTAAAGAAGACTATTGTTATCACCGGAATTTGTTGGACATGTGTCATCAACCATGTTTTCTCTTATGTATTTCCTTCTGGTGCCGGTGCACTAAAACTGCGCCGTCTACAGTCACCTTGACCATGTTTCACTCACCATTCATTATGTCATTTTCAACAGACAATGTCAAGTGGACCAAGGAAGTGCTGTTTATTTAAAAATAATAATGCATTACAATTTGAAGTAAATTTACAGTTGAAGCATTTCAGCTCGCAGGCACTCAAACTCCATCAACTTGGTATGCCGCGTGTGAAAATTATCTCATCTATGTAATTGCGGCAATTTTCCAAAAACACCAACCGATGCAGCACAAGTTGAAATAAGTAGATATCAACAACTCGCCGCAGGCAATGACACACACAACGGCAGATTGTTATATTCACGTTATAATATCGTAAGCGTTTTTCATAATTTACCGCGGAATTGCCACTAATGCCGGCACCATCAATCGTTGGTCGCCATTGTGTGTTGCTGAGCCGCGTGTGCGGCCCGTTGTTGCGTTTGCGTGCAACAGGTTGAACTCATTGTTGAGACGCAACTCGCAACGTTGAAACGAATTCGCAATATTGCAGCCAGCACTGAGCTCAGCTCTGCTCAATACTTAATGAATTCGGTATTTGTCGCCGCCGGTAATTAAATTGAGGCAATTATGTTGTCTCGTTGCCATGTCTGCCGCCTTGTGTGTGAGACGTGTGTGCGCTATGTGTTTGTGCCGTGCGTAGCGCTGATGAAACACAACAGCGGAAACAACGCGAACAGCGTCAGCGGCGAATGAGGCGAAAAGCCCGCGACTGGCCATCAGTAGACAGTTGGAAAGTGGCGTCGTTATCGCTGTAGCCAACTTTAGCGCAAAGGCAGTTACATCAAGTTTTATTTTCTCTTGCAACACCGCTTCCCGCATAATAACTTTATCTAATGTATTATTGTTATTTTCCTGATCTCGAAATTGATGTGCGGCGACTGGCTGATGAACAAGTCGAGCTGCTTTCTGGTGAGGGTTACGGCCAATGGCAAATAAACCGTTTGTTTTTGTTTTCAATGAGGATGACGTTGCGCTGATGAAGTGTACAAACGACATGGTTCATGTATGGTTTGGCCTGCGATACCAGTAAAACAGGTGGTGTGTAGTTGGGTGTATGAGTTTAAAAAACCCCCTGAACAAAATGCAAGCAATTTACAACTTGATTTGGCTATGCGGAATTTGTGGACGTGCATCTTTGTCATTGGCAAAAAACTCTATAGACATGTGAGCCTCAGGTGCTAATGCCGCTTCTATTTGTTTTGTTAAATCAGGGAAGATCAGGTTATAACAATAAGAATCTAATACGAAGTAAAACGAAACTTGATAAACAAAACTCATTTGCATTTGGCTATATTTGAATTTTTTGGTTATTTGGGATAAGGGGAATTTTTGCACATTGCTTTAACCCTATCGCTATTTTGTTACCATATGGCAACATGCTACTTTGTGGACGTCTGAATCCTCTGTGGTTTCAAGAATACATTTTTGTTGGTCCTTAGAATAGTTTCAAGTTTTAGGAAAAATACGAAATTAATAAACTGAATATTCAAGTTTAAAGAAGAGAAGTATGCACGTTTTTTAATGGTATATCTTGAAATAGTAAAGAAAAAAGAAGCAGAAAAATTAGATAACTTTTTTACACTTTAGGTTAGGTTCGGTTATGGTGGCTGCCTCTATAATAGACACACTCGGAGGCCTATTGTGAGGCCCATTGTGATACCACATTTATTGAGCATTTTGTACCACTTCTGCCGCTAATTGCTTAAAATTCCCGAATTAATAAATTGGTTTCTAAATCACTGTGAATGCGATGATCAACAAGGTGTCTAGTAATTCTGTGATTTTTCAATTGTTTAAATACTTTCAAAGCTTCATTCATGTAAAAAATCAATAGTCTTTAAGTTTTTGAGAAATACCTTCGGAATTTGCGTTGACTATGGAAAAACATAAAAAATACAATTTCAAAATATGGCCTTCTGCATAAATTCTATTTTAACCCTTATGTGTGTGAGGGGTACCCTGGTACCCAAATTACTTTTATATTGAAATTGTTTATACTTGCGGATAACCTAGAAAGGTGAATCTTCATGACAACTCCCAAAATGGTATTCTGTCTTTATTTTCAAGTGTTTAATTCCATTTATTTTATTTTGGAAGGCGTGGCACGACATTTTACTTTTTACACCCTTACCCGTGTGCTGGGGCACCCGGGTATCCCAATACATTTTATATGGAGTTGCATGGATTTCATAGATTTTTCCTGTAAGTAAAACTTTCTAATGTTAATAATTTGTAATAAAATAATTTTATTAACGGAAAACAATCACTCAATCGATGTTGAGGAAACGAAAATTTGATTTTGGTTATATAAACTCCAAGATATTTTATATTTGCAAACCAGATCTAAAACAACTCTCTCGCCTACATTTATTGACATTCGCCTTTAGCGGGATTTTCCGGGCACAGTTGACCTTGGAGATGATAAGAATTTCTTGCGTCACAAGCCCAAAAAGTTGTTTACTTATATTATATAATTGACTTTTGAATATATCTTTTGCTGTGCATATATTGTACGAAGAATAGAGGCCACTACGCTGGCACACTACACGGAAATGGCTCAAGTCTGTATGCCATATTTACCACAAAGTTCAATATTTGGATATTTATCTTCGTCACTACCATTCGAGTCGTATGAGATGGTCAGTTTCTATGCAAACCGTAGGCTCAGCATCAGAGGCTTCTATTGCTGCGTCGTCAACTGATGGAATATGTTCATCTTCGCCTTTGGAAATGAAAAATGCTTTACTTTCGCACAGTATTTCTTGAAATTCGGCTGGGATAAATCTTTCACAACGAGGTCTTGCTGAATAAGAACTCATTTCCGAATTTATTCAGATCTTTCACAATGCAATTACAACTAATTACTAACGACTTATTTATTTGTTGCGAAGTTCAAATGTCAAAATTTTCCGCGAGAAATGACCTTATATTGAAGTTTATAGCCGGATATGAATGGTATTCCCCTTTTAATGAAAAGGAGATCCGAACTTGCAGAAAAATTCATTACTGGAAATTAAAACACAAGTTTGCAAGTCATTTTTTGTAACAAAGGAAATCCTTAAATGTACTTTTATGTTACTGAAAGCTTTAAAACTAAGCAAAAACAGTAAAATTTCTTACAGTGCGAACAAAAAGTGAGAAATTTTCATACAATTTGTACTGGGGTACCCGGGTACCCCATCACACGGGTAAGGGTGTTTTTTTTCAGCACACACACTAGGGTTAAATCCCAATCCTGCTGCAATAAGTCAAAACGACAACCAAACCGACAACCAAAATCAACCGACAACCAAAATCAAAACTACTAAAGCTATGTTTGAACTTAAGCGTCCTCACTATTTTACTATAGAATGTTCAAAAACTTAAGAAAATAAAGTTAAACTTACTAGTAATCAGGTCGTTTAAGGCCTAAAAGGCAATGTGATACACGTGGTTTAAAATAAGTAATTCAAACAATAAAGTTTTTCGTTTTTACTTTTCAATTTTCAGAAGTTGTAGTGTCTTACCAAAGACGAATTTCTATGAAATTACATACTTCTTGTGAGTGTCATGACTACCAGCCATTCACGGATGTAAAGATATTTATAACAAATGAATATAAAAACAAATGAATTTAAAAATGAATTGCTTTTATGAATATTTGCCAGTCAGTGCAGACATATAAGTTGCCATATTTTTTTTTTTTGCCATGTTACAGTGAAAATTTAGTTTTCATGTTGAAGTCAACTGTGCTGCTGCCACAGTTGCTGTCCATTTTGGCGTTTACGATTCTTCGTACTGAGTGTCAGTTTCGGCGTTTCATTGATCTTCTGCAACACTTGAATACGAAAATGAAAATTTCCTCATATTGTGCAATTGCATTGAAAATTAAGTCAATCAAAAACCAAATGCCAAATCAAAAACTCATGAGATTTCCAGTCGTTCCGAAAGGCGCTAATGAGTTGGACGTCAAATTAATTTGCGACAACATTAGACATTAATTGTCTTAGCCATGCTTTCTAATGAACACCAGTAGTGATTTTTGTGTTTAGTGCTGTAGGAAATTGCTTTAATGTTGCGCTCTTGGACTCTTGCTCGCACTTGTTGTCGTTTGTCTTTCACGCAACGCTTCAATCCATTTATATGGCGCATTCGTTCACGATAAAACGCTCCAGTCACATTAACTGGTAATGTTAAACGAAGCGAAATGTGAAAAACAAAAGTGGTCTCATTCGAGTGTAATCACACCGGAACATGTTAGTAGACCTTGACTTTAAAAAGCATTGCATCACTGCGCTGCACTCGCTTGCAATTTTCTCTCTTTACCATTCACCATTTCTTTACATCATTTCAGATGTCCATAATGTACGAAAACCAGTGGCCAGTGATTGAGGTCAGCTGTTTGAACGACAATTTCAATATTTGTAAGTCGCAAGAAAAGTTATATTTCTTTGAAGTCTAAGGTGATGAAAACATTTGTCAATACATGTTTTCTGTGTGAAAAAAATGATAAGAAGTAAACAGTAAACAAGGAGACCGGAAATTTATCTAATCCATTAAAAACGTGTTTTTTATTTTAAACCTAAACAAAAAAATTATATTTATGACATATTTATTTAAAAATATTCATAATAGTGAATTATAGCCGATCGTAAGTGAATGTCTTTGAAAAACATCATAACAATGTTTCCGAATAGTTAGAACTAAATAACTTGCTGCTACCTGTTTATAAACAGCCAAATCTTTTACTTTAGCATTTCGACAGCTATATATTTGTTTTTAGGAAATACCCCATGTTACGTTATAATCGTTCACACCAAATTATATGCCGACATCCCAAACCGGCCGAAAGCAACGCGCATTCAAGCCAGCGCACGCTCAAGTGAGCACAGCCCAAATGGTTTGCGAGAATGTGTGGATCAGCCATGGAACGCGAAATTACTTGTGCATTTCTTTGCAATTACCACACACTCAATACCGCATTGGATAGTTGCTGCCCATTCACAAATCACAAATTCATGTACAAAAATTATGTAAATTTGACATTAAGGCCGAACTCGAACCGTGTTCACCGGCGTGTGTGGCGAGCCCTTATTTGATTCGTGAAGGAAGGAAGGTGTGACCACTACACGATGACGTATTGGTTGTAAAGAGCATTCAGGCAGCGAGTAGTAAAAACGATTTTATTGTTTTGTGCCGCCAGCATTTAACCCAAATTGGCGAATTAGCGTAGAGATCATGGCTCCGTTGTGTAAATTTGTTTGTTTTGAACCAAAGCCAACATTGCAGTTGTTAACCCTCTTGTTGCATAGGAGGTCTCTAGACGACTTTAGTTTTTGCATGGAAATAGTGAAATTTCAAACGCGTGAGTTACAATATGAATCTTTTTTTGCAATCTGAATTCATAAAATTTGAAGTTTAATATGAATTATTAATTGGATTTTATACATTTTTGAAGTTAAAATTATACCTACTTACTGTTTAAAACCGTTGATAACAAAAACAGTAAAGTGTGTTTTGAGAAAAAAAAAATTTGGCAAAACAATTAAGTTGTGTTTCTTTCAACCTATGTGTCTAATTGATTTAAAAAATTTTTTCTCGAACAAACATTATTTCAACGCCTAAAAATCATGTATTTTTTTCAAAAACAGAAGCTTGAGAACATTCATTTTATGAGCAAAAGCCATAGAATTTTGTGTAGTAGTACATTTGAATACGACGAATGCAATTGTGGTAATAACTCAATTTTGTCCTAACTCGACTTTGGCTGTTATTGCTTACGGCCACAGAACTGGAGGATTAAGCATTAAGGGGCTTTATCAAAAAGTACACACATATGTACGTTAGACTTGATTTAGTGCAAGATTTTTCGATTTCGATGCTCCGCAACCTTTTATTTTATGCGTTTGGGTGAAAAAGTGCATGAGCCAAAAATTTTGGCTAAATGGCGTCGCATCGAGGTGTAATGTTCACAAAAAAGCTGGGAAATTCGAAAAATTGCTCCACAGCTGGTCAGAAGTTGCTCTTAGAGGGTTGAATATATGAATGACCCCCACTACTTTTCTCTACTGAACATTTCTTTCAAACATATTTATACCCCATCTCCAACCCTTTATTGGGCTTCCATACAAAATGGTAGTTTTTATAAAATGGGCTCCCATTGCTCCCAGGTTGCCCCCAGTTATATCGAATGTATGACCGACACCCATTTATTTTCTCTTCCGAATGTTTCTTCCAAACATACCTACCCGCTAACTCCAAGTCTTAAGGGGGCTGCCATACAAAACTGGCCATCTTCAATGCTATTGCAAATGTAGTAGTTAAGTAAGCGAAAACATCGTATCTCAGAAACTACTAAACCGATTTGAATGATTTATTCAACGATCGCTCACATTCTTCAGTACAAAAAATATAAAATTAATTAAGGTTCAGCAATTCACCACCAGAGGGCGTCTTCCATACGGTTGGAGTTGTGACATTGTCAACTTTTGGGTTTCTACAAAGCAAAAATCAAATGGTATTGTCGAAACCTCAAAATTTTTTGGCTCATGCACTTTTTCACCAAACCGCATAAAATGAGAGGTTGCGGAGTATCGAGAACATATTCCCAGCAAACCAAACAATATCGAAACGATATCATTAAAGCGAGAATTTTTCTCGTTTTCGAGTATTGCTAAAGTGTCTAAAATGATATCGAGAACGAGAAAAATGACACTATCTTAACGATATCGAGACTTATTAAGAATCTCCATACAACACTAAATCATGTCTAATGTACGTACATACGTATACATATGTCAATCTAGAGATAAGGCTAAAGTCGCTGTCAAGGCACAGAAATTGTCGAAGCCCTCTTCTTGACCATAACGCGCTTGGCTTTTCGTACTGTAATCCTTGACAGACAAAAAAGCGAACATGACAATTATGTCGCTTGCATTTGCAAATAATTTTTTGACCATTGCACGTAGTTGTCATTCATAGATGTGGAAGGAAAACTCCCGAAGATTTACAGGCAATAAAAGCGCACGCCATGAGTTGTCGCAGCTGTGTCCACATGCGCTTCTCACCAGTCGCAACGAGTTGGTTGCTTTTGCCGTCACTCAACCAAAAAAGTTTTTATGTGAAATAGCAAACGGTGAAAGGGTCGTTAAGGCAAAAATGTATTTATAAAAATAGTTTCGCCAAACTGACTTTGGCCAAATAACGAAAGTGTTTGGCTTGAGCAGAATGCAAATAGCAAGCCGCATGTGGTCTTGAAGATAAATTCTGCTATTCTGCGACCTTCTGCGAATGCGGTCTCTGAACCACAACAAGTTTAAGTTATGCAATATTTATTTTTGAAAACTGTGTCACATAGCTGTGTACTGTAATCCAGTTTATTCGCCAACAAAGTTACGTGCTTCAGTATATTACTTAATAAACTCACACCTTATTAAATTATATAATTATCGAGCAATTACGAGTGCACTTGGAAACGGAAATGCCACTACGCATAGAACCGTGTGCCTCGCTCTATGACTCAATCAAATTAGACTGCCCACCGTGCCGTCTAAATAAGTCTGCCCAAGTAAACGTAAACACAAACTTGTGCTTAATTGAGCGTTTACTGAGCGCGTGTTGGTGGCCAGCGCTAATAATACGGTGACCTCTGTTGGACAAGCGCGCCTTCTGCAACGGCAGTCGCTCGCCACTCGCCACCGCACTCATTGCCAAATTAATGCATCAACATGATCATTATCGGCCAAATCGGCAGCACTTGGCGCATTGTCTCCTCTAGACTCTGTCTACGCCTTTTCGCCTCGGCCCACCAGTAAAGATATCCGGCAGTGCGCGCGTTGCCCAGCTGTCGCTGTTGCAATGGATTATGAGCGTTTTTAAATGTCCAATCACCGCCCTGTTCATGCATCATGCAGCCTAATGACTCTTAACTGATTGTTTACTTCACAAATCAAGTTCGCGCTAACCGCACTTTGTTAGGCGTATTTCTTTCTTATGTGTACAGCTTGCGCCATGCCAAATTCAAAAACAGATCAATGGGCATTGTTGGAGGCAATTGCTCAATTTGAAAGAGTTCGGCCCTGAGCTTAACCGTGTGGTGATCTAACGCGAACAATTGCCGAAAAGTCCAACTCTAATGGTGCTGTCAATCATACAAAATCGACTGCATTGTTGCCGAAGTATTTGTACATTCGTTAGCATTTTAGTTATAAAAGAATACATTAAGAAAAAACGTGATAAACCACAGCGACTATGGTTAGCTGTTGTTTTTGACCACCTGGCTGCCATTGTTAGCAACCACTATCTATAGCAAACCAATATTGAAATGAACCAAACAAAAATGTCTTTTATACGCCGCCGCGCTGTGTGTAAATAAATAGAGAATGTGCCTAGGAATTGTTTCGTTGTTGTTATTTAAACTTTTTTAATTGGAAAATGCTTATACAAAAACTTAATTTGCTTGAGAAGTTTAACCCTTTTAGGACTACTGGTATAATACGTCCCACCAAGTTTCTAATGCCCCTGAAAACATTTATTAAGAGCTGATGACCAACAGAAAATATTTATTCGAATTATATGTCAGAATTTGTGGCTAAGCAACATAATTTTTTATTGCCAGATATCATAGCATGAGATCATTTGTACCAAGAGTATTTTGGTTTTCAATATTAAACTTTTTCCCGAAAGATTTAAATATGTAAATTGAAACTTAAAACTTGCAAAATGTTAGCAATGTGAGTTAATGATAATTTTCAAATTTAAACTTAGATAAGAAACTAGTTTTCATACTCAAGCATCGGGACAATGGTTTTAATGCTGTGCCAAACAATTTTATAGGCCACAGATGCAGTGCTGAAATCAATTAAAGTATCGAACTAAATTTGAGACAAATATTTCCTGACCGAAATAAAATATTTTCGTGTGACATGTTTTGCATAAATTTGTCTTGCTATTTGATCTAATTTTGCTTTCTAATTACACAAATACAGTCGTGTCTGGATATAGTGAACTAATTATTACAAGGCCTGTAGTATCGAGGTTGTTCACTATATCAAGGTTAACATTTCTGTTCAAAAACTCGTTTTATTTGCTCAAAAAACACTTTTTGTTTTTCAATTAAAATTTTTCCAATATTTAGAGGCTCCATATCAAAATTTGGGTGTTCACTATATCGAGGTGTTCACTATATCGGGTGTTCACTATACCCAGACATGACTGTACTTTGAAATTGTGGGATCTGGCACCATCCTAGGTTCGATAGTATCGAATCGATAAATCACCGCAAACTGAATATAGAAAACGAAATTTTCTTTCAGGCGCTGCCCACTCAGCATTAAAAAGCTAACCATATATGAAAATGCCTGTTTGCAGTTCAAAAAATATATTTGGAATCAATTCTCTTAACCCTTTCCGGAAATTTGTACGATACGAATTTTTTCCCAAGATTTTTTAATTGACATTTTTTATGGAACGGTTAAATTCGTATTAAGTAGGTTGTGTTTTATCATTCTGTTTAAAAATATAAATCATTATAGTCGTGGCTACACAGTATGAGTGCGTTTTGTAAGCGGCTTTTTGCAAGAATTTGAAAAACCAGTGCTTCTGCGTGACACAACTCAAAATTTTTCATTTTCGAGTTTATGTGTTAATACTGTGCACAATGCATCAATCTACCAATCAGCAAAAGCTCAGTATATTTTTTCGTTGTTAACTGTTATAAAAATACAGTTAGGTGTCTTTTTATGTCAGAAGTTTGATGCTATTTGATTGCTGCAACTCAATGCAAAAGAGTCCTAACTCAAATTGTGTCACTTTTGACGAAATCAATTTTTGTTAAAGTTAATTTTAAGCAAAATTCTGACAATTTTTGTATATATTTTTAATTTTTTCAATTAATAATAAATTTTCAAAATTTTTCTTTCAACTTGTCGACTGTCATTTATAATTATTAAATTCAGAAAAAGTGGCATAACTTGAAATAGTTCCGTAATTATTGAATTAAAATATCATCAAAACAGTCACAACTCAAAATTTTGGATTTTCTAGTGTAAAATAAAAAAAATTCTTGGAACTATCAAATAGCATAATCTGTAAGAATTTTCTACTAAACGGTCTATTCGTTATTAAAAAAAATGTTTATTTAGCTCAGTTTTTTGCGTTTCCTGAAAAACCAAAAATTTTGAGTTGTGTCACTTTTGTTGTGCGTGTGCGATATGTAAAACTTTTTGGCAGCAAAAAGCTAAACAATTTCAAAGTTTGAATCTCAGTTGATTTATGAATTTTATTGTATGAATTTTAATTGATTCTGTATTTTATTGAGAAGAAAGGACTTTACAACAACAACAACGGTTATATAATATGACTCGAATTAATGTGAATCCCTTGTTTATATATATAATTTATATAAGTTTCGATCAAAATGAAATCACGTTTTGATTTTTTGTTGTTATTATTTATGATTTCTATAAAAAAATCAATGAATTGTTCATAAAACTTAAAAAAACGAAGCCAAAATTGCAAATTTTGCTCATTTGCGGACCATTGTACGATATATCGTACAAAATTGAATGAGCTATAATTCTTAACTGAAATTATGTTTTTGATATTTTTTTTATTTTATTGCTAAAATGTTCAATGAGAGTCAATATTTTGAAAGAAACATTTTTATCCCAAGAAATGTGGAAATTGACCGGAAATGGTTAAATACATGCCTCTCCAAATTTTAAACTAAATTTTACCATATGTTTGCATAAAAAATAAACTGTTTGCACTTACTTTCAAAACTTTGTTATCTAGATTCTTTTTTCTTATTTGAACTACGAGCATTTAACAGCAAATGCGATTTTTGCTTAAAATGCAGAAATTTCAATTAAATCTAAACACTTTCAAATTATTTTTCTTGCGCGTACAAGTATTTAGCACTCGTTTCGTTTCGCACTCAAGTTCGCAGTCAAACAATGGAATGCTTTATTTTTTCCAATGGCTAGTCGCACTTCCTTGAAGTAGTTTTAAAATTTTATTCAAAGTGTTTTAATTCCGAGTTCATTTGATATTCCACGCAAACAGTGCAGTCAGTGCGTGGTTGCTTTTATTGAAATTGTTATTGCTCCACTGTTTGTGGCCGTTAAATTTCGAATTTTCCAACGACCAAACGCTGAGCCGAAAGCTGCACTCGAGCAGCCGGTGCAACTGTTGCAACTGCACCAAACGAAACCGAAAACAAGCCAAACAAACCAAGACACTCTGACGACGACGAACTAACTCTTTCTGATTGAATTCGCGGTTATTTATAAGAAATGCCTCGCAGACGCGGCGCGCATGTGCAGCGAGCACGCAAAAACACAAGCGCCGCAATTTTGAATCGGAATCACACCAAAACACACCAGCCAGCCAAGCCGACCAAGTTTCCAGTCAGTAAGCCAGACACAATAAGCCAGGCCAACCACATTCGACCCGGCGGCGCTTGGCGGTTCCGTTTGTTCGTTCTCAGCAGCCGATGCGGGGAGAGTTGGCTGGGAAACGCGCTCGCTTTCTGCCATTCATTCCGTTTCGTTTCGATACGAATCGGGTTTGTTATTGTTTTCAAAATGTTTGCTCGCATTTTGTGTTTTTGGTAAGCGATCACGACATTACGCTACGATTCCTTGGCGCGCTCACTGCCAGCGGCAAACGCCGAACGGTTGTTGGCGTGGCAAATGCAAAGTGGCTCGCCACCACTGTAAAAGCTTTGTTGCGGCGCGCTGTGCGCTGGGAAACTCATTGTTGAAACCGGCCGATCACACACACACACACTTGACGCTGATTGCCCACCGTCTCGCGTGCTCGCTGCAGTACGCAGTACGTGCGTCATTCATAAAATTTTCATCTTTTGCACATAACTGCAAGCTTTCCCTGGAATTTTCGCCAATTGCGGAAAATGTACTCAGACAAGCAAAGCAGCACGTGTCGCTGCGCGGAAACCGCCCCTTGCCTATTGCGGAATTTCGATTTAGGTTAGTATTTTGGTTCGATAAAGTAAAAAGTGACAGCATTGAAATGTTCGCAGTGTCTTATGGTCACCGCCACTTTATGAGCAACGCGAAGCAGTGACCTGAAAGCCGCCTGCTTGGGAAACCAATTGCCAAACTTGAGCGAGTTGCCAAACTCGACGTTGACATCAACAACTTGATGTGGTCAATGTTTGTCAATGTTTTTGGGTTATACGAAAGCAACGAGCGAGTTGCAATTATCGTCGTCATAAATTCATTTCCATTATTTACGAACACACGAGTAGTGGCCGGCGGGTTCGCGTATCTTGATGGGCCTGTCACGCTTCTACCAACAAGTGAGATCATCTGCTCACTTGGTTGGGTCTCAAGTGTATCTTTGCCCAATGCAGTTTGAGTGCAAACTTGATTAAAGCACTGATTTAATTAATTAGTTCTATTAACGTCTATTGACACATTCCAGAGTTTATTACTCTGATTGCCATTTACAAATTTGGAAAGAAAGAAAGCAGCTAAAGTCAAAAATAGAAAGGGTTTTTAATCTTTGATTTTTGATAAATAAAAATAATAAAAAGAATTAATATTTTAGAGAGAATAGAGAAGAGAATTCTGTTCTGCAGATTTTATGGTATTTTTTCACCCTCCCAAAAAAAATTTTAAAAAGCAATTTCAAAGATTGTCTCTGTCACCGAATATTTGTTTCATATCTACCAAATTGTGTGAATTTTTCATACTTCGATACATGTTGAATAAACTCTGTGAAAAGGCAGCCTTTTCCTTTTTCATACTCCCAAATTTAGTCAAACCGCAGAATAGTGTTACCCCTTAATATCTACTTTTCAAATGCATATAATGATTGATTGCGAATCAAGTCATGTGTTATCTCTGCACCCATCACTTTCGCTCTCTCACAGGCATGTAAAATCGGACACTGAGTTTGAACATCAATTTACGTAATTAACTGACCCCATTAAAGCGTTAACAACTTTCGATTTGCCTTCGCATCTCTCTCCAGGCTCCACTTTGCTGTAATGCCTCAATGCTTTCAGTATTTCAAATCGGCAAATAAGTAATCAAATAAGGTCTACCAACCTGTTTTTATTTATTGCTCTTAATAAATATTTTTAATTAATCTGCACTCATCTGGTTCAATAACATTTTTCGGGGGCATTTAAATTCAAAAAAGACCAACAATGCACTACAATAAAATTTTGTGTTTATTTTCTAATAACACCGGGAAAAAATTATTTTAAACAAAACTGCTAGTATAAATTTTTAATACTCGTATGAATGTAAGTTTGAATTGCCAAATGACGCTATCAAAATATCTCGTCTGGATCATTGGGATGTTGGTCGACCTTCTGCCTGGCCTTAGCCAATTTGGCTGACAACTCCGATGAACGCAGCGTTTTATACTGAAATTGCAACGGAAACACTTCGAGTAGTGGACAAGCAATTGAAATGAGCACACACTCACCTCGCAAATATTCTTTTGTAGCACAATTTGTGATATCAAACGACGACTTTCTTTCTGACCAAAATATCCCTCGATGACATGTGGCGACAGTAAAAATAATTCCTCGCCACTTAATTTGTGCAATTTGGCCACAATGACATCGGAAAATCCTTTGCCTCGTAGCCACTCTTCGACTTCTCTAGGTGTCGAATGCTGATCTATGTAGATCATGGGCGTTTTAAGTATCTCCAGGTCCTTGCGTTGCTCACGCTGATAGAGCTTGTCACGCAGCTCTTCGTTGATTGTGCTTTGCAGCATTAATGCCTCGTCAGAAGTCTCGCGATCGTTGCGCGCTCGCATGGCTATTTAAGGAAAGCAAATGATTAGACAAAAGTTGGTTATAGTGAAGGAAGATCGTTACCAACCTACGACAGATCCGGCAATGGCCAAATTCCTTTGGATCGTGCCACTGGGTGTGGTGGGTTGACTGTCCGGCGGTGGAGGTGGGGGAGCTGGCACGTTGGGCATACTATAGGAACGGGGCATCGTTTTGGAATCGCGTCGTGGTTGGGAATCGCGCTCGGCCACCGCCACATAGGGCGTAAGCGTGTTGCGGTACATGTTGTGAGTGTTGCTTGGCGCCGCGTTGTACTCTGCAGAATGTATAGCAAACTCTTTGTTAGTCATGATGAGTTATTCATGTGGATCTGCGATGATTTACCCTGTTCTGGCACGGATGAGTTTAGTGAGTCTGTGTCTCTGCCCGAATAGGCTGAGGGCTGTTCGAAATTATTGGGCATCAGAACAGTGTGTGGCACATAGCCGATATTTCCAGCGGAATTTCGCGATTTCCACCAGTTGCGCGAATCGTCAATAATCTAAATTAGACACAGGTACATATGTGTATTAGAAGCACTCGGATTGCATTCTTCAGTATTCGGCGCATTGCGCCACCAGCTCAAACACTCACCTCAAGGTACTCCCCCTTTGTTACATTCAACTCTTTATCATTGCTTGCGGTCTTGGTGTACAGCACCTCCGCTATCTTCACGTTCCTCGACTGCAGCCGTGATAGCCATGTTGCGTTGCTAGCTGGCAATCTTGGCGATTGGATGCTCTGCTTTCGTACTGGAAGTGGTATGTACGGCACTTCTTCGTCCACCACCCAGTCCGGAGACCAGTCGTCATAGAAAATCGGGTGATACGATCCACTATGGTCCTTGAAATGCTCCTTCGCCAACGTCCAGTTTTGACCGAGCGACTTCCAAAAGTCCATGTCCTTTGAGCTCAGACTGGATGTTACGAACACCACGGTTTCGCGCTTCAGCAACGGATTCACCACGTTCTCCGCAATATTGGCGCCGTAGTGCACATCGTTGCACACATTCACAATCGTTTGAAGCGAAATGAATATGTTTTGTATGGGCTCTTCGGCATTAGCGAAACGGTTTCGCACCTTGACAATGTAGTTCAGTGCCAGCTTATGCTTGGCCAATATGTCCTGAAACTCCGACTCAATTGGCGGACGGGATCGCAGCACCAGCAAGCCTTCGCCATGTGGATTGTGTTCGCTTTGACGCAATTCCAACTCACGCAGAGCTTCCGATGCGTATTGCAGACGCGCCATAAAGCGCTCGATGTCCTCGAAGCAGTGATTCAGCACCTGTACATCCTTCTCGGTCTGTTCGCGATCATGGGCATTCCTCTCGGCCGCCACCTCAGCCGCAGCAACAGCGATTCCGTACTGATCGCGCGCGTTTTGTTGGGGTTTGGGCACTTTGATAGGAGACTTGTTACGATCGATGGTTACGGTGTGGCCACTGCTCAGCTGCTTCAGATCCTCAACCATGTCCACCGCTGAGACATCGGTAACCTGCAGTTTATGGGCCGTTAGTTAAGGATTACCTACCACACATTAGTCACCTACCTGGAATATGTGCATCTCGGTGTTGCCCAGCGAAACACCAGGAACGGTGAAAATCAACATATTGTTATACATCTCTTGCGGATCATCGCTGATGAATGCGGTGGGTTCGGTTATCAGCGAGCCGGGAAAATTCTCAATCTCCTTCAATTCGCTGTCCAGCATAACAAGCCACTGGCCACTGAAGCACATGTACATCTTCTGTGCCCAAATACCGCCCGTCTTGTCCAACTCAATAAGCACTTTCAGTTTTTCCTTCGGATTACGGACCTCAGACTCGTGCTTCACTTTGAAAGTGGCCAGATGCTCCAGAGCGTATGTGGGCTTGACTTCATCGTGTAGTGCGCCCCCGTTGGGCATACTTCTGTGCCGATCTGCATCCGCAGGAAGGCCACTCTCGTAACCATTTTGAACCATGACCTAAATAGTATAGTAGAAAACTATATTAGGGCCAATGACTGGGAGTTGAGAAGCCGTTTAGCTACGAATATAAAACACTACATATTCGCTGAAATTAATTCAATTGCTGGTAATTTATTTTCCACTTTAAAAGTCTCTACGAGCTGTAACAGATTATTTAGTTCAAATTAAAATTTCCCATTAAGGAATTTTTCCATGGGTGTACATCTGGTTTATAACGCCTTATAAACGACAGATCCGGCAATTAACGCCTTGATAGCGCTTTCATTTTGTGATGCGTTCGATAAAATTGGTCGCATTTGCTTCGTAATTTTCTTGAAATGAGTCATTTCGTCGATTTGAATTTGTATGGGGAAATGCGTTATTTGGCTTCGCATTTGAGAATTTTTGCCCAAATCACGCATTTGGGCTCAATGTAAACGTAGTATTAGATATCAATTATTTTATTTATAAAGGGTGATCCAACTAGAGGTACTTTTTTCAATAACCTTTTTTTGACAGATCACGCGTGAGTCGTGTCAAGCTGTCATATTATTTTTGTTCAGTATTGTTTGGCATTTCATCATGGAAAGACTAACGCCTGAAAAACGTTTACAAATCGTTCATCGGTCCATATTTCTTCAAAAATGATGCCGGTGAGAACAGCTAATTTCACGTAATGGGCCGGTCGATTGGCCACCAAGATCGTGTGATATCACACCGTTAGACTTTTTTCTGTGGGGATAAGTAAAGTCTTAAGTCTATACGGATAAACCCGCTTCGATTCAGGCCTTGGAGCAAAACATCACGCGTGTCATTCGCCAGTTACCAGTCGAAATGCTCGAACGAGTCATCGAAAATTGGACTCAACGGATGGACCATCTGAGACGTAGCCGCGGCCAACATTTGAAAGAGATAATCTTCAAAAAATAAATGCCAAAGAATGTTCTTTCGAATGATAATAAACATTCCCCGTTAAATTTTAATTTTCTGTGTTTTTTTCTTTAAAAAAGTAGGGAACCTCGAAATGGATCACGCTTTAGTTTAAAAAATACCAATAAATTGAACTTTTAGCATGAAAATTAAGTCTGTTTTATTGTCGTATTTTAAATATTGGGTTGGGGAAAACGCGTTTTTTATTAAAAATTCACATAATTTTTTTTTTTATTAAAAATATATTTTATTACTCCAAATATTGTCCATTCTTTTCGATAACCTTCTGCCATTTTTTGGCCAGAACCATTATTCCCTTGCTGTAAAATTCCGGGGGTTTATCCTTGAAAAACTGGTTCAAGTGCCTTCCGCAGTCCTCTTTGGAGACCAATTTTTTTCCAGCAAGAACGTGTTGAAGAGATCTGAACAAATGGTAATCTGAGGGTGCAATGTCAGGACTTTACGGTGAATGCATTAAAACTTCCCAGCCAAAATCCTTTAATTTTCGGTGGGTCAACAAAGATGTGTGTGGTCTAGCGTTGTCGTGATGAAACACAACACCTTTCCTATTGACCAATTCTGGCCTCTTTTTTCCAATTTCTTTCTTCAACCGCATTTATTGCTCTCAGTAGAGGTTGAAATCAATCGTTTCGCTAGGCGGTAGTAGCTCGTAATGGATTATACCCTTGTAGTCCCACAAAACGCACAGCATCACCTTCCTTGTCGACAATCCTGCTTTTGAGACCGTTTTTGGAGCTTCATCCTTTTTGCACCAAGACCGTTTTCGAACAACATTATCGTATGTGATCCACTTTTCATCACCTGTTACCACACGTTTCAAAAATGGCTCGATTTCGTTCCGTTTCAAGAGTGAATCGCAAATGGAAACTCGGTCCATTATATTTTTTCACTTAATACATGGGGCACCCAAACATCGATTTGATTTGCAAGTGGTTTAAAACGGTTTTGTGGTCGATCTTTTTTCCGAAATTCCACTCATCTTTGCTTTACAACTTTTAACTCGGCGCACAAATCTCAATAAAATTTATTATTCGCCTGATTTGTTTCTTATCAAGCAAAGAAAAAAGTTACTAGATGTAGCTAACCGTTGCAAAGTTTAAAGTCAAGTGAACGGAAAACACTCAATACTTTTTCCCCAACCCAATATTTTATATTCACTATTAATTTAGGTATTCCTTAGCGGTTATTTAAAATTTAAATCCTTTTTTTTTAATTCAATGCTACATTCTGAGCCAATGTCCAGCATTTTTAGTTCATTGAAAGTTTACTGATTGAAATGTGTCCGTTCACGAACCGTCATTATTATTAAAATTCTCTTGTCACAAAGCACATGACGATCTTATCGGGAAACTTTCATTACACTTCAAATCACAAATTAATCACAAAAGCGTTTTGAAAACAATCAATTTTAATTGGCGTCATACCCAAGTATGCCTCTTCATTTTCTCAACCTTATCCTTCGGATCTGTTGTAGTATCACAACAAACTTCAAAGACTCTACCGGCGCCAACTATTCGCAATTTTAATATTCTCTATTTTTTACAATGCTTGACCGGCTGGACTTCAGCCAGCACTATGGCAGCGCTTCAATTCCAATTCCATGCCAAGTCATAAACTCGAATATTGAACGATTTCACTGATATGCGTATTTTTCTCTTGGAGGCTTTTTCTATTCCATCTTGATTAGATAAAAGTTATGGTGATTCTTGGCGGTGAAAAAATGTATTATTTTCGTGGCATTGTAGTTAGTATTGTGGCGATTTATAGCTTATCATAAAAATTCATGTGGCATTCTTTTGTTGTGAAGTAATTTTATTAAAAGCGCTTGTTACGTAAAAATATTCACTGTGTCGCTTGTGTGCACGAATCCCAACCTTGAACTACAAATATTTACTGAACTTATCCTTATTGCTTGGCTTACATATGTGCCAGCTGTGTTTATTGTATTCACACACTGTTTTTTCTAACGACCACTTTACCTAAGTACGAGGACAATTCTCAGCGAACGTACAACAGAATCGCAACGCAGTTTACTCCGATCTCGCAAGTGTTAAGCTCCTCTAGTAACGTAAAAGCAAATTGAACTGTTGGCACTATTGAGAAATTATTAATTCATTGCTCCAAAATAGCAGCAGGTGAATTCTTATCGAATGGCGAAAACGAAAGCGGCCAGGAACATTATCGCGCGCCCGTCACTAACGATTACTCGTGCACCAACGACAGCGCCAATACATTTGCAGCCGCCTATCTTATCAATGAGCTGCCGAAGATATTGCATTACACAAAAGCCCACAACACATTTCGGCATTCCCAATTGCGATACGAATAGTAAACGCTCTTAGGTTCTATTGTCATCCATCCAAACAACCAAACAATGCACTGCACTTAACCCTGAAGTGCGTGCAAAACTGCTAACTCTGTACGTACAACATAAAAGTGCAATGCTGCCAGTGGCGGATTCAGGGGGGTCACATTTAGGGGTTGAGCCCCCGAAATATTGGCATCGAGTTTAAAACTACAAACAAATTAAATTTTATAAATATAAAAAAATTACTTTTTGAAACCCGCCCCCCCCCCGAAATATTTTTCTGAATCCGCCCCTGCATGCTGCAATGCCATCCGACGTGATTCTAAACGATTCGGCTGCGATTCAGAAGCACGATTGGCTATTGACGAGTGTGTCCACATGAAACGCGTTTGGCGCGAGAGCGTCGGACACTTGTGGAATGCCAGCGGAAAATGCGATACGCCCACTTTGGCTTCGAGCGCCTAAAACTCTCAACTCAACTAGGCAATTCAGGTGAAGCTTGTATAAGCATAAAATTTGTTCACACAGCGCGATTTCGTAAGTTTTGCATGTTTGATGGCAATTCAACCTTTGGCGAATTTGCATATTTTTTAATTTGTGCACCTAACGAGACGAGTGCATGCGGCGGTGTCTGCTGTGGTAGATACTTTTCATGCAGCCAGTCAAAGCGTGCGCTTTGCTCATTTTCATACATACCAACTCTATTCACATAACTTGCACAATTTTTCTAAAAGTGAAACGAAACCACGCTTAGGCATCAACTCAATAAATTCAATGTCTGAGTAACCCAGTTGCCCAGTTATTGTTTCGTTTATCATGAAAGATGTGTATCCCACTGGCGCTTAGGCCTGCACGTGCCAATGTTTAGGAAGCACCACTCGAAGCCTCGCCAAGTTAATTAGTTCGGTAATTAGTGACGGCCATGCAGTGCATGCAAAATTTACTAATGACTGGGCAGCAATCTGTAACGAAAGACATTCAAAAACATTCGCACGTCTAGCCCGTTGTCAGTCAGCACACTCACAGACACATTTGTATATCGAGTATGAATTTACCAGTTTATATGCAAAACTAGACGTGAGTCAATTAGTTCAAACAACAATTCAACAGTGCAGAAGAAGAAGAAGAAAAAGCCCATAAAAAAGTACCTAACATGTCATATTCAATCAGAACACGTGCAATTTGTATTGCAGTCTGCCATGAGATGATTCATCCCACACCTTTTTATCTATATGCACTTTAAGATATCGCAACACTTTTTAATTCAGTCTAAACGAAAATATATGTATGTATCCTTATACCACTTGCAAATGTTCGTCGCAAATTACACTACTCGACACGAAAAATGCTCCTAAAAATAAAAGTATTTGTTAGATTAATCTTTAGCTGCTGAACACGAAACTGAAAATAACAAAATTTTCTCAAGAAGCGTTTTCGAAAAATCTTCGAAAAACACGTTTCTCCCTTCTTATTTCAGTTTTGAGCACATATCTCGTAAACCAACCATACGACTAACACAAGTGGCTCGTCGCAAAAGTTCAAAATAGAAAATTTAGTAAAAAGGAGACAATTTTTCTCTCTCATTTGGTACCCATATCTTCATCATTGCACAACCGCAAATATTAAAAACAAATATTTTAAACGTATATGTTCTTAAAATTTTTAAGTCCTTTAAAAAGGACTTTGAGTCAGAAAATGAAAAACTGACTAAGCCAAGATACTATAAATTATTCTAGTTTCATGTCTATATAAACATTTGGATGGGTCTCGAAAAAATAAAAAAATTTTTTCGCACAGTGTAATAAATGTAAAATTGGTGTTTTCACTCAGTGCATCATAACTTTGTCATTTTTATTTCAATTCAATTGATGTTAGGCTTAATATTTGCTCAAATAATATATCTTTAATCTTATGTTTTATAACCGGAAAATTTATGGTTTTTGAAATTGGTCGAAAAGTTCACTTTTTTACAAATTTCATTGTCAGTAACTTCCCCAAATCTCATCTGATTCAAGACAATATATATATGTATATATATATCGTTGAAAAGTTTAGTTAATTACCTTCTGAACGACGGGTTACTTTATTTCACTTGTGTTAGTCGGATGGTGGGTTTACGATATATGAACTCATAACTGAAATAAGAGGGGAAAAACGTGTTTTTCGAAGATTTCGCTCCTTCGCTGCAAGAACGTCATAACTCTCAAACATTTTTCTCAGTTTATGGCAGCCCTGTGTGTATCTGCATATGATCTTTTATTTGTCAAAACCTCTTTGTAAAATATTAAATACTTTGCTCACAAGACGACATGAAACATTTTTTGATACCTTGAACTGCCTGTAATGGTAAATTTTAAAATTGAATTTTCTCGGAATGATGTAGTTTTGAGTTATAACGTTCTTGCAGCGAAGGAGCGATTTTTTGAAAACGCTTCTTAAGTAAATTTTTTGATTTTCAGTCTCGTGTTCAGCAGCCGAAGACTATGTTAGTCTTAAAAATACTTTTGTTTTTAGGAGCACGCGATGAACCCATTCTTTGTTGAGTAGTGTTATCGGAATACTTGCCTCAACTCTTTCGCAGAAAAAGTTCCTCAAACTGAACACTTTTTCTTTTAAGTATAAAAACTACCATTCAGTTAAAGCTGATTTCATTTTTACTTTTTTTATTTGTGTGGCATGAATTCATTCAATTTCGTGATTTCTTACAAACTAAACGATTTCTTGTTAATCAGTTCAAATCAAATTTGAGTATTACAATTACAAAGTATTCGAAAAAATCACTATTAAGTATTATAAAAGTAAATATTTATATTTTCTGTTATTTAGACCGTAATTTCTCATTCTTATAGAAAGTTTACATTACGCTCGTTTTTCAATAACTTCTTAGTTAACATTTTCTTATTCTTGTCAAAGATGTATTTATATAGCTTATCAACTCATAAGTAAAGTAAAAATTCATTCAAATAATTTTTTTTTTATTTTCAGATCTCTTGCGCGGATAAACACAGTTTCGGGCCTCAAAACCAAAAATTTTAAGTGTACATTTTACATGGTAATAATTGGTTTCTGAAAAATAAAAAGAGAAAAAGTATTAATTGGATTTTCTGACCGCACTACAAGTTAATATAAATGGCGCCGACATTGATTGATGTGTTAAACTTCGGTTAAAACTGCTGGCATCATGCTGTTCATATATTTGCTCGGATTCATGTGTAAACAATAATGCAATATTGACATAAACGTACTGCCAATTTTCGTTTCTTTGGCTCAATAGCCAAAGAAGAATGTTTGCACAGAAGAGCTCATAGTCAGACATCAGTTTGCCGACGACCTTTATCAGCCATACAGACAATCAGACGTAGATAACGCGAATTATATTTTTTTACAAAACAAAAACACGTCATAATTTGCTACCTATAAATACTCCATACTCCGAGTATAAATTGACGAAGAACGCAATTCGAAAATATTCACTTACTTCTCCGATACCAAATGGAATATGTTCGCTGGTATATTTTTCAAATCGGAATTGTCGCACAAAAGTTCAGCGGCCGATTTGTAGCGTTGCTGATCTGCTTCGTTCGCTGCAGTGGATACAATGGTTTTTTGTATTTCAGAAAATTGCTCAGCTGCAAGTACATAAAAGCAGATACTAAATAAACATTTAAAATTTAAAAGATGTGTATATATGTTTAATAGCCTGTCTGAAGTAATCAGCTGGCAGGCCAATTAAACTTGAACTATTTTCGCAAAGTTCAACAAGCACTGCAATTATGACCTGTAACCATTTTCGAAGGGTCAGTGATGCATGACTTAACTTTCATATTTGTCAAATAAGTATTAAAGAAAAAACTAGATAAATACATGTTAGCTGACATATTTACAAACACTTCATGCATGTCCGTACATATGTATGTACATATGTTTGGTTTACTGCTTCTGACTGTCTGCGTTGAACGAAGCCAAAAAGCCGTAGCCGAATGTTGGCTCTCGACAACGTTGTCACTGCGTCGTGTACATGTGTGCCAGTTGGGCAAATCAATTAATTATGAGGGCAATAAAAATCAGCCAACATGACTGTGAAATGTGTGCGGCTAATCACGGATCGCTGCTGGCACTTGCGACAACAACTGCCACCATGCGCTGCACCAATTGTCGGTTCGTTCTTGTTTCTTAGCAATAATATTCACTCTTGCCAGCTTTTTGCACTCTATTAATCAGATGTCAGCAAGCATGCATAATGTGTGCGTGTGTGTGTGTCTAACTAACATAACTTTTTTCGTCATATCCGTTATTTGTTGTATTTTGATATTGTGCAAAATTCCAGCACGACACTGTCAACACTGTCGGCGAGATTCTTACTTCATAGTGTCTGCTTGTAAATGGTTGGGTTATTGTCACTTGCTTCATTTGTATAGACAACTTAATGTTTACGTGAATACTTAAGTGCATAAGCTTGACAGAACTTACCCAGTATGCATGTGAATGTGAGCCCCAATGTGGAACCTTCTAAAGGTGACTCCGACAAGCCGCCGACAATTAAATCGATGTCATCATAGTTGCGGTAAATGCTTTTCAATTGATTTACAACCTACGAAATTCAAAAAGTATACACAAATAAATAATATTCAAGATTTTGTAATTATTTTGATTAAACAAAATTAATTTACTACTTACAGCCCGTGGTATGTGCTTTTCTAAATCTTGCCAGCCATTTACTTTGGTGTTAGTGCACAACTCTAAATATTTGGTGTACCCTTGCAGGCCGTGATCACGTCCACGTTGTATGTCCAGCGCCAGCAAGTCGCCATGGGTCGGTCGCCCTATATCCGTATTACCTACCACCAGCTGTAATCAAACGATTATTTAAATTTTATATGCGACAACATTGATACATAGTTATGAATGCAGCTAGTAGCTTTTTGTAATATCTTTTAATGTATAATCCTTCGATTCAAATTACACAAAATCGGCGCCTCAGAAAACGAATGTCGTATGTTTCATTGAGCCTGGTAAGACATACGACATTTGTTTTCTCAGGCGACGAAATGCCAATCCACACTCACATGTATATTAATCATTAATGAAAACTTAAGTACTTACGCCTTCCTCATAATTCGCGTCCACTTTCATAGCACGCTGACGCAGCAGTGATTCCAATATTAAATTCAGTTTTGCAGCCGTGTACGACATATCGGGCTTATAGATCTGATCTTTGAACAAAAATACATTGTGATCTGGCAAATTTTCGCTGGAATTACAGATCAAAGCAGCATTTTATGATTAACCCTAATTCCCAGAAGTGAGCCTCACAGTCTCACTAAAGATTTCAAATGGT
The DNA here is from genome assembly GCA_963971225.1 of Melieria omissa. Classification (NCBI taxonomy): domain Eukaryota; kingdom Metazoa; phylum Arthropoda; class Insecta; order Diptera; family Ulidiidae; genus Melieria; species Melieria omissa. The sequence continues at coordinate 5,158,215 of OZ020267.1, forward strand.
GATAAACCCAACAGACTTTCGATTTCATTATTTTATATAATCTCCTAATGGAATGTTAGCATTATGTTGCATTTATAGATTTAACATTTTAGACAGTTTTTGTACTTTTTAAACAAAGGTTTTCACTAATTTAGCTCATATAAGCCAGGCAGTCTCACTTCTGGGTTTACGTTACTTTTAAAATTCTGGGAATTAGGGTTAAAATCAAAAATATTTAAATATTGTAGCTTTATCAAAATATATCTCAAACACTAAAGATTCAGTTGCAGTGATCAATGTCAGACTCCAGTTGCACGTAATACGTCGGAGATGAATTATTTCTGGATGGGAATGGTTTTTGTCATGAAGCAAAGTGTCTGGTCGTTCATAGTAAAGTGTATTACGAATATCTGAAAATCTGTACCACTTTCCAAGTCGGTGCAACCTCTTATTAAACTATATTCGGTGTAATCCGAATATACATACATATTTAGGTATGTAAATAAAAATTAATTCAAATTGGTCCCAACTGAAAGGAATTCCTTACGTGTTTTTACTGGTAATATCGTCAGCTTTCTTTTCCTGTCTAGTGGCAAAATTGTGCAGCGCATTCGGTATCATGGACAAGTAGAAACGCATTGCCGCCACCGCAAATTCATTCGAGACTTGAATATTCCGCCGCGCTGGTCTATTTCCTATTTTTCCACTACCGTACGATCCACTATTTATTTCGGCCGCAATTTCATTGCCCAGAACAACTGGCAACCATTCGCGAAACACTATGCGACGATAAATGTCAACATTGGTAGCTTTCGCCACTTCGTATATCTGGTCATCGGTCCAGTCAGAATGTGATGCAACGAGCTGGTTGGCAATCCGATTATGGTTTCTCATGAAAATTGTATAAATCAGTATTGTGAATGGGTTGTAATTGACGCGTGAGTCGCCGGCCATGAAGCACACCGAGTGGTTTGCCGTTGCCGAGTAGGCGCAATACTCATGCGAATCGACGGTTGTGGTGGGCAGCAAGTCCTCATGCGGCTTGTCGCCTCTTCCGCTGGACTTGATTTGGCCGTTTTTGAATGTTCGCATGCTGCGCTTCACATCATCAGTGAATCCATACAGCTGCGATAGGTCCAGATGGCCAGTAGCCTGGTTGAGCTTTAAATACAATTGTGAAAAAGAACTAGTTTGCTATGAAGCAACAACAATAACTATATTGCACCTGTTCGACAGCGCCGAATGTACATTCCTCGCCTATAGCCACAGCACTGCGCACATAGTTCAAGCACGTGTCCCGTGCGTATTTGAGTTTTGTATTTTGGGCCAACAGTGGCGCGCATAGTGGATGGCGGAAGCGGGGCTGCAGATTGTAGTTGTCCCTATTACAGCACTCAATGGGGCTGCCATCACCTAAAACCACATCAATTCGTCACAATTGCATCTCATCTAATATGAATTGAAATTACTCATCGAGGTGACCACCGGTTTGCTTAAATCGTGCTCTATGAACTGTGCCCACTGCGCCACAGCCAAACTTCGGCCCTTGTCGTCGAGTGAGTTGGCTCCCGTGTTCAGGCGCTGCTCGTGAATCTTTCTGCTAATTAGCAGTGGCGACGGCACTTGATCCCCAGCGAACATCTAAGCCGCGAACGTGACAATAACTTGTCATCTATACAACTTAATTGAAACAATTATTTATTGTTTACCTCATTCAATCCATCTTTGTAGTGTCGCGGCAGCATGCGCCTGAATGGGCTGTGGGCATTGCGGCGCTCCCTAATGGCGGTCAGGCACTTTGTCATCAACTCGCTATTGGCCGGCAGCCGTTTAGTGCTCATGATGGCTTCGCACTGCGTGCCGCTGATACCACGTGGCAAGCATATGCTGTTGTAAATATACTGGCTGGCCGCCAGTATCTTCTTGGCGATCTCGTTGTCATCCATGGCTTTGGCGCTGGGCAGTGCATCCAGTAGTAAAGTGTGCGATATGCTGCCATTCTCCACGGTGATTTGCGAGTGAAGCAGATTGCTCTCCAAACTGTTGCGAACGAGAGGTCAAGAGTTAAGTATGAAAGCGCCACTTCTTCGAGTACATTCATTCATACCTCATTTGTTTGTTTATAGCGTCAACACCGAATTCTAAACACTGTTCCCACTGCTCTGTGGAAATCCCATTGAGATAGTTGAATTCTTGAGGATCTGTGTGCGCAAATTAAAATTTAGTTGAGTTGAGTTCACATTGTTTCGAGCAACAACAATTTTAAACTCAATAACGGTCACTTACTCTTCGCCCATGAGTTACCGATCAGCAACGCCGCCATCACACAAACGGAAACCGTTGCAAAAAATTTGCCGAACATTTTCCGTATTTTATGCCGCTCGAAAGTGAAAGAAGATGCGTTTCGCTACTATTTTGCCATTAATCGAATTAAATTGATAATTCGTTGATAACGTTTGTGGCGTCGCCTGCGTTCTTAATATTGAATGACTGCGATCCTCATCGCCTGAGGGCTCCTTCGAAACTGTTCGTCCAACTGCAAATGCAATTGATCGAAATATTGCCGCCACACAGATGCTGCCGACACAAATAAATATGCATTTATTTTACAGCACACACCCATGTTTGTGTGTGCGGAAGCAACGCAGTTGTTTGGGAATGAGCATTGCATTGCACACCATCACACGTGCACACAACGTGCATTTAAATGCACTATTGCAGCTTGACTCATGCATTTGAAGTCGTAAACAGAAGTCGAAACGTTTGTTTTCAAAATAAAAAAATATATTCAAATTCACACATACATACATGCATACATATGCAATGCAGCCGGCACTTGCCGCCGCTGCGCTAATTTAAAAAATATGAATGCGTAGATTCGTAACGTTCACTTACAGGTATCTGATTGTATGTACAAACGTGTGTAAGTGCTTCTCTAAACATACAAACAAATGCTCAACGTGCTGAGTATACAAATTTGAGTGTTTTACCGATTCGCTAAGCTTCTACGATATTGGATTATGTCATTGTGCTCAGATAATTGAGTGATGCGACACAAACTTCATGAGCCAAACTTGCAGCAGATCTTCTGAGACATTGTAATTTTAAGTGCACAAATTGTGGACGCTGCGTACTCAGTAGGCACGTATAGAGGACTTGCACGCAAGCAAATACTAAATTGTGCCTGTCGCCTCTCATATTGACGGAAAACTTTCTTATCGCTTATTCCACAATGAGTAAACAACAATGTAATTAATCTCCAATTACAAATGAAAACAATAACGTACTCGTACAAATATGTGTATCCACAAATATATATATTTATATTCGTAGAAACATACAAGCGAATATAGGTAGATGCATTTGGGAAAGTATGTGTGCATTTGAATTTCAATATATAGTTAGCTAAAAGTCTGAACTAATAGTGTTATATAGGATCAAGGTATTTTTTAATTCTGGTTGACCAGCCTCTGAATTTACTACAATGAAAAATTAGTTATTTAGATCCATGGAAGTAACAAAAACGTCGTTATATGTACATTAACCCTTTCGCTTTTTTGTTGCCATATGGCACATTGCTACTTTGTGGACGTCTGAACCCTCTGCAACTTCAAGAATACATATTTTGTTGGTCCTTAGAATAGTTTGAAGTTTTAGGAAAACTACGAAATTAATAAACTGAATATTAAAGTTTGAAGCAGAGAAATATACACTTTTTTTAATGGTATATTTTAACACAGTAAAAAAAGAAGCAGACAACTTTAGATAACTTTTTTATTTGACGATTCCTTTCAATTTAAATACTTTTTTTTTAATTTTGGCTGAAGTAAATGAAAAAATATGTTGTGTAAAAGTTTCATGTTTAAGTAATTATTACAGCCACAACGATGTGGTTGCTCTCATAGAAAACACTCTAAAATACAGGGTCCGAGTATAAGTATAGAAGCATAATACGTAAAATTTAAAATTTTAACTTTCCCCAGTAAAAACCTGTAGTGAAAGGGTTAATGTTAAGGTTCTGTACAAATTAATGTGTTTGATTCTTCTAGTAATTTAAAACAATAGTGATGATACTTACATACAACTAATAAACTGCAGGCCATATCGGCGTCAACTGGCTGAGACACTTTGACCTGCTCATGAATTTTTTTTATAAATCAAATTATTTCTACAAAAGCACACTTGAATAAATTTTGTTTTCAAGGAAAAGCAACCATAACATCTAATATGAAAGCGTAGTTATTGTTATAATATATACAGTCGTGTCTGGGTATAGTGAACACCCTATATAGTGAACACCTCGATATAGTGAACACCCAAATTTTAACATGGAGCCTAAATATTGAACAACATTTTGAAAGCAATTTCAAACAAAAAACAAAAAGGGTATTTTGAGTAAATAAAACGAGTTTTTGAACAAAAATGTTAACAGGTCTTGGAATAATTAGTTCACTATATCCAGACACCACTGTAGTATTATAATTTTTAGTTTACAAAATCGTTTGGTTTGTAATTGATCTAAAAAATTACATACCGGCTTTTACGGTTACAGCTAATCGGATCCAAAGCTTGTCACTAATAAACAGTTTACATATGGCAATACCGTTCTACTGAAGCGACTTGACAGCTGACAGCTGCATTGCAAATCCGAACCCAAAAACGTTTGAACGATTTTTCGTGAAAATTTTATAAAATCGGCGAAATTGGAGTATAATCAGACGCAGCGACCATGCCGACAATTGAAGTGGCGAATAACGTTGTGGTACCGGAGCCACATCAGAACAATGATCAGTCCAAGCCGATGTCGGGCCCCATAATTGGCATCATCTATCCTCCGCCCGAGGTTAGAAGTATCCTTTTTGCAATAACAAAAACCAAGAACTAAAAAAGTATATAAAGCATATTTGGGTAAGTCTCCTTCGGGGTTTTCCTATGCTCAATGAATTACTTAAATAGACATTGTCGACAAGACTGCAAGTTTTGTGGCCCGAAATGGTCCCGAGTTCGAGGCGCGCATCAGGCAGAATGAGTTGGGCAACAGCAAGTTCAACTTTTTAAGCTCGGGCGATCCATATCACGCCTACTATCGCCACAAAGTAAATGAGTTCCGTGAGGGCAAAGGTGAGTGGCATTTAAGCGTGCGGTTAATTATTTTCTACTTATTTGGAATTTGTTCAACACTTTCAGATGCAGCCGGCAGTACCACCGTCATTTCAGGCATTAAACAACTATCGGTAACTAGCGCTGCACAACAAAAACAACAAGAATTATTAAAGCAAGTTGCTGAACAGCAATTTGTACCGAAGGATCCGCCGTCAGACTTTGAATTTATTGCCGATCCACCATCGATTTCTGCACTCGATTTGTACGTATGCCTCTTAAGTCGTTAATGAACGCAGCCTGACCCACGTTGTACCATTTCAGAGACATTGTCAAGTTGACGGCACAGTTTGTTGCACGTAATGGACGTCAGTTTCTAACAAACCTAATGAACCGTGAGCAGCGCAATTTTCAGTTTGACTTTTTACGTCCGCAGCACTCACTGTTTCAATACTTTACTAAGCTGCTAGAGCAGTACACAAAAATATTGATTCCGCCCAAGGATTTAATAGGCAAGCTGCGCAACGAAAGCAACGCGGGCCGCGTCAGCATGAACGTAGTGCTGGATCAGGTGAAATATCGTGCCAACTGGCAGAAGCATCAGGAAGCGCAGAGGCGTCGCGAAGAAGAGAAAATTGAAAAGGAAAGAGGTAAGTGGCGGTTATTCGGTGTTAAGGCGAGTAATTTTAATACAATGTGTTTGTTTCCTTCTAGTGGCGTACGCTCAAATTGATTGGCATGATTTCGTTGTGGTGGAGACAGTCGACTACCAACCGTTTGAAACGGGAAATTTTCCTCCACCCACTACACCGGAGGAGGTTGGCGCACGCGTTCTTATGGAAGAGCGAATGATGGAGGAGGACGGTGATATTGAAATGCAGATTGAATCGGATGAAGAAGACAGCCAGGAGACGCCAGCTGGAGGCAGTGCGATAAAACTGTCGCAAATGGAGAATCGCACAGGCATTCAAATGAAGGGCGCCGCTTACAATCAACCGCCCAGCTCAAAGAAGGACAACACGCAAGTGCAGGACATGGACGAAGCGTCCAGCGATGAAGACACGCCAAGCACATCCAAAATGCAGCCACCAGTGGCGCCATTGCTGCCACCAACTCACGACAAGGTGGTCATCAAGAAGTACGATCCCAAGGCCATTCAACAAAAGCCGCAAAAAACAGCCGAAGTGGACCAATATCTCATTTCGCCCATTACTGGCGAAAAGATTCCGGCCTCGAAAGTCACAGAACACATGCGTATTGGTTTGCTGGATCCTCGCTGGGTAGAGCAACGCGATAAGCACACTGTCGAAAAGATAAACCAAGAGACGGTGTATGCCGCAGGCACAGCAATCGAAGCCAGCTTGAAGCAGTTGGCGGAGCGTCGTACAGATATTTTCGGTGTGGGCGATGAAGAAACGGTCATTGGCAAAAAGCTGGGCGAAGAAGAGACGAAGAAAGATGATCGCGTCACTTGGGATGGCCACACTTCGAGTGTGGAGGCGGCCACAAGAGCAGCTCGCGCTAACATAACACTGGAAGATCAAATACATCAAATTCACAAGGTAACGTGACACCTAATTTATCAAAGTATTGCATGCTGGAATTAATTGCTTTGTTCTAGGTCAAGGGACTGCTGCCTGATGAGGAAAAAGAGAAAATTGGACCGAAGCCGGTGAGCAGCAAGACGACTTTATCTGCGCCGCCGCAGCACAATCCAAACACTCCCAAAACACACTCGCAAGCTGGTCACCATCAGTCCTCACACCATATGCACCAATCACAGCAGCAGCAACAACACCAACAGTCGCAGCAACAGCAGCAACACAATATGCCGCCATCGGCACCGGTCATGATGATGCAAATGCGACCACCGCCAATGATGCGTATGTGCCTTCGATTTAATATTTTTGTTTGTTAAATTACACAATTGCAATTTCAGCGCCCCCATTCCCGGTTGGTGGTTACATGCAGGCTGGCGGACCGCCACAAATTACACCAGCACCTGCAGTGATCGATCAAGGCATGATGGGAGTTCCGCCAATGCCTGTCGATGATGAACCGCCCAATAAAAAATTGCGCTCAGAGGACAATCTTGTGCCGGAAGCAGAATTCATTGCAATGCATAAGGTGCGCACGAACACTAGCCGCATGGCTATCTTTGTAATTAAAAACATGTACTTTCTTTGCGCAGAGTCCCATAACTATACAAGTGCAAATTCCGAACGTAATTGACAAGTCTGAGTGGAAGCTCAACGGACAGACGATTGCCGTATCATTGGCGCTGCCAGACACTGTGTCCAGCTTGAAGGCCAAGATCCAAGATGAAACAGGCATGCCGCCGGCCAAGCAGAAAATATCATACGAGGTTTGTATGGCACATGCGGCATACCAGATTTTGTTGAGACTAAGACAGTTTGTCACTTATCTCTTGTTGCAGGGCATGTTCTTTAAAGATAGCAACAGCATGGCGTTTTATAATTTGCTCAGCGGCGCCACAGTGCATTTGCAAATCAAAGAGCGTGGAGGTCGCAAAAAATAGACATCTTAATCGGTTTTATAATATTTTACTTTTGAATCGCATCTGTTCTATATTTGTTCACTGCGAGGACTCTATATAGGTTTTTGTCAAAATAAACGAAACACACTAACAATCACAGTCGTAATTGTTGCGAAACTTTGAATTTGATTGGTTTTATTGGTTGCAGTTTCCTTAAATCACATTACAAAACTTACAAATTGCACTTTTCAACTTAACATCTACGGGTGTTATTTCTCTCCTGAAAATGTAATATCCAAAAGTAATATCATTGTCTTTATAGTATGGAGTTGCGATTGCTAATTGTAGACGAGTAGCTGCTTCTAGCGTCTAATAGGAATGTTGCGTTGCGGCATTTTCCAAAATGCGAGCCATTTCCCGATAACGATCCAACATGAGCCCATAGATTTGCTCACTATCCTTGCTGGGCTCACAGACACGCTGCAGGAGGTTCGGAATAAACTGCACAATGTAATCGTGGTAGCTTAGCAGCGATGTGGCGCTGGTATCGCCGCCATCACCGTTGGCTTGTTGAGAATCTGTCGTTGCGGGCAATGTGGATTGCTGCATATAGAGAGCGTATTTCGCACGATAAGCCGCGCCCATCAAAGCTGCCTCACTGACTTTCTGCAATAAATAAGGTGCATCGTTACAACCCAATACTCAGCATTCAAATCTGCTCAACCATACCTGAACGTAAACTGGGGCATTGAATACATCGGAAATCACCTGAAGTATTGACTTGTTAACTGATGCGCCACCGGTCGCTATGATCTGTGTGTGATCGCCAAAATGGAAGCCCATGTCCGTGGCCACGGCACGTCTATGCAGCATTTGTCCCTCTATCAATGCACGAATTTCTGCCTGCGGAGATGCAAACCTGAAAGCAACAAAACTCTTAAAAATGGTTCTGTGCGTCTGTAAATTGCTATATTCAACTTCAAGACGCCCTTGTCTGCATCCGGTGAAGATATGGAATGACTTTTGCTCCAGCGCAGCACACCCTTTGCGTTCGGTATTATCTCCATTGAGTGAAAATGCAGTGCCATGTTGCCATAATTTCCACGAGGTGTAGAGTCGAGTAGCTCATTAAAGTTGTTCCAGTCATTGTTGGCCTCCACCTTTTTGAATATATCGCGCACCAGTGAGCCATTGCGGAAGCTGTCGAGCAACAAACAAGATTAGGATAACTTAATCAGCTTACATTTAGTTGGATCAATACAAAATTAGACTACATTTCTTCGTTGAAATGGCTTTAATTGAATAGCGGAAGTACAGCAGCTCGCACAGGCAGACAAGCGCATAGACATGCATAACTGTATGCTACATTTTCATACCTAAATTGCTGGCAACAGTCATAAGTTCGAATTATATTTTACCAACTAAGCAACTAACCACAGTAAACCCATGTATTGATCAGTTATAGTGGGATGGCACAGCACGTGGCCTTCCTCCAGTTTTGTTGGCTCCTCCAAGTTCATCATTACCGTGTCACTCGTGCCCAGTGACATTACCAACGAGTTCTGCTCGACCAGCATGCCCGAGAGCGCCGACAGATTGTCGCCCGTGAATGCGACCACTTTGCAATCGGCGGGGAAGCCAAAGCGCTGCACGAAAAAGTTGCACACACTTCCAATTACGGAATTTGTGGCCACTGGCTCACCCAGACGCTCCTCCAGATCGGGAGCGCACGCATTCAGACAAGCCTTGGACCAGGTCTTCGCTCTGATGTCGAACAGATTCATGCCCGAGGCATCAGCATAGTCCAATGGCGCCACATCGCCAAGGAATATCGATGCCAGAAAGCTGCTAACTAGCGAGATGCGTTGCGCATCCTCGTAGGCGTGAGTGCGCTGTTGGTACACCTTGCGGATTTGTGGCCCTGTGAAGCGTGGGTAGCATTTGGAGCCGGTGATTGCCACCATTTCGGCACGCCCACCAATAGCAGTCTCCATCTCGAGGCACTGCTTGTCAGTGGAGCCGTCCATCCAAATGGGTGTGCGCGTCAACACAAACGCCGAGTCGTCTATCTGCAGATGCAGGAACTTGTCGGGATCCAGATTTTGCAGCGCCTGGATGCCATGGCGCGACCAGTAAAGCGAACCATGTTGCTACGAATTGCAATGATTTTAAGACAATGATTTCAAGAAACACAAATATTCAAGTTACTTATACCTGGGCTGAGCCGCTAACACCGATAACCGTACTCAGGTCCGCGCCCAGCACAACCAGCCGATCGAGGACAATGTCCAACGCCTTCACCCACATGACAGGCTGCACGAAAAACCTACACAAGTAAGCATTAAGCATGGGTTCAAGAGCAAATCTTCACTTTGTTCTCACTCATTTCGGTTGGGTCCGGGATTGACGCCACCTGATGTGCGAAACTCGGGCAGATCTGAGTCGAACTTGACTTCGGCAGTTGCTATAGTCTGCAGCTTGAAACTCAGCTGCACCGCCTTTAGCTGAAATTAACATAACACAACGTATTCTTAATTATGGCAAAGACCGCTACGAAGGTAATTAGTGCAAATATTTAGTGTTGCTCGCTGGAGTGTAACTAGCGCAGGCAACACGTGCAGTTGCTAAACATTTGTGTATCTTCATAGAACTCGGCCAACAGACACACCTCGATTTCAACGACCTAACAGCAAAGCACGCATACACACACGTACAACCAACGCTGCTATCACAACGCTTTCTCGACTTGCGTCATGCAGCGCCACAGCCGCTCCCTGATGTCCCTATCTAAGGTCATTTAGGGAAAGAAAGTAATGTTGGTATCAGCACAATTAATGCGCCGACACTTTCAAATCATTTTATTAATTTACAGTATTGCGGGCAATTAAAGGCGGCGTCACTTATGGCATGAGTGCTTTTGAAATTATAAACAAAGCAAATCGCACCACATATCAGTTGGACCTGATAACGTGAGACATAACTTAATGTATAATTAGTGATAGCTAATGCCAGCCAACTATTTTGACCTTCAAAACTCAAAAATGGGGAATGCAGTCACTTATCTACAATCAACTGCGACTAAATTGTTTGAATTCCGTTAATCTGTATGAAAAATGATAACTTTTGGCATTGATAAGTGAGCAATTTTTCTATTTAAATGAACAAATTTACAAATCTAAAGGTTAAAGCGACATCATTATGAACAATTTAAAATGCCACAAGTTGAAGAAATTGTACGAATAGAAAATGAATAATTTCAATTAATAACTAAATTTCAATAAAAACTCAATGCAAGCATTGTTGTTCGATTTTTTTGGATTACTAAAATAATTGAATCGACTAAATTAATTTAAATTTAATTTTTAATTAATTTTAAATTTTAAATTACAAGTTATGGAAAACATTTTGGTTATTGGAAAAATCCAAGTCTCTGTATCTATACAAATCGGACGTAATTCTACCAAAAATAGTAGGATGACAGTACAAACATTTGCCTTTCGGATAAAGACTAAAACTATTTTGATCAACTCTTCACTTGGTATTACGTGCATGTCTATCAACTTAAGTACAGCATCTCACTTCTACAATGACTTCACAAAGAAAATGTTAACTACCTCAGCTGCTTTTCGATTTTTTGTTTGCCATTTCAGCCAATGATTCACATTTTGCGCAAGAGGGCCAAATGGGTGGCACAATTTGATGTGAACTACCCAGCACGTTCAACTATTGCATTTTGTTGTTTGTGTGATTCAGATTACTGCAGCATACAAATTATTTAGCCACACTCAAAACGAGTTAGACATCAAGACATGACATCGCCACCTGTTCAACTACACGTTCTGTTCAGTCATCATCTTAAAGAAATCGCGCTTAAACGCACTTGAGAGGAAGCCAAATTGTTCGCATATTTATCGAGCGTCCATACTCACTTTTTGTGTGCTTAAATCGAAGCCCAGATAAGTGCCCTTCTCCTCTTCCTCTTTTGGTGTCATTTTCATATATTCCAAGCAATTTTGTTGTACTATTTGTAAGTATTAAATATGAATTGTGAATCAAATTTTCACACACTCGAACACTTAACACGCGACTGTTGACCGGCAGCACACAGAGTCGAGTGCCAAATGATTCCGTGTTTACACTGTTTACACAACGAAGGCGTTCAGTTCATATCTGACGTAGGCACGTTCAATGGCCCCGTTCGACCGTGTTAACTAGTTGCGGGAACTTCCCACACGCTAATCTACAATTTCCGAAATCTTGGTCACTGCTCCACTTCTACACCTGTAGGTCCGGTTAAAGCCAGCAAACAGCACAAAAAGCAGCGCAAAATCAGCTGTGAAGGTGAATAGAGAATTGTTTGTTTTCTGTTAGACCATTTCATCGAAATTTATTCACCACATTTACGATGTCTTTCGTTACAAGACGAGAAACTCGCTATTCGGATGCAAATTAGAACACAACAGTGCTTGTAAATATAAAATTTCATCTATTTCACTGCGGCCACATACGGAAAAAGTTAAATGTTGAATGCTGAAATGTTAAATGTTAAAGTTAAAAATTAAAAGTGCAGTATTGCGTACCCTAAAAAAATTGAAAAAACTGCAAATCGGCATATATGGAGCTTCTTTATTAGCGAATCTAATGAACTAAGAATTTTTGGCATAAATGCAGTATAGCGAACCCTTGTGAACAAATAAATAAGTATGCTCTTATATAGAGATTTAGCTCCTGAATGTAACGAACTACAAATTTTGTCTGAGAAACGCCCACAAAAAGAGTGGCTCGGGGTCAAAGTTCAAAGTTGATTTGAAAATAACTAAATCAATTCTTAATCGAATTACACGATATGCATATCAAACGCAAGGTCTTTTTCATACCTTTCTAATGATATGCAAAATTAGATATATGATATGTACTAATAAGAAGCTATAAGCAAACAAAAATTGTTTGTATAAAAAGTTTCAAAAAACGGATTTTTTCTCAAAAATCCCCCTTACTAAGGTATAATAAAATTGTTACCATATTATAGCCTGTGAAAATCCCTCTACAGCGAAATATAAAACATTTGAAATTTTTTTTATTTTTTATATTTAAATTTAAATTCAGTTAAAATCATATTTTTTGCAATATTGAAATGGCGCTTATGAAAAATATTGCTAAGGTATTTATTTTTGCTTAAGCATAGATTTTTGCACATGAACTGGAGAAAACTTTGCTGAGCGGAAATTTTGGTTCCCAGGCGACCCGATTTCCTTAGAGAAAAACACTTAATTCTATTTTCACACGGTAGATTGGTTCCAGGAAAACTGTGTAAAAAAAACTGTAAAACAAGACATTGATCGTATGCAAGCATAAGCATAAGGTGATTGGTTCTTATCTCTAAAACCTTTTAAAATTAGTGAAAACAAGTATTTTTTAAGAACAAGTATTCATGTTTATTTTATTAAATCACATATATAAAGTGTATTTACACAAGCATAGTTATTAAAGAAAAAAGATATGCACTCCATGCAATGTGCATTATGAAGGCGATCTAAAATTTTAATTTGGTTTCCAAAGAAATGGTTTTACGTTTTAGAAAAAAAGGAAAAAAACCGTTTTAGTTTCGAATTTGTAGTTTTCGACATTTTCTATATTTAACAAAAAAGAATTTATACAACTGAATGAATATAAAATATTTTTTGGCACACCTTTTATTTTAATACGTTAAAATTAAAGTAAATGTAACGTTCGAAACAATAATTTGCCTATAAAAATTTCTTAACCAAACACGTCTGATTGCATTGATAGTTCACAAAATATTAACACATTTCAATTGCTCTGACAAGTAATTTTGCTTGTATCCACAAAAAGGGGATTTCCCTATATATGTGATATGAACATATTTCGCAAACATTAAATTTAACAAAAAAAAAATTAAGCCCAAAAGATATTGAATCGCGCTAAATGGAATAAAATCGTGTACAAAAATTTAAAACATTTTTTTATTTTTAAACCGTGTTGAATCAAAAACGTGTAAAAAAAAGACCGTGTAAAGCACACTTAGATGTATATTCTCTCCAATTCCATTGTTTTACGACCTATCAACACTGCATCGAAAAACACCACAATTGGCAGTCTCACTTTCCTAACTGCTCCTTATTTTAACTTTCAAACTTCGCCGCACTTTCCAAACACTTCAATGGAAAATATGGCCGACTCACGTAGTTGCCACCTACGTCATATTGTAAACCTTGTGTTATTAAATTGTTTTTATTAGTCATCAAAACAAACCTTTCTACCCAATAGACCCAAGATGTGCTACTCTTAACCTCTCTTCAACTGCTCTGCAGTGGAATCACTGAAAAATGTAGGCACATGAGTGTCAGCATACATTGTGTGGTCCGTGGCGGGCTAAATACAAAATCCCCTGTTTATGTCAAAACTCCACCAAGTTGGCAACCGCGGCTGATTGCCAATGGCGGCCATGAATGTGTGACAAATGACAATTTCGTGTGAAATAAACAAATTTTCTCGATGGATGATTCGTTTTTTGGATTTGATACAGCAGTACCGGTGAGTTGAAACGATGTCTGGTTATGTAAGCAAGGGCTGAAAAGTTGGCGCTTTGTCGTTGACGTGGAAATTTGCGCGGAAAGTGCAGTACGTGCCGTAGCGAGTATTCCGACCTTTTCGCTGTTGCGCAGGGGAATCGTGCCGTGGCAGTCTAATCCGATTGCGGCACTCTACCCCGTTGAAGTGATTTTTGCAGCCCATAACTAACTGTTTACGTATTTCCGCAGTTGGACGATGATGGCGGGGGCGGACGCATTGCAGAGCCTTCTGAAGAGGAATATGACGCCCTGAACGATGAGACTTTCGGTTCGGCCATCAATGGCGATTGGGAGGAGGCGCACGAGACCATGGTGCGCCTCACGGACACCCACATTTCTGACAGTCGCGGCGGCGATGCTTTGGACAGCGGAGCGCAGGGGGACAGACGGCGACTGTCAACTACGTCGTCGCCGGCTATGGTATCGGCGAGAGGTCGCTGCACTGACCTTCTGGCTGATTCGGACTTGGAGCTAAATCTTTCTGGCATGAAACTAGACGATGTCGATCTGAGCTTCGACGACAATGAGAGCATGGCAGGAGGCATCGGTGGCGGCATAAATTTGGATCCCAGTGTGTGGGCGTCGCATCCGCTAAAACCGTACAACCATCATTCAAGCAACATGGAAGCCATGAAAATACGCAATTCCCTGTTCGGCGACCTAAACAGTAGTGGTGCCCCCAACGAATTAGAGACCGATCGTGCGAACTTTCTACGTGAACACTTTCCGCATCCCTTTCAACAGCAGCAACTACAACAACGCATGAAAGCGGAAATGAATGTTAACGCAAACTCGAATTTTGGTCTGTCGCAACTGTCACACTCGGGAAATCCGCCAAAAATCTGTACGTTGGAAGATATCGAACGAAATATCATCATTCAGCAGGCGATGCAGAAGCAACAACAGGAACATCAACAGCAACAACAACAACAACAGCATCAACAACAACAACAGCAACAACAACAACAGCAACAACGGAGTCAACAACTTCTAAATGACTTATTAAAACAACCGTCTAAAACACCTACTCCGTTACAACAGCAGCAACAACAACAACAACCGCAACAGCAACAACAACAACAACATATGCAGAAACAACAGCAAGCAGCGCAACCCAAAGGTTTGGGCACTTTGTTTTTACATTTTATGTGTAAAATTCTATTAGCAAAAAGTTATGGACAATTAACAAAGAACACTGTGATCTCTCTAATGATGGAATATTCCATTCCATCTTGAACGAAATTGCGTATTGAAGGCATTTATTAAAAATTTTAAATTTAAATATTTTTATGTGCATATTTTTCCAAATAATGTGTTTATGTTATTAATTGTCTTGTATTCCTAAGATTTAAATTATTAGTTCACGTACTTTATGCGATATATCTGAGATTAACTTAAAACTATTGGTTTTAATGAATTCGTAGAAGCTTAATATTCAATCCCTATGCTTTAGTCATCTAATATATTGAGTTGTGCTTTTAGGACCACCAGGTTTTGCGAGCGCCCAACCCTCGCGACCATCATCTAACTTTGCGAATAATTTAGCGCAGCATCCTTTGGGCAATATGCAGCAGCAGCAGCAGCCAAATGCTGGTGTTGGCAATCGCTTGCCGCCTGGTTTCCCACTCTATCCGCCTGGTTTGGCACCGCATCTACAGCAGCAAGGCGGTCACCATCAGCTGCCACCGCACCCGTTGCTAAATCAGCACGGGCTGCCACCGAACTTCCCGCATCTGCACCAACGCCCACTGCCAAACCCGCATCTGCCGATCGCGCTCAATAACTTCGCGATGCACCCAAATTTTAATGCAATGCGCGCAGCAGCTGCCGCGGCCGGAATTCATCCGGGTGCCCTCGTGCCGCCGCCACAGCAACCTTCACGTTTGCCGCCGCATGCGCCCAATCCGGCAGTGCTGCTCAATCCGCAGCAGTCCAACTCCATGTACAACATGTTCAACATGCGTTTGGTGCAGGAAATCCAGCAAAACCACCCGCTGCTACAGAACGTGGCTCGTCAAGCGCAGCAGCAACAATTTCAGCAGCAGCAGAACGCCATGGGCATGAACAGCCACCCGGGTCATCACCAGCAGCGCCTCGGTGGCCTTGGCGTCGGCGGCATGAAGCTGAATCACCATCGCCGCGACGGCATCACCGCGAACGGCAACTTGCCACATGAGGAATTTGACGAGTACGCGAACTTGATGAGCACGCGCGACAAGCACTGGCTGATCGGCATTCAGTTGTCGCAACTGAACACGGACACTCCGTACATTGACGACTTCTACTACACCGTATACAGGGAGCGCAAGGCGGCGCTGAGCGGCGACGTGCGCCACAGCCAGGCGCACAAGGACAACCAGCTGAACCATCCGCTGACACAGCCCAAGGGCCACGCTCAGCTGATACTGGTGCAGCTGGGAAACAAGAACGGCACGCGCAACGGGCAACATCGGGAACGACGCAGCTCAGAGTCGGGTGGCGGAGGCGTCGGAAATGTGGGCGGTGTCGGCGGTCAGGAGCAGAAGACGCCTTATGTCTTCACGCCGCTCAAATTTGAAAACTCGCTGGGTAAGCTGCAGTACGGCAGTGTGACAGCGCCGCGTAAAATTATCGATGCCGAAATCATGAATGGTGACACAGTCTCGGCGACCAGCGACAACAGTAGCAACGGCCATGCGGGCGTCACTGCGTCCGTACATTCGAAACTGGGCGCTGTGTTGAGCAGTTCCGGCAGTGGCGCGCTCGGCGATGTAGCTGCGTCGGCGCAGCGCAAGTCGCGTCACATTCTGCTTCACATTGAAACGCTGTACCGCATTGTGCTCAAGCTGGAGGACTTGGACAATCCAAATGCCATTGCCACCATCATCATGAAGAAGAAGAAGGAGAGCGAACGCATTGCTGCGCTGGAACAGCTGGAGAACGCCAATAAGACGCCCGAAGAGCGAGCAGCCGATGCGGTCAATCCGCCGCCAATGAATCCGGCACTCAAGAATAAGTTTGCATATGAAATCGAGCAAAAGGATGTACTTGTGGGAAAGTTGATGGCCGGCTTGGCGCACGATGAAGTTATTGCGATAATGAATGTTCGTAAAGGAAAGGTAAATTGACTCATTAAAAGTAAACCAGTATTTGTGATCAAAAAAGTTAGTTTTCAAATAGAAAGTGATGTGTAAGTGCCAGTGGGTGACACTCATATTAGTTCTATTGTAGTATACTGTTTCCGTCTCATGTAAAGCCTAATGATTTGCTCTAAATTAGGCTTTGATCCGGCGCATTATGCCCTACATTGAGGAGCAACAGCTTCGCTGGAATGTGTGGATAGGTGTGTTTGCCTCACTGCAGACTGTTGTGAAAAAGGACCCTGACGACACGGATGGCGCACTCTACGCGCTCTATCCTGAATTCAAAAAGCAGATCCGAGACGCTGACTTTCAAACTCTGGTCAAAATTTCGGCCTCCATACCGCTCAGTGACAAGAAATCGAATGGTGTCTTCTGCAGCAGGGTAAGATCAATTCGTTTGGTATCTTAGTGAAATTCTAATTGGACCATCCCGAATAGTTTGGCATTTCATCGCTCGTCTGCTTAGTACTGCAAGCAGAACAAATCTACGTAATCGGCAGCGACATCACGCACAACGGAGCCAACAAGGAGAAATGGCGTCAATTTTTGGATCTTGTTTCCACCTCTCTGAATCGTACTATTCAAAATCAGACAATTTGCGCCGCCATTGAGTCGGACTCCATTCAACCCATGATGAATCACTTTGCGCGTTTCAAGGATCTAAAACTGGACTCGCTGCTGGCCCTCATCACAGAGGCCAAACAACAGATTAACTAACTAAACTCAGACTCTGTTCTAATTGACCGCACTTAAGTTACTGAAGACAAACTGCAAGAAAGCAAAAATTAAGTAAAGAACCCTTAGGCAAGTTCGAAAGGAATAAACCCCGCTCTCCAAAACAATATGGAATTCGTTATGTGTACATGAAATTGAATGAATTACGTTTTCATTTGAGTTCATTTATATTGAGCTAACCCAATATTTCTTCTTAATTTTCTATATAGTATAGAATATACATACGTACGTTTATTTTTTCAAATATCGATTCACCAACATCAAAGCATATAAAATTGTTAAAGCAGGCAACAAGGAATTAGGCGAATAACTTAGATTGTGTACGAAAATGCTTGTTAGTAGTAGCAGCAGCAGCAGTTGCAATAGCGCGCTCATTGCACTACTTTAAAAGTCAGATGACACAACCTTTTTGTTAAATGAATTTGCTAAACTAAACTAAAAACAAAAAAAACAACAGCAACAATTTAGTTACGAAAATATTTTATTATATTTTATATCTTATGTATTTATGCTTATTATCTTTGGTGTTTTGTAAATATTTGTAGAAGCAAAACCTTAGTGTTAGGATCTAAATTTTATTTAATGAAAAGGTAAACAGAAAAAATTGAGCAACAAACAATTTAATAAATACTAAACGTAGAATTTCTATGAGTATAATGAGCATATTTATATAATGAATCTGGAATGAACCGCAAAGCAAAACCATGTAAAAATCAAATTGTAAACCAATTTGCAAAGCAATTTTAGTCTTTGAGTAGAAGTGGAAGCTCTTGAGGCGCACTGATGAATTTCCAATGCTAGTTAAAGTGTGAAGATACACGTAGGCAAATGATTGAATAACTCAATGATCCAAAATCACGAATGTAATGTTGCATTATTAGCAAATGAGCACTTTTGTAATATATATTCATGCTTCCCGCTAACCCCAGTTTGTGAATTTAACTAAATTGATTTAATTTTATTCCCCTAGTCTTAGTGAAAATCAAGTGATATTCCTTGAACGTGAAACGATTGAGAGAATTGTGTTTACTTTTAAATTCGCTTGATGGCCAACTTTATTCAAATGCAATAATTCATTATTCGGAACCGCACGCGCTTAAATCACCGTTAAATGCAGCAAATGCGCGCTGGACGCTTCAACAGGCGCCACATGCCTTCACATTTTAAAATGCTTCATGATGTAAATTGCTCACAATGGATGAAACCAATATTGTACTATTTTATGTCATGTGAACGCTCCAAATGTTTAATCCTTTGTCGTTGTTCTTTTTATTTAAATTGGTTTTTTGTTTTGAAGAGAACTAAGCAAATTTTATTGGACGCAGACTTGAAAATATGTTTGCAAAATGTGATCATCAGTGCGTGTGAACTTACTTAACGTGAATTTCCTTTAAATGTTGTCAATTTTGATAAATCATGGACGTACTTGTAACTGCAACACACAATTCGAGACTTTTGTGTGGAGTATGAAAGATTCAAAAAACAAAAAAAAAAGAAAAAGTAAAAAAAAATTGAAACCTAACATAAAACTATTTTGAGCACAATGCAGCCAAAGGCTGCAGCGATTAGAAATGCCCATTCAGCAAAAAAATTGCTCCTGCATAAGCACGTATTCAGCATATTTTAGTTGAGCTGTTAAAAATGCCTGCAAATTCGAAGAGTTATTGAGAAAGGTGAAAAACTACCTGTTAAGTTACATTACTAATAACGCAATAATCCTATGTTCGTGTTAATACAAATGCAAGGATGAATATTTGTTTAAAAAATCCTCGTGCATTTCCATCGGTTAAGCAAATGCCTACATAAATGGACATTTTAATAACAAGCACCGGACCCAAAAAAAAGGACATCCGCAGGACCAATGATGTGTCAACGCTGTCGTCTCCGAGGTTACTATTGTTGTCGTTGCTGTCGACGTTGTCGCCGCTGCACGTAGCATCAATGTTAATGCTTTTACCAGTGCGTGCACTGCGATTAAGTTTTTGTCATAGGCGTGTAGAGTATAAATTTTTGCAGAAATACTTGCACACTCACATATATGCTTAAATTCGCCCCCCCCCCTCCTACCCCTCGATGCTGTCGTCATATTAACTCACGAACAGACGCAATCGTAAATTCGATAGCTTACAATCATTGTAACTGCTACTATATATTATTACTCTATTATTATTTTGACATTACTCGTTTTATAAGTTGTATGTCTTGTAGTCAAAATCATTAAAGCATAATTCATTATTTTTGTTAAACTAAAAAAATCTTGAGAGTTTGGGTTCCTTAAAAATTTGTAGTGAAAACGAAAAATTATAATAATGTGCATAGCGTCTAAAAAAAATCTTAAGTCATATTTGTGAAGTGATGTGTTGCCGTTAGTTTAATGCTCTTTGTGAATATATATGCAGTTATATATACACGTACATACACATGTACTTTATAAAGTTTTTGTTTTAATGTAAAACGCATAATTCGCAATTCAACACACCACTTTAAAGGCGACTGTAACTGAAAGTTAGGCTTCAACATTTAAATATAATAAATAGTTATAATTTTATAAACGCAAACCAAGCAGAAAATACGAAAAGCAACAACAAATAAACATCCTTTATCACACAAAATATGTAATAACAAATTCCCTTTTTTATTGACAAAAACATAATATCAAAATAAATACAATTTTATCCATCCGATATAATTTCCGTAAATAAAAATATAACCCACTCACAAATTATTGGTCTTTTTGTCATACTTTTTAAACGTCTTACAGGAAGTCTAGTTGGAACGGAGTCGAGACGGGAATCGAATAACTGGTAGAGATCAAATTGTCCTGTTTGGAGCACAAAGAAATCAAAATGGCCAATCAAGTCTTGCTTGGACGAGTTCAAATAATGCAGCAGTGCTACTAAGTATGAACAAGGGACCCTGGTTTGTTTCTCGGCAATGTCCATCAAAGTAGATATATCAAAAACTGCATGTACCTCTTCGACTAGCGAATTGTTGCAATGTGCTTTTACCAAAACCACAATGAGTTTCACACATATTAAACCAGTTAAAACTAACAGTATCTGGTGTTCTTGATTTATTTTCCTTAACTCTATAATTTGATTTTCTTCTCTGGCGGCGGTTTCATATCGACATTTTCCAACTTCGGTTCCACGCCACCTTGCGCTGGTGCTGGCGCAGGACTTAACTCTGACGGCATGTTGACGTTGCCATTATTTGCGGCAGCTGCATTAGCACCGCCACCTCCCACTGCTGCCTCATTTGCGTTACCCTCAGCAGCGGCGCTTTGTATTTGGGCCTGTTGCATTTGCTGCTGCTGCTGGTGCTGGTGTTGCAACTGTTGTTGGTGAAGTATGGGCGGAATTGGTGGTGGGAACTTGCGCAGCAACTCAGCGAGCAGCATATCGACGCGTTGCTTTTGGAAGATTGTACCACTGTCGTCTTTGCCAGAGGATGAGTCTTTCTTGCCGGTTGATTTAGATTTGTCCGAAACTAAACACAAACACAACACACCAGTATTAGTGCGAATACAACAAATCAACAGTCAAATCTGCAACATACGTGTTTTATTTGCGCTAAAGTCCCACGTATAGCCTTTATTTGGGTGATAACGTGAGTAACTGCTGGCCTCTTCGAATGCTGACTGCAGATTGGTGACGGTGGAGAGCTGCGAAGCAAGCAGACGTTCAATGACTGGGCAAGAAATTTTACAACGGTTCTTACGATTCGAGAATTGATTACGCTGGCTAAATCCGGCGCTTTGTAGACCATACCCCCAATAATATAGTAGTCCGCCATGGGCGTTGCCTCCGTTGGACTGTGACGGTGCTGTTTCCTGATCACATATAGAATGGGCTCCGCCACGTGCAGCAGAATGTATTCCACGCCCACCATGTTGCTGCAATGGAAACAGTTAGAGTACAGCGCGACACGATGCCTTTCAACTCACTTCAAGTGTTCCAGACTCAACCGCTGCATGCGAATAGTTTCGTTGTTGCAGACGCGATCGTAGAAGGGGTTCGACTTGCGGCAGAAGTAGTCCATCACCGTCTGCGGGCTCAGTGAGGCCATCATTTGCGTGTCGTGCCAGGATACCCATAGTGGATTCTCCTGTGAGATGGGCTGCGGCATCTGGCGGCTTGGCAGCATCTTCAATTCAAATTAGTTTGCAAGGAGGCGTGACTTCGAATAGGCACAGTTCAAGGACTGCCGAACGGTTCAATATTTAACTTGACGCTGCGTGTGAATTTGTTGACAAACTGCAGCCAAAAATAACAACAATGCATCGAATGCCGGCTCGCGACGTCGGCGCTTCGTACCGTCCCAACGACGCTAATGCAGGGTCAATGCTACTCGTGTGACCGCCAATGTTTTTTATTCAACGCTGCCAATTTGACCGGATGGTATACGATGTATTTTTAGCAATTTTCCGACGTATTTTTGATAACGACGAACTCTTTTTTGTTTGTTGTGTAATAAATCTAACTAGTCAGTGATCGGTGACAGAAAACGTGAATGCGGACGCGGACGCCGGACAGCAAAATTAGGAGCAGCACGCGCTACAAAATCTGTGAGTCACTGGCACACTTTCCCATTTACATACTTTATTGTGTGTTTATGTTTAGTAAGTAAAATTCACTTTTCTTTAAGTATTTCTACTTTTTCGTGCAGAAATTGTGAGAATAAAAACAAAAGGTAAAATATTTACCGAGAGTTGTCGCACTTGACAACAATTGGGAGGGTGGCAAAGGCAAAGAGAACTACATATTACAAAAGTACTAAAATGTAGTATTACAAATTACGGCGAGAATTATTGCATATATTTATTTCACACCACATCATTATCAAAAGGCTACTTCTTCGTTATCGAAAGAGATAGCATAACTCATAGAACAAGCAGTTGTTTAGAAAAACTAGGCATACTTCCGTGAAAAAGAACTATTTTGCCGATTGAGCAATAAGAAAGCAACCCCATTGTTGTGAAAGCAAGATATGCAAAACATTTCGAGAGAGTGGATACATAGCTGTCAGTGTTGGTCAATGCAATTGATTTCTGAAAGAATTACTTAAACTAGATTTTTCAGTAATGCTTTGCGGAAGCATGATTTAAAACAGAGGTGCCCATGCCCTACGTTCTCGTTGCTCATTTGTTTTTGTAAATGCTCTTCAGCATAGGCTGAGCATTCTAGTATAAGCACATAGCACAGTATGCTTTGTTGGTGCAAATTAGCGACAGTTATCTTCCAAGTAGGTTTTTTTGTTGCTTAGCGTATGAATTAATTTGTATGTTTTGGTGTTTGCTCTTTCATAAGAAGGTTTTTGGTAGCCCTACTTTAAGTAATATCAGATATAATATTAATAATCCATAAGCATTTAATCAACTCCACTTTTCAGGTATTTATAAACATATAAATATTCATATATTTTATGGGAGATTCAAACAAAAACAAACACCTGTTTAATCGATATTAAATCCCTAGTAAGACTTTTAAATTTAATATAACTTTCAGTAAAACGGCGCAAAAAATCGTTTATAGCTATGAAAAGAACAAAACATTTGTATATAGTATATTTGGTTAATAATTTTATGCACTATTCTTAATTTTATCAGCAATACTGTCATTATAAAATCATGTTATTAAAATGATTTTAAAACATTAAACCACACAAAATAGCTGCTGACATAATTTCATAGTCAGTTCGTCAAGATATGTCGGATTATTTATTGCAGGCGACAAATGCAAGCACTATCATGCGGGGTTAAAGTTCAGTAAAGGGGTTAAGAATGAATTCACTTTTCTCCCACGTTCTATGAAAATTCATCACTTCGCATTCTTTACGCTGCTTTCCTATGCGATTTGACAATTTTGACAGTAAACATTTCATTTGCCCTTCCACACAACGAAGTAATTAAAACTAAAAATAAGCTCAAATTAAATAATTGCAAATTCACAGCAAATACAAAGCAATAACAAGTTGTTATACTTATAAGTTATATTAAAGTTAAATGGAATTAGTTTTTATTCCAACAATTAAGTCACGATTCCTTCTGGGAAAGAACAACACACTGCACTAGCAATAACAACAACAACGTCGACAATACATATCAAAACACACATATCAAGAGCAAACATCGAAAAAAGAACGCAAATCCACGCGCAAAGAGTAAAACGAAAATAGCAAAAAGTTAATAGGAATTTTAAATAATAACACAAAAATATTGTATACTGAATCGACACAGCAAAACGACAGGCCAGCAGAAGAAGAGGGAAGAACAAGTGAAATCGCCACTTGAGCTGCGACAGCGACAACGTTGGGCAGCTCTGTCAGTTCGTTCTTTGCTATCCGCCGTGGCGTTTCTCAGGAAGAGCAGCGACGAAGAAATCACATCATGGTAAAAATCAATTCCATCAAATAGTCCTCTTGCGATTTCTACTTGGAAAACCGACTGACCAATTGTTAGTGAAGCGGTGCCACTGAATGGAGTAATTTCGAAGCTTGCAATGGGCTCGTTGAATTAATGACTCATGCGCGTCACGTCGTTCAATTCCAGTGCGTGTTTGTTCTGCGTCTACTGCCACCTTATCGCGGGGGCGCCTGCTCCGCTCTGCTCTCGCGCAGATACACAGGAATGTTCACATGTGTCACAATCGCTGTCTATGCCAAATCCAAAATTATGCAACATTTCGACAGCTTCCATGAGAACGCGCACTCGTCCTCCTCGCTTTGTGTGCTTATTTTATTCGTTCAAGGTGATTGGCGGACGTGAACCTTGAATTACAAAAACAGACAGCATGCATAGCGCCTCCACTGTGCCGCGGTGGTTGCGCAAAATGTAGCGTGCCTGTGGAATGTGTTGTTTGTATTTCGAGAGAATGAATCTGAAAGCTACCATGAAATTTCAATGGCAAACAAATATGAGCGGAATTATGAATTCCGTGGTTTTGTTTAAAAAATTGGCAAGAATATGCACATCCAAGAGAGCGCAATGTCGCCTCTACAATTGATCAAATACTTTCATTTATTTGTATATACCATTAATTACTTTCATTACTCGTGTATACAGCAACAAAGCACACGGTTGTACATTGTACAGACAAACCTTGCTTGATAATTGTTTGTTAGTAAAACGTGATGTGTGAATAATAATGAATTTATTCGCAGAATTTGAGGATCGAACGGTAGCTATTCTCTAGGTGCCACCTTAGACAATAATGCGATATATTAAACCGGAGCCATATTACGAGGTACCTACAAACCGTGTCTAGCTTAGCTCGTGTCGTTATTCAGTTGGTTTTTTTAATTTTTAACTTTGGATTGTTCACCTAGTAATGTGCCTTCTTGGCTATGCTTTGCTTTTATTTTCCATTTGTACAGGGTCTTCCGCCTTTTAATGTGTCCGGCAGTCCCTTCAATGTCGTCCCCATACACTACCATCCGGAGCTAATGAAGAAGACGTGCGAGCTGATTAACTCGGAATGGCCGCGCAGTGAAACGGCTCGCATGCGCTCGCTCGAAGCTTCCTGCGATTCACTGCCCTGCAGTTTGGTATTAACCACGGATGGTATGCATCGCGTGTTGGCCCACTGCAAGCTAAGTCCCATACCGTCGAAGAAGAAGTGCTGCTTTGTCGAGTCGGTAGTGGTGGACAAGAGTTGTCGTGGCCAGGGCATCGGCAAGTTGATAATGAAGTTTGCGGAGGACTACTGTCGCGTCGTTTTGGATTTAAAAACAATTTACTTGTCAACCATCGATCAGGATGGATTCTATGAACGCATTGGCTATGAGTACTGCGGACCCATTTCGATGTACGGGCCGCGGCACTGCGAATTGCCAAGTCTGGAGAATGCCAAGAAGAAATACATGAAGAAAGTCTTATAGACATCAATGCCAGCTATAAAATCGCAAGCAAAAACGGCTGAAGCAGTTTGCAAGAGAATGGAAAACATTTCGAGGAGGAGCAACGTTCATGCCGTTTACAGTTTTTAATTTGATGAGCCGCAGAAAGGCCTAAGACCTTTGGCGGTTGTGAGAAACGCAAACAAACGAATAAACCACAAACTGCTGCTTGGAGTATGGAATATTGATAATCCGAAGGTGGAATGTTGCGCCGCGTACATACGAATGCTGCTCTTCTACAGTTTCTGCACAATAGAAAATTCCATTTATACTGCTGTTGATTTGCTAATTTTACTTTTTGATTGTATTTCTTTGTTTTAATTTGATTATAAAGAGAATTGCCGGCATGATTACAAATTATTCTGGCAATTTTTTGATAATGTTTGGCACACTCCAAAGACAGTTGCACTGCAAGCTGCACTTGTTATATATAAATGATTGATTAGACATAGAAATGAATATGGAACAGTTCATGAAATTATTTTCTTAATTTTATGTAAATCTTTATTCTTTATATGTTCTTACAATACAAATTAATTTTATTTGAAACATTGTGTTTATTTTGTAATCATTGTGTTCTAATGAAATGTGGAAATCGGCCCACGCTCTGCCAGCAATATGCAGTAGTAAGTTCCAGTACGTATCAGTAGAGCTCAATTAGGCATAGTTCAATTTATAAGTAGAGCGAAACAACAATGAGAATATCGTAAAATAGGATCTTCCATTATAAAGATTATACATACATACATAACTACCTACAATATTTATGTAGAGAACATAGGCTATTGAATTGTTTTATATTTGACACGCTTTTTAGATGCTATTTAAATAAAAAACAAGTTACTGCAACACCCAACGCTATCAGTTGATTTCTTCAAATGATTAAAGTTTGTACTATATGATTTTTTTTCTATTTCCTTGGAGAACATCGTTTTGACCCATTTTCGACTTTAATAGTTGTCGCCAAAGCCAAGTAAAACTAAAATAATATAAAACGCGGAACATCAATATTTCCCACGATCGCTCACAATTTCCTCAACGCACACGGACATAAAATATGTTAATACTTAAAATAGCACACATTTTTGGCTGTCAAGTTCAAGTTCGAGGCTGTTTCGCCGCAGACAATTTTTGGGAAACAGACACGCATTCGGTTGCGCCGATGCACACAATTGCCCACCACAAAGGATGACATGGCGACATACACACGCACAACGTGTGTGTGAATGCACAGACGCGCCTATGAGTGTTTATCTGTGCACGGCGTGGCGCGAATGCGGCAGAGCAAGAATACGAATTTAATAGAAATGATTTGGCCGGGATTGTGCATAGACTGTGGCTGGTGCAGCACAACAAAAGCACACTCAAATATTTTATTTTAGTGGCAGACAACGCTATGGGCGCTTGAAAGTGATGAATGCATCTGGCATAGTGTCACGGCATGGCATGAGCCAATATGCTGCGTATGCCAAATATTCTCACAAACTGTTAATGTTGTAAGATTGTTGAACAATGCATAAGGTCCATGAACAAAATAAGGCCCAACCATGCCATTTTAAAAACGGGTTTACTTATTCAAAACTTGTTGGTTGTTTGGGGAAAATAAATTGCATCAGTATTACCTGCCGCGGACAGTATTACCTCAGTTTCCCCTATATTTTTAGTCACTGTAAGACACAGTTTAACCCTCCGATGGGCAGTAAATACTTACTACACATTTGCACTTTGTCGTCTGGCCAGACGAAAACTGGGTGAGGCTTCTGACAAAGGTAAAGCACAATGACAGATGACGTTAATTATGTTAATATGGTAGGCAAGGTATGTAAGTGTATATATATACAAATTATGTTCATATATACTAACTTAGTTACCCACAAACACACTGTAAAAGGGAGATGAATCTGTGAGTTTTTTATTTGTTTGAACCATTTCGTCTGGCCAGACGACAAAGTCCATCCGAGGGTTAATCGGCGCATTTATAGATAGATTTAGGAAGGGGATATTTGCACTGAGACTGAACTTTTAGAACTTTTGTGCCCCCTACAATTTTTAGAGACCGTTCCCTAATACCGCCTAATGAAGCTTAGTAACTCACGGGGGAGGTGTTTGATCTCCTACTGCGACATACCACATCGCAGTGCAGTATGATGTGCTCAGAAGTCTCCTCTGCTGTCCCGCAGAGTCTACAGACGCTTACATGTTCTAGCCTGTTCCTGTTTACATGCATATGTAACTATGTATGTAAAAAATACTTTTGTCAATTGCAAATACGGAAGTAAAGCGGATGTTGCCATGGTGGGAATCTTGATTTCCAACTGTACTGTTGTGTGAGGTTAACGATTTATCTCGTTTAAGAACTATTTCTATCTGTCTATTTTAAATTACAATTAAAATTATAAATGCTTAAGCGGTAGCTGCCAAGGCGGCAACGTCTACAGGAAAGGTTTAAACATTGCATACGTACATGTAGCCATCGCGATGCATCGGTGAGTCGTCAGACAAGTGGCACTTTTGCCTTCTTTGCAATGCGAAAATTTATTGCAGCGTTCTCAGCTCGTTGGGATCTTTTTTATTATTCGATGCCATGAGTTCAAATAGTGTACTTATTGGTGTTATTGGGTTGCATTTTTTCACGACAGGTGCTAATTTGTTGAAATTCACAACATACAAGTGCAATGGGTACGTACATTTGTTGTTCTAAGAGTACAACAATAATGCAGTTCAATGACTGCAAACTTAATTCGAATGAGAACACTGAAGAACACATATGTTCCGGCTAGAATAATTAAAAAAAAACCATTTGCGTTCCACATGTTCTTTTTGCAAATTTGTTAGATTATGTCAGATGTTGTTTTTGAGATATGAACATAAGAAAACAGCTTAAGATTTAGTAATACAATTTGCCGTACATTTTCAATTAATATTTATTAAATACTTATTAGGTGTGAAATTCCATTTAACCCTGGTATAAACAATAAAATGCATGCATTTTCACATTGCAATGCAGTCTTTGAATTACATACATGTGTAAGTATTTAGCATTTCTACGCTTCTGTATTCGATTAAGCAAAAAAATGCTTTATTGCAATTATTCTGCTGCACTTTTCTATGCAATTTGAATATAAATTACGAAATTAGTGTGCATTTTCATTCTTTATAAATTGAAAACGATACTTTCAGTTTATCGCTGATTGGCGTTTGCAACAACATGTCTAGCCCATTTTCTTCGCCACTCCGCACACTTGACCAAAGTGTTCCTTCTGCTCTAGGCTGTCGACAACGAATTTGGCCAAGTCATATTTGGAAATCATGCGCCCTGGTGCTTCGTCGTGAATGACAGTGTACGCTGTGGATGGTTCGTTCGCAATGTGCGGTGGCAAAATGGCCACATACTCCAATCCTGATGACTTGGTCATGTCCAACATGCGCTGATGTTCTGCATTCAGGTTGTGAAACATTCCTGGAACTTCCGACTCCGGTCGAAACAGGAAGGACGACATCACGACGGAAAAACGTTTCACTTTCAACTCTTTCATGGCGTCGATAAGGTTGGACGTTCCAGTTGAAAGATCAGTTGTGGCTTCCAGTTTATTTCGTGTGCCCAAAATTATGCATACAGCATCAACGCCCTCCACAGCACGTTTGCAGTCCTCCTTTTTGGTGACGTCCCCCTGCACCAGTTCGACTTTCCCTTTAAAACGTTCCGGCAGCGTTGCTTCGCTGCGATACAGCAGTTTCACTCGCAACCCTTGAAAACCAAAACAATTAGTTCTGAAGTTCACTTAGAATAGCTATCATAGCAGCCACCACACCTTTTTCTAAGGCATGATCAACAACACATTGGCCGGTCATGCCGGTTCCACCGATAACTGCAATGCGTTGCATAATCCACTTGTCACTGGGCTATCAAAATGGCGCACGGAGAGTTCTTCACTTGGTTTTGATTGCAACTGAAATGCTTTGCTTGCTGCAGTTCCCGGATGCAGCTGCTAAATTTACGATCTAACAGACCGTTTGTGCACTCAGCTTATCTTGCTTCTACACAACTTCCCTCGTTACTTTCGTCGGAGGCCTCTGTCGACTCGTTGTCAGCTGTCTTCTTAATTGTGTGCGTGAGCGCGTTTGTAATGACTTTCATGAATCTGAAATTCAATTCAATTTTCTAATAAAAAAGTACTAAGTAAGGCTTACAAGGTTAATTCAATGCAAACTTACGAATTCACTTACGACCCACGACGCATCTTGCTTACGGCCGGCAGCGGCTTTTGTGACAGTGTGGTCGAGCGCTGGAATTGCTAGTGTTGCAAAGCCAAAACGCTGTGTCATGCTCCCATATTTGCGGACGAAACACATCTTCGCTTCTCTTAATTGCCAGCCAGTTGAATTAACTCTTAATTATTAAGTAAACAAATCAAGTCCTAATGGAGCTATTTGCTTAAGAAAAGTGTTTTTAATAAGTAAAGAAAAGTTGACAGCTTTTAAAAGTTTCCACCAACTTTTTTTTTTAATTGTTTGGTGCTTCATTTCTGGGCGAAAATAATCTTGGCCGGGTTAAAATTTACAGAAATCCTTTGACACGGATCAGGAGTTGTATTTGTACTTGCACGCAATCCAGGGGCGGATTCAGAAAAATATTTCAGGGTTTCCAAAAAGTAATTCTTTAATATTTATAAAATGCCAAAC
This sequence comes from Melieria omissa, assembly GCA_963971225.1. Lineage (NCBI taxonomy): Eukaryota > Metazoa > Arthropoda > Insecta > Diptera > Ulidiidae > Melieria > Melieria omissa. The sequence continues at coordinate 5,188,820 of OZ020267.1, forward strand.
ATGCCTTTTAGTTTGCATGAAGTTTTAAACTCGATCCTAATATTTCGGGAGGGGACGGGCCGGTGGTTTCCACCGCCAAAACCCTCCCTGAATCCGCCACGAACGCGATTATCAAATTTATTATGAGCTTTAACAGTGTTGCAAGTAAAGAAGAAATTAGTATAGTTTTGATATTTTTAGAAAACATAAAAAAATACATTCCTTGTAAAAAAGTATCAGAGAGAAAATTTATATTGTCTTCGCATAAAATATATAATTTTAGATAAACAGCAACTTGAAAGTTCATGAACAAAATTCAATGATTAATTAAAGCCGTATGAGTGTATTTTGACATAAAACCATTAACAAACATTCCTTTACATTAGAACAAAAATATTTATTTTAGCAATACATATAAACTTCAAACAGTGCCACATTTCGGGCACTTTTGTGCAAATTCGTTCATGTCCTCTGTCTTCCTACCATACCAAAAGTCCTGGATTAAATGCGTTTTATGATCAATCAATGTGGCAATCCACTGAAAGCACTTTTCAGAAAAAGCTCTCGCTTAGTAGGCTGGCGAAAGCTGTCAACGACGCCATATTCGTTTCCATATTTACTCGTAAAAGACGGATCACATAACGGGGCGCGCTTCCCATTGGATTTGAAAATTTGAATGTTTGGGAATTTTGCAAAAATGCTCGCCAACGAGGAGGAGTTTGCCAATTCCGATGCCTGGTTGTCGGAGCAGCTTTTTGCTCAACTCAAAGACTTCAATACGGATTACAAGGACAAAGTGGCTGCTGATGCGGCAGCGACATTTGTCCTGTCGTCGAGCGGTATGGGCTCCTTGCCGGACGATGAGCCGCCGGATTTAACGAAAGCGCGCTTGGAGAGCTTCGAAACCGCATTCAAACAGACTGCACACAACAACGGAACGTTCGAAGTGCTCGATTTGAGTAATCCGGCGGCCAAGAATTGTGAGGCAGCACTGATGGACTTGGCCGGAACTGTACCGCTGCCCCCACCAGTGGCGGAAGCGGCAGCTGTGGTTAGCGAGACAGCGAAGCAGGCCAGTGCTCCATTTGACGTTACCGAGGAGGAACTCAAACTGCTGAAGTTCCTCGAATCGCAGCCCAAGACCAATCATTTTGGTAGGTAGAGCTTTAGCCATCCTCTGTGCATATGAGTAAAAGCATAGATGTCTTGTTTGATATTTAAACCAGATCCAAAAATGTACCTGCAATCGGAATTGCCATCAACTGCTTACCGAATTGTGAAATGTTCGAATTGCAATTGTCTCTTTGATATAATCTCCTTTCAATCGCACGTTTGCGACTATGATGAACACCACAATCTGCTATTGCCACCGCTGGCATCCACGCCCATTAACAAATCGCCCAAGGAGGAGCCGCTGCTGCCACCAGAGCCAGCGTGCATACGACTGCTGCGGGAAAACCAAATCCGTATTCGGCGTTTCCTCAAGGATGAGTTGAAGTATGATGTGAATGCGGCAAGCAACAGTAATGCCAGCAGCTCGGCTGGAGCCAATGGTGCTGCAGGTAGCAACAATACCTCCACTATATCGTCTGGTTCGAATGCGTCGACCAGCACCTCGAAAAAACAGGATGGGCCGCATGAATGCACCTTGTGCGAGCGAAAATTCGTGCATGCTTCCGGCTTGCTGCGTCACATGGAGAAACACGCCATGGACTTGATACCAACGCCGGGTGCTACTTCAAGCGGCAAAGCGACTGCCGCACAAGGCAACTCCTTTCAGAGTGTGAACGGCCTACGGGTGGTGATCAAGTGTACGCTATGTGGTCGTATTTTCTTTGAGCCTGTAGCTGCATTGGAGCATTTGTGCTCGCACTTTCCGGGCAGTTTGCAGGAAGAGAAGGAACTGGACAATTGCGCTGAGATACCATACGAGACGTACGTGGACGATGCAATGAACTTTTTGAAAATGGAGGTAAGTTCTAATTTTATTAATGAGAAGCAATACAATTTTCAATTTCATTTGACTTCCAGGCCAAAGGCAGTTCTAATGGTGCATTGACTTTTCACGAGGACAAGCCTCCCGTTTATCTAAAAATGGTGATTTTGAGTTGCATTCTTCAGTGTGAATTTTGTGACTTTGTGTTTTCGGAGGTGTCATATTTATTTGTACATTCTGCGTGCCATTTACCAGAACGCCGTTTCGAGTGCTTTTCCTGCGACATACACATGCGCACGTCGAAGGAGATTTGCACTCATTGGCAGGCTGAGTGTGTGTTTATGCGTGAGAACCTGAAAGTGCATCAGGCCACAACTCAGCGTTATTTCGTTTGTAATGTGTGCGAGAATAAGTTTCAGTCTCTGGATCAATTACATGAGCATCGGTTAGTAAACCAAAAACTGTACAGATAAAAACCTACAACTTTGACTTATTCAAACTATTTTCATCATAGTTATACCGCTTACCACTTCTTCCCGCGTTTGAACAAATGTCTGGGAGTGCTGCAGTTGCCCTGTGAATACTGCGATGTGGTTTTCGAACTGGCGCATGAGTGCGTGGCCCACTATGAGGAGAAACATTATAAAAAGTATAAGCGCGACAAGGATGGAACCGGCTCGTCAGGAAAGACTCGCCAATATTTGTGCGATATTTGTGGCAAGTCATATACTCAATCGAGCCATTTGTGGCAACATTTGCGCTTTCATCAGGGTGAGCTTTGGTCAAGCAATTTATGAAGCAATTTAGCTATTGATAATGTTTTATAGGTGTGAAGCCTTTTGCATGCAAGGAGCCTGGCTGTACGCGAAAGTTTACAATACGTCCTGATCTCAACGATCACATTCGTAAATGCCACACCGGCGAGCGGCCTTACCATTGCTTGGTGTGTGGTAAGCGCTTCCTAACTGGATCGGTATTCTACCAGCATAGACTCATACATCGCGGTGAGCGCCGTTACGAGTGCGAAGAGTGTGGCAAACGTTTCTACAGGGCCGATGCACTGAAAAACCACCAGCGTATCCACACGGGCGAGAAGCCGTTCGGTTGTCTGTTTTGCACCAAGAACTTTCGGCAGCGCGGCGATCGTGATAAACATATACGGGCACGCCACTCCCATTTAGATGCGAACGCGCGCCTAATGATGCAGATGCAGAAGTTGCAACTGGAGGCTGCTGCCGCGGCGGCTGCTGCGCAGGTGGTGGTGCAGCAGCACCACGGTGGTAGTGCGGCGACGAACGGCATGAACATGCAGTCGGTGGGCTGCGAACGAGGTGGCGCGCTCGAGCAGTCTCTGGACTCGACCGAGGTCGTAATGATTGGCAATGTTGCCTTTCCAAAAAGCATGTTTGAATCGATAATTCCCGATATTGATGAGGAGTCTGCTCTGAAGGCCATGCAGCAAATGCAATAGGAAAATATTTCGTGAAATGTGTGATGAGGATGGTTTTCGTTTGTTTGAATTTAGTGATTAGTTTGTGTTGTATTGTATTGAATGCTGCTTTGTGTTTTTTGCATTTTGTGTTTGTAACATGCTATTCGTTCTATGTTTGTCTGTTTGCATGCATTTTAAATATACAGACATTTCAAACTGAATTCAAGGATATACCTTTACAGTCTAAAGTTGCGTGTACTCTGTAGAGAAATTCCGGCAGAGCTCTATTTACTCTCGAACTCTTGTCTATCAAATGTATTTACACTATGGAGCATCTCTACTAGAGATTTGACTACGTAAAGTTTGATGAACTGATACGACTTAATCTGGTTTGCCGCAAACACTTTTTTTCTTAATTTGCTCAGTCACGTTCTTGGAATATATACATATGTGTTTTTCATGAAAGGTCAAAACAGGACTTAAGAAATGAAAGTTCGATATATTACATTGACTATCAAAGGGTTAAAGAAGAGCGACTGTTCGATCTATAATATAAGTGGTAAAAACTGGACTATGGCACAATGCATTTAATTATAAAAATACATAATACAAATATACATAGTTCGTTAGACAGCTACATAACGGACATAACGCCTAATTGAGGGCAGAATCATATCACAAAGTTGTATACATCGCATCCTTTCCAACACTGCATTGTGCAATAATTTGGTAGTGATTTCAAAAGCATGGAAATGCAACCCTGTCCGACCGTTTCTAGTCAGCTGTTTTCCACGCAAAATCTCGAAGTCACCGTCTTTCATTTTATCGCATATAATCAAATTTAGTGCAATTTGTACAAGAGCTGAAGTAATAAAAGTCTTCGATTTCATTATTTTGAATACTTGCAGTCAACCAAATTGGTAAATATACTCAATAACCAGGTTACAAAACTTTTAGGAGAATTTAGTGAATGGCTTTGTTGGTTTGTGGCGAAGACAACGAGCCGGCCAGAGACAGTCTCTGAGCCGGCTTTGGCAAGCATATTGATGAAGTAAATTGGTTTGAATGTATTTTTAGTGAGTTGGAGAAATAGTTTTGTTAGCATGGTTGTGCAGATTTTCATAATTTTTTTTTGTTTTTGCAATTGATGTGGAACACGATACAGACTGTACGTGCTGCGAGTGTATTTGAAGTTGGTGGAGGAACGCGTGGCAGTTTGACATTAATTTAAGAAGTGCAATTGCTTTCAGTGCAAGTAAACAGTTTTACGTTTTTATTGTTTCTTGTTTGTAATAGGTTATTACCCTCAGCCCCATTTCGCATTTGTATAGCTATTTGCTTTCACATTTAATTGGTTCTGTCAGCTTAACCAGCTCCGCTTTTTGCTTCAAATTTCGCTGCACGTGGGCGTCCGGCTCAGTGCATAAACCCGCAAAATTTATTAGCGGAATAAGTTCATAAATATATTTCAGAGACATTGACATTCTTCAAGCATTATGAAGTCATTTACACAACATTCACTCAATCTTTGGTTTTAAAGATATTTTTGATAGGTTCGACATATTACATTGAAATTTTTCAAAGACTGCAACAATTAACCCCAAATAATCGCCTATTGAATTAACCCTGAAAAAAGAAGATTATTCAAGAATTAAACCCGAAGTGATCGTAACACAAGGAATTCGAAAATATTTTGTCATAGAAGTTATGAGTAGGCTGTCATATTAAATCCTAAAAATCAATTTTGTTTTTTGACCAGTTTTCTACATTCGATGTCTTTCGTGATTACCATCATTTCAGTTTTTGGGTCAGTTCAGCTCTCTTCGAAATTCCCACCGCCCAACAATTAGTACTTGACTTACTTTTCCTTGTGAAGAGTGTAAATGTAAGTAGCCATGCGCGTTGTTCCTTCGTGCTTTCGCCGTTTTAATGAATTCATTCTATTTCAGAGCAAATTTTAGTGAGAGAAGGATATGTTAAGCTTAAGAACAAATTTTCTGCGTCAGCAAATCCGCTTGTTAACTGCTAAATCCATCACCTACGGTTTACATTTTGAGCGTACAAATAGCAAATTTATTCCCTATGTTAGGGCAACGGCCTCCTCAAAAAAACACAATCCTTTAATTTTCGCCCGACATGTCGGACAAAATCTTGCCAAGCCAATGAAGAGGTACACGCGTGTGCAAACATTTTGCTGCCATACATCGCGTAATAATCCTTTATTAATTCCGCCCATATTGTTGTTATTTTCAGTCCCATTGTTACACCCATAACCGCCATGGCTGCTCCTAATACCGCCCATTTCGTCCTGCCCAATACGCAACCCATTGCGGATCTGGAGTGCAAGAATGCCTTTTCGAATTTAACCGAGAAGGAGAAACTGTACGCGCACTACTTCAGCAAGGCATCGTGGGATGGCGGCTTGGTTTCTTTGATACAGTCCAGTCCCGAAGGACCGTTGATTTTTTCCCTGCTTCACCGCGTCTTCGTTGCTGAACCATTGGCAGAGTTGAAGGCAAAGGTCCTGGCCGATGGCGTTACTGAGGATGAATATACTGTAAGATTGGTGCAAAGATTTATCATTTAGTATCAGTCTTAAGATCACCAACTGCTTTCAGGCCTTCCTCGTTTATGCTTGTGGTGTCTTTGCCAATGCGGGAAATTATAAAGGCATGGGCGACAGCAAGATCGTTCCCAATTTAGACCAGTCCAAGTTCGACACTATTGTGCGACTGTCGGCAGCGTATTCGAAAGACAAACATGTGCCAACGCTTCTGGAGAAAATCTCGTCTCTCGTCTATCTGCTGAAGCCACGCAATGAGGTTTTGGGTTTCGCACCCAATGGTATTACTACTTATTGGTCTGATAACTGCACGAAGGAGGACGCAGACATTGTGAATGAATGGCTGACTTCGAAGCGTATTGAACCCTACATGTGCCGTACATTTAAGGTTGAGGAAAATGGGAAAACCATTTACGACATCAAGTTAGGTTCTGTTGAATCCACGGACAAGGAAGGCATTACTTTAGCGCTGGAAGAGTACAAAGGCAACAATTTCCGCGTGACAAGAGGAGATTATCAGAAGCTGCTGCAGCGGGTTAATCAGAATTTAGAGGCAGCCAAGAAACATGCAGCTAACGAGAATGAGGTGAACATGATTGAGCACTACATCAAAGCCTTCCAGGAAGGCTCCTTGGCCGATCACAAGGATGGCTCAAGGTATGTATGATCTTTTATTTTTACGATGCTTATTCAATTTATTTCTTTCCTTTGTGTGTGTAGGTGGTGGATAAAGGATAAGGGCCCTGTCATTGAAACCTACATTGGTTTCATTGAAACCTACCGTGACCCGGCCGGCGGTCGTGCGGAGTTTGAGGGGTTCGTTGCCATGGTCAACAAGGAGAGTTCAGCCAAATTTGCCGAACTTGTTGCACGCGCCGAAAAGCTTTTGGAGTACCTGCCCTGGACGGAAGCCTACGAGAAGGACTCGTATCTGAAGCCCGATTTTACATCGCTTGATGTGCTAACTTTTGCTGGCAGCGGCGTGCCCGCTGGCATTAACATTCCGAATTGTAGGCGTTATTTTATGCATTTTACTGTCGTTTATATTAAATGGGCATCAAAACGTTTCAGACGATGAAATCCGTCAAGATGAAGGCTTCAAGAATGTCTCGCTTGGCAACGTTTTGGCCAATATTAACCGCAAGGATCCCATTCCGTTCCTGTCCGATGAAGACCAGGTGCTTATGAAAGAGTTCAAAGTGAAGGCCTTTGAGGTGAGTTTAATTGCAATTTTTTACATTTAACTACTTGCTAATTGTTATAAATCTTTCTTACCCAACATAGGTTCAAGTGGGTTTGCATGAGCTTTTGGGTCATGGGAGTGGTAAACTGTTTCGCGTAGATGAAAATGGCAAATTTAATTTCGATAAAGAAAACACTAAAAATCTTATTACCGGAGAACCTATAACAACGTGGTATTTGCCCGGTGAGAGTTACGACACGAAATTCGGTGCTATCGGTTCTTCATATGAGGAGTGCCGAGCCGAAGCAGTGGGCCTGTATTTGTCGCTGCAGAAGGACATACTGGAAATATTCGGTTTCAAAGATCCAAAGGAGCAGGAAACAATCATCTATGTCAACTGGCTGAGCTTGATTTGGAACGGCATGGGTGTGGCATTGGAAATGTTCAACCCACAATCGAAACAGTGGATGCAGGCACATTCACGCGCTCGCTTTGTCATCATGAAAGTCCTATTGGAAGCCGGCGAGGGTTTGGTTACAGTGGAAGAGATAGAAGATGGGAAAAACCTACGCCTTACAGTTGACCGCACGAAGATACCTACGGTTGGCAAAAAGGCTATCGAATTGTTTTTGCGTAAACTGCAGGTGTACAAATCAACTGCGGACATTGCGGAGGCTACCAAAATGTACAATCACTATTCGGAAGTCAGTGAGGAAGGACCACATCCGTGGGCCAAGTGGCGCGACATATGTCTGGCGCACAAGAAACCACGCATAATTCTCGTGCAAGCCAACACCAGTGTTGATGGTGATAAGGTAAAATTGAATACGTACGAAGCCACGCATGAAGGATACATCAAGTCGTGGGTTGAACGCTATCCCACCACTGAAGTTGACGACATTTTAGATGAGATTGTGGAAAACGACAAGAAATACTTCCCATGTGCCTTCGGAAATTAAAAATTATCAATAAATACCAACAATGTGTATCCATTCGCAAAGACTTGGAAAAATGTACAACTGTCTTTATACTTAATTTTATTAAAACCTGCAAAAAACTAACACTAGTACAGCTCTGAGTAATTTGAAATGTGAGCAGGTCTCTGTTGCTGCATTTTTGAATCTGAATTCACACTCTTCTCACTTGACACGCCACGTAATTAAAAACGTTGCTCTCATCTTTGGGTGCAGGTGGTGTGATCACGAAACGTGCAAACGTGCCAGCGTTATTATCTGCCAAACGTCCTGGGTTAATTACCAGACAGCCATTTACAACCTAAAAAAGAACATAAATTGATTTAAATTTATATGAAAATGAAATTTTAATTAACTTATAATAATAGAAAACTAAGCTATGTAGTCAAAAGCATAACTCAACAATTGAATAACTTCATCATCAGTTTCTATCAATCATTCAGTTCAAACTGTTCTGTTTGGTTGTTTTGTCCTGCTGGATAAACTTACTCTAATGAAGCATTTCTGATCACTTGGCAGTATTAAAATATTTGGTATTTGTTCGATGTTGGCAAAATGTGCCGCCAAATTGCTATCGAAACATATTTTATCCTCCATGGGTGGATGCAGTGGATAGAATGATCCCTGATTGAATAGGTAGTTGACCACACGTTTCACCTTATCACCCGCATTGCTGCAAATATACGTTTACAAAAACTTCTAAATTTGATCAACACAATGTTTGCACTTTGCTTACACCGCCAACTCGTTCGCTACAATGTGGTCAACCACATCTGTAGAGGTCATGCCTATAACAATGCCGTTCAGATCAATCATTGAAGGATCGGCGAGCACGTGCACATTGGGATATGTCTTCCGCAGCGATATGGGCATTGTGGGGTACACGGGATCGGCGTGTGCGTCTCGGTGTGAGGACACAATCAAAACTGTGGCTGATGTGCTGTAAGTCAGAAATAGTGCAATAGTCATAAATAAAAACACGTTGCTGCTGAGTTGATAAGTACCCAATGGCATCTACAATGCCAGCAATCATTTTCTCAAAGAACGATTCGAATGTCTCGGCCAGTGTTATATGGTCGCTTAGCAGCTTGTGGTCGGCTTCCAGGAAGGGTCCAGTGAGTATCAGCACATCGGGCTTGTGCGCCTTCAGGTAGGTTATCAGATCGTGCAGTGGATCGTAGACCAGATCATCGTCGTGTGTATACGGACCGGCGGCAACGACAAAACTCAGTGGCTCTGCGAATTGCGGTGGCTTCGGTGTGTTCAGTTCCCGTTCGACGTGTACCTCATCCACAATGAATGTGTCGCCGCGCGGATTCATGCCCGACACAATGACAATCTGACCCGGAAACACGCCAACGGATTTCGCTTTCGAGAAGTTCAAACGCACAGTACGGCAGCGCGTCTCATCGGTGCCGACAAGCAGCGTTGAGGAAGCATCCAGCGGACCATCGTGATCGCAACAAATTGTGCCAATCGTTTTGATCATATTCTGAAAGACCCATTCGAAACACACACATATGAGTACAGCTAATGCCAACGCCAAACGGCAGTTGAAATAATGGCAATAACTCATTTGCCACCCACCTGCGAGTGCACATCCACTTGGCTCAGCTCGTAGTCATCCTCGTCGGCGCCGAACACCTTACGGCACAGCGCCTTGCCGATTTGAAAGACGCGATCGGTCGCAATCTCACACTTCTCACGCAGGCAGTCGAACATGTATTTGGCATTGTTGGCGCTCAACGCTGCGCCGTTGTGCAGCAGCAGCTGCCTGACGTGGACTTGGTGTTGCTGCGTCGAGGCCCATGTGGCGGCGCTGATCAGCGTTGGATTTCCAAAGGTGTAGACGATTTTGCCAGAGCCTGCAGCGGCGGTGTGCGTGCGCGGAGTGCCAGTGCTGTTGAAAGTGTACAAACGAAATCATATTAATGAGGAAGGGTTATTGGCACGAGTGGGTGCTTTGCCAGTGTGTGCAATGTTCGCGTGTGGGCGCACATTGTGCAAGCGACGCATACGTGCGCCAAGTGTGTGTGGGCACTAACGCCACTTCATCGCAACTAGTTTCACAAATGGTCATTACAAGTGAAATTAACTTGCGGTAATAAGATCGCGTAGAGTGCGCAGGTGCGTCAAAGATATATTTGAATGTACTCGTACACTTGTTATATTGTTGCATAACGATGGTGTTTTGGCAATATTAAATTGAAATTTTTAGGTCAATTGATGTAAAAGCCTGATGGCTGATTATAAAGTCTTGAAAGCCTGATGACTGATATTATGTTGTAAAGTTATATGCTAAAAAATGTGTAACTATGATGTACAACCTTAAAAATGTTGACCTACGCAAAAATCAACAGTGGCTAAAACCTAAATGGTGATTGGTTTCGCTTGGTCGCCCTTTCAATGAGCACTGCCGACGGAGGAGGAAGAGGCCATTTCAAATTTATGTGTTACTGTCCTGCCCGGGTCCGGCGGAATCGTCGTTAGCACGGGACCCCTTTTCAGGTTAATCTGACGAGCCCATCCACCAACAACATTAGCGGCCTAGTGCGTTTCATACGGAAATCTCAAGGGCTTCTCAATTCAACAATTTTTTCGGTATAAACACAACGGCCAAGTCCAACCAAGTCTGGCCTATGCAAGCTCCATAAGCTGCTAACTTAATTTAAGTTAACTTAACCAAAACGACATCTGTTGATTACAGTAAAACTACGTTTTTAGTTTTTTTCTAACGTCAAGATTTTTTTAAAGGACTTTGAAATTTTAAGGTCATGTTTATTTCAAAAAATAAGTTTAAAAATTGAGCGCATTGTAGATTAACAATATGTGTATCAAATGAAAGAGAAAAATGCTTAGAATCTTAGAAAATTTAATGTCTTGATGCAAAATGACGAAGAGGTGTTGAAAATGCAATTTGCAAATTTCCAAAAGTTTTTTTTGAAGAAAAAATATATCCTAAGGACTGTTATGAACACTACTACATTCTTGAAATTCGTCCTTCTAACTTTAATAATTTAGGATATCTTTTTCTTCTTCTTGACTGGCACGACAGCCTGATACCGAGACTAAGGCCTAGCTACCCGCAACCATCCGTGTTGTGCGTGCGAATTTTTTCAAGGTTGGAAGGGACCTACTACAGTTTAATGCCGATTCCGAAGTTGGGAGCTTTTTCATAGGCAATTCCACTTTTAGAGGTTTGCCATTTCCTGCTGAGAGGACAGCCGCCGAAAGAAAAATTGTTGTTTTTCTTTTTTTCGGTGTTAACGCAACGGCGTATTGAACTCGCGGAGTCTTGACTCGCGGTCCAACGCACTAGCCAGCTGAGCTACGGCGGCTGGATTTGATTGGTTGATTTAGGATATAAAAAATGTAATACATACTTCTCTCTATAAAACAAAGATATATTGCACTGTACGACAAACATACAGCCGCCGAAAAAAACCTTAATTTTGACGATATTTTTGCGACTATGGAAAAAGTAAGAGGAATTATTTCAAAGTATAAATATTGAGCACGTATTGAAGTATGGAAAAAAATTTGTTTATTATTATTTTTATTAAAAATAGCGGCGAAAGTGTCATGCTTTGAAATCGCCCTTTTTTAACTCTTAAACGGGTGGACGGATTTCTTGTATAGTATGAAATCTGGAACAAACAATAACAACAACATTTTATAATCTATGCTTTCTGCCTTTGGTTATAAGTAGGGGTTTTTTTTAAGTTAATCATTTTTTGTAGAAATAGTTCACTATTTAACGTTTGCAAATTGTTTATAACAAAAACATGTTTCAATTAAATAAAAAAACGGCTAGTACTCCCATACTGTGATGCTACCTTAGAGCTCGTAATTGTGAAGCTACTGTCAAAATTTCGATCTATGCAACGGTGTACGAGTAATCTTTCCACCCAGTTTGCAAAAAGAGTTTTTGAGAAAAATGCGTCTGAAGCTTTGCGAACGCTTCAAGGCGCTGTGGAAAACTCTAGAAGTGAACCGTTTAAAATGTTTTTTTTTGTTATTGTAAAAACAACTGTATATTGTTTTTATGACTTCAAAGTATAGTTGAAGCCAAAAACCAAAAATCTATTTTTGCAGAACTTTAAAGTGGTGTTACCCCTTAGTGGCCATACATACATACAATTCTCTAAAGAGCCACAACCGACCTCTTTACAATACGCTCTACGCCTGAGTCGGGTCTTGTCGCCTAAATGGCACATCATAGGAATCATGGTTTTCACTCTGGAAAATTTGTGCTAAGCCTCGACACAGATCCCGGCTTGTTGTACTCAAAGCCGTCGTACTCGTAGAGCTCATTCAGTACAGTTTATGATACTTTTCAGATAGTCAAATAGAGCTAAAGCCATGAAAAAAAGATTACAACAAATATTTCAACAAATGTTTTAAATAAAATACCATCCATCTTGCGAACTAGCGTTAAAAATAAAGATTTTTGGTCAAAGTTCAAAATCTTCAAATATTTGTGGCCGTAAAGAATAACAGCCAAAGTCGATTTTATGAAGTTTTCAGGAGAGCACTTTAATTTCTTGAATTTGCTTTAGATTACACTTGATAAATTTTAGATTTTTGGGCGTAAAACATTCATTTTATGAGCAAAAGCCATAGAATTTTGTGTAGTAGTACATTTGAATACGACGAATACAATGGTGGTAATAACTAAATTTTGTCCTAACTCGACTTTGGCTGTTATTCCTTACGGCCACAGATATATCGATAATTTCTATATATGCCACAATTTCCAACAATCCCAACCTACGGAGCTGTACTAAATCACATTTCGAGTAAATTTATTTTTTTTTAGTTTCAGTGCTATTATCAATCTTATTACTTCGACTGTGGATTTAATCATATTGCATTGTGGATTTCTATGCTTTACGAGATGCGCAAACAAATCAGCAAAACCAAACAACTATCACGCTGACACACGGACGAATGTACCTACATACATTCGTACATGGCACTCGTACATAACTACTCGTATGTACGTAGCAACTGTTTGCTGCGGCGGTTGCCATTCGAACTCTTTTCGCAATGATTGCAATGGATGGATGAAAAAACCTCATCAAAAAATGCATGAAAAACGAATCATGAAATGGGAAACGAAATAAAAAAAATGCAAAATGTATGACCTGCAGCCAAATGCCAGAAGCATAACCAAATGTTGAATGCAGTACAAATGTACAAACATTCGTACCGAGCGGTTGGCGGCCGCCGCACGCTGTGTGCGCCGAGTGATCGCCGTATGCAGAATGGAAAAGTCATATAAAACATTATTACCATAGTAAGCAGTAAAGTAAGCTGGCCTGCAGCTCGGCGGCTGCAATAGCAGTCAGCGTGGTTTTTTCAATTTCCCAGAAGACTAAAAAAAAACAAAAAGCACAACAACCTCACAAAGAGAAAATAAACCGAAAAAGCGACCGCAGAAACGAAAATTGAAAATTATGTTTATTTCAATGCATTTTCAAATTTTTTTCCGCGGCGCGCGCGCGCGCTTAACACTGCTGCTGCACTCCGCGGCCCAGTAATGCATTCGCGCTCGCTGCATTGTGCTCGTAGTGCGGCGTCTTGTAGGCAACATTTCTGGCTGGCGAGTTTTGTACATGCAGCAGCTGAACGCTTTGATGCTTTTGTTTCTTCACGAGCTTTTGTTTACGTTCAGCATTTCCACAATTTTTTAAGCGTTTTTGTTTCGGATTCGGCGGTGCGCCATTTTGCGATGCACCATTTCTTTCGTTGGTGGCTTAGCAAAGTTGCTTGCTGGTGGTGGTGGGGGCCATGTTTTATTGCTGGCAATGTGTTGGACATGAGCTCTCTGGGGGTTTTCCTTTGCGTGGAAGCCGAACTGCACAAGCGGCGCTCGGCGATCGCCAGTTGGCGTATGAGCGCCACGGGACGGATAACCAACGGCGACCGTCCGCAGCGGCAACACAACAATTCAAACGCAAGCAAAAAGGTTTCTATGATAACCCGAGGTTGTGAATGATGGTGGCGGCGACTAGACAACAACTGTTGCGCTTATAAACACGAAAAAAAAATTAACCAAAAATCAAATTTTAATACGTTCAGCGCAGCATAGATTTTGTGTGCAGAGTGTTGCTTGCATTGCATCGTGTTTGCGCTGTGATTGCTGCTCGTACGTGCATGCGTCATCCAGGTAAGTTGGGCAATGTGGCTACCGCTCCAACCACAGCCGCTGTCGCGTTATGCAACTGACGCGACGCTGCTGCTCGCAACCGTTGCGGCGCAAAACATGCGCAAATTAAAATCTTCCAATTCGCTCGCGGACAGGCTTGAAGCGATCTCAGGCTGCATTGTACGCGGCGCGAAAATAATTGTGAAAAATTGTAAGAAAAACCGAGAAATTCAAATTCCAACAACTCACTGGTTGTTTGTAAAGGTGAAATTAACTGTTTTTGTAAAACTAATTGGATAGATTACAATTTGTTAAAATATAAAAATTTTAACAAAAACGTTTTGCTGTCGATTTTTTAAATGAAATGTAAAATAAAAAAATTGGGAAATTTTCAACTCATGCTGGGCAGATGTCGTTGATACAAGATCACATTTAGTTATTTTAGCATTCAAGAGGAACTAAAATCGAGCAAAAAGTTTTCAAAATAGTTAAGTAATAGTAGGGGTAAGTGGGGTAAAGTGGGAAATGGCACTTCCCGGGCAAACGATTAAAGTACAGATGTCATGCGCTACTGACATCTGTTACTTACGACCGTAAGCGAATCTTCATGGTATACCAACGCGTGCAGAAATGTTTTCGTGCTCTCTGACAATTGTCAAACTTTTCAAGTGATTTCGAAATTTCTTTTGTCCTAAGTTGGCACATTGATTTTTTTACTGTTTTTCGAGATCAACCGACTGTAAGTACACTCAAAGTATTCTTTACAGTCTTAATTTTAATAATGCAAAAGAATTTCGTGTCGTTTATACATTGTCAAGAAATGACACTCATATTTTTGCAAAATGTGGTGTCGGGGTAAAGTGGGAAACTTTATTTGGGGTAAAGTAGGAAATGTCAAAAATAACTAATGAGGCGTTATTTTGCATCCAAATGTTAATTCATTGTTAATGATTAAAAAAAGTGTTGTGAACTTATTTATGCTCCTCTAACCTCAAAACCCCCACTTCGTCTCGGTTTCATCAGTTATCGTTTTGGATGAAGAGATTCCAACTGACTCGTTCGGAGAAGTCGCCACAACATCAGGATCAAGATCGTCAATCACGTATACCAATTTGAACGCAGCTGGTCCATTGAAAATTGGCCAAGCATATCAGAAGTGAAATAGAGGTCGAAAGGCCATGAAAAGCACCGTTTTGACAACACCAGAAAGGCTAAGCGAGTTGCAAAAAGCAGCTGAAAAACGTTTGGCAAACAAACGCAAGAAGGAAGGAAATGCAGATGAACCACAAAAAAAAAGAGGAAGAGCACAAAAAAAAAACACCGATAAAGAAAACAACAGCAGCAAAGAAAAAACCACAAACAAAGAAAGGATCAAAAAAGAAACAAGGAAGTTCTAGCTCTGATAAGATAGTGATTTTTGCACTATTTGTCTGCAACTCATGCCTGAAATCATGACCAGGAACAATACGATCACATGTAACAAAAAGGATTGTCAACGATCAACTTGCCAACTACTAGCTTCTACCATTGCCGAGAGTGTGACTCGGACTTAGATGCTTCTTTCGAGAACGACGAATAATTCACAATTTTACCAATTTTTTTTTTTTTTTTTTCATAATTTTTTTTTATTGCGAAAATTTTGTATTTTTCATATTGATTCTTCAGATGTATTCTTCGAACCTTCAACAAATTAAAATAAAGATTTGATAAATTTTCTACAAGATTTGTGTTCAGTTTATAAAGTTTTGTAATGTTTCCCACTTTACCCCACAACTTTTAAATTTGGTCATTTTGAACATGATCAGTCGAAGCTCGGTAACTCTTAGAAAAATCATTATTTCCGGTTCGTTGCTGTGACAAAAATATAGCTTATTTGATTCTCTTTACTATAGGAAGTTTAAATATGAAAAAATAATTAGTTCTGTTCACTTAACGGAGCTCCAAAAAAAAGTTTCCCGCTTTACCCCACTGACCCCTAATAATAGTAAATTGTTTGATCTGAAAAGTCACATTTTATTAGGGGGTTTTTTTTTTGTTTTTTTATTAGGGGTTTTAAAAACTCTTTAACACTCTTAACGGACGTTCAATTGGCCATTTTCGTATCTTTTTAAGAGAATAGACGGACGAACAACACAAGAACCGAATCCGAACGGCGATTGGAAGTTTTTTTTTTAACACTTGGAGGTTTTGTCATTGCCTGCCTAGAGCGCACTTGTGCGATTCTTGTAATTCTCATCTGGTTTATGTGGCTAGCGATATAAGTATATGACCGTTTTTACCAGCCCAAGTTAGGAATCAAACCTACGGACTCGGTATGAGAAGCCAGCGCGCTACCCGAGACAGATAAGCGAGGCAGGTAAGTCGTATTCAATTAAATAAATTATATTATTTTATTTATTTTTATATTATTTCATTGCTATTAATTGTCAATTTCTTTTTAGCAGTCAAAGATGCGTGTAGCGGTCATATGCTGTTTATTATAAAACGAAAATTTATACCAATGTTTTCAATTTCTAGGGATTTTGAATTTTTCTTATGAAAAAATCAAACATTTTATGAATTTCGTTCATAAACGTTTGGATTTATGAACAAGGCTTATGAATGCGTTCATAAGCTTTTTGAATACATTCATAATTTTTATGAACGCATTCATGAGCGTTCGGCAAACCCGAAGGTTTATGAACGCGTTCACTGGTTCAAAAACTATGAATATGTTCATACAGTTTATGCACAAATTCACAAATTTTTTGAACGTTTTTCGTTCCGTGTATGGTTATATATTATTTTATCATCACCGAGCCCTAACCGCTGGAGCTATAACGATAAAATTTGGTCAAAAGTTGTATTTTAGAAAGTCAACCCTTAAGGCAGGTTTCTACCTTGTGCGGCCGAGAAAATATGTTTTTTTTGAAACATTTTTGATGGGAAGGTTTTTAAGATAAACACTGGAAAATTTTTTCAGATGTAGGTATATGTTTATTGTACAAGTAAAAAAAGTTTCAAGATAAAATATGCAAAGGGGGGAGGGGGCCATCGAGCAATGGCGGCAGGACTTCCTTACTCGCGGACTTCCTTACTCGCGGAAGTCCTGCCGCTGTTTGAGATGACTTGAAACACAAAAATGAAATTTTTTCATATTCTGTATCCTTTTGTCTATGGCTGGAACTAGGATTAAAAAAAAAATGAAAAATGAAGGATATATGCGATTTTGACTAAAAAACTCAATTTTTACCTACTTTTTTCAATACAAATTTCTATTTTTAATGAAAAAAAATTATTATTTCTTGAAGATCCTAGTTCGGGCCATAGCTAAGACCTCGATAAATGACTGTTTAAAATTTCGTAGCTATTGCTCGACTCGTGTAGCCTAAATCACTTCCGCAAGATCAAAAAATGTAGTTTTGAGAAAAACGCGTTCAAAGTTTTGCTTCAGTACTCGGCGCGCTCGACACCGCTACCTGTTTCGATAAATTGCTTCCGTAATTCGAAAGATTTCAACTTCAAATTTTGGGAGCGTATTCTACAATCATGTATTAATCCAAAAATGCATGAAAAAAAAATCGATTTTTTTCACCGCACAAGGTAGAAACCCCCCTTAAAAAGAAGCGATTTCAAAAAGTTGACGCTCAAACGACGGAAAGTTGGTGGTAAAGCTTATATGGACGGACATTGTCTTTTGGTCGGATTGTTTAAAAATTGTGTATACGTATTCAAGAAAAGCAATAACAAAATACGTATTTTAGTGTTTTTTGAATTCGACATTTAAAGGGTGGAAAGAAGGCGGTAAAGTTGCTTAAAGAATATATTTTAACATGGAGATGAGACAGGTGAATATGCAATGCAGCTCAATTTATAACGGCGAAACTATTATAAAAATTATTCTTCGAAATTAGACCTTCTTCATAATAAGAAACTCCTCTCTTTTTTAGAATATATCAGCTTCAAATCACATTTTAGCAAACAAATTCCATAATAATGAAAAAATTGGATAATATGGCTCATAATGGGTTAAATAGGTGTGCCAAACCTCTTTTTATAAAAAACATTCATAGTTCGTGGCATTGCCTTGTAAAAAAATCAATATTAGTAGTTTCGAAAAAATTGAAATTTTCCAAAGGCGCAAAAAGACGCAGATTTTTTTTGCGGACTTAAAAGAAGAATGTCCATCAAAAAAGGTGATAAAAAGTATTTACGCCGGTTCACGCCATTCGATTTAAATTGCCTTTCTAAATTTGGTTATTTTTAATTTTCATTGGTTAAAACAACATTAATTTTTGAAAATTCGTACAAAAAAATCATTTGTGCTAAACAAAAAAAACCCGATCAGCAGTCACGCTCCTATCAATGTAGTTTTAATATTAATTTAGGAGCCTATCTACAACAACACATTTTCTACAATTTTTTTAGACAAGCATCTACATTTCATTTTTTCCCCTTCTTAAATTTTTGTAAAAATATATCCGACTTTGACAAGCTATATCTCCTCATCTCGACAATTTTTCGAGAAAGTATTTTGGATCCAGCTTAATTAAACAATTATCTTTAACATGATACTAATTTTGTCAAAATCAGCGAAAAATTTGTTTCTTATTTTTGTTCACTCTCGAAGCACTGTGCGCCGACTTAATTTCTGCATATACAACTGTACATACATACTGGTACATAGCTACTTTAGTGTATCAATTGTAAACACATACACATACCTATGTATCATTCCACTCACATTCATTTGCAACAAACACAAAATATACCCAAAAATTTGAATTGTCATGGTCATTGTTGTTTTCATGTATCGCGCTGACTGTGCTGGGTTCAACGATTCCAATATCTAATTACTGAAACACTCGCACAAATCATTTCATTTGTCTCTCGCGCCAGGAGACCATTAAGAAATGATAAATACGCAGAAATCAAAGGCTTAACTAAGAAAACGTACACCATTGCTCTGCCGTGTGGACCCATTTCCGTTGGAACATACGCCAACGAGTACGTCAACAGAAAGTCACGTTACTTCGGTTTACTTTTTTTAGTCTGGCTAGAACGGCACCAACACACCGTAATAGCACAACATTTAAGCAACTTTAGATATGGTCGAAGTGTGCATTTGGCACTTCCGCAGCGACTACTGTTTAGCACAGCCGCTTCCAATGGCAGACAGTCCCGCTGCACAGTGCTCGATGCCATCAATCGCGCGCACAATTATCGGACGTCTCTGTAAATGCTGTTATTAGACGATATCAGCATTTATCAACTGCACCCGCCGATAGCGCGACGGACGCAACGGCACTGCTGCCTCAATTGGACTGGGTTCGGCTTAATGCCACAGTCTGCAGGAAGAGGAGTTGCACTTGCTGTACTCGAGGCAGCACACAAAGTAGACATTAATAAATGAAAATAATTATGATTAGTTTTATAAAATAAATCGTCGAACAGCGGCTGCAGTCGCTGTGTTGTCCGTGAACCAGCTTTAAGGTAAAGCCACAACAACACCATGAGTTGAAAGTCCTAAGTCATGCAGATACAGACGGCCGACATTGCAAGCATTCAGTATGTAATTAATTTGCCGCATTGGCCATGTTTTAACTTTCTAATTGCCGATGTGGCTGTGTGGAGCGCAGTGGTTAGTGGGTTCATGCAAAAGTCAAAGGGTTGTGGGTTTGAATTTCAAACGAAACGAAGTAAAACAAATATTCAATGCATGACCTTGACTCACTTTCTAGGTAATAATTAAGTTTTGAAAGCAGAAAATTTGTTCATAAAAACATTGAATCACTTTTATGTGCAATATGGATGATTGCGAACAAGTAAACCAAGGTCTACCACAAGGATCACTTGCCGATTATAGTTTCGTCCAACTAATTGGAAACGACTGTTGTGTGAAGAGTGTTTAAAGTTTTAAGTTGTGTATAAGTAAAGAAATTTTGCATAAATAATAACACCGACATAGTTTCCTAAGACAACAAGAGGTGTTATTTTGAATCACCCGGTATTTCGGTAGCTGACACTTTTGAAGCTTTTATTCTTTGACATTTGACAAGTAGAAACTACGCCACTACTGAAAATGGAACGATACACGCTTCAATAACGCATTGAAATTATTAAAATTTACTACAAAAATTGTGAAAATCTTGCAGTCACAGTTCGTAAAACTAAAGCATTTTTGGGTCGTCGTGAAGCACCTTGTCGGACCGCAATACAGAAATTGGTGGAAAAATTCGAGCTGTTGGGACAAGTTAGTGATGTGAAGAATAAAACCCGTGAACGTCGCTCAAAAACAAGTGAGAACATTGCTGCTGTAGCCCAAAATGTTGAAGAAAACCCAGGTTTGTCGATTCCTCGTCGTTCTTTGGAATTGGGCATTCCAAAAACGTCATTACACCGTATTTTGCATAAAGACTTGGGTCTTAAGGCTTATAAAGTTCAGTTAACACAAGAACTCAAGCCGACCGATCATCAACAACGTCGTGTCTTTGCTGATTGGGTCCTTGAAATGAATGAAAATGATCCGGAATTCCATCGAAAAATCATCTTGACTGATGAAACCCATTTCCACCTCGGTGGCTACGTCAACAAGCAAAATTGTCGCATCTGGGGCTCGGAAAACCCAAGAGTTATTGTTGACAAGCCTCTTCATCCTCAACGTGTGACTGTTTGGTGCGGTTTATGGCCCGGCGGAGTCATTGGACCTTACTTTTTCGACAATGAGGTTGGATCAACAGTTACGGTGAATGGATTGCGCTATCGAGTGATGATTAATGATTTTTTATGGTCGGAGTGGGATGGTATTGATCTGGACAACGTTTACTTTCAACAAGACGGCACTACGTGCCACACATGCAACGAAACCATTGCTCTTTTACGGGAAAAGTTTCCGGACCGTGTTATCTCTGGAAGAGGTGATCACAATTGGCCACCGAGATCTTGTGATTTAACACCTTGCGACTTCTGCCTTTGGGGCCACGTGAAAGATAAGGTGTACGCCAACAGCCCAGCGTCGATTCAAGACCTCAAAGATAGAATTCGTGAGGCTATCGAGGACATGGGGCAGCCACTTTGCGATTTGGTTATGGAAATTTTCATGAAAAGGATATGGTCCTGTAAGCGTGGTCGTGGTGGCCATTTGGCTGATGTTGTTTTTCATTATTAACGGCATACCTTCCACTTTATTATGAAATAAACATCCGATCATTTATCTCAAAAAATGACATTTTTCTTTGAATTCCAAAATAACACCTCTTGTTGGAAAACTCTATACAATGTCTTCCCAACGTTTAGGCAAATTTTTAATTTCCTGCTCAAAAAATTGTTTGTCCTTGGAGCCAAAATACGCGTCGATATCCCTTTTTATAGCTCTTTTTGCGGTGTAGTTCTTATTACTTATATGGAACTGAAGCCCGCGGAAAAGGTGAAAAGGATTATTGTAAAGGACCCATTTTTCATCCCCAGTAACAATACGTTTAAAAAACTCTCATTTTTAAGCCGCTGCAGCAGCTGAGAACACACCTTCACTCTCTGCTGTATTCACACTCTTTGCGACGGAAAGTTTATGCGGAACCCATTTTCCAAGCTTTGGAACCTTGCTCAATTGAACCAGATGCCTGTAAATTGTTCCATGTGATGAATGTAACCTTCCAGCCATCACATCGACTGTCAAAGTTGGCTCTGCTTCGACGAGTTCCAGCAAGGCGTCGGAGTTAAGGACCTCAGGACGACCAGAGCGTGGGGCATCCTTAACGTCAAAATCACCACTTCGAAGATTCCATTTTATTTTTTAACAAAGCATGCCTCTATCCGCAATTAAAATCACTTGTTGAATGCACAATATTTCAGAGAAAATAAAAAAAATTACGTTGTGTCCCACGAATCATTTTTTGTATGCAAAAAGATCCTATTGTGAAACTATTGAAAAAAAAACGCACGAACTTATGGACCGACCTGATAAAATTAGTTTTTGTGAAGTTTGGCAAGCCATGGCAATATTGTAGCCATCGTTTTAAAGCATTTTTTGCTACTTTCAATAAACAAATTTAAAATGTATTTAATTTATTAAAAATTATTATTTTTATCCTTTTTATCCCACCCTCATGACTATCAATTTCAAGTTATATCAACTCAAATTCTTCTATTACTTATACTGAAAGACTTATAAAATCATTATCATCCAAACATCTGAAAATAATTCAGTAAATAATCGAATAAAGTCATTAGGCGCATTGTTTGTTTTATGTTATCATTGAATTATTTATGTACCTATGCGCAATATTTCATTCATCTCCGATAGGAATTTGAACATAAGTCAAATTTAATGGCATAGATTCAAGAACATGAAATGTTTATGTTATTGTCTACTTACATGGGCGAATAGCTGGCGGGGCTGAAGAGTAGAGCGTCATTCTGGCGAGCAGGTGTTCTGGTCAGACCGCTTCGAGCCTAAAAACAACAAAAACATAATTTTAAATTAAACGCAGAACAACTAACTTTACGCAGACACAATTGTGTAAACCGTAGAGCGGAAAAGGAAACCCGCCTTTGGAAAATTCTAAAATCTGAATAAAATATAAAATGGGGGGGAAAAATGCCGTGTGCGACACACGTTACTAACAAATTGCAGCATAAAAGATGAGATACTCGCATCCGCATTTTAAAGATGCAATGCAACTGCAACAACAACAATAATAGTAGCCAGGCTAACAGCAACCGGCAGCAACAGCAACACAGCACAGCAATTGCGGCAGCACCAACACAGGAAGTGACATGGCGAGGTGCTCAAAATACAAAAGATATGCACACATAAAAGACGTTAGTTGAGTTGTTAGGACTTCAATAGTAAAAATAATAGCAGCTGCCCAACAACAACAACAACAACACCAACCATCGCACGAGCAACTCACACTTAGCGATTTCTGTAAATGTTGCGTCGTTCATGTGGTCGTTATTGATAGAAACCCTGCAAACTTAACACACATACATCTACACAAATATGTATGCTATGTGTGTGTGTGTAAAGGCTTACGAGACAAGGAATATTTGTGCGTTTACGCTATCAATAGCGCGCACCTTCGCCCAGGCAGTGCGAACGGGGCGGCGCAGAAGATGCCATTAAATTTTCAGAGTGCAAAAATATCAATTGAAAATTAAATTAAATGGCAAAAGCTACCTTCGAAAGCCATTGTAGGAGATTAAATTAAAAACACACACACACACACACTAGGCCAACGTAACGAGGATGCGTTCCATTGCATTGCGGCAATTTCAGTGGTTTCGTGTAGCGTGGCAAATGCTGATTAGTGCCGCGAAAAAGTTCCTTTCGCAGTAAAAGCAACAAAGCAAAAGAACTAGTGCCAATCTTTAGGGTCGGTCAAGTCGAAATCCGAAACACGCTAAAAGTGAATCTGAGGTAGTTTCAAGTTTTTCGAACCATTTATAGGTTTGGACTTGGTTCAGTGTTTTGGGCAAAAGAAATCGAAATAGAAAAGAAAAAGAAATCGAGATTATGAAATTTTAAATAAAACTACTTATAAAACAAACACAATCAATCTGATCAACATCGAAACAAGCACAAATCGACCATCTGATTGGATACTCATAACCTCAAAAAGGGATAAAATCATTTCAGCTTCTCCTTTGTGGTGAGTAGAGTTCAGAACTTTATGAAAATCTCAAATTCAAAAACTTT
The DNA here is from genome assembly GCA_963971225.1 of Melieria omissa. Lineage (NCBI taxonomy): Eukaryota > Metazoa > Arthropoda > Insecta > Diptera > Ulidiidae > Melieria > Melieria omissa. Next base: position 5,212,714 of record OZ020267.1, read on the forward strand.
AATCAAAGTCACAGCCTCTTTTGGGGGAACCAAACGAATATTTCTTACGTACTCGTACAAATCTTTAAAGCCAATCGAACGCACTTGTTGCCGGTTTGCCGTTTCTGTCGATTGGCATCGGCCGACCAAGCGACCAGCTGCTGGCCACGTTCAGCGCACACACTCAATGCCATGCTGCGTTGTTGCAATTGTACGCATGCGCATTTTTTTCGCCGCCGCTACGTTGCTACGTTGTACTCGTATCGACGCGAATGTGTTCTTGTGTAAAATAGATTTAGAGATATTTGCTCCCGCACTCTACACGGTCGCGGCCGCGCCGCATGCAGTAAACCTAAAGTGTCATTAGGTAATGCAGGTTGCAGCAAATGCCAGCACAGATCGGATGCAATAAAATAGCGGCAGCCAACAACAACAACTAACCAACCGAAATATGTTGCAAGTGCAGCGGCCAAGTTAATATAAAGACAACTATTGTGGCAGCGCCGGCAACGCCAGTAGCAACAACCATGGCCACAACTGCGGGCCCGGTCGCCATGGCAGCCTTCGTGCAAAGTGCAGCGGAAATGCGCATAGATTCTTCATTTCAGCGGGGTTGAGGTTGAATGCTGCGTTGCCGCATCTATTGTGCGCCATCACTTGGCACCGGCACCGATGCTGCATATTGCAAAAATTCAGTTTGTATTTGCGGGAATTTAAGAAATTTGTTTTGTCTTTATCTAGCGCTGAGCTATCTGACAGGCAACAGGTGGAATCGCCAGCACAAGCTGCATGTTCGGCTGCTGCTGTCGGTGGCGGTCACCTGTAAGTAAGTGGTGGCAATTGCAACACTGTGGGAACATGCGTAGTCGACTGCCGCTTCCTTGCCGGCAACTAGCGACTGATTGCGCGACAGTCACAGTTTGTGGGAGCTGTGGGAGAATTACAAAAACAGTTTACGAGCGCTGTCACTATTCTGTTACAATAATCAGAGTGAGGGCAGACGCCAACGGGCGATATGCTTTCGACTATAGAATGAATAAATAGATGTTGCAGTGTAGATATAACTGCAGCGTAAGCCCTATTATGGACTAAGGTCAAGTTGTCCGGAATCGCCCATATTACGAACTGATCTAAGTTGAGAAAAACACAAATGTTTAGTAATACTTTTGATGGTAAATAAAAATAGTTTTTCTGATCCTATTTGTAAAATTATAATAATTTGTTTCTTTATCCACTTGTCTAGCGAACAAAAGGCCTGAATTAATTTAAAGTTACGGACAAAATTTCATCACCATATAAGGTGTCAGTGGCGAACCAGTTAAGAATCAGTCAGTCTTTGAAAATGTATAGAATATTTAGTGTATAGGAATAATTCAAAATAACTAACCTAAGGTACAATCGCAAGTGTGTGAATCAAAGAATAAATCATATTCACATGTCTTTAGCAAAGAAAAGATCTGTGATTTGTAAACAAGTTTTAGACGAAAACAATCAAGAAATAATTTGACGTCGTAGTAAGTCATTGACTTCCCTCATAGGTCACCTGGGAATACAAAACCAATTAAAGAATACTCCCTATAAAGCAGCATGTCTTGACTTCATAGAACCCTAACTAAGTCACATGAAGAAGTACACTATAAACTTCCCGACTAGGGAGATGTGGGGCAACAATCCAGTATGGTTAAACGACTACTCACAAAAATGGTACACCGATGGCTCGGTGAGACCAACAGTCAGAAAATTCTTTTCACTTAGCAACGACACGTCCATATTCCAAGCTGAACTCTTTGCAATAATAAAGGCAGTTCGGATCATCACCAAAGGTAACCCCAAAAGAGCAAAAATTACAATACTGTTACGAAAATGAGTTTCCCAAGGTTCGTTTGGATTGTGTTTGAAAATAAAACAACTTGAATTATTTAGCGCAAACCGCAGTCAGCAACTAACAATCACTTTATTTACCGATTTACACTTGTTCTACTTTACACTTCTACTATTGTATGTTTCCCTTTTGTGTGCTCAACACAGACTCGATCCCTTGCGCTGCCACTCCTGTTTTTATACTAGTTTTCTTATCGCGCCGAAGTTTCTTGCACATTCCAGTTGTACTTTCTATCTCGATTTTTCTAGCAAAGCTCATCACATTTCGTGAACCATCCTTGCCATATCGGACTATACCAAGCGAATTGTACCAAATTTGCCGTACTTCAAAGTGCATGCCTAAAAGTATGCTTGGAAAAGCATTCAGCACAGAGTGCCTTATTGTTTCAATACTCTCGGACAGCCTTTCAGTACTAAAAGCTTTGGACAGCTACTCTTTCTCATCGAAACCCCTCCTGGATTGCCACAAGGAGCTCAATAACCTAGGTACACGGAATCGTGTAGTTTTGGTTTGGATACCGGGGCATGAGGGCAATGAAATGGCGGACGCAGAAGGCAAAAATGGCGCAGATTGCCCATTCATAGAGCCAGCCCCAATGTTCGGGTTTCGCAAAAAAGACCTGAAACAGGAAATTCACAACTGGACGGAAATACTGGAACAACTTGGAAGGTCTACACCACTCCAAAAAGTTCCTAAACTTCAACCGAGAGAGAGACATCTCTGCTCTAGATCTCAACAGAAGCCAACTTAGGACTCTATGTGGTGCTGTAACAGGCCACTTCTTTTGTAACAACCACAAACTTGGTCTACAAACTTGGTCTTACCGACAACAGAACATGTAGATTTTGCCAAGAATCTGATGAAACAATGGAACACATTATCACCAATTGTCCTGCCCTGACACACCGACGAGAATAATGAAATTTTGACACGTGATTAAGGAGATTTAAGGTTTTAACATACTTACTTTTCAAGAAAATTTTACATAAATTTTTAAGGATATAAAGGATTAAAATTTTCAAAGAACCGTTTCCATATCCTTTTTTCCCAAATAGACAAAAAATAAATTTTTTTTAAACTTTTGAGCCTTTACTCTTTCATTTGATATACATATCGCCCTATTCTAGCGAGGTTAAGTATTTTTTATATTTTTTTTATTTTTTATCCCCTTCAAAATGTTGAAGTCCTTTTAAAAGGACAAAGGATGTAGAAATGAAAAACTAAGTACGCAGTATTACTATGTTTGGTCTCTAGTTTCACGCCCATATAGATTTTTTCCAGTGTGAAAAAAATTGTTCATTTTTGTCGCACGGTGATATATTCAAACATGTCCGAAAAAACACGGATATAACTAAGTAACTACATGAACATACTTTTGTATGCAAATACTTAAGCAATCAAAAATGTTATCACTTGCAATTTTGTATGTAAAGATCCCAAGAAATAAAACTACTCGTTACTATTGCATTTGCATTCATAAAAACAGATGTTGGCCCTAAAAACTTGTGTCAGAATATATTAAAGTGCTCAACACTATAATAAAAAAAAAGGTACTTTGTGTGAGGTAGAAAAATCACGCGAATCAGTAATGACATGAAAACTACAAAGTTAGAAATGAACGAAAAACAACGGTTAAGTGGCGTGCCGCAGCTTGGCGGAGAGGTGAAGACATATTGCCCGAACGGGGCTTTGGTGATGACCCAAACAGCTACGCTTTACCGCCGCGCTGAGATCACGCTGCCAGACAGACCCCCCACCGGGCCAACAACACGCTTTCCACTACACTTTGTTGGATAATTACGATGCCACCTTTACGATAAGCAATAAAACATAATACGGCATGGTGGAAGGAAAAGGCCTTTCCTGAGCGATTCTTCACGCCTGATTATAATTAGATTTTTTCTGCGCTCTTTATGTGCGTCAGAGTTTTTTCAGTTCGGCTCGATGATGCCACGTTGTGGTTTTCGGTTCGCTCAACCAACAAAAATGCTCACATAATTAATTGCAGTGCGTTTGCTGCGATGAATTTTGTTGATTGTAATTCAGTTTGTTTCTGGCCATAAAAAAAATCCTCATTGTTCTCCAGCAATTGCAATCATTGGTGGCTTAAATTGTAACGAGGCTGAAAGCAGGCTGAGTGTTGTCAGTCAGTGTTGAACCTGTCTTAGGCATTCATAGGCCTAATAAGTCTGAATTCAGAAACAACATGTAAATTCTTTGGAATTTCTTTTGCTGCCATGAAGCACAGAGTTACTCATCTTAACGCTTTGCTGCGATTTGTGGCCAACCAGCCAGTTAGCAGGAACGAGCGTAGACAATTTGTGTTTTCTTTTACAAAAACCTTGACTAATTATTTGTGAGTTATCTGCACTTTTCATCGGTTTGTGTGGTATTTAAAGAGTTGTAAGAAAAATCTTATATACTTTTGTTTGTATAATTATGCGCACAAAGCTCGCTCGAGTGCGTGTAGGGCGCTTCAAGTCAACTAATTGGTTCTTTTCGGTTTGGTGTATTTACCAACATGTCTGGTACTGCACAGGTCATAATTTTTAAGGGCATGGAAGCATTTGCTAAAGAAAACATAGCTTAAAACTAAAGAAATATTTGGAAAGGAAAACAAGAACAGAAGGTAAGATCTTTACACTTGATGGCGCCTTCTAGGCAGAGAAGCGTGTTTTCCATACTTTCCAAATCATCACAATCACTGATTTGATCAACAGACCTGAGCAATCGAAGCAAAAACTCATAGCAATATTTTGGAGAAATTAATTTGCGGTAGTAAGTGCAAAAAGCTAACAAAGTGCCATTAAGAATAATGATACGAAAGCCATTCGACAATCGTGTAGACACGTGTGTACCAGTGGAAAGGCCTTTCCATTCACTCTGCGATTCTTCAAGTGTCTAATGCACTTTTTTTGGGCAAGTCGTATATGTGTTTTGCCGCTTCTTGCTGGCAACGCGCTGAACTTTTGCAATGAGCCTGTTTACTTCTTGCCAGTCGACATCTTCCTTATGTGCATTGAGTGCATTTAGTGGAATAATAGCACTCGGAGGGCCATAAGAAATTGTGTATTTTTGCTACGCCTATCACGATGGCCTCTTCCTTCGATTTGCCCACAACAACAAAGTCAGCCAGATATGTGAAGATATCTTGCAAGATTTATCCCGCACAAAACATTCGCGCAGGCCTCGGTACACGTACTTACAATGCTCGTACTTTAAATGTTTTCTCAGCGCAAATACTGCTGAAAAGTTAACCGCAGTGAATGGTGAATGGCCTGCACATACTTACAATATATATGTATAGAAGGCACTCCCTTCCTTGCTGCAATTTTGCAGCAAGAAGAGACTGCGAAATTGTGCTTATGCCCAGATGATCGCTAGATGAGATTACGATCGTCTCTTGCGCCGGTTGACGTTCAAGTCTGCACTCGTGGCTTTTTGGCTGCTGTTGTTGTTTATTATTGTTTTCTGGCCAATCTGGCCTAATGGGTTTTATCGTTATTTGCCCAAGAAGGTGGAATACGGTGAGGGAGCAGCATCGCGCCACTGCCTTAAGATTTGGAACCCAACACAAACAACTCGTAAGCAAGAAGAACACATCCTGTGTACAAAGTAGAAGCGGGCAGAGAATCGAAATTGCACTCGGCCTGCTTTGCTTTCATTTCTGGCTTCACCTCTGCCGACAGTACACTTCCTTTGGAGGGATTGTAATTTCTAGCTGGAGGTACGGCTTCTTTCTTTTTTTTTTGCATTTATCTAAACTCATATATTAACTTCATTATACGGTAATTTGCATTATGGCTTTTATCGGTTGTATGTTGGTAGAAGCTGGGACATTTGCTTCACATGACAGGTTCGTCTACTTTGCTACCATTAAACCAGGCATAGGTAGAGAAGCGACACATTGAAGAGAAAATGAATATTGATTGCCTGGAAGGGCGATAGTATCAACATAATTACTTGTACATCAATACACCTGTTTTATAGCCCAAGGACTACAAAAGCATGGAGAAGCAATTGTAAACAGTTTTTGAAAATATAAATGTTCACATAAAGATACAATGTTGATTCCTAAGTTCATTTGAACCATTGCACAGTGATTCGTTCCATAGACAAAATTAAAAAAATTTATAGTCATATTTGAAAGGCAAAACCCCAACTCAGAAAACCCCAAAAAATCTGTGCAAAAATTAATTAGTTTCTGTGCAAAAGTGGCTCAAAGTAGAAACTTTTTCACAAAAAAAATGTTAACACATATTTTCTGTTTGTTAGTTTATTGAGTGAAAAAAATACATATTGAGTTAAAAATACATGGTTACCTTGAAGTTGCTAAAACTTTCAATATAGATTTCATACATTACATTACATTACATTACATTACATTTTCTCTTTTAATGTTTTCTCCAAATTTGAAAAGCTGAGACTTCTTCTTCTTACTTCACTTTTAATTGAAAATATTTTTCTAAATTAAAAATCTCAAAATGTAAAAAACTTAAGAGGAAAATATCTGAAAAATATGTGAAAGTATGTTCCTGTATTTTTTTTATTATTTTAAGAATCATTCTTTCTTTTTCCGATAATGTTATCCTCCGATATCTTCCGATCTCAGAAAATAATTCAATTTGAAAAGTGGAAACACGTATTTTTCGACAAAATTTATTTTATTTATTATAAATGCAAAACATACATATCTATTATTATCATTTTTATTGCAAAACTAAAGGGTCATAAGACAATTTCTGTTACTCTTTGCAATTATCAATGTTGACGTAATTGATTAAATGTATAATCTGAAAAATCCTGCCAACACACTTGATGCTATAGCCCTCGAAAAATGGCGAAATTTCCAAATTTAAGTCTCAGGCATTTCCAAACTACAAAAGTTTACGAAAAAGGAAGTAGAGATTTCAATTCAGCAGATCATGATTAACTAGTATAGCAAGGAACGGCCCACTCCTTCTAATTTTGTTCCGCGATTATATGGAGTCGAATCACTGTACATTGGCTTTGTGTGTAGTTTGTAGAATTTCTAAATTATCAAATGTATTATAATTTTCAAAGTGACTCCATGGTTCCTCATAACTTTGTTGGCTGGACGAGGTCTGACTATCTGCTTATTCAATGTATTTTTTTCTAAAGTCTCAATTAGAGTCCTGCACGAGTATGCATTTTTGCTAGTCGAAAACATTCAAATGCTTTTGAATAGAATACTTCACTTCATCTCTGCGGACCAGTCCGAATGCATACGAGTACAGTTCTCTTCGAGTACGAGTAAGCTCCGAACAGAAACGAGTAGACGTACACTATTTATTCATATTCGCTCGAAGCGGGAAACCGAGGACAAAAGCATTCGAATAATAGTACAAACTGCTTGAATATTCGAATATACTCGTTTTATTATTCCTAAGATTATTTAGAAATATTTATGTTGTATATTGATATTTATTTATTTGGTATGCTACTTTCTTCAATAATTTCCATTTTGCGTATTAACTAATAAGTCACTTCAACCACACCACAAGTATACACATGGAAAAGTGACATACTGCGCATAAAAATATTCGGTGAAACTGTTGATATTCGAATACTTCGCAAAGTTCTCGATTACCGAATACGAGCACTGCAGTATTCGCTTCTCCCCGAATACGAGCACTGCAGTGTTCGCTATTCACCGAATATGAATAGAATCGAGAGAGCGACGCTCGTTGGTTCTACAGGACATTAGTCTCAATTGATTCAAAACGAATTGCTCGAAGTGATAATGAGCTTTTAGTGCAATGACTAGCTGGACCTTCGTTTCTCTTTCATTAGGATCATTATTCTGACGACTTTTTCCTAAATGATATATCCTATGACTTCTACGATACTTAACTCCTGCTAGACAAATATGCACAAATAAATCAGCACATCAAATCGAAAATTAAATTAAAACAAAGTCAACTCTGGCACTGCAAAGTCATACGCAGCAGCTGCGCCGGCGCGACTCTATCGCATGTCCGCATCGCAATGAGGACCTACCACAACACAACAACGTGGTGTGTCACAAGGTTCCTTTCACGAAATACAAAAATTGAGCATCATCTGGTGCGGCTAAAATACTGTCAAGCCGTGACATTGTCAACAGTCAGAGGCATCACCGCGCGAGGCCGCAACTCCGCCAACACCGCCTTCGCTGCCATCACAACACAGCCAAGTCGAAAGACACTGAAAGACGAAACGAAAGGCGTACACTATATGCGACTCTAATCGCATTCGGGCGACATTAAGCGGATGCTACTTTCAAATGTGCATTGCCCATTTGGCTTGGTTGGTCGCTTGTAAATAAAACTGCAACGGCGACGGCGACGACGATGGCGACGATTTGTGAGGAGCGCCAGAACGGCGTTTGTATTTTCTTGTTTTTTTTTTTATTATTTGTTGTTGTTTTTTGGGAGAGCAGGCGGCATGCATGATGCGTGTACGTTCATTCGAGCGTTCGTACATTGGCCATCGGTAAATTGATGTTCAAACTGTTGTCATTGCAGTTATTGTTGTAGTTGTTGCTGTAGCTGCTGCCAGTCGGCGCTGATGATGAAGATGATTGTGTGTATGTCCGCAGCTAGATGGACATGTCCATTGTCTCGCTGATGCATTTAACTAACTTTAGCATCTGGGGTTTTGTACGCGCGTCACATTGCGCTATTGTTGATGCTTAGTTAGCGCTCCAACACGGCGCATTGGCGCATCGAGCAGAAAAATGCTTTCGCATGAATATTTCTCTCGGCGCTGATTTATTGAATATTATTTTCGAAATGACAGCATTCGTTTAAGGCTTTTTTCCATCCACCGATTCATTCTTTGCAACTATTGAACGAGTAAATCGTGGACATGCGAGTAAGTGACAATGTCGTTTTTCATGTTGCTGAATGCCTCTGCCTGCCGTTGCTGATGTTGTTGTTGTTGCTCGTACTGAGGCGGCATGAGGTGGTTACTTTTATTGTTTGGACTTTTTTCTACCGCCATTGCTGTTGTTGTTGTTGTCGGATGGTGGCTTGCCGACAGCGCTTGTGCTGCTTGTTTGTTAGTAGAAAATGCAACAATAATTGCATCACATTATATCACGAGCGAAGCATGTGAGGAAAACATGCGTTCGAATGCGATCGGTTTTTTTGCCGCTATCGCGTATAGATTTATTAGCGAGGCGACAACACTGCAGTTACCGTTTCAAAGTTCGAAAAAGATGTATGTAGGTAACTGCTAATTAAAATTGACATTTAGCGGTGGTCTTCCCAGCTGCAGAAGCTAAATGTGCGCTGCAAAAAAGCCGCCGCCCGCCAAGACACCGACGAACACACACACACGAACTGCGCAGGCGCTGATATTCAAACAAACACACACATACACACACACACACATGGAAATACATGTGTGCCGGCCAGGAGATCAATTTAACACCCACATAAAAAACCGGCAGTGGGTTGACAGGCGCACCGGTGACGCGCGGACGCGGACTTAGTGCATTGAATCTCCTTGCGCACGCTTCCTGCCGCTTTTTCATACACACGAAATGACGCTGAAAACACAATATTTCTGAACGTTAAGCAATCTTAATGGGTTTTGACTTCCTGAAATGTTGCTGCCACCCAACTAGCAGTGGCAGACACTTACGCATCCAACTGGGATATGAGCTGGTCATAAATTTTCCAACAGCGACAACTGTTCTTGGCATTGTTGGCGTACGACGTGCAGTTAGTTAGAAGTAGGCTGCCGCATCAGAGTTCAAAGCGGCATAAACCAATAACCGCACAACATACAAACGAGCGATTTCAGCCTCAGGAGAGCCCGAGTGCTGATTTGCATTAATCTTTAGCAGAATTTTTACCATTTTAATGCCATTAGCGTAATGCAATACGCCATAGTTGCGCTGTAATTGCGCGCAAATTTCTCTGCTTACATTGTTGCCAGCAGGTTCGGTTCTTAAATCTTTCGTTTTGGAGGTTCTGCGCATTTTCTGCTTATTCGTCATATTTCATTATTTCGATGTGGCTTCCATTTGGCACACAGCTTGCATGAAAAATTTAATTTTAAATTTAAATTAAATTTATTGTTGTCCGAGACGTTTCAAATGCAGATTCTTCTAAACGCGTCCGTAGCGAATTATTCAATCTGTACGTAATTTTCTTGGTCATCATTAATTTCAGCTTTCTTATCTGTAGCAAATAATGCTTTCCTTTTGCGTCTCTAAGCCGCAACTGATACACCATTAGTTGCTGCCACGATTACGAGCATTGAAATTCACTACGAACGCGCGTTCATAATGTACAGCAGATTGTTTAAGGTGACCATTTGTCTGCGGCAACGTATACCATATGAATGTTTCAGATAATTCAGTGGTTCAACACAGATTGAGAAGTATTTATGTAACATGTTGTTATGTATGTTATGTACTAAGAGTTTCTTTAAATAAATTGAAAACAGTTTTGATTTAATTTCATTTATTTACTTCTTGTTTCGAGTATTACGACCACCGTACACGCTTCTGTGAAGAAGAAATTTCCGCTTATTGCACAGTGCTGGAGTTAAAGTTTATTTCGCATCCACCAATCAATAGTCTAGTAAAACGGTTTGTTATGCATTTTTTACGAAGCGTAATGTAAAGGAAATTCACTTAAAGAACTCTATCTGCATTTTTAAAACTCGTCTACTATTGTCTTCATATTATTGTTTTTTTGCTAATTTGTTTAGAAAGTGGAATACATCTAATAATTTCTAATGCAGTGCATGGAAGAGTCACTGCAAATATTCGGCTTCATTGTAAATGGGCCACGCAAATCTGCATATGAGGATACATTTGCACAGAAACAATGTAGACTTCCGTATTTAATTGTTTGCAGATTAAATGGCACACGATGTACAAATCTTAAGCTGTCTCGAAAATACTTAAAGAAATTGCTACCAGAGATAAGAGGAACAGTAAAGTTTATAGCTCCACTGATGCTCAATAAAACTTAATTCGACTCAACAAAACTTTTCTACAACTTCTTAAGTTACTCATCCGGACATGGTGAGGTGTGCAGTTGGTTGGCCAACATTAAACATTTTATAGTATTACACGCAAAGCTGGCAACACAGACGTGGAAGAAAGTTGTCATATGCTAATGGAAGGTTTTTTGTTTTTGGAAGCAGAAGAATTTTTGTCAGAGATAGTCTTATACAAGTCTGTAATTCAAAGGAAACTTTCTAACAATGGCACTTCTTGAGTCGCATTAACTAGATGACAGGATCGTTCTAACTCTAGTTTTGGTATATTTATATACCAGGTATGAAGTGAGCCTCAAGATACAAATGCCTCGATAAGGAATATTTATTGTGAACGAACCTTATTTTTTTTTTTTGTTTTGTTACTATGACATCTGTCAAGCATATTTAGTATACATCAAGTCATTAAACATCATATTTTTTTCATTGTGTTAAAAATGTCGAATTTTGTACCAGATAGTGATGATTTGCGGAAAGCATTGAAGAAAAGTGCTGCAGAGTCGCATCGAATGCTTATCGAGGCATATGGTAATCATGCTCTATCAAGAGCAACATGCAAAAGATGGTTTCATTGGTTCGGAAATAATGATTTTGATGTGAGAAATAAAGAACGTGAAAGACCACCAAAAAAGTTTGAAGACGCCGAATTGCAAACGATATTGGATAAAGATGACACTTTGAGTCAAAAGTAAATGGCAGAAATGTTAAATGTTGCACAAGCAACAATTTCTGTCCGTTTAAAAGCTATGAGAAAGATCCAAAAGTGTGGAACATGCAACGGTGGCAGATGGAAAACCAAAAAAACACTTGTGAAATTTTACTTCAAAGACACGAAAGAAAATCAATTTTGTATCGAATTGTTACTGGCGATGAAAAATTGATCTATTTTAAGAATCCTAAACGGAAAAAATCATGGGTTAATCCGGGACAACCTTCAACATCGACTGCAAAACCAGATCGATTCGACAAGAAGACAATGCTGTGTGTTTGGTGGGACCAGAGTGGTGTGGTGTATTACGAGTTGTTAAAACCTGGCGAAATCGTTAATACTGATCGCTACCGACAACAAATTATCAATTTGAACCATGCATTGATCGAAAAACGACCAGAATGGGCCAGAAGACACGGCAAGGTAATTTTGCTCCATGACAATGCACCTGCACACAATGCAAGACCTGTTCAGGATACAATCAAAGCACTTGGCTGGGAGCTGCTACCCCACCCGCCGTATTCACCAGACTTGGCTCCTTCCGACTACCATTTGTTTTCACCGATGGGACACGCATTGGCTTAGCAGCACTTCGATTCTTACGAGGAAGTCGAAAATTGGGTGTCTGATTGGTTTGCTTCAAAAGACACACAATTCTATTCGCGCGGTGTCCACAAATTGCCTGAAACATGGACAAAATGTGTGGCTAGCAATGGCCAATACTTTGAATAACATCTTTTTTACTTTCCCATTAAAAATTAGTGTTTTATTTTCGCAACAAACGGCTCACTTCATACTGATATACCTGGTATTTTTATTTAATATTCCTGACGCCTGTTCTCCAAAAATTTTAAAAATTTTTATTTCATTATGTTTCAAAGACCAAGTTAAATTAAAACTATTGGGTAGAGTAGCTCTTTTATTATATCAGCCTGCATGCAGATGTGAACCAATATTAACGTATAAAATGTGTTTTACGATTGAAAGGTGTTCACTGTGTTGAATTCAAGTAAAGGGGTGAAAATTATGCAAATTCATGTCATACATATATCTAATATTTCAATTGTCTACTCATTTCATTCACATTCCAAAGAAATTGCCATGGGAGAGAAATTCATGTGTATTTATGTAAATATATATACATATATATATGAATTGCGATATATGTGTACATACACATGATACTAAAAAGCCGTTGTGAATAAATTTCCATGCAAAATATGTCCAGTTCTCTGCCTGTAGATAGGTTTTGTGTACTGTAACTTTAACAACAAAACAAAGAGAATGAGTAAGTGCACCCTACACATGAACGATTCGACGTTTAGTATTTTTTTTATAAAATGATAGAAACATTACTGTCCATGAAAAAGCAGATATTTGGGCCGCCGTTTTCAATTGGGATAAATAGTAACTACGGAAGCGCGAAAAAGGAACGTTTTGTGCTGGTCAATCTTAAACATTATTCGATATAATTGTTGTATTGTTGTAAAAATATGAAATAAAAATTTAAAACGAATGAAATAAAACACCAAAATTTAATTTAAAACATTAAATTTTAATGTTTTAATTTATGGCGAAATCGAAACAATCGAATCCATGGCGACCCGATGTCAGGACTTGCTTCAGGACCCAATCTACACAAATACACATCCATATAGTGTCGTCTGAATCAGCGCTGGAGCCCGCGATTCTCAAACTGAACTACACTGTCTGCAATTGTTTCTAACCACTAGATCCCCTGGATCTAAGAGTTCAAGAGGAGGCGATGAAAGCGACATGTCGGCTGTATTCCTATGGATACTGGCATGACAACAAGGGCTCGGGTCATAGAGAAATCTTCAAGAGGTTGTCAGTGCAATATCCGTTGCTGCTGGCCCCTAAGGATTGCCTATTACCCGTAGTATCCTTTAGGAGAAACTTTGAAGTGAGGTTCCCAACGCGCGGCCAGTGGGACAACCCGGAGGCCATGCTAGGGGATCTGACGGATATTTTCTTCACTGACGGATCCAAGACCGTTAAAGGTACTGGAGCTGGATGGCACCTCGAAGGAAGTGTCAGATGCTACTACTCACTGGGTGGGCTGACTACCGTCTTTCAGACGGAAATCTTCGCCATTCTGAAAGTAGCGGAATGGATAATCGGGAAGAAATGGTGCGGGAAACATACAGGAGTTTGTAGTGACAGTCAAGCTGCACTTAAGGCCCTGGAGAACGCGCGTGTTACCTCTAAGATTGTCCAAGAATGTAAGATGAAGCTTAAATCAGTCGCGAGACGTAATAAGCTCCAACTTATCTGGGTTCCGGGACACTGCGGTGTTCTAGGAAACGAAACTGCCGATGAACTGGCTAACTGTGGATCAGGGTGCACACAACCATGGAACCAGAACCAATAATCGGCACCAGTCTAGCAGGAACCCTGGACTGGATCAAGTCCTATGTCAACAACCTACATAGAGAACGTTGGTCTACCTTGGGAAGCTGTAAGACTGCCAAGTGTTTTGTGAAAAGCCCGAACAGGAAAGCAGGGAATTTCCTCCAGGATCTGAGAAGGAAAGACCTCCGACGAATGGGGTTAATCACAGGACACAATCCATGGGGGCGACATATGGCCAACATGGGCATCATCGAAGATCCGACTTGCGTGTCTTGACTGGAGGAGGTAGATATTTAGTATAGAGCACTTTCTCTGTACATTTCCGGCCTTCTCTAGAACGAGATTGCGCACGCTGGGTTCAGATGTTATGAGAATGGACGAAGTTCATTCTCTTGCCCTGTGTGATCTCCTCAGATTCATTAATGAGTCCGGGAAATATGCACAGGAGAGTCCATAACTCCCTCTCCCCTTGCACCCACTTTTTTTTTTTCTTTTCCCATTTCCTCTATCAACCTTTTTCCTGAGCCTTAAGTACAATGGGCTATAGAGCCTGAGTGCTTGGGGTAATGACCTCCCTTAGGTTATTTCCTCGGCTCCCCTTCACATCCATCCATCCATCCAACCACTATAATTTGATGTCACCGTCAGCTGAAAACTGGCCAAGATCTCAAACGTCTAATTGGACGTAGTACAGTTTCAAGTTCGGACAGTGCCGAATAAAATGTTTGATTACGTTTTCTTGAAAAGCGCGCGCAAATTCCTAGCATTTTGTACGCGAACACCCGCACTTTGGGATATAGAAAATTCGCCGGAAAGGCAGGCGGCACCGTTGAAAAACAAATGTGTGAAAAACTGTAAGCGCGCTACAAATATTTGTGGTGCAGTGCAGTGGGAGAATCATGCAACCGAAACGTTCAAGTCGACAACTGTTCTTCCTGCCATTTGTGTGGATACGCGTACTGTGGCAGTCAGCCATGCGGAAGCAAAACAAAGAAAAGCAAGGGGTGCGAACCGAAACATCCCCCATTTTTTCGACTTTATACTCCGAAAGCTTTCACACGCTTCGCAAATCAGCCGCTAATCGGTCAAACAACACGACAAGCAGCAGTTGTTGCTGCATGGCCGCGGCTAGCGGTGTTCGAGAAAACGAAATACTCGCAACTTCCAACTGCTGCAGCAAGTACAGCAACAATGTGCATGTCAGCCTTCACCTTAGCTTCGCAACTTGAGTCAGGCCACAACAAGTACCGAAATAATTAATTTTAATTACGCAAACAAATACAGTGGCGGCGAGTCGACGTGTTCGCGCCACATTTGGAGACAACGAGACAACGTTGCGGTCGCGTGTTGTTTGTCAATAAATTTTCAATGTTTACATTTGGAACTCGTATGCAGCGTGGCGATGTGGCATTTCTCGTAGATGGACCGCCAGATACCCGAAGAATATACAATCGAAATAAAAAGCAGCATTGCCGCTAAAATAAAATAAGGTTTATCGGTTGGGTTTGCTTGTGCGCGTTGCTGTTGTTTGGACTGTTGAAATCTGAAACGGAAAGAGCAGCAATAGTAGCCGTGTCAGCAGCATTGGCGGCAAACAGTTGGGCTGACGGCGGCACAAAATTGCATGCACTGCTTATTTCACACACACATTACATATATAGGGGCCAAGCGCGGTTGTGGCACACGTACACACACACACACATAAACGGAGCTACATGCAGGTAGTGTGTCCATGTGCACACTTCAGGGCGGCTGACAATCGATGCGCCGCATTCGGGAATTAATGCCACTTCGCCGTTAATGCGCCATCAGCAATTTATTAAAACGATTGCAGTTGATAGATTGTACAAGCTGCGTTGTTGTTGTATTACGATACTTTCACAGTTTTAGGTTTTGCAGTGAGCGCTTGGCTTCTGTTTGGGAAGAAATCCGTGTGCACTGGCGCTGGCGCTGGCGCTTACCACAGCACACGCGCTCACATGCGGGTCAATACGGGCCAGCATAAAATTACGTTATTAATTTTTTTCGGAATCGTTGTTACACGGTCGGCGGTGGGTGAGGCCGCGGCGCGTTTTTAAATGGTTTACTGGTTTTACTGAAATGCTGCTGTTGCGAGTGGGCTTGGGAAAGTAGAAAATGGTTTTAATGGCTCGAAATGCACGACACATGTTGGGTGAGTGTAAATGTGAACGCATCTGCACACTCGATGCTACTAGCGTTGAGCGAGAAACGGCTATCCTGCATGTTAGACACAGTTTTAGTTTTCTGTTTGCTAATTAAGTCGAACTGTGCACGAAAGGCTGGTTTTTATGACACTGCAATGAATGTAGAATTTTATACAATTATTGCTTTATGTCTTTAGATATCAAACGCATTGTTTGAGATTGTAATTAGAGATGGTTCGGGCGAAATTGTGCAGTTGCGGAAATCTGCAGATTTTAGTGGACGTGGGCTTTTGAATTCGAACATACTAATTTTAATATTTTCATTAACCCTTTCACAGTTTTTATGTCTTGTATTTGACCAAAATTTTAATTTTATTTTGTTTTGAATTGGCTAATGCCGATCTTGAAGAAAATTACTCTTTCTTATTTAGTATCATTTTAACACTAAAAAAGTGATTGTAAAAGCCATGCAAACATTTAACCCTGAAATGCATAAACTCGTCTCAAGGCGGTTAACTTATGATATTATATTATATGAGCATAATTAATAACACAGTACAACAATTTTGAACTTTTTGTGTGCAACAGAGTAACGACCATATATTTCAAAAATTACCACCTGAACTATTTTTCAATGGAAAATAGTTTTGTTTTTAATATTCAACGTTTTTTTCAACATCTCAAGCAGAGCAATTAATGAAAAAAGTATTAAATGAAGGTTTCGTGTTTAAGGCTTTTTATTTTTTGGGGGGAAGTTTTGAGAAAGTTTTGGTGTTTAAAGACTTCCCCTTTTTTTTAATGAAGAATATTTTCCCAAAAGGCAATTTTTCAATATTTTACTCAATACAAGCTTTTTATGAAAAGTTTTTCCGAAAAACATGAAAAAGAGGGTAAGGAAAAGAGAGGGGGTTATGTGTGCACAAATATATATTCACAAATATTCACACTTTTAATGCAAACCTTGTCTCAGACATCAAAGCTCTGGCTCTTCAAGTTCTTATCCTTTCCGTGTAAAAGTCCATAGGGACCCTTTAACCTTTATGTGCCAATTACAAAAAAACTAAGACTTGCTGGACTATTACAGTACGACGTCCTTACAAAAAAATAGGGTCGTTACTCTGTTGCCGGCCTCGATAGCACAGCGGGTAGCGCGCTGGCTTCTCATGCCGAGCGCCCCGGGTTCGATTCCTGCCTCGGGCTGGGAAAACACTCATTTACTTCTATCGCTATCCACATGAAAGGAATCGCATAAGTGCGCTCTTAGCAGGCAATGGCATAACCTCCAAGTGTGAACGAAAAAACTGCCAATCGCCGTTCGGATTCGGCGTTAAACTGTAGGTCCCCTCCCCTCCATTTCCCCATCCGTTTGAAATGTGTGTGTATCACATGTTGCAAAAAGAACAGTGTTGCATACACATTTCAAACGGGTGGAATTATCACAACGGGCCCGTTAAGAGGCCAAAGTGTGTCTCATACAGAGGCAGCCACCGCAACCTAACCTAACCTAACTCTGTTGCACAGTGTAATTAATTAAACGCTGATACCATTTTTAAGTATTTAATACACATTTTTTTTAACTATTCATGCAACTTTATCTTTAACTTTTATCTATGAAACAAATAATTCATGTAATTTGAGGAATTAAGGGTTCAATTCCAAAAAGTACTTCAGAGGAAAAATAGAAAAGAATAAGTAGCTTCGACGCTTTAATTGATCGTTGTTAGTTTTACTACTAATTGCTATTTCTAGGAACAGTCCTCAAGTAAACATAAGTCAGTTTATGCTATAATAACTATGTATATACAAATTAATTTAAAATATATCCTTCGACATATAGAACACTTTTATTTCTAGTCACTCTGCCTAATTTTTAGACAAAAAACTATAACTATTTCTTCACATGCATTATATGAGTTCACTACAATGACACAATCTACTTGTCAGCTGTCAACTCACAACCCAAGGTTCTCAAAATTCAATACAATACATTTTTCAATAAATCAGCATTGCTACAAACTTATTTTTTTATTAGCAAATTTACTACTCTCACATGAAAATAGTTGGCGTATCAACTTCTCTCCACTAAAGTGTTCTTGACACACATACAAAAGTCAAAACAAAATCGCACAGTTGTCAACTTATAATTAACATCTTTAAGCCAATTAAAACGCAATATATATATAAATCAAGTGTCAAATGAGATTTATTAAGCAGTTTTTACAAAGTTCAATACATTAAAATTAGTTAGGCGAGCACATTAACTCATTAATATTTATATTCCACTTCACATATTTATTGATTTCAGGTGCGCTTAATGAAATAGCTGCACTTTATGACACCTACAAGTCCACAAATGGGCCATCAATGCACACTCGAAGCCATTAACTCAACACATAAATTTCAGCGATTAAACGTTAATAGAGAATTTCATAATCGGCGCACATTGATCGCTGAATTGAATTTGCAATGAACTAAAAGAGGTTGGGACTTTTCCTCTAATGAAAAGCCAAGTGTGCACAAAGCCCAATTGAAGTGAATGTGTGTTAGAAACGAAATAAATGCAACCAAATGATGCTTTGGACAAACAAAAAGTTTAATGAACAATTTCAGCGCAAACGGCTACAACACATTTGATGAGCGCACATAGAAACTCACTTACATGCCTACATACATACATACGCGCACATATAGTGTACAAAGTTGGCTATAACAAAGGTGATGATGCAGCGACTCCACTGTGCATCTTTTTGAAAGTTGTTGCTGCACCAAAACAAAAAACAAGTGGGAAATTACTTTCTGTAAAGTGAATAGCACCGCGCCGGGAGTTCGCAGACAAGTTGGTCATTAATTTTATTTCACTCATCATTCAATGGGTTTCTAAAGGAAAAGTGAACACTAAAGTAAACGAACTATAATAAATGAGAGAAGCCGACTTGCAGCAATTGTCTGGTCTTTGTGTGGTGCATTGTCAGGACTAAAGTGTTTAATTTGTAAGACATTTTTTAAGACTTGATGGTACTTGTCGAAAATTGCTTAGCGTACTTAACACGTCATTAGAGGCTACAGCTGCAGTGCTACTCTTATGATTGTAAATAATTGCATATTAGTGAACTAATCATGCTGTAATTTAATAACATGTTGCACTGCTTAAAGCTTAAGAAAGTCACTAAGAAATGACTTAACGATTTAATGCTAATAATTGCTTGTCAAGGAAGGAAAAATTGATTAGAAATAATTGTTCATAATTAAAGCTGGCAAAAAATTACATACATATACCTGATGATGAATATTAAATTAAGATTATCGTTATTGTTATTGTGATTCAAATTCTCTATAAATAAATTAATTATAAAAAATAAATACACAGCAAAGTCTACCAATAACAGTGAGCAAGTCCAGGGACCTAATCACTTAGTCTGACCAAATGAAGAAGGTGAAAGTACGCAAAAAGTACTGAAATAGATCTTCTTCTTCTTCTTCTTCTTCTTAGCATTACAGTCCTGGATGGACCACTGCTTCCGAGTAGAAGTAGATCAAACTCTGGTAAAAGGTTGTTATGGCCATGTAAGTTATTACATAATAAAGGAAATTCTCAAGGATGCGACTTTCTATTGACGGTCAATATTAACCTTTCTGTCATTGCGAAAAATTTCCATCTATCATCAATACGAAGGTACCCGGGTACCTTAATGCAATTTGTATGGGAAAAGTGAAAAGTTAGAGGAGAATTTTTTTTTCATAAATCGTTGTTGGACTTGCTGACGCTTACAGAAACATTAGGGGGTCTCTTCGCCAAAAACTGCTTCAAAAACGTTTTTAGTAAAAAAACTTGAGAAAACAAGGACGCTGTTTAGTATTTTGTTAATTTTTGGCATCATCGGCGCACACAGAATTTCATTTTAGGGGGAGTTCTGCATACCACTTTCGACCCCGATACCATTTGAAATCAATGTGTCACCCATAGTTTTTGTAGCTAACCGATATTTTAAGAGGTTTGAGCTACCATATCCATTGCGATACCTTCTCAAGATAGTTTCCACGACCTCTGACTTTCTTTGTGTTATCTGCTAAGATACAAATATGGAGCATAGTAGCCACCACAGCGACTATTTCGTAGCTCTTTGGGAGTTAGACTTAGGAGTCGAGGATTATTTTGTAGCACCAAAGTGAGATTTTTTGCGAATAAGGGTTCCGCCAGTGCCTCTAAAGTAAAAAGATTATCCCCAGTGGCAGCATTGCGGCCGCGGGGTTCAAAGCTTTGAATCAAAATTTGTGCTTTTGCTCCTTTTTTGGTCTTACGTTGACAATTAGCTAGT
The DNA here is from genome assembly GCA_963971225.1 of Melieria omissa. NCBI lineage: Eukaryota > Metazoa > Arthropoda > Insecta > Diptera > Ulidiidae > Melieria > Melieria omissa. Next base: position 5,233,159 of record OZ020267.1, read on the forward strand.
CTTCCAGACTAAATTTCTGCTTTCAAAGGGTAAAATATTGTTACGAAAATACCAAGATTCGTTTGGATTGTGTTTCAAAATAAAACAACTTCAATTATTCAGCGCAAAACGCAGTCAGAAACTAACAATCACTTTATTTACAGATTTACACTTGTATTACTTTACACTACTACTATTGCATGTTTCCGCTTTGCTTGCTCAACACAGACTCGACCCCTTGCGCTGCCACTGCTGCTTTTATAATGGTTTTCTTATCGCACCGAAGTTTCTTGCACATTCCAGTTTTACTTTCTATCTCGATTGTTCTAGCAAATTTCATTACCTTTCGCGAACCATCCTTGCCATATCGGACTATCCAAGCGAATTATACCAAATTTGCCGTACTTCAAAGTGCATACCTAAAAGTATGCTTGGAAAAACATTCGTGGATAGAAAAGCATCCGGTACAGAGTGGCTTATCATTTCCATATATTGAAGTAATATGCATTTAAAGTCTATGGCTTCGATGGGATGTCCTGAATTTAACTTATCTTTGAATAAAACACTGCTTTCAAATATCAAATTTGATTCACTACTTGTTTGAATATACTTTCTTTGACTCGAATATGAACGAGTAATTTCACGTTGAAATTGTATTGTTTTACTCTAGTTTGTATGAAGATACCCGGGTACCTACAGTCTGTTCAGTAGAAGCGTGATCGACCAAATTTTTACTTAGAGTACCGTTATCATTTATGTATCACAATGGGCCCTTTTCGTGGCCTAAGTGTGTCTTTCGGCAAGTCCCGTGCCTAGACAGCCACTTTAACCTAACCTAACCTAACCGTTATCAACAAAATTTGAACGCACCTAAGTAGCCTCATCATTTTTGTAATACGCAATGCCAAAATTGATAGTTTCGTGAAACAATTACAAAGTACAGGGTGTTTTAACAAGATAAGTTCCACGTGAGAGGAGGCACTTGAAACCGTATTACTTTGTCTACACCCCAGAGGACCGTAAATGTCAGGCTTAGCTGTAGAAAAATATATTGAAACGATAAGGCACTCTGTGCTGAATGCTTTTCTATGCACGAATGCTTTTCCAAGCATACTTTTAGGCATGAACTTTGAAGTACGGTTTTGGTATAATTCGCTTGGTATAGTCCGATATGGCAAGGATGGTTCGCGAAATGTGATGAGCTTTGCTAGAACAATCGAGATAGAAAGTAAAACTGGATTGCGCAAGAAACTTCGGCGCGATAAGAAAACTAGTAAAAAGCAGCAGTGTGCAGCGGAAGGAGTCAAGTCTGTGTTGAGCACGCAAAGGGGAAACATGCAATAGTAGAAGTAGTGTAAACTTGTAAATAAAGTGATTCTTAGTTTCTGACCGCGTTTTGCGCTGAATAATTGAAGTTGTTTTATTTTCAAACACAATCCAAACGAACCTTGGAAAACTTGGGATTTTCGTAACAATATAAAGAAGTCGAAGTCATTCGTAACGAGGTGGACGAATCGGTATATGGAAGCAAAAAATTTCCACGATTTGGCTGGGCGGGGCCTTGAAAAAAAGACCTCGCCAAAACAGGACAAGAAAATCATTTGTTTGTTAACGACGAAGCCGGGCTTATTGTTGCCTACAGCTAAAGCAGTTTAAGAGAAAAGTGGTGTTCAAATATCAAAAGAGACGATTCGAGGGCGTTTAAGATCTAACGACGTTAAATACGGGAGCTCTTTCAAAAAACTGTTGCTCTCATCATCACACGTTTAAAAACGGCTTGCCTGGGCTTATGCCAATTCAGATCGGAATTGGAATAACGTAATATTTACGGATGAATCCTAATTTTGGGTAAATAGTACCATATAAATCGATCTTGGTGTACCACTAACAACCGATTGATCTAACGAACTATTAAGGACCCAGTAAAGGTCCATGTTTGGGGCTATTTTCAGAGAAATTAGTTGGGCGACTTTCGTTATAACCATCAACGGTTTTGATGAAAAAAATTTATGAAAAAGCTTTATTACCATCAGCTGCGAAGATGTTCAGGAGAAGAGGACTCTCTTGGATTATACAAGAAGACGACGATCCCAAACATCGCAGCCGAATGAGTGCTGAGTGGAAACAGCAAAATGGGGTAGAGATGTTAAATTGGCCCTCACACTCGCCTGATGCCAAGCCAATACGGAATAGTAAAGCAGAAACTCAGAGGAAAAACTATTTAGACAACAAAATCGTTATCGAGACAAATTCGGCTGATTTGGAGTCGATTGCCTTGGCAACTTGCTCAGAACTTAGCGCAAAGTATGGGTCGGAGGTTGGAGGCCATAATAGCAAATGGCAGCGACTATACCTGTTATTAAAAATATTGCGTACAATAAATATTATAAATGCATAAAATGAAGTTTGTTTGAAACGAATCGGACAAAAAGTTTCCAAGTTACGACTATGACGCTTCTGCTGGACAGACTGTACGTACAGAACAAAGATGTAGTGTTCAAAAATCGGTTCTAAAAAATATGTAGACAAAGTTTTCTTTTTATATAAGATATCTAATAGATAATAAATTGATTTTTAGGAAGATACTAAAGATATCAGCATAGCGTTCCTTGGCTGAAAGAAGAATATTTTTACCTCAAAAAGGCAAAAGGTACACAGGTAACTTCGTATTGACAGAAGGGTTAATGGGGTTTTATCATTCGACGTGCCAATTTCACCTTTATTAAGAATTTTTTAATTTAAAACTTGAAATTGAGAGAATTCCTATCTGCTGTCCTTTAATAATTTTCCCTTTAAGTAATCCATTTTATTTTCTCATTTTCTTTTAATTTTGTTTACCTTTATACAATAGCAAAACCTAGGGTAAGAGATTGAAATTATTACGTCGAACAAATAGCGTTCGGGTTTGAAATAACTATGGGGACGAACTGAATCCTTGTTGTTGTTTGATACAAAGGCAAACGTAACTAGTCGAGTTTGAATTTCATATCAAATTGTGTGCAAAGAGAAGGGCACATGCGCAGACTGAACTCAGCATTTACCTGGCCATGCGAATGGTTGTACATAATAGCAATAACAACAACAACATTGACAGAACGATAAGAAGAAAGGGGAAATTAATAATAAGAAAAAACTGCAAGAAGTAGAATTTGTGTATTCGAGGCAGCAGCAGCAGCAACACCCGATCTGGAAGGTACAGAGGCGACAGCAAAGCTATTATTTTATATAAAGTGGAAAATGTTGTTACCGCAGCCAGTTGGCGTTCGCAGCGCCGCGCAATTCTTTTCGAAGTTGATGACGTAGGAAATGCTGACTGTTGCGAGGCTGTTGTGCTATTCGGAAGCGTAGTGGTTGCTGCTGTTGTGTACAGTACTGAAGACTTTGTTATTCAAGTGTTGTACTCGGTGCGTTCCTGTGCCTACAAAGTTGATTTTCTATGCCATTCTATTCGTTTCTCGCTTCTCTCTTTTGTTTGTGTTTGTGCATGGTTTATTTTAAAGCGCATTTTGAACTCACCTATCACGTTCTTCCTTATTTTACCGCTTTTTATTTTCACCCTAACTCACTTCTGTGACATTTAAAGCAGCTCGAATGGCAATAAAAACAGCTCCTAAAAAACATTGTACACTCTCTATAAATTCCGTAGAATGCTGTGTGTTAAGAGGGATAATTGGGTTTCCGAAGGACTATTAAAGCTATTACGAATAAAACATACACATGCAACTATGAAAAACCTGGTTTCTAACCCTTAACATCTGCTCGCAAGGATGAGCTAGATTAATCCTCGCAAAAACGGGGAGGACAGCTAAAAGAATTTAAGATGTCATAATTCATAATGAAAGCCTCAAATTATCCGTCTGTCCTTTTAGACGAATTTCTGCTTATCTTACGACGCGTTCGATAAAAAAGGAAGTGCAAAAAATGTTAATCAGTACAAAAATATATAAAAACTAATATACAGTGCCTCATAAAAGTATTTGGAATTTAATATTTCCATATTTTTGTTTCCCCTATACTTTATTTCCACAATCAGGTCTAAACATATTAAATTTGGTTTTATCGCTAAATATAACTTTGGAGCTAAGCCCAATTCCATGGTTTGTGTACTTATCCGCGAACTCTAAACGCTTCTTCCGTTTTTTCGCACTAATAAGGGGTTTGACACGTGGGGTTCGTACGTGGTAACCAGCAGCTCGCTGAGTTCTACGCACGGTTTCATCACTGACGTGGACTCCATTGTATTCAGCAAGACTTCTATTGATTTCTGGAGCAGAATTTCGTGGTTGTGCCTTGATTTGCCTAATGATAACAACTTTATCGTGGGGCTTGAGTTTTTGAGGTCCGCCAAATCTTTGACCTAGCTTAAATGAATTTCTTTGCAGAATGCTGTGGTGGGTAGATATACTTCGCTTTGTAGATTTCGCAATTTCTTTGAGAGTTTTTCCTTCATCTCGTAGGTTTTAGATAATTTTTCTCTCGTCCAAAGTGGTTTCTTTAGATTATCTACCCATTTGGCCAATCAAATGTTAAACCAAACACACTTGTCAAATTCTTCTGCTAAAATAAATGTAAATATTAATAATGGCGAAATCAGTTTGACAACTTGACGGGATTTTCGCAAAGGATACCATGATTGGGTAATTACGAATACTTTTGTGATATGAATTATGTTGTATTTCTGTTTAAAACCAAATTTAAAGCTATTGTATCCAAATTAGAATGAAATTTAGTGCAACAATGAAAGGTAATAAACCAATTAGAAGTTATGAATACTTTTTATACATAATAATTTAGATTAAAAATATACATTTTGATTATCTTTCAGAAAAATGAATACTCCGAATACTTTTGTGAGGCACTGTATTTCTTATTATTATAATTCTCAATCCTGGTCTCCAGGCCCAATATGATCTTCTATCATGTTTCACGGCGTGTATTTCTTGAAGAAAAGACACCTTAACCCTTTCGGGACGGAGTTTAATTTTGAAAACCAAAATATTTTTGGTAGAAATCTTCCCATGCTATGAAAATTTCGGCTTCAAAATTATGTTGTATACTTACAAATTATGTAATCATCCTTTTACCCGGGGAAATATAGTTCGAATAATTAGTTTGCGTGGGTCATAAGATCTGAATAATTATTTTGAGGGGCCTTAAAAACTTGCTGAGACGTATTATCCCAGTAGTTCCGAAAGGGTTTACGAAACAATATATCACTCTATATCACCCTATATCCAGTATTTCTAATTTAACAAATGCAAACATTCAAAAACGATTCCAAGTCTAAACAACTAATATCACTTTACGACTCCCTAGAGCAATAACAGTGTTTTGCTTTTGTTTTTTTGTTATTTACGTTGCCGATAGGTCTTATTTGAAAGAAATTTTGTTTTGAAATTTTGTTTTCACGTTGCTTCATAACTTTTATGAATGAGACTTTACTGAATGAGATTTCTGCGTTTGTTAATTTAGGTTAGGTTACGGAAGGTGTGTGTGCGACAAGCACTTCCACTTGGAGACCCTGTTGGGTCCATTGTGAATCCCTTCATTTTTCGGAAACCGATGTCCTTCCCTTATCTGCATGGATCCCTGTAGATCCAAACGGGATCTTTTGGGAACCATTTGGTCTTTGCGAGGAAATTGTGTAGATCGGTTATCTGTGCATCTGCTACTTCTGCGAGCCCGTCAAAGAACCTTGCCCCAAGAGTCTGGAGCCGTCGTCCTTGCAGTAATGGGCAGTGGCATAGCAGATGCTCGACTGATTCTACTGTATCCTCATCTCCGCAGCTCCTGCATAAATCGTCGGTCGCCAAACGCCATTTGCATAGCATGACACCAATGGCGCAGTGACCTGTGATTACCCCCGTGACCATGCGTACAGCATGCTTGTCGAGGAGCAGAAGGCTCTTAGTTTTCCTCGCGTTGAGCGCCGGCCACAGGGTACGTGCAATCCTGCAGTCACACCTAGTTGTCCAGGCTCTGTTTATAGCTCGTGTGAGCCACTCCCCTATTGAACCCATCGTAGCAGAGATCGGTGGTAGCACCGCGTTGACCGCCTCGTTGGATGGCATCGCTGACCCTGCACGGGCTAATTCGTCCGCCTGCTCGTTCGCTTCGATATTGCTATGTACGGGAACCCAGCACAGACGGATCCTGCACTGTCTTATGCCACCCAGTGCTTTGCGACAGTCTAGTACTACCTTTGATTTCACTACGGTGGATTCAATTGCTCTCAATCATAGAGCAGCCTGGCTATCAACACATTGTTAATTTAAAACAATTAAAAATCAATTCATATCCAAAATGTGAATTACAACGTAAAATTTTTTTCTCAAAATAATGAAAAAACAATATCTTAAATAAAAGTTAAGAAGCAACGTAAAAAAAAACTTTCTCAAATTAAAAGTTATCGAAAACATAAATTAAAAAAGTCATAAATAAAAGTTATGAACCAATGTAAAAAAAAAAAATTCTAAATAATAATTATCGACAACGAAAAATTGTTACTTGTTACTTATTATGCAACACAAAAATACTTATTACATGACAATAGTTATAGGCGACGTAAAAAATTTCTTATTGGGAATAAGTATTATAAAGACATAATTATAGAAATTTCTTATATTAGGGCAATTTTTTAATTCCCAAAAAATGGATAATAATTATTTTAGGTCTCTATTTTTTTTTGCTAAACCAACTCACTTACTCTCTAATGTACCCACACAGCTTTGAAGATATTGCTAAGCATCTGTAATATATAGCTACATACTTATTATAGTGCAATATCTTACCATCTAATTGCAGGTACCATAAATTTACAGCGCTCAACTGTCATCCCAATTGCGATCGAAATCGAAATCATTGCCTCACAATGGCACATTGATGTAATAATTTTGGGCATTTCTCAAAGACAAGCAAACTGCAATTTACGCTCCTTAAAACTACACTTTTACGTACTATTTATGTACTGTACACGTACATTCGTTTGTGGCCGGCGACTGTGTGCTGCCACGATAAACGCCTCGACATCGTTGGTGCGCAAATGTTAGCTTAAACTTTTTCTTAGCCTTTTCTTTGGCCTCTGTCAACTGTGTGCGCCGGTGAGTGGTGAGCGTTGCTGCGATTGTTGTTGCTGTTTGTTCGTGCCACGACGCTGTCGCGCGCCGAGCAGCAACAGATCGCGATACATTCTGGTGATATCTTCTCTATTGAACGAGCATTAAACTACAATTTAAGCGCAGCAGTTATTTATTAACTCGACGATTTTCCCCCTTTCTTTTGGTTTTGCTTTGCTTGTTTGTAGCTGTGTGTGTGTGTGTGTAGTTGTGCTCGTTTTTGTGTTGTTTTGACCCAACTTAATAGACGAGCATGAAATCTAGTCACGAACTTGATTATGAATAAACCGTGCACTAGATCCATGTTCGCCGACAAAATAGAGTCAGAGAAGAGATCACCAGGCTGCGCCAACGCCAACGTCAAGCTCAACGACACTGGCAGCAACAGCAACAACTCCAGCGACAGCAACGGCAACTAACAGTAACAACGTTTGCGTCGTTCGGCTGTTCAGGACAGAGGTGGCCGCTTGAACAAAGAATCGAGCAGCCGATGCGCCACATTGAGGACGCGTTCTTGTGCTTCGCTGGGGTTGTTGGGTTCTTCTTGTAAATTGTTGGCAACAATGATGACAGAAAAATTTTTAAACTGTAGTAAGATGTTTAGAGGTGTTTTCTCCCCTCGATTCCCATTTCGCAAGGGAATCCTTTAAACCAATTTGAACCTAATAGAGCGGAAGGAATGTACGAGCGCGGCTGTTCGAACAGCGCAACAACATGAAGGCGGATCACTTTCCGACACTAACAAACTGACATTTCCATTAAAACTGAAGTTTTGCCGAAGCGTCGCAACGCTGGCGCTGGCGCAAAAAACTACGACTGTGTACACACAGAGCGGAAAAGACAGCGGCGACAACGAAATTTAAGAGCTTGTTAGGAACAACTAACCACTTACAACGTCACTCTGGCACGCAGCGAGCCAGTTGGATGCACTTTAATTACAACGCTTGACATGGCTTTCACATCCACCGGCAAGAGGGCAACAACGCCGCCGAGTCGCCGCCGCTCCGGCAAATGACGCTTTAGCGCTGACACGGCGGCGATCACATACAGCGAGCAATGCAATATGAACTTGCGCGCATCATTTGCTGATCGCTCGAGTGGGATAGCGAGACATGGTTTTCGCGCGCGCGCTAGCTAACTCACAACAACAACAACAACAAGAATAGCGACAGCAACAAGCTGTACGGAAATGTAACGAAAATTGGTACTGAAAATGTTGCTGTGATGTGGCAAACGCCGTAAATTCATTTGGAATTTTATTACCATCACACAGCGCCCAATTTGATTCACAGTCCCGGCCGACCTACCGAGCCACTCGGCCCGGCCAGCAGGAAGGAACAAAGCGACGGGCTCTTATTTTTATTGCACGATCACGTTTTGGTGGCTTTTCTTGTGATTTTCCCTGAGCGGTGCTCTAATGGCATCGGAGAGTTGGCGGAAAATGTAATTTGTTGGTCAAATTAGCGCCGTAATCGTGTTGCATGTCTGAGGCATTTTGAAACGAGCAGTAGGTGTAACAATTGATACAAAAATTGGTTTAATTCGGCCGATTCGGTTGGAGTGTGCGGCGGTGGCAGCGAAATCTAACTTGCGGCCATTGTCGTCGTCGCTCCAGGGGTCTGGTTGACGAGTTTGGCATGTGAACACGGTTTGGGAGTGCTTCCAATGAGGAGCGAGCGATGTAATTGAATGAAAAATACAAAGAAAAACACCAATTAAGAAAATACATTTAGGGCTTGTTTGGAGTTAAAAAATGTTCATAAAGACTTGTTGGGCTGCTAATAGATGCGCAGGAAATAGATGCTAAGACCAAAGACAGTAAAGAAAACGTGGGTAGTTCAATTCTAAGGGAATTGCAGGAAGTGAACTAGAACAATATTTTTGGATGCATTGAATTACAAAGATTGAAGTTGGGTTCATCATTAAAGACTTCAACCTTAACCCTTTCAGTCACAATGTCCAATATATTGGACTACAGCCCATACAATTCATACAGAACGGGTTTATTTTCATGTCGGAAAGGGTTAATCTAAGGTTAAGGTTAATCTTTTGTGCTCCTTTCTGTTTCCCAGAGAACCTTTCCTAAGTCTACTAAGAAACTTGCGAGTTCTACAGTTTTAGTTGACTTTTTGAGTAATTTTTCAACAGTTTTAGTTGACTTTTTGAGTAATTTTTCAACAGCCGATATTGGCCAAAGGTAATCCATCTGCTATGCATTGGATGCAGTGGCGCACACAGGGCAGGGTTTTTGGGGTTTAAACCCGCCCCCCCGAAATATCTTTAAGTTAGTACAGAATTTTAATTTATAACCGTAGCATATAGGTGAAGATTTTGTGTCGAGTAGTGTTATTGATGATTGAATAGTGATGATTGAATATATCGCACACGCTCTACAAAAGTGACACAACTCAAAATTTTTTTGTTGTGCGCGTGCGATATATTCAATCATCACTATTCAATCATCAATAACACTACTCGACACAAAAACTTCACCTAAAAATAAAAGTGTTTTCTAGACTAACTTTGGGCCGCTGAAAACGAAACTGAAAATCAAAAAATGTTTGTAAGCGTTTTCGAAAAATCTTTTTCCCTTGTTGTTTCAGTTATGAGCACATATCTCGTAAACGAATCACCCGACTAACACAAACTGTCCGTCGATCAGAAGATAATACCTGAGCCTTTTCAGCGATATACAGATTGTTCAAATCAGATGAGATTTAGAGAAATTACTGGCGGTGAAAGTAATAAAAAAGTGATTTTTCGATCATTTTCAGAAATCATAAAATTTCGAAGGTTTTTTATAGATAAAATAAATTATCCCATTTGGTGTTAAAGTCTAAGATTAAAAATATATTATTTGTGCGAATATTAAGCCTAACATCAATAGAATCGAAATTTGTTTCGTGAAATTTGTAAAAAATGAATTTTTCGACCATTTTCAAAAATCATAAATTTTCGAATGATTGTTTTATGGATAAAATAAATTATCTCCTTTGGTTTTAACCCATTCGAGACCGATTGCACACCGTGTGTCCAATGGATTTCCGAGGCTATAATGTGCAATTATCAGTATTCTGAGTAAACTAGTCGTCGAAATAAGATTTTTTTGAAACTAGTGAAATCTGTAAAGTGCAGGAAAACAAAATTTGGCACACAGTAAAACGTGTACAATACAAAGAAAACAAAAATTTCGCTCCTGGCGACAGTCTTCGAAAAAACCGTCGTCTCGAATGTGGTAAAATCGAAGATAAAACATATATTATTTGTGCAAATATTAAGCCTAACATCAATAGAATCGAAAGAAAAATGACAAAGTTATGATGCACTGAGTGAAAACACAAACTTTAAATTTATTACACCGTGCGAAAAAATTTTGTTTTTTTGCCGAGACCCATCCTAATGCGTGTAGGCGTGAAACTAGAGGTCATTTATTGTAACCTGGCATAGTCAGTTTTTCATTTTGTCCAAGTCCGTTTCAAAGGACCAACGACCTTTTTACAGGACTTTAAAATTTTAAGGACATACACATTTCTAATATTTTTTTAAATATTTGCGGTTGTGCAATGATGAAGATACGGGTATCAAATGAAAGAGAAAAATTGACTCCTTTTAACTAAATTTTCTCTTTTGAACTTTCAGGATCAAAATCTGTAAAGGGGGGGAAACATAGGTACATGTTTTGGATCTCAGTCTAGAGATTCATACATCTAATTTTTATTCTATTTCAAAGTTCTCAAGAAAAATTACACAACTCCCCCCCCCCCCAAAACAAAACCCTGCGTGTGACACTGATTGGATGCAATGGATGATCAAAGGTTCTTAATCAAAGTTGCTCAGTCAGAATGCCGATTAGTCAATTGCAACATTTTCAAAAAGTTTCATCAGTTCCTATACTTAATAGTCAAAGTTTCTGCTCTGTAATTGTATTTAGTAATAATATAATTTGCTCATAATTGCAGATGAATATTCAATGAAAATACTTTAAACTGTGCGCACATAAATGAAAAGCCGACAGAGAATTAAGTTCATCTAGACTTATAGCTGAGACACTCTAAGCGTGTAATTAAATACCAATACATCTATCAAATATATCAGAAGTCAGTGTTTATTAAAAATTTACTATAACTGAAAGCTTGAACGATATCAACTCAAATTCCAAGCTACGAGTACATGGAATAGTAGGAAATATTAGCATAATCAATCTGACAAAGCAATGCGTTTCCTTTACATCAAACAATGCAATGTGTCGACCGTTGACTCGTACAACAAGTCGAGCGTTTTTTTTTTATTATTTGCTACAGACTACAAATTGTCAATCGCACCATAGTTTGTGTTGTTGGTAGGTCAGTTAAGTGCGCTCATAAAATGACGCTAATCTTTTCTATACAAAGTTTGCTCCAGCAACAACCAACACTACGCCATATTAGTCGGCTGTGAGATATGGTCGTGTTTGTCTAGTTAAGTGATCATATGCTCGGCCGACTAGTTCCATGCATGTATGGAAAAATCAACCTTACACAATTTAATATATATTGATGTCTGGCGTGTGAAAATGCCATAAAAACATTACTTGAAGCGAAAGATTGTGTTGCATTTTGTTGGATGTTTAATGGAAAAATGCAAATTAAATATCACATTGACAAGTGTGTTTTAGGCGATATGGTTCGGCGTAGATATGCGTTATAGAACTTGACTTTGAGCAGTTTGAACATTAAAACGTTTTTGTAGGTCGGTAAAAAATATTTTTTTTTTAATTTCTGGTGAATGTAAAATAACCAAAAAATTATTTTAATCGGGTTAATCGTGGTTCGAGAATTCAATGTTTACAAGTTCCTTAAAACTTTTCAGTTTTAGCAATGTTTATAAAAAGAACCAGAAAATCCAAGTCTTAATGCCATGACGAGTAGAAAAACATCTAAGTTACTCAGATATTCAAAGTGAATGCAACACCTTTCATTTTCCAGAATTTATAATCAAGTTTACATCTTCTCATGCAAACTGCTACATTCAATTACTTTACTAACTTTAGAAAGCATCGATGACAATATTTCTATATAAGCATGTGTGAGCTTGTCTAGAAAACTGTCTGCCGACCATACAAATATACATACATGTGATTTTAAAATGCAATAAAACAAATTACGCTGCAATCAAGTCGCAAACATTGAAGTCCAGCATACAAATCCGTACTCAGTCCGACACAGTGAGCCTTCGGGGCAACTCACGCATTTGAATTGTAAAAAAACAAAGCGACAGTAAACTCAAACAAAAAGCTACGCTATTCCACTTAAATCCGCCTTGACGATTTGTAAAACGATATTAGGTTATATGGTGAAGTCTCGACAAGAACATGTCGCATTTGCGCAGCGATTCAATGCTATCAAGATTTCGAATTTTTGCGTATTTACTTATTTATTTGTACTCGAACATGCTGAATAAAAACTGCCCACAATCGGGTAGTTTCATGTGCGAGTCAAACTATAAAATACATAGGTATCAATATGTATTGCCGAAGGCAACAACCGCAAATGTTGCAATGTAGCACAGAGTCGACTACGAATAGTGACAGAATTTTTTCACATACTTTGCAATTGCAGTTGATAAATAGATCGTGATGAAAAAAAATGAAACCTTGTTGTATACAATTCAGTTGACATTTTAAGCCTAAAGTCAATGATGCAATAATTCATGAGTATTTGAAAATGGAGCAAACACGGCGCTAAATTGTCAGGGTTAGAGATTTACATTGCTTTTGACATTAAACATAAGAAAGTTTTTATAAATAGTGAGAATATCTTATTCATGAAAATGTATACATTAGTACAATTGTACATAGAACCTTATGCAACAATCTCAATCCCAATGAAATTATAAATAGCACAAATGAAAAATCAATTTTCCTGTGACTGAGCGCACTCGGGGCAATGACAATTTTGCTGGCATTACAGCAATCATTTTTAATTGGCATAAGTAATCTTCTACTAACCTAATGGCTTACGATCGAGAACATTTATGCCATAATAAAGTGATACACATACACTATGATCAATAAGTACCGGGACTGTGTATTTTAAATTTTCCGCCGTTGCCCGATACAGACTCGCATTTTACAATGGATAATTTTGTTGATCAACGTATTTGTTTGAAATTTTGTCTTAGGAACGAAATTTCTTGTGCCAATGCGCTTAAAATGTTGCAGAAAGCATTTGGGGAGTCTGTTCTATCAAAAACCAGAGCGTTCGAGTGGTATAAAATGTTCAAAAGTGGTCGTGAAGTGGTCCAAGACTTTCCTCGTTCTGGACGTCCTTCAACATCGAATACCGACGAAAATGTTTCTAACGATCTTAACATCTCTTATGGAAGCGCACAACACATTGTTGTCGATATTTTGCGCATGAAACGCGTCGCCGCACGGCTTGTTCCTCAAGACTTGAATTCCGAAAAGATCATCGAAAGTAAGTGGCTGAAGACATGATTTCCGAAGCTAAGAAGGACCCAACGTTCATGAAACGTATAATTACTGGTGATGGGACATGGGTCTATGAATTCGACGTGACAACTAGCCAGCAATCATCCGAATGGTGTGCTGAAGGCGAGCCAAAACCAAAAAAAGTGCGCCATTGTAAAATGCGACGAAGTACAAAAAGTTGACTGACGCTAACAGCTGCCAAACAAAAGCTAATGATGCAATCCCGCTCAAAACTTGACACAGATGTCAGTTAAGGTCCTACCGACCTCCATCGGGCAACGGCGGAAAATTTAAAATACACAGTCCCGGTACTTATTGATCATAGTGTACATGAAAGAATCCCACTGGAAAATTGAGGAAATCAACGTTGAGAAGTGACTTTGAGAAAAGTTAACTTTTTCAAAACATCTCAACTACCTAAAACTGCTAAACCAGAAGGGCTAGCGAGTTGAATTATAGATCACTTCGTAGCAGTGTTGCCAGATCAGAAGATTTCCTCCTAGACTTAGAAGATTCTTGGCCTTTTAGAAGATTTTTTGGGAGGAAGAATTTTGATATTGATACAATTTACATCATTGAAGCACTGAAGCTTTGAACATTGAAAGCTAAAGTGTCTAATTTATTTTGATTAAATTTTATATTTCAAAGTGTATAATTTATGCAATGAATGAATGAAGTTCACAAAAGCAAATTTAATACTGATCTAATTTATTTTATGTTTAGTTTGTGCTAAATAGATTTTAAGCAGAAGCTGAATGAAAAAAATTTTGCAACAAAAAAACTAAATATATTATTATTTTTCATTAATTATTTTTTATTTATTATTATTTTTCCTTACTTTATAATGATAAATATTGTAAAAAAAATTTGTAGATTTCGAATTTTTTGGAGGAAATTTTAGCTTTCTTTTTAAGATTTAGAAGAAAGTAATTTCAAGTATCTGGCAACAGTGCTTTGTAGTAGAACTCGCCACTGCACAGTGATTCGTTCAATAGACAAAATTCAACAAATGTATAGTCTCAGAATTTAACGACTTTGATGTCACTTGAAAGAAAAAATTCCAACTAAGAAAACCCCAAAAAATCTGTGCTAAAAATTAATTAATATGTGTGTCCAAAAGCAGTTAAAAGTCAAAACTTTTTCACAAACAAAATTTAAACCCATGTTTTCTGATTTTTAGCCTATTGAGTAAAAAAAATCGCAAAAATATATCGTTACCTAAGAGTTGCTAAAACTTTCAATATAGATTAAGAAATGATGTAGCCATTTTCGGTTTTAATATGTTCTCAAAATTTTCACTTCACTTTTATTTTAAAATATTTTTCTAAAGTAAAAATCTGAAAATTGGCAAAACTTAGAGGAAAATATCTGAAAAGTATGTGAAAGTACGAGTATGTATGTTCCTGGATTTTTTTTATTTTAAGAAGCATTCTTTCTTTGTCGGATAATGTAATTACATCCTCCGATATCTTCCGATCTCACAAAATAATTCAATTTGAAAAGTGGTCTTAACCCCTAAAATGACGAAAAGTTAAGTCTCAGGCATTGCCAAACTACAGAAGTTTAAGAACAACAAAATGGAGATTTCAAATCAGCTGACTATGATTAACTAGTATACCAAATTTTATGAAGAACGGACCACTCCTTCCAATTTTGTCCCGCGGTTGTATGGAGTCGAATCACTGTGCACTGTTATAAAAATGGATCGAAAGTCACATGACTGCAGTTAGTGATAACATTTTAGAACAAAAGCTATCAAACGATTTATTCTTCTATTGTATTTAACTACAGTTAATACCGGCCGTTTAAAAGTTAAGCAACTGTCATTGTGATAGATGTCGCTGTGTGTGTAGCTTTGTATGAGGAAATTTGCGTGGAAGTAAGTTTAATGAAAGGTTCTTTCTCTTCAAACTTGATTTGATTTTCAAGTATTTGCATTATTTTTAATTTTATGGTACTTGCAAAACAAAAACTACACCCATTCCGTTCCCATTAGTCTAACTCTCGAATTTTAATGTGGCAACAAAACAAAAATCCACGTTTTGCATGTTTAGGTGCAATGGGACATTAACTTTTAAAGGTTTTTTTTTTGGAGAAAATTCACAATTATTCATTTGCTTATTTAGTTGTAATTTTATATCAAACAACAAACAATGGCAAATTATTCTGTAACAATTTGAATGAGTCGGCCGAGTGGACAGGGGCCGCACGCTTGTACGCCCTCGCAGCGCGTCGGGCCGTACGAGCCGGCACGTACAGTACGTTTGACGTTTGCATAGAAACAATAAATGCGCAACAAATTAGCATAACATTTATTATTATGAAACAAAAGCGGCCTCTGCGAGTGTGTGTGTGTGTGTGTAAATATAGTTTTGAGTTCGCCTGTTCGAGTGGGTTACGCATTGCTGATAAGCCGTGGCGTCTCATGTCGTTCTACGAAAGCTGAAACCGTCAAAATTCTCTATTATACGAACAATTCTCTGAAGTGTACGAGTACGACAAAATGTGTTCAGCAATGTAAATGACCTCCTGAAAAAGATTGCTATACTTGAATGCCATTGTATGAATTCTGGAACGTTGTGGCACCGAGTGACGCTTGAGTTATTATGCAAATGAGAAATGAAAAATTGTGGAATATAATTTTCACAAACGGCAAACGACGATTTGGTGGTTGCTATTTCCCAGTTGAAAAGGGGGCGAAGATATGTATCTGAGTCATTTGAACCGGTTTGCCAGGGAAAAATATACTCAAATGTGAAATGTGATCAACACAAATATACCGTTTTATGATGCATGGGACCCAGGTTTTACCATGCATATAGCACATGGAAGGCGTGACGTGTATGGTACTTAACCCTTTTTGCTATAAGCCCAGCGATTTGTTTTTTGTCAATATTCGAATGAAACAGTTTTTTTAAGGTGAAATGGGGTCGAACAATTCAAATTTGGGGTGAAAAAATTGTCCGATTTTTGGTTTTCAAGATATTTAGAGTTTGATCAATCGAACACCTAACTATAAATATATATTGTGGCTATAATATTGGTTTTATGGGAAAAGTGTAAATATATTTTAGAGAGTTTGATCAATTTTTAACAAGACTGCATAGTTACTTTTTTAAATATTATTGTTTTTTAATGTTTTTCGGTGCTTTTGAAATTATGTCAAAAATTACATTTTGTTTGGGGAATTCATACAACTGGGAAGAGGTGCGAGAAATGAATATATTTAAAGTTTAAAAAGGAGCCCAAAAAAATTTATGGAAAATGCTAAAATTTACTGTTCGATTAATCGAACATTGGGCCGATATGGGTTAATTATTGAAAGAAAACATCAAATTAAAAAGTTATCCAATTTTTCTGCTTCTTCTTCCTTTACTATGTCAAGATATACCATTAAAAAAACGTATATACTTCTCTTCTTTAAACTTAAATATTCAGTTTATTAATTTTGTATTTTTCCTAAAACTTTAAACTATTATAAGGACCAACAAAAAATGTATTCTTGAAACCACAGAGGATTCAGACGTCCACAAAGCAGCATGTTGCCATTTGGCAACAAAATGGCGAAAGGGTTAAAGACTGAATTCTCACTAAAAAGAAAAGGCACATTAACTACAAAAGTGACAATCACTTTTGTCTAATTTTTTTGCCTGTCGTCATCGAAAAATTATCAAATCCCAACAAGTTGCCCCTATTTTCAACAAGCAAAATAGTTGCACCTACAGTCACGATTTCCATAATTCACCTCTTTGCAGCACTAATAAACTACGATGAGTAATTCTTAAGCAAATAAACCAATACAACGTGACTCACATTCACATGACTCTGGCTCTATGGGCCAGCCATGTCAAATATTTCGGAGTAAAAACCATAAGCCAACATTTGCGTTACGAGCACAATGCAGCAGAATGGCAGCAACTGCTGCAATGCTTCAACGCCACACTGCCACACAGACATTGTGCAGCAGGTGTAACAATATTTTTTGCGCTTTTGCTCCTTCAGCCGCTGTGGCGCGCTGACTTGTGGCCCACGTTGGCTGCGGCTGGCAAAACCAATACACGAGCACCGCCGCCACAATAGTTGGCGTTTTGTGATTAGTCACATTTTGGGCACGTTAGAAAGGCGGTGGCGCAATGTGGCAGCACCGGCATCAGGACTGAACTGGTATCGCTGACGTTGGAGCTGGCAGTTTGGGTTTGCGCACGCGCACGCGCACAGTTGCACCGACGCTGAATTAATGACGTCCACGCCACATGGAAAAGCACTTTAGTCGGCATGGAAAAACAGTATTTAATTCCAGCGACTAACTGACACGGAGCTGGCAGGCAAATTTATAGCATTAACACTGCTGTGACACCTGTCACTTAATTGGTAACGTACTGTACGATATATCAAAATAATTGCAGATTAAATTTGCGGCATTCGCTCAGATTCACAGAGGCGGATTTAGCACTTGAACAATAATAAATACGACTTGATTGCTGTGAAAGTCGGCACGACTGAGAAATTGTTTTTTAAGTACTGGAAAGTCCGGAGGCTGTGTTTTATTAGGAAAGTATTCAGCAGGAGTGCGAGACTCAGGCGAGAGCGATATCAAAGCTGTTATTCAATCAATGCTATCAATCGAAAAAATAAAAATATTAAAATAGTAAATAAATTGTGAAAGCTTCCTTAAAACATTTAGCATACAAAGAGCGGACTGTGTTCACTTTTCACATATAAGGACTGCGTCGAATAAAATTGTCCATTACATTTTTTCCCCTACAGTGCTATTGAAAATTTCAAATAAAAAAATTGTTATTTCAGGAGCTCTGAACTAAATGTCAGAAAATATAATGCGTCCGTTAGAGTCAAGAAAAATTTATTTAACGCAAAAATGGCAAGCGAAGTGAAAGTGCGAAAAAACGTCATTACAATTTTTCAAAAGCAACCTCAGTGGTCTTTTAAAAAAAATGCCAGAGGTAATGTCTAACCCTAAAACCATTTCTCTTCATATTAAACGCTTTAAGGAGGACCTGCGTATTGATCGGAAGAAAGGTTCTGGTAAAAATAAGGGGCTACATGATCATGAAAAGGCGAAGAACGTTGTGAACCATTCTGAAGAAGGATCCATGCATTTCGGGACGGAAATTGGCGAGGAAGGTTGACTGCTCAGAATCTTTCGTGCGCAGAACTAAGAAGGAAGCTGGGCTGAAGACGTACAAGATGCAGAAATTTCCAGAACGCCACGCTGTCAGGAATGAAATCACAAAAAAAACGAGCTTCCGCAAGATTTTGTAAAGAAATTCGAATGTTGCATAATGGATGACGAAACTTATGTTTCAGCGGACTTTTCCCAGCTACATGGGCAGGAATTTTTTACAGCCGATTCTCGAGAAAATGTTCCTGAGAAATTCAAGTCCAAAAATTTGACAAAATTAACAAAAAAATTCCTTGTTTGGCAGGCTATCTGCAGTTGTGGCAAAAGGGGCAACCCATTCGTTACATCGGGTACAACCCACAGCGAAATATATGTGAAGGAATGTTTGCAAAAGAGATTAATCCCTTTTTTAAGCCAACATGAAGTGTCCACGGTTTTTTGGCCTGACCTCGCTTCATGTCACTACAGCAAAACGGCTTGAGAGTGGTTTCAACGAAATAAAGTGATTTTGGTACTTAGAGAAGCTAATCCACCATACTGTCCAGAACTAAGGCCGATCGAGAGATACTGGGCTTTAGTAAAAAGGGAGATGTAGGTAACCAAGAAAGTCGCCAAACACCTTCAAGACTTTAAGATAGTCATAGTCTTCATCAGCTATGAGGGTGTCGGACACTACCATAAAAACGTTAATGGACAGGGTTTCTGAAAAATTAAAACTTTTTACTAAAAAAAACATAATATCTGGTCTCTTACTTTGGTTTTGAAAGCTGTACACAATTTTTGAACAAAAATACTTTAATTCATAAAAATCGGACTACTGGTTCAAAAGATTTTATAATTTTTGTAACGGACAATTTATATTCGACGCGTCCTTATTTCAGTAAAATATTTCGATTTGAAAATAGCATCAACTTAAGAATGCGATTCCTTTGGGTAAGTGAGCAAATCGAAGACTACAGACTCGCACTGTAGGAGTCGCTTTGGCACAAATGTCAATCGTAGAAAATTAACCCATGTTTTACCACCGTGTCTTTAAAGACACGGTAACTTTAAAAAATTCTGAAAATAACAGTTTCTAACGCATATTAAATATTTTTACATTATCGGAAAGCTAAATTCATTGGCTTTCAAACTGCGAACAACTATTTCCGAATTTTAGGGTTTCACTTAGTGTAAAACTGGTATAAACAGGACCACCTTTTTGAAGGGTTTTAAAATATTTTTTTTTTTTATACAAAATGAACTTCTGTTTTTCATAAAACACTTAATACTGCTTACCAAAAAAACAAAGTTTACATACAAATTATGAAACTTTCAGTTTCTAAAGTTTTAAGCGTGTTCTAACGTGAAATATTTTGGTGTGTCCTTAAAAACACGGGAATCGCATTATATTGAACTTTATCCTTGGTTGCAACTACTTTCGATGCGTAGTTAAAAAGAAACAGTAACTTAAACTTGAAAAATGTGTAATTTTCCGAATTTGGTTTAGGTATTTTGCCAGCGTGTCTCAAAAATCACATCTGCTCCAACCCAAAAAAACTTTTTTTTAATTTTTTTGAAAGCAGAAATGGCATACGGAGGCTCTAAATAGGCTCTTTTATGAAAATGTTCAAAAATGACAAATCTTCAAATATCATTGAGAAGCATTTTCTTCATATTTTCTTCTACTAATTTCATTATTTTTTTGTCGTTACATATTGTGCTAGAAATTCAGGTGTAATTTCAGAGTTCATTTTGCAATACTTGTAACACAAATTGCCATACTTAGAAAATAATTGCATTGAATAAATCAACAATGCGAGGAAATTTTATGACCACGTTCGGCGGGAAATCGTAAGCTTAAGTGCCGCATTGTACGCTGTGACGGGTGAAATCGCAAAAACCACCTGCAACCGCAAACAAAATCGAGCTTAAATTGAGCAAAATTAAAAAAAAAACGAAACGTAATGAATAATTGCAAATACATAGTAAATACAAACCTATGTATGGGTATTTAAAAAAATAAAAACAACAAAAATTGTCGTCGAATGGGAACAACTCATTTAGAACGATAGCTCAAAATGTCTGGGCGAGAGGCCAGGAGACGTGGCCAACAGAACAAATATTCAAAGCTTAAATGGCAAATAACAACAAAAATAACCCACTGGGGGAAAAAAGCCAGTGAAACGTAAGAAAAAGTAATCAATCTCTCCGTTCCGAGCGCGGCACACAATACCCGTCATCGGCACAACAATGCTACACATTTTAACAAACGAAACAAACCGAAAGAGAAAATAGGTAAAAATCAAACGGCCCAACAATAACAATAACAACACGGCGCACTAAACACACACCGAACTGACACAACTCATCAGTGTGTCGGTCAAACAATCGACAGATTCACAAACAGCATCATACACAATCTATAAAATTACAAAATCACAAAAAGAAAATGAAAATGAAAAGGCGAAAATAAAACAAATCCCATATGAGCCGACCGACCAGACAAACGTACACACATCCATACGAGTCGGAGCCGGAGAACCACACAACCGCACACAGTCGCTCACGCATAGACGATCCGAGTATCCAGCGGTGCTGTACAAAAGTAAAAACGAACTCATAAATCTTGTTTTTTCCCAACTTGAACAGCGGCTCGAGTACATAACAACAACAACAAACAAAATCCTTATACATATGTATAAAAACTGAAGAAATAAAGATACGTCAGTCGGTGTGTAGTGGTCGAAGTTAGGGCATTTGAGCCGAGTATGAAATTCAATTGAAAAGAATTCATCCACTCTCCGTACGACCGCTTGTCTGAATCCATCCTCAACGTATGTGCGTCGGCTCGTACGCCTCTGCGCCTACGGATCATGCATGACTTTTTTTTATGCGGTTGCATGTGTGCGTGTGCGATGTGTGTGTGTTGAGGTTGAGGACAAAAGACATCCAAAGCAAAACAAGTCAAGTTGATGAGGCAAAGAAGACGAGTCCAGAGACCAAAGTATCAACGCAGGCACACACGCACACATTCTTGTGTATATAAATGCTTTTAGAAACACACACACACACACACAGACACAAACAATGGATGCGAGTATGAAAACACAAAGAAATTAATAAGCGAGAAATAGATGAAATTTAGAGATAGTAAAGTCGGCATGAATAGCGAAAAGTACGCGTCTAAACGCTCAATAATTGCGAGATGCGAACGACTGCGAGCAGAACAAGCAACGAGCCACCGACCACCGACCAGCCGACAAAATTGCGCCGCTCATGTGTGCAGTCACCCCAAACACCTTTAACGTTTTGTGTTGTGTTGTAATTTTGGAAATTAGACAGACGAACGGCTACAAGTCGGCGAACAGACAGCAATGACAACAAATTATAATAAGCCATGCTCCATAAACACTGTCGAACACAACAACAAATTGCACGCACAATTCACTCAGTTGGAAAATGGAACAGGTTACCAAGCACCAAATACCCGAAAATGACAGGCAACACTGGGGAAGAAAGAGGTTCAAATAAGTTCTTGGCACTTGTTGAAGCGGTGACAAGACGTGGCGCAAAGCGTGGTGAGGCGCAACGGCGCAAGCACCGGCACCACCATTGCCAACAACAACAACAAAAAACGACACAATTTGTCTATATAAAAATTGCGCAAGTTCAAATAAAAGGTAGTTTTTTTTTCAAAATTTAACCGTCAAAGCCGAATTAAAGGCAATTTCGTCAGCGCAATTAAGTCCAAAACAAGACGCAGCTAAGGAAAAAAAAAACGAATTACGAAAATAACATAAAATAAATATCATGAAACATGGCCGAAAACGAAACATAATGGAATAAAGTAAAAGGGAAGAGTCCGTACGCAGGCCTTACACACACACATACACACATACAGATGCATATAAATGCCTCTACATGCAACAAAAAGCAGGTGTTTCTTTTTCACAGTTGAAAGACTCTGGCGTGAAGTTTTTCCTCTCATTCTCGAGCCTGAGACGAAACGTAAACATGTTGCGTTGCAAAACATCATCAGCGACTAACAAACATTACGAATTGAAACCGGAAACAGATTTTTTTTATAACTGTAGTTGTGTGTGAATAAATTATGCTGCAAGAGCCCAAACGCTGACGAGGAGTTGTTGTTGTTGAGCTCTGCGACAAAGGACAACCATTCGTTAGAACAACACCAACATTTGCAGTGTATTGGACAAGACGACGAATTTGACTAATGGATTTACACATTTAATTATACAAGTTGACTAGAAAACTATAGTTTTCAAGCATTAAAGTAGAAAAAAAACTATTTTACTGAATTTAAAATTTAAAGTTAATTTAAAATTTAAAAGAGATTGTCTCAAGATTGCAGGTTCGTACCATATATTTTCGTATCATTTAAAAGAGATTGTCTCAAGATTGCAATTTCGTATCATATTTGGTCTACAATTCTTGTGATTTTCAGTTTAATACGCACATTGACTAGAAGTGTGAATAATCCAACTGAACCTATTTTTAATGACATAAACAAGAGGCAATAATAATTTCTTCAATGTCACTGAAGCTTTTTAAAATTTTGCCATATATAGGGGTTTCCAACAAGAGGTGTTATTTTGAATCACCCGGTATTTCGGTAGCTGTCACTTTTGAAGCTTTTATTCTTTGACATTTGACAAGTAGAAACTACGCCATTACTAAAAATGTAACGATACACGCTTCAACAATGCATTGAAATTATTAAAATTCACTACAAAAATGGTGAAAATCTTGCAGTCACAGTTTGCAAAACTAAAGCATTTTTGGGTCGTCGTGAAGCAACTTGTCGGACCACAATACAGAAATTGGTGGAAAAACTCGAGCTGTTGGGACAAGTTAGTGATGTGATGAATAAAACCCGTGCACGTCGCTCAAGAACAACTGAGAATATTGCTGCTGTAGCCCAAAGTGTTGAAGAAAACCCAGGTTTGTCGATTCCCCGTCGATTGCGCTATCGAGGATGATTAATGATTTTTTATGGTCGGAGTTGGATGGTATTGATCTGGACAACGTTTACTTTCAACAAGACGGCGCTACGTGCCACACAAGCAACGAAACCATTGCTCTTTTACGGGAAAAGTTTCCGGACCGTGTTATCTCTGGAAGAGGTGATCACAATTGGCCACCGAGATCTTGTGATTTAACACCTTGCGACTTCTTCCTTTGGGGCCACGTGAAAGATAAGGTGTACGCCAACAGCCCAGCGTCGATATAAGACCTCAATGCGATTTTGCGATTTGGTTATGGAAAATTTCATGAAAAGGATATAGTCCTGTAAGCGTGGTCGTGGTGGCCATTTGGCTGATGTTGTTTTTCATTATTAACGGCATACCTTCCTCTTTATTATGAAATAAACATCCGATCATTTATCTCAAAAAATTGCATTTTTCTTTGAATACCAAAATAACAGCTCTTGTTGGAAAACCCTATAGTAAAAATTTTCTATATAAAAACCTAAGATTTTGTAAGAACATTTTTGTACAGCAAATATAATTTGACATTTGAATTTTGCACAAAAATAATACAAAATATTTTAGAACTGAATTATAAAGAAAATTGCTCTTTAAAACAAACGAGCTTTTTTTTCATTGAAACTGCCTTTAGGATTTTAACCCTTTCGGGGCGGAGTTTAATTTTGAAATCCAAACTACTCTCAGAAGAAATATTCTCATTCTATGAATGTTGAGGTTAGAAAATTATATTGGACTCGCACAAATTCTGATATCATCTTTTTATCCGGGATCACCGAAATCGAAAAAATATTTTACGTGGGTCGTACGATTTGAATAATTGTTTTGAGGGGCATTAAAAACTTGTTGGGACGTATTATCCCCGTAGACCCGAAAGGGTTAAAACAAGATAACATTGGTATCTTGGAAATTTTGGAAATTGAGGGATGTTTTAAATTATTGCAAACTTCTCATTACACAGTTGACTAAATAGGTTTAGTCCGAAAAAATGAGCTCAAATTAGAGCCACCAGGGCTCAAAACTAGATTTTCTCAAAAATTTAGAAGATATAGAGTAATTTTTCAACGTCTAAGCCATTGGAATTACGTTTGTACTACTTGCAAAGAACAGCAAATCTTTCAAAGCAGTTGTGTTCAAGCCAACTTTGGTCAGTACTATTAACTTGAAAGAAGCCAAAATCAAGCGTCAAAGCTCAAAGAAAGGATCAAAACAAGTTCAACCACAGCATTCTGTACATTTTGTATTCACTTCGAGCTCAGAATTTGTTTCAAATTTTACGTTAAAGCATCATTTTCTCAAGAAAAGGTGCAGTTTAAAAAAAATCAAGGGTTCAAAGTTGCCAACAATTTAGAAGTATCCTAACGTTCTGTTTTTTATATAAACCTGAACACTTTGTATTCACTTTGAGCGCATTATTTGTTTCAAATTTGACGTTAAAGCATCATTTGCTCAAACGCAGGTGCAGTTTAAAAAAAAAAAACCAAGAGTTCAGAGTTGCCAACAACTTAAAAGTCCCCTAACGTTCTTTTTTTATATAAACCTGCAATTAGAATACTTGAATTCTTTTTTGATTACACGTTCAAACGGAAATATTTCTTTAAACATATCTGGAGAAATATTTTCTCTGTGTACATTGATAAAATTCGCTCTTTGTTACAATTAAAATTTAAGAAAATTTCAAAACAATTTGTAAAAAGATAAAAAATAAATGTATTTCTTGTCTTTGAATTTAACTTTCGAACATTTTTAATTTTCCGTGTGAAACTGTAATCTTCCCAGTAATTTTCATTTCAATTATCTTTCTTTATACTTGCAAAAAACAATAGTAAAACACATTTACCAATAAACTTTTGCATGCTTTAACGGCCGTTTTTAATGAGTGTGGATCTAGTCACAATATCGAAATCAAATGTGAAAACACTGGACCCTCACTCACTAAAAACAGTAGTATGTGGTTCCCTCGTGTTCACTTCACTCTTATGAATAATAATCATTTTTGTTGAGGGTCATTCACAGCAATAAATCGTCTTTCATCACCTCATCACTTGTCTTTAACTTTTCGGCGCACTTACTTGTCTTTGTTTCGAAAATTTTCAAACATTTGTATACCATTTGTGCAAACACGTATTTACGTATGGCGCACGTATCTATAAAAAGCTTACTGAATAATATTAAACAACAAAAAGAAAGACATTATTTCTGTATTGATAACAGGCGACAAAACATGGTATATGCAGTTATCAGTAAATATATATTTTCGTCACATAAATTTTAAGCTTGGCGCGAAAACTTAACATTTCTCTAAACGAAATGCGCATGAATGAAGTCAAACAAGAACTAATAAGAGCAATGACAGTTTTCTGATTGCTTGAGTCAAATTAATACAGTTGAATTAAAATAGGGTGAAAAGTACATTAAAATTCATTGCGCATAAAATTTTACAATTTCAATAAATATTTTTTTTTACAGGTTACAGTTTCAGCATTAGTGGGCAGTTAAGTTACGGTACTTTTTAAAATGGATCAACAAAAAACCACAAGCGATGAAGTGACGACCAGCCTTAACAAACCTACATATCTTTTTTCATGTACATAAAAATAACACTAATTTTGAAATCTATATACTTTTTTGCAAATACATGTTTGCGAATGCAGCAACTCTACACGGTAAAAAAATTTGATCGTATACATAAGAAAAAACGCTGATATTCGCAAATAATTGTAATAGCAGGAAAAAAAGAACAAAAAGCAAACAGCAAATACAAAATACTTTCACATAATGTACTATGAACCGAAACAAATAAGAGGCTTACACATATAGGGTTACCAGATAGCGTGCGAGTGTGTTCGTGTCGATCGGTATCCACTACAAGCAAAGCGCTGATTGCGCTGTGCAGTGTTGACTCTGACTCTGGCCGCGGCTGGGGCTGTCGGCGACAGAGGGCGCCGAACTGCAGAGAGTATCAGAACATTGCGTGTCATTGTAGTCAGCAAAGAACTGAACAATTTCAAGTCTCCAAAAATATCGTTGACGTTGATATAGCGTTCGTTGTTATGGAATTTGGAAAAATAATTTCTTGAAGCGTTCAATCGTTTTTTCTTGTCATGATTTTAGTTCTAATTAACCTCGAACTTTGAGTTTTGGAGTAAATCTGATGATGGTTTCGTTGGGTCGTGAGTTGGCGGTGCGCCGGTGCAAATCTGGCGGCGCATGGAGCGGCGGACGCAGACGTAGACGACAAGCGTCTTTTCAGACGACTTCTCTTTGGCGCTGGCAAACTCTCCACGCGTCGTCGATGTTGTTGCTGTTTGCTGCTTTGCGGCTATCATTGTCGTGGTTTCTCGGGGAGCAATGTGTCCGTGTATGGGTTTGCGGTTGCGGTACAAACACACAAAAGGCGGTAAATTTTCGTACGTACATATATATCGTTGTATGTTTCTTCTTTCTTTTATGTTATTGTTGTTGGCATTGCTGTTCTTTGGTGTTGTTGTTGTTGGGTACTTTTTTTTTAAATTAAATTAAAAACGTATGAAAATGTTGCGAATAAACAATTAACTTGATTAGAAGCGCAAAACAAGTGAGGAAGTTTCGCTCTTTCCCTCAACATTTGCAAATTGTTTTTGCATGAATTTCATGGAAACATCGCACAACCGATCCTCGTTTTAACTACGTATGTACATATATGTATGTATGTAATTATTTTCAATTAAAAATGGACGTTTCGATGGGTTCGTTGGTGCGTTTGCAGCGAGCCCTGCGACGTAAATTGATCGAGACACGTAGTTACACTATAGTTGGTGTGTTCTTCTTGATCTATCACTGCGTACTTTCGTTTCAGTCGTCATCGTACAGGAAGCAAAGTCGGCAAAGTATGTGACGCCGAGACTTTCAAGTCGACTACAACACAGTCGGCGTTCGCTTCTCTTTCGAATGTATTCATTTTGTTTTTATTTGCACTGTATCGTCTTTGGCAATGTTCCGGTCGCAAAATTCGTCCACTCACCACGATCTACACACTAACGTCGCTCTTATAAGACTAAACTCTAGTTTTAAATTGGTATAGCAACAAAGCGGCTGTTGGCAACCCGAGCCCGTAGTTTTCAGCGCACCAAATAATAAAAAACACGAAAAACCCACAAACAACAACAAATACAAAAAATACATTCAAAGAGCAACAACCACACCACACCACTAACAATCGATCTCTTGTTTGTGTTGTTGTTGTTGTTGTTGTTGTTGCTGTTCTTGATGTGCACACGACGACGCTTGGCTGTGTGGCTTTCGTGGCTTCGGAGTGTGAATTGTGTGCGCATGGCCACTCCACTCGGTATGCACCACCGCGCCAACCGAATATACACGACGCTCACTCAGCGACGCTTGTCGTTGTCGCTGACGATTGACGACGTTTCAAGCCCGGAGTCAGGACGCTCTCCGGCCCGGTAGCGGCTGATCGGTAGGGTCGTTGTGCTCTTCTCCACATGAACGAGCGTAGAGTCAAGGCGCACTTTCAAAGTACTCTTGGAGGTCTCCCAAAACCGAATACACATTTGCAGAGATGGATCTACTGAACGGACAGATTTATGCTGGAAGACAAAAGACTTTTGAAGACTGCGTCTCTTGCACTGTCCGAAGATTTTTCTCAGTGTGCGAGCGTCGCAATGATAATGCCGGTTACTAAACGAATTTAAAGGTGCGTTGCTAAAAAATACTCACTCACACACACACAGGCGTGAATTGGCGTTCGTGCTGTTCTATTCGTATAGGAGGGAAAACTAACCCTAATTTGAGTGCAGGTCGCGGTAGCTGGTAGCTGTCTATGTGCTTCGAATGGAGAAGAAAATAACGCTTCTTGATGAGACAAAGAAGCCCAGAGCAGACGAACACCTGGAGATCAGCGAGGCTCGTTCGAAACACGAGAAAGCACCAACCAAGAAGAAGCAGCCAAACAGAATGTCGTTAAGGTATACATATGTATGTATGTACATACATACCCAACTACTACGTGTATGAAAACGATGACGCAGTGGAAAACACAAAACGATTACAGCAATTATAGTTAGAAGAAAAATCCGACAGACGACTTGAGCATCTAGAGACTCCGAGCGCCTGAGTGGGAGAAGTTGTCTGCGACAAGGGGTCAAGAATGCTTGAGTTCGACTACCGAATGACAATACAATTCGAATAGAAAGACGATGAAGCTTCCAAATACGCTCTACAACTGATGTCTATAACATAAAACGGTGCTGTGAGAAAATCACAGCAATTCTTTCCTACGGTTCGGTTGGTTTCTGTCTCTAGTAACGTGCTACCAATATTGGCTTCGCTCTCTTCACGAGTTCGAATGCATACGCTCACGAATACTTTCACGAGCGCCAACGACTGATCACAACTGCCCTACCGGCACAATAGACGCAAAGTTAAAACATTTTGCTGTACGCCACGACGATTTCGACTACAATAGGGGCACTGTTGCTCAGAGAATTTGTAACGCTGGGGGGGGGGGGCGGGAGACATGAAGCAAATTTCAATCGTGAATTGTGCAAAGATTTGCGGGTGTTAGAAAGTTGTTTTAGAAAATCAATTTCATAGTATTTTAATGAAATTCCCTGTGTGCTTGAATCGGGTTCAATGCTTTTGTTGAACCATTTTGCAATCTGTTGTAAGGAGTTTGTTTAGGTAATATCTTTTTGTGTGTTACTGACATCAGCTTGCTGTTGCTCTACCTATGCTTGGTGCCCTGTCTCACTGCTCAGCTCACTGTCAATCGTGTGCTCTGGTACGAAAGTACCAACAGTTGATCGACCCCAAGAAATTTCGCATTTCAGCTCAACTCAAGACAAACTATTCCAAGCTTTGCTGATTTAGTGATGAGCAACGGCAGATGGCAACGATTCATAATCAATGATCCAAAAATTAAATTAATGCAAATATAACGGCATTTTCGTAGCTCACATACCATTAACGCGCCCACGCATCGAAGCCGTCTGAATGAAACATTTTCGTGGATCAAAGCTGTAACTGGTCAGGCCTGAAAATTGCCAATTGCAACGATTTACAAGATTTATGGAAATTCAATACTTCCTACCAATGAAACGGTTATTGCTTTCGACCATAGAACTGATTTATTGATGGTAAAGCGCAATTTTTGAAGCATTTTTGCCATCAAACATAAAACAAAGTGCGCAGCATTGCACACTTTGCTACAAACAAATTTCACCATAATTTTTTTGCTTTTTTGTTATTTTTTCCGCCTGTTGTTCGCGTTGTTGTTGTTGTTTATGCAATCGGTGCTAGTAGTGCGCGCTGCAATTACTTTTACCATAAATTCGTTATGAAACGCGATGCGATGGAAAAGTTTTGTAACACTTTTCGCTTTTATTGCATTTTCCTTTTTGGTTTTAATTTGGTTTTGTTTCTGATTTTTTTGTTTTAATTAAAAATTTGCTACAAGCAACAATTTGAATTATGGTGTGACGAAAACTTTATACAATTTGGCAACACACCACAGTTCAGCGATTCAGCAATTGTGCACAAGTAATGAAAAACGAACAACTATCAGTTCAGCGTTGCTCCCTTACAGCGAAAACTGAGCTGCAATCATAAACAAATGGTGATTTATTATTGTAACTCAATTTACATTTATCACAATGAAGTAATTATTCGATATGAACCCAAGAATGAACCAACCAGGCCCGACGCGCCGCCAATGTGTGAGTGTGGCGAAGGCGAGTTTGCCATATCGTCATATCGGCCGATTGTGTGCACTTTCGCAAAAATCAAAGGAAAACTTAAACATTGCACACACATACACACGCACATATAATGCAATAATTTTATCATTTCAAGTGCTGCGAGTGCTGGCTTTGTGGACAGCAGAACGTTACCCATACATGCACATATACTTGTATGACATACAACATACATACATACAAACATACTTATACCCGTCGCAATATGACGTTGCATATGACACACATGTGTCCCATTGCAGATGTTGACAAGTTGCGTTGCAAATTTTTGGAAAACGAAGCGCAAACCCTACACAACATGTATGCCTGGTTAACCGTTAAAACGGTATACAAACACATTAAATTCAAATTAACTGCTTAGGTAGGTAGATGTAGGTCGACGGCGTATGGTCCTATTAGCTAGATCTTCTAGCCTAAGTAGGTACGCCTTCAGGCAGAAGTCCTGGAGGTCAGGGAAGCCTGCCGACTGGTAGAGAGACATATCACCGATAGGTGCAAGGTTGCAGTATTCATTGACAGTCAGGCAGCAATAAGGGCTCTACAATCTACCACGGTCCAGTCAAGGCCGGTCGAGGAGTGTAAGACGGCGTTGAGCGCGCTAAGTCGTTGTGCTGATATCACCCTTATCTGGGTTCCTGGCCATAGGAACATTGAAGGGAATGAGAGGGCGGACGAATTGGCGCGCTCAGGTGCCTCGCTTGACGCATCACTGGGTGTCTCGGTTCCGACGTCTTTGGAAGTTGTAAGAAGGGGCTGCTATCTGCACTGTCTCAGTCTTGCCAATCGGAGTTTGAAGTCGCTGACTTCCTGTCGTACCTTGCAGGCGATGTGGCCCTCCTACAATGAGCAGAGATCCTGCGAGCTTCTTTACAAATCTCGCACGGACGTCACTAGGCTTACGGCGGTCATCACAGGCCACTGGACCATAGGTCCACATGCGGAGATGCTAAGCATCCCTTCAATACCCACTGTAGGAGCTGTGGGAATTTAGATGAGAAAGAAATAGCAAATCACTTCCTCTGTCACTGCCCAGCTTTGGCAAGGGCAAGATTTAAGTCTCTGGGGAAACACTTCCTTACTTGTTCGACCGACTGCTCGACAGTTAGTCTGGGAAACCTTCTTGGATACCTAAATTCTACCGGGTGGATTTAGTCATACTACTAACCAGGTTTCGTTTTCGGTGAGCATGCGGTATCAAAACGGCGTCTATGCGCTAATTGTGACTTGCAGGGGGACTATGAGTCAGCCACTTCAACCAACCAGATCAGCCTTCTTCTGGATAAAGCAGGTCAGTTACATAGTGAGGTATATTTTCTTCATCCTCCTCGTCCAAACTGCTGCGACAAAAGTCGATCGAAAACAGCGCCATCCTTTTTGCGTGGGCGTCGATTAGGCAGTGACCCGTAAGAACACCGATCATTGTTCTGATCTGGGCTCTGTTTAATAAGAGGAGTTCTTTAGAAAGTTGAAGATTTAAGGTTGGCCAAAGTTAGCGCGCAAGGAGGCTTGTGTTGTCTTCAACCCGTCTTAAATTTGTATCGTGTATAGAGCTCGCATGGATACGAAGCTTAAAAGAGGGACTCCGAGCGTGGTCATCTCTTGGCGTAATTGCTCAGTAGTACCATGTCTTGCGAGCTCGTCCGCTCTAAAGTTCCCTGAAATATCCTTATGACTTTCGATCCATCCGTATATATATGGACATCACTGCTGGCAGGGGGCACAACCAGCTCCCATTCGGCTCTAGATAACAACCTGATAGTCCTTATAAAAGGACAGGCTGGGGGCTGGGTGAGGTATGCCTTTGAAATAATTTAGAATGGAAGAGGTATGCCTTTGAAATAATTTAGAACGGAAGAGTGCCCATAACGTCCATCTCCCCATTGCGCGGAAGCTCGCATCCTGATGGCAGCATTGGTGACCAATTGCCTACCTAGGATATCCAATGGGATTAGGTGCAGCATTAGTGGGAGCATTAGTGGGAGTAGTCCGCAGGACCCCACTTATACATGACTCTGCGGACCTCTGAATTTTGGTAAGTATTTGCGAGTGAGACCTTTTGGCCAATGAAGGCGACCTGACTACTATCCCATATAACAAAAGAGGCTGAACAACGGCGGTATACAGCCAGTGTGCGATATAAGGTCCTGTACCCCATACTTTGCCTATCATCCGTTTACATGTATAAAGGGCAATACTGGCTTTCTTGGCTCTTTCCAGGACGTTGGGTTTCCAGTTGAGTTTCCTGTCTAACACCAGTCCCAGATGTTTAGCTGTATCAGAGAAATTCAGAGCGATGCCCTGCAGCCGCGAGGATCAATATCAGGTATTCTATGTTTATTTGTGAAGAGCACTAACTCTGTTTTATGTGGGTTGACGATAAGACCACAATCTATGGCCCAATTTGTTAGGATGTTCAAGCCAGGTTGCAACACATCCCTGATTATTGAACGAAATTTTCCGGAGACCACAATAGCAACCCCGCCTTCTCCCAGACCCATTAGCAATGTGTACACCGCCAAATTGCAAAGAAGAGGCGAAAAAAGTTAAATATATTAAGCGAATTAACTGCCTAACTTTGAGGAAACCTCTTTGCTAATATCTACCAATTGAAATTTCGAATAGTTGTTTTTTTAATGTGCAGCCGGCAAGTTTTATTTTTGTTCACGGAAACGATGCTAACAGTGAATGACTCAAAACTAGCGACTGTTACCATTAACATATTTACTGATTTGTTGATGATTTGTGATTTCGAATTGCGTTGAAGCTGCTGACCGTTGCTGTCCGCATTCGCTCTTCTTCGGACTTGGCTTAGTTCTTGACGTCAATGTTTATTTGTTGCTTGTTGTTGTTTGCAAATTGAAATTCGGTTTTCTCATGCGCCATGTCGCCAATTCCAGAAGACTGCTGCGGGCTCGGCCGTACATCCGCTTCTCCGTACCACCCGGCCGGTCAGCGGTTAGTTATTCACAACGAGTTGAACGCACGCTACAGTGAATTCAAACAGGAAGAGGGAAGTAGTCTTTGTGCCGACTCTGAATTTATATGAGCACAGATGAAATTGTGTCAGCGTACAGGGTTGCACAACTAAATCGCATCATGGCCGCAGTGTAAGGTTTCGGAGCAGCCTAACCCTCGCCTAACCATTGCACTACATACAACAATAAATAATCACATTAAAGCAAAAGTGCATAAGAATGTGGTCGCAGGAGTGGGCACCAGTCATTCTGCCGCATAAGGCAAAGTTCAACTGAGTTTAGTGGCATTTCATTTCGAGAAGCCAACAACCACAACTACAACAAACGCAAACGCCAAAACGCCAGTTTAAACCGAAACAAAACAAGGAAGAGCAACCATTTTAAGATACATGCAAAAGCAAATCTCTGCCAACCGATCACAAACATTATTCTAACGTTCATTTTCCAGCAACAAAAAAACACCGACGCGACGTTACATGACTTCAGCAATTGCTGAAGCAACGTTCAAGCTGTGGCTGCGGCCGAAGCTACGAGTAAAGCTGCTATTGCTCTTGTATTGAAATCGCCCACTTCCTTTTGGGCTACGGCAATGCCTCCGCCAAACGGCGACCGCCGCTGCGCCCCAGCACTTCCACCTACCTGGCGCTGGCTGGCGCGAGGTGAAGAGCCTGCGCACGAGTATAAATCTCACAAACGGTTTCAAATTCAAAACGGCCAAAACCAAGAAGTCAAACCAACAAACAAAAAGGCTGTACCTCTGCTGAACTTGCTGTTGTTGTTGTTATTGTTGCTGTTGGTGGCGATGGCGATGGCGGCGGTGGTCGGTTGCTGGCAATGTTCAAGCTGTTGCTGGTACCAATATTTTAATGCTACTGCTATCATTTGGGACTATGCGAGTCGCTTCGTCTGTCTGTCCGTCCATCTGTCTGTCTGTCTGTTTGGCGCTTTGTCCATCTGACTGCCTGTGTATGTAGGCTTGTGCGCGTACGCGCTCGCAATAGAGTTACCAACTTTTAACTGAAAAAAAAGCATAAAAAACTCAACAGCCAAGAACACAAAAACAAAGAGGAAACTTTTTGTGCTACCTAACTTTTGTTATTTTCTATTTTTTTGTGCCTTTCGGAAACATACGAAAATCAGAACCAGTTTTTGGCCAAAACGAAGAAGTGGGAAGCAGCGGGAATGGCGCGCTGTGCGGCGCGACCAGCCAGTCGACGCACATATCTACCAGCGGCTATGTATGTAAGTGTACTTGTTGCGATGCCAGTACTCGTACTTGGGGTTTGGGAGCACCAACGGCCAACAGCCAACGCTTGGTTTGAGTTGATTTGGCCAAGAACACAGGCGACTAAAGGGGCGGGGGCACTGATCGGCAGTCAACACGTAGGAATGCAAGTGAAGCATTCACATGCAACACTAAAGTACAGTATATATGTATGTACATAAGTACGTTTGTACACCTTTCATTATTCATGCACAGATCTGTTCTGCGCCGATCGGTAGGTGTTGAGAAGCACAACAATTATTTTCCCTATGGCCACAAATGCGAAGAATTACGGTGCAACTTTTCAGAGCACCCACTCAACAATAGACGACTCGGCCATACAATTGGCTACAAAAGTGCGTCAATTCGGTTTTGACCAAAACTTCTGTTGGCTGAACGTTTTAAAACCGCTGTGAAGATCGTCGAGATGAGGAGCGCTTCAATAGAGCAGACAAGTAATGAAATTATGAACACAATTCGACACCGGTTCAGGTATGTTGTGATGAACTTTCGGTGCGTTATCTTACTGCGATCTGATTGCTAGTAGTCAATCTTACGAGAAAACTTTCTACTGCTAATATTATAAATATTTTATTGTATACGCTAACTTTGCCAGCAAAAATTGTTCAGTATAACAGGGAATACTATTTTATAGAGAACATAAGCAATGAGCAAAAAAATGTATATACAGATCGGCATTTCTGCCTATTACTATGTGAGTTTCTAGATGAACTGAACTACAGTACCGTCCAAAAAGAAATCACAATTAATTTTTTGTCCCATAATTTGGCTCAAAATGGATTTACAGGTTTCTTTATTTTTGTGTGGTAGCATACATCTTTTACATACGTTGTGAAAAAATTTTGGCAGAAATAGCATGGTTCCAACTATTTAAACATAAGTGAAATTCATTTTTAGAAAACAAGTGAAGTCAAAAATTTATATAATGTAGTCAAAGTTGCATAATATTTCGATAAAAACTGTATGAAAAATCAATGATCAACAAAAGAAGGATAAGTATTTTGTTGCGAAACCCTTGGCGTCGATAATAGACTGACATCTTTGTGGCATGAACTCGAGAATCCAGTCAATATAATTTGGATCGATTGTAACCCATTCTTCGGACAGCTGAGCGAATTTTTCCGCTATATTTTCCAGCTCATCCCAGACGTGCTCGATTATGTTCAAGACAAGAGATTGGCTTGGCCATTCCAAGCGCTGAACTCCTCGACGATGGAACCATGTCTGTACATTCTTTGAGTTATGCTTTGCGTCATTATCGTCTTGAAAAATGAACGACCGACCATGAACTCGTTTTGCAAAAGGTAGCATGGTAGTCTCTAGGATATTTATGTACACATGTCTATCCCTAATACCCTAAATATGGTACAGAGGCCCCAAGCTACGACCAGATAAGCACCCCCACACCTTACAAGATCTACCACCGTGCTTAAGGTTGGAAGTTGGTATTTGGAGTTGAATCTTGTGTTTGCAGGACGTCGACCCCTTTTATTCCGTCAGTTCCAAATAGAACAAACTTTCACCCCTCCAAATAACGTCTTTCCACTGCAATTGACTGCAGTTTATTTGTTCGCGTGCCCACTGCACTCTGGCTTTTCTATTTTTCTCCGAAATATATGGTGTCTTCACGGGTCGTCTGCCAAACAGTCTCACAAATCGTAGTCGACACTTTATAGCCAATCGATGGATTTGTGTCGGTCGGAGACGGATGGATTTGTGTCTCCGTTAGAATTTGACGAGCTGTAAGGCGGGGATCTGGATACGCGCAAAATGTTACGATCAAAATGTCTTGGCACCTCCACGTAGCTTATTTCTTTTTAAAACTTTCGTAATGGCTGAAGAACTAACGCGGAACTGCTCCGTCAGCTGGCTGTGAGTACGCCCTTGTTTACGCCCTTCGGCAATTGCTTCTTACTCTTTTTCGTTGAGGGATCGAGATCCATATGATCTTCCCATCATGCCACAAAAATGTCCACATTTTAGTATAAGAAATAACTAAAATATTGACCTTTTACTGCAAATGTATAAAAATTTAGTTTTTGAAAAAACACTAAAAGCCGCTGAATTCACAAGACATGAACACATACCATATAAATCATAAACTACACCTACTAAGACATATTTTACAAACTTATAAAATTTGCCTACTTGTTTTAACCCTTTGCAGCACGGTGGGAAGACGTATATCCCA
This sequence comes from Melieria omissa, assembly GCA_963971225.1. Lineage (NCBI taxonomy): Eukaryota > Metazoa > Arthropoda > Insecta > Diptera > Ulidiidae > Melieria > Melieria omissa. The sequence goes on from OZ020267.1 coordinate 5,270,050, forward strand.
CCTAGAATACTACCACTTATCTTGAAAAGTTTTTAACAGATTGATACAAAAATTGGTGTCCAGGGGTTTTCGGGGTCGCTGATCACGAATTTATTATCAGATTACCAAAATTCAAAATGGCGGATCCAATATGGCGGACCGAATTAGTGAAACTTATTCACATCTGTATGAAAATTGGTATACGGAGGTTTTCGAGGTTGCTGATTACGAATTTGATATCAGATTACCGAAATTCAAAATGGCGGATCCAATATGGCGGACCGAATTAGTGAAACTTATTCACATCTGTATGAAAATTGGTATACGGAGGTTTTCGGTTTTTTCACTAATTCTGTCGGCCATATTGGATCCGCTATTTTGAATTTCGGTAATCTGATATCAAATTCGTAATCAGCAACCTCGAAAACCTCCGTATACCAATTTTCATACAGATGTGAATAAGTTTCACTAATTCGGTCCGCCATATTGGATCCGCCATATTGGATTGCTGAATTTCAAAAATTTGATTACATATTCGTGATCAGCGACCCCGAAAACCCCCAGGGCGACTATTTTCATTGAAAAAAAGTTATCTGAAAAATGTATGCTTCAAAGGGTTAACACAATTCTCATAAAGTGTAATTGTGGTTTCTTTTTGGACGGTACTGTATATAGATATGGAAATTTAGAGGAATTTGGTATCTTCTACTTTTGTGAGATTTTCCGTTGTCGCCGAATTCCCGCGTTTTATCGGCGTGGACTTTGTGCTGAAAGGTCCATAACATATTTTAACACTTCGTTCAATAATGTGTGTGACTAACTAATTAAAACACATTTTTTGGCCAAAATTCGTTTTTATTCATCAACATTATCCCCTTTTAGGGAGATACAATCATTCCAACGCTTTTCCAATCTTTCGATACCGCCTTTGTAGAACGATTTTTCTTTGCCTTCAAAATAGGCGTTAGTTTCGGCGATTACTTCATCATTTGAGCCAAATCTCTTACCACGGAGCATCTTTTTGAGGTCTGCGAAGAGCCAGTAGTCGCTGGGGGCCAGATCTGGAGAATACGGGGGATGAGGAAGCAATTCGAAGCCCAATTCATGCATTTTTGCCATCGTTTTCATCGACTTGTGACACGGTGCATTGTCTTGGTGAAACAACACTTTTTTCTTCTTCATATGGGGCCGCTTAATCGCGATTTCTTCTTTCAAACGTTCCAACAACGCTATATAATAGTCGCTATTGATTGTTTTCCCTTTCTCAAGATAGTCGATGAATATTATTCCGTGCACATCCCAAAATACTGACGCCATAACCTTGCCAGCCGATGTTTGTGCCTTTGGACGCTTTGGGCGGCTTTCACCGGTTGCATGCCACTCAGCAGACTACCGATTTGACTCTGGAGTGGATCCATGTTTCATCCATTGTGATGTACCGACGTAAAAGCTCCGACTTGTTGCGCGTAAACATGTCCAAACAGCTCTTTGAATCATCGATTCGTTGTTGTTTTTGCTCCGGTGTGAGCAAACGCGGCACCCATTTCGAAAACACCTTTTTCATAACCAAATGTTCGTGTATTATGGTGTGTACACTAGCAGAAGGGTCCACTCTAACCTAGGCCTGTGCTCAGTGAGGAAACTTACTACAAGGGGCACACCACAAGGGGGTGTTCTTTCGCCTCTGCTGTGGCTGCTTGTAGTAAATAGCATCCTCGAGATCTTCGAAACCAGGAGGCTACGAGTAGTAGCATATGCAGACGACGTCACTATCCTGATCCCTGGAAAATTCCTGTCCACAATCAGTGATCTCATGGAGTCTGCTCTAAAGGAACTTTCCAGGTGGGCAGAGCTTAACGGTCTAGGGGTTAATCCCTCTAAGACTGTTTTGGTACTGTTCACCCGGAAATACAAAATACCGAAGTTTGAGCTGCCTAAACTTGGCGGCACTACTCTCACCCTATCACCCGAGGCTAAATACCTTGGCACCATACTTGACTCCAAGCTCTCTTGGGGGCGCAATGTGGAAGAGCGGGTGAAAAAGAGCCTGAATGCTTTTTACATTTGTAAAAGGACTTTCGGGAAAAAGTGGGGATTGCAGCCGACTATCGTTCATTGGATGTACACTGCGATTATACGGCCGATCCTAAGTTACGGAGCCATTGTCTGGTGGCCGGCTACGGGCACCAAGACCCTGGTAACGAAACTGACGAAGGTGCAGAGACTAGCGGCTATGGGAATAGCAGGCACTGTCAAAAGCACCCCCCAGGCCGGGCTGGAGGTGATCTTACACCTCCACCCGATTGAGCAGTTCATTAAGTGTTGCGCTGCTAAAGGCGCTCTCAGATTGAGGGAAGCCAACTTGTGGAGGCAACACGCTTATGGGCACTCTGGAATTCTAAAGTCTTTCGCAAAGCCGGATATCGGTTATCAGGTGGATTCCTGCACGGACTATCTGATCCCATACCTGGATTTCGACACGCGAGCACTAGCCTCATATCCCACAAGGGAGGAATGGGAGGTGACAGGTGCGATGAGAGACGCTTCTATCACCGTTTTCACCGACGGCTCCAAAATGGAGGAAGGTACTGGAGCTGGTCTCTACTCCGATGTACTGCAGACACGCATGTCATTCAGACTGCCGGACCTCTGTAGTATTTTCCAAGCAGAGATCTATGCAATTTGGAAGGCTGCCGAGCTTATCCGTGACAGTGGGTTACCACTCACAGATGTCACAATTTTCGTGGATAGTCAGGCGGCGCTTAGGGCGCTGGAATCAGTTGTTGTGAAATCAAAGGTAGTGCAGAGGTGTCGTACCGCACTTCAAGGCATTGGGCACCACCAGGTCACTCTCTGTTGGGTTCCGGGCCACTCAGGAGTGGCAGGGAACGAAGCAGCAGACGAGATGGCAAGAAAAGGGGTGGCTTTGTCTGCCACCGAAGTGGATACCTCTGTGTTTCCTCCGATATCTGCCCTGTACATGTATATTGACAGGTTGACCAAAAAGGAAATTGAGTCGTCATGGCGTACCAGGACCGACTGCGGCACCTGCCGGGCACTGTGGCCCTCCCTCTCTTTGACGAAAACACGATTCGTACTATCCCTGAGTCGTACCTCTATTCGACAGCTCGTTGGAGTCATCACCGGACACTGCGCTATTGGATCTATGCTTACCAAATGGCGCCTCTCGTCCGGTGATGTCTGCCGTAGCTGTGGAGATGAAGAAGAAGTAGAAACGATACAACACTTCCTGTGCCACTGCCCGGCTCTGCAGGAACGCCGACTCCGCACCTTGGGGTCAAGGTTCCTGACAGACCTGGCTTGCGCAGCGAAAGTCGAAATCTCGAATCTGCTCTCCTTCATTAAGAGGTCGAACTGGTTTCCCCTTGACTGAGACTATTGGTTGGCTCCAGAACACCATAAGAAGGGATTCACAATGGGCCATTGTGGCCTCCGAGTGGAAGTGCGGTCCTGCCGCACACACCCTTCCCTACCTAACCTAACCTAACCATGGTGTGTACACTGCCTGCTGATATCTTTAGAATGTCAGCAATCTCCCTCACTTTCACTTTACGGTCGGACATAATGATTTTCAGTGTTTTTTCAACGTTTTCCGGAATAACAGCGTCATTTGGCCGTCCAGTAGATGGAATGTCATCGGTGTCTGTACGACCACGTTTGAATTCGGCATACCAATAACAAATGGTTCTTTTTGATGGAGCAGAGTCCGAATATTGTTTTTCAAGCCATTCCTGGCATTGAACAGTATTTTTTTTCATTAAAAAACAATGATAAATCAGCACACGGAATTGCTTTGAATTCATTTTTTTTGAAAACTCAAAAGTAGTGTCACTTAAAGCACTGTAACTTGTAAACTAATGGTCGGATTGACATATAATTTTGACAGTAAGCCTAAAAAGGTTCACAATTTCGAAAAAAAATATTGATTTAGTATTAGTGCCGCCATCTATGTGTCAGTCACACACATTATTGAACGAAGTGTTATTCCTTCAAATGCGTCAAAGGTGGCGACTGGTGGTAAGGAGTGTGTTGTTAAAAATTGTGACCTGCAATTTTGCTAATAACTTCGTTAATACAAATTCAAATCAAACTTTCTTTGATCAGGTAAGCCATGAAAACTCTGTCATTGAATAGTTTATTCAAATTCAGAGCATTGATTGAGTATTTAATGATGCTGATGAAATGGTAATGATAAAATGATAAAATTTCGAAGGAACAATGAAAACTCTCATGAGGGGTATTCTAGAAAAAGTTAGTTAGTTTTTCGATGGCACAATTTTGAAGGACGCAATCGTTAGTGTACTTGAACACAGATGGCTCCCTAACGGAGGATGTTCCGGAATGGGGGTGTATGAACCGAGGATTAGATACTCGGAACCTACAGGAAAGCAGACCACCATTTTTAGGCGGATATATACGCCATTGAAAAGTGCGCTCACAACGATCTGGTGAGGAAATACCGAAACCGGAAGATTGCGATTGGGCATCTACCCCCTCGTCGGCCCAGAACCCTTCTGTGGTCTAGGCTATCCATCCTTTCCAGGAAAGACGAGATAACAATCCCAGAATTAATACTGGGAAAATCAACCAGGCCTTCAATACTCCAAGATGGTTATTGGATCTTACAACAAGAAAAGGTTCGAGGAATGTATGAGTCTCTCAAAGAATAATCTAAGGATTTTTACAAGTATATTGACAGGGCATTGTAGACTGAACTATCATCTAACAAAACTAGGTATCAGGGTGAACGAACTCTGTAGGTTCCGTTTTGCAGGACAATGGAACTGCAATACACATACTAGGCACATGGCCTGCACTAATGCACAAACGGAAGAAGCATCTGGGTGATTTTACTATACCAGGTTCGGACTGGGTCTCCAGAGGCTTAGGAAATATACTAGGTTAGGTTCGGTTATGTTGCGGTGGCTGCCTCTATAAGACACACACTCGGAGGCCTGAAAGACCCATTGTGATACCACATATTTCACCCGTTTTTGAACTGTGTATGCAACACTGTTTTGCCAACATATGTTATAGCACACATTTCAAGCGGATGGGGAAAGGGAAGGCGATTAGCAGTTTTTCGTTCACTTAGAGGTTTTGCCATTGCCTGCAAGAGCGCACTTGTGCGATTCTTGTAATTCTCATTACCTTCATGTGGATAGCGATAGAAGTAGACGAGTTGTTTACCGGCCCGAGCCAGGAATCGAACCTGGAGAAGCCAGGTATGAGAAGCCAGCGCTCTACCCGCTGGACTATCGAGGCCGGCTGGTAGGAAATATACTAAGATTCCTCTTGGATACTGGACTCACGGATGAACTGTGAAGTCCAAGAAGGAGGCACAATAGATCTTTTAGGTCGCAGTGCACATTCCCCGCCAATACTAAAAATAGTGTAGTTGAAGGTCCATAATTCATTATTTTCTTTAAATTTCCATACAATAATCTAATCTAAATAATATCTTTCCATCAAAGCATTGAAAAACTAAATGTGTACTCTGTCCCTATTTTTCCAAATTTTTCTTTAAACTCAAATTTTACTAATTAATCCTATTCTCTATGGAACGGCTAGTTAGGATCAATGCTAATAAGTAGGTAACATTAGATTAGGTCATATTAATAAGTAAAAAACTGTTTATTATTAATAAATACTTTGAAAATCCACTAACATTTACCACCTCGATTTTTGAACCTTTCGAGACAGCAACCAGTTTTCTAGCGTAGGTGTTTGGTCCACAATACTTGATCTATGCTATGCAAAACATTTGAAATATTTATTTATTTATTTATTTATTTATTATAAGTCTACAGTACAAAGTACCTTACAGACTAGATCACTTAAAAGGTAATGATAATAACAAATCCATATAATGTACAAATTAAGCAAATCATACAATGTACATTTACAAACTAAATAATGAATGAATTAAACTATTAATTTAAGAGCTTCAATAAAAGCCGATTTAGGCAAAGAAAAGTCTAGCTGATGAGAAATAGATAATGCATTGAATTCACGAAGAGCTCGAGAAATCGGTGCATTACTTGAAAATTTAGTTTTAAAGTGCTCACCATAAAAAGGGTAAACAAATCGAAGACATCTTTGTGGAACATTAAAGCTTATCCGCTCAAGTAAAGTTGGACAATCAATGACGCCGATAATTACACTATAAGTAAACGATAAAGAAAGAACTGTCCTTCTCTTTTCTAAAGTGCTTAAATTAATAAGTTTTAGCCGTGAACCATAGCACGGAACAGGGGCTTCAAACCGCAACGAACGCAATGCGAACTTGAGGAAAACTTTTTGAACGCGTATTTACTTAAAATTTCAACATGAAATCTTTAGTCAGATGCTCTACTTTTACATATTTACTTACACGACTTGAATTAGTTTTAAAATAATAATAGTAAAATATATCTGTTGCAAGAACCGTTGCTCAGATATTGTCATTGTGGCGCATAATTAAAACACTCCCAGGAACGTTACCCACACGCACTGCATCTGTGCTGTTTGCTCCATATCTTTTTTATGCCTCATTCGCGTTTGCGCCTTCTTTAATGAATGCGTACGAGGTGGCGCTTAATATAATTAAATTGCCATTTTCCTCCATGCTCCCATCATTGCATTGCGCTACACATGCATATGCAAGCAGTTCCTCTTCCTACAAGGCGCATTCAACGTGAAAACTAAACGAGCAGAGACGCGCACACCATAAACGTGATTGAAATAATTATTGCCAACTACGAGCGTTGCGATGGCATACGAGTTCTGAAAATCTAAATACGAGTAACTGCTCCGTAATTGAGAGTTCGTCTGGATTTCGTGCAGTGAAGCTGTCCAATTGGGATTGACACGACAAAAACAACAACTTGACAACTTGACAAAAACAAAAAAAAACGAAGAAGAGTAAAAAAGATCAATTAAAGTGGAAAGCACAAAGCTAGTCCATATTTAAATGCAAATTGGTAATTTTATTCTCACAACGTAACCGTTCGAGTGGCTGACTTTCGAAGCGAGTTGGTTAGCTAATTTTCGATTGCTCTCTAGAGGAAATGCCACGACCAGCTATTCCGTTTTACGATGCGGCGGCGTCAATGAACGAAGCATACACTTTCAACACGTTTGTGATGCAACTTTGGTGCTGCATTCAACTTCGAATGTTTAATGACTTGTGCCCCCACAAATCAATTATCGAACACATGAATGACAACGGAAAGAGGTAGACGACAACGTCAGCGCTCAGCCAATGCACCCAGAAGTCAACAAACGAGCAGCCAGCTAAATAAACCACTTCAATTTGAAGCAAACCCAAACGACAATTATAATAATTACAATCGACTATCGCAGCACTATCTCTCGAGAAGGAACGCCAAACGCGGCGGACACTGTGCACACACACATAGAAGCGGGAAAATTATTAAAAACGTTGCCAAGACGAAGCGCACGACGCGATCGACGCGCCTCATGATGGCCATTGCAATGATGATGATCGCCTGCAAGCTGATCTCTGGTCATCAATTCAGTCGTTTACCTATCTGTTGAGTCAGCCGCCAACAATCCATCTCAAATATTAACGGCGAAATATAATCAACAATGGGCACATACACACACATACACACACACTAACGCACGCATACAGTCCGTGCAGCATTGGTAACGAATCGGCGAATCGCGCAATTCGAAACACATAATCATCATTATGATTATTATACGCGCAATGATCATCAGCGCCCAGAACGTTATCAGCTGAAACACGATTATTGTCATTGCCAACGTCATCACCATCGTTGCCATCGACATTGCCATCACAAATCGCCGCAGCTATTGCGATTACCGCGAAGAAATTTCATAAGCTGGGGCGTCCGCATCAGCATTAATTCAAATCAAGCCGCAGTGCCTCGGCTCAGCTCAGCGCCGAGCTGGAAATATCGCTCGCTACGCAAACGTTGTAGACAAGACTTGGCAGAAAAACGGCAACACAGCCTGTCTTTTTAATTTTTCTCAGCTTTTTTCCTTAAGGTATCGAACTCGAGCTGAGCACTTCGCATATATTGAAAACCAAGAATCGTGATCTCTGTAAATACATAAAGGAAAGGCGTCGAACGTGCGCAGGTGAGAGCGAGAGGCCGCGTCAAGCGACAGAGAGCAAAGCATAAAACTTTAGTGTAATATATACTCGCGTCGTTGCATGAACATAACATAATGGTAACACGGTAACAGTATCAAGATCATAAAGTTAAGTAAATGAAATGAAGCAGCGCTCGCACGCACACATCCACAAGCACACACCACATATACATCAATGCTCCAACGCTTGAGAGCAAAAGACCGAGGGGAAGTCTAGAGCGTGGAGACCGCAGTATGGTTCAGCTGCCCCAACATTGGGTGGATGAGTAACCGCTGGGGCGCTGCCGAGAATGACGAGAGCGCAAGTAAAACGAGTCTCGACTGTGGCTCACTTCCAGGTTCCAAAAGCTGATGTGCACAAGTCTACACAAGTTTATGGCCAAGCTGAGTCGTTGTCCACATTCTAAAGCGTTAATAAAAGCACCAGGGAAGTATTCTAATCACTGGCAGCAAAACATAATGTTGCTGCCTTCCTCCTTGAAATTACCGGCGCACTGCGAATGAGAAGGGGAAGTCATTAAAAAGTTGGCAACAAGTCAAGTCTGCCAAGGAAATAGGTGCTACGCACAATTTGGCGGAAAAGTTTAATCCAAACAGTATTCGAACAAAAAAAAAAAACAACACACAAGCAGTCACAACTCCAAGGCCCAACAGTCAACAAAACAGTGTTGTTCTTACTAGTAAAATGAAATGAGGCGTGCAGCAAGTGAGAAGAAACATCAATAACTCTCAACTTATGCCGGACAACGTACTCGAACGTAAGCCGCTGCCTCAGCACTGTGGCATTGCATAAAAATGCTCTACTGTACCAACCGACCGGCGAAGTGCCGCAGCATCGCATCGCGACCACTTCAAGTGGCCAGCGTCGCAGCTTCGTCGATCATTACGTTTGCGTGCTGCCGCTCTTTGATGCATTATGGCTGCCATTTAGGTGCGGAACTGGTGGATACATGGTACACTGCACAGGTACGCCGCGAGGACGGCACCAGCGCTGCCCTGCGCCGGCGTTCAGGTTTTGTCGACGATTGCCAAGTTTTCGCTGAGGCAACGCAAATTTATACACTTGGGGTTTCCTGCACCGAAGCACTTCCACAGCGCGCGCATTGCGTTTTACTGTCCTTACGTCTGTTGTTGCCTTCGTTGCCTTTAGCCACTACTTTATTGTGCGCCATTTTCCACGTGCAATTGTTGCTGGTTGCTGGTTGCTTTTATTGGCAATGCACAAAATGTGCAGCGGTTTGTTTGGTGCGGCGAGATAAGACTGAGCAGAGCGCAGCTTCCTCGAAACAGTCTTGGCCGCCGTTCAGCGGTGTAAAATGCAGCCGAACCGTGCCAATGGTTTTTTATGCTTTATATGGTTGTTCCTTTGCAATCAGCCAGACATTTTTACAATATGCCGGCTATGCCAATTTTTCCCTCTGTATCTGGTAAGAGAAAAATGCAGCAATTTTTCGAATATCTTTGAATCGAATTCAGGTATTTGGGGAAAAATATTCTTCATCGAAAGATACCAGAGTTCTCAAAAGAAACAAAAAAGCTTAGAACGATCAATAAAAATCAAGGCGAACTCACATTTGAATAAAATTAAGTTTCAAGTTTTTGAATTAAGGACAATTTAGGGACAACTGACAGCAGACAATTTAGTTTATTTGACTTTAAGGATGGATGGATGTGAGGGGAGCCGAGGAAATAACCTTAGGGAGGTCATTACCTTAAGCACTAAGGCTTTATAGCCCATTGTACTTAAGGCTGAGGAAAAATAGATAGTTGATAGAGGACATGTGAATGGGAAAAGAAAAGAGAAAGTGCGTGGAAAGGGAGAAAGGGCTCCTGTGCAAATGTCCCGGACTCATTACTAAATCTCAGGAGATCACACAGGGTGAGAGAATGAACTTCGCCCATTCTCATAACATCTGAACTGACAACAGACAATTTAGTCTATTTGACTTGAAGGTACAATTGAAGTTTCAAACGAACCCTTTACAGTCTAATTGGGGCTAATTTACCCAACTGCTGCTTAGCACAAATCTAAAACAAAAATTCAACCATTGCCATTGCGTTTTCGAATTGGTGTGATGTGATGTCCTTCTATAGCACAGGGTGGAGAGTAGGGGAAGGGAAAGAATAGGGGTAAAGAGGAGAGTGATAACACATATTTAATCGGTTTTTTTAAATGTGTACGAAACAATGTTTTTTCCCAAATGTGTTACAACACTTATTTTAAGTGGATATTGGAAAGGAAGGAGGGGACCTACAGCGTAACGCTGAATCCGAACGGCGGTTGGCAGTTTTTTATTTTACACTAAAAGGTTTTGCCATTGCGTACCAAGAGCGCACTTGGGCGATTCTTGTAATTATAATCTGCTTCATGTGGATACCGATTGATAGATTTATTTGGGGTTTATTCGTTAGAGAACATCCCCTAGACCCACTGACCTAATGAAACTTAGTAACCCACGGGCGTCCAGGTGCTTGACATTCTCCTCTGCAATCCAGTATTGGCCCAGGTATCGCCACCTACTACGACAGACTGCTTCACAGCGACTAACTGCTTCTGCAGATGCTTACCTGTTCTATACCGATTGCATTCATGTGTTTTCTCAGTCACCAGTGTCCAGTTTAAAGTCCGGTAATCGGTCTAAGCTGGTTATTCCTCAGCCTGAGGCACTCTTCGCTCTATTTGGCGTTATATCCCTTAATGAAGATTCTTGATTCTCTAAGACCCGGAGCACTGTACCACTGTTTTAAATTCTAAATTCTTTCGTCGAGTCTTAGTGACTCTACTAGGGTGTTCCAGCCCAGACCAATGAAAGGCTCTGGTCCAATTGGGACAGTGGTCGCAGCGGTCCTAGCAAGGCTGTCTGCCTCCTCGTTTTCGTCTATCCCCCTGTGCCCTGGGACCCAGACGATTTTCACCTGGTCGCGTATACCCAGCTCATTCAATGCGTTAATGCATTCCAGCACTAACCCTGAGGTTATCTCATATGAGATTAGTGCTTTAATGGCTGCTTGGCTGTCTGAGCAGATGACTATGTCGAAGTTCGAAGTTGAGCTGCACGCAAAGTCTGATAGCAAATATTTCAGCTTAAGGGGAGGTTCTCCTCTTTTTTTTTTTTCAAAAAATCAATTTTTTTTTTTTGATGAAATGAAAGGTATGAATGTCGAGAATATGTGTGCAAAAGGATTTTTCGATCCGCAGCATATTTATCGCATAGGAGCGTCTCTGATGCGTCGAACTTTCGCGCGCGGAGGAACGCTCTGGTGCTATTTTACTGCGCGGCCAAAGATGTTTACGCGTTTATCTCAAAACCATTTTTTTCATCCTAACGTCAAGCGTAACTCATGATCTACTTATCCGAGTTACTTCATCTATAGCATTTCTTAAAGGGTATGATTTTTTATATGACTTATACCTAAAACAAATATAAACAAATGTGTAATAATAGTCTTTTAACAAAAGAAAAATCGAAAAAAAAGGTAAAAATTGAACTTTTTCTATGATTATGCATAAATTAGATGATTTTTTATAAAAATTATTCAAAAATAGGTATAAGTCATAGGGAATTTAATATTCTTTACTATAAAAAAAAAATTTTTGATTTCAGTTCACTACAAGTGGCTACAGCCTTGACGTTTCCGAACAATGTCTCGCTTGCAGAGGTTGACAAGACCCGCCATTTTTGGGCCGCCATATTGGATTTTGTAAAAAAAAATTTTTTTCTTGTATTTTAGAAAGATGGCTTAATAAATCATCAAAACCGTCTATTCGTGAGTCGTTTCATTATCCGACAGTAAATGAAAGAATTTCGCTTTATTTTCGGCCGAAAAGAGGAGAACCTCCCCTTAAAAAATGCTGAGTGTATTCCCCATAGGCTCGTAGTGCCTTAGGCGAGGTCTAAATACCCCTGCCCATGCCCCTGTTTACCGATAGAAGTAGATGAGTGTTTTACCAGCCCGAGCTAGGACTCGAACCTAGGGCCCCAGTATGACAAGCCAGCGCGCTACTCACTGGACCATTGGGCCGGCAAATATATATTGATCTATCGAATTGGTAGTGAAAGACTTAATAGGTTAGGTTATGTAGTACTGGCTGGCCCGCAGGCCACACATAGACCCTATTGGGTCCTTAGCGATGCCAGATGGAGGTTTATCTATGAGGTATAGTAATGATCCGTTAGAAGGTGTACCCTTCTAGTGAAGCTCTACAGAGGTTTGATGCCTCGTTCCGAAGCTTGGTCAAGACTTGTTAGGTTTAGCGCTCCTAAATGTGTTAATCTCGTTCTAGCGATTGCCGGACAGAAGCACACTATGTGTTCCAGCGTCTCACGAACGTTCTGTTCTTTGCATAGCCTGCATCTTTCGTTATTCGTAAGACCCATCCTTTGTGCATGGGCTACCAGCAGACAGTGGCCGGTAAGCACCCCAACTAGGGCTCTGCATTCTTTCCTGGATAGCGATAGTAGAAAACTAGTATTTCTTGCGTGGTATGACTGTATCATGGTTTTGGCAGTTGCACAGGCGTTCATGTTCCTGCACCTGGCCTTTGCCTTTTTAGCCATGCTTTCGTTTAAATTGTTATAATACGTCTCTAGTGGCATCAGTACATTGCTGATCTGCTCATTTGGTAGAGTGACGCCGTTCTTCGCAATACCATCCACTGTTTCATTCCCCTCGATGCCTTTATGCCCGGGTACCCAGTAGATGTGTAGCCTGTGACTCGCAGCTAACCTTTCTAAGGCTTCCCGGCTTTTCAGAACAACTTTGGATGATATGCAGTTGGAGGTGACCGCGTTTATTGCCGCTTGGCAATCGATGTAGAAGTTTATAGTTGACTTCATAATAATGTTTACGCTGGCAAGTTCTGCAGCCTTACCAAATACCTCAGCTTGAAATATTCTAGCGTAATTAGGGAGGCGATATGGTTGTTCTATGCGGAGAGCTGGGCAATAGACACCGGCTCCCACACCTTGCGCCATTTTGGAGCCATCTGTGAAGATGTTGTAGGACTTGCGATCGGACTCCAGGCCTTAACGCCAGCCTTCTTTTCCAATCGTTGTTTTGATCTTTTTTCCGAAGCGAAGCAGTGGAGTCGTGTAGTCGAGTTCAACTATTTAATTCCGACCAATCACGCTGTGTCCGAATGAGCGGTTTTCAAATTGCCCCGTGGCTCTCAGCCTAACCGGCGGATCTTGCCGCCGAACATTCGACTAAGAGGTCGATGGGCGGCAGATTTAGTACAGAGTTGAACGCTGCCGTTGGAGTAGTTCTCAGCGCACCCGTTATACAGAGTGTAGCGAGGCGTTGAGCTTTTTCCAGCGGCATAAGGTATGTAGATTTCCTTATCACCGTCCACCACACCAAAACACCATAGAGTAGTATCGGCCTTACTATTGCCATGTAACACTAATGCATCAGGGAAGGTGACATGCCCCATGTAGTGCCCAAAAAGACTTAGTACATACATACAAACATGAATATGTCATTCTATATCTTGAAAAACCCTGTAGGCATTCGTTCAAACCCCGTACACAATGCTTAACTTAAACTTTATTACAGTTTTGCGGTCATATTTATTGCGTATGTACAACTCTAACTTGGCGCTCAAAGCAATGATTTATTTTATTTGTTCATGGATATAAATTACCATAGAATTCTACTTTATTTGTTGCTTATTTCTTCATGCGCCTTTCGTCTGTATGAAAATTTGTTAAGGCTCATTCATAATGGTACAACACGCTCGCCGATAGAGCACACAAGCAGAGCTGAAGAAAGAAGAAAACACTGCATTCATCTATATTCTATGTACAAATTTGATCATTGCTAAAAAAGTACACAAGCAAAACATTGCACTGCAGCCCTAGACGACTGTGTACGGCGCATAATTCAAGGCGCTCTATCGTTGTCGCCGTTGGCCCGCGTGCTTTCGACGCAATTGACTTGGATGAAGCCGGAGACAAGGACCAGCTGCTACATGCTATGTACCACGAAGTGTGTGTGCGTGTGCTCATGTAAGCCCATATAAATGTCTATTGAAATGCGAAAATGTGGGCAAGTATCTTCTAGTAAATGCGAAAAATGTGGCTGCCGAATGTCAATGTCATAATTTCAGGGTGGAAATTCATACTGCAGTGGCAAGTTTTTGCGAGCACTAGTTCACAAATGAAATACATGAGCACTTATAAATGTATGTAATATGTATCTATGTGCAATTTAGTTAGCACCAAGAGCAATGCCAATGACATTCCACGTCAAATGCAATGCAAACGAAAGGGGGCGCTGGCAATTTGCAAATGGATAAAATCGCAGCAATAAATGCAAATATTTACAATGCATTGTAAACGTATCAACAACCCATAATTTGTTTACGCATCAAAGCGATCGCCATGCCGTGAAGCAGCGCACGAGAGAGGGAGCTGCTCTCGTGGCTAAATTGTCTTTTGGCGAGGCCAACAATTCACGAAGACAAAATGACATGTCGTTCATGTTCACGTTCATGTCATTGTCATCATTATCATCATCGACACTGGCAGCGACATCATCGTCGTCAGCGTCCGCGTCGTGGCGCGGCGAGGCACGTGGGGGGCCGTCGACCTATGGAAGTCGATCGAGCCGGGGTTCCGCGAAAACTAGAAATGTAGGCTCACTCGGAACATGGAGCAACAGACGTGCCGCAACATCAAAGTCAAAATATGGCAGGCGTCAGAGCGCATGAAGGCTCCGGTCAGAGCAAAGCCAGCCAAACGATAATAGAATAGAGAGACGACGACGACGACAACGACGACAGCGGCAGAAAAACCGGCACGCATGCGCGGTGTCACAGTGCAAAGCAGTGCCGCGACTGCGACTGCGTTTGCTTTTGCTGCGGACGCGTATTGCAATTGCAAATTGGAAGTGAAATCATTATCTGATGTTGCACTGACGCGTTGACGATTAACTTGACGAATTGTGATGACGACGGAAAGCAAGACAACGCGAAACACGACAATTAAAATTGAGAAATACTCGCACACACACACAGCCGATTGCGATTGCCAGTGCTTGGGAAAGTTCGTAGCCGAGTGTTTCCCTCTTCTTTTTCTTTCCAAGCCGTTGCTAATTTGTTGCCAACATTCGAGTTGCGTCAGGAAAATCACTTTGAAAAAGGCCCCAAATCGTGATCTCAATTTCAGCGCAGGAACAGCGACAACGGACAGTTGGAGAAGCGGTAATCGGACGCCGAAAAACAAATGATAATTGCGCCAACAGATCTACAAAGCGAAACAACAACCAAGTCGAGCATTTTCCTTTCGCATTGCGGCACCAAAGAGCGCGTTCAGTATGTGTTAGTGTGTGTGGAAATCCAATTTGCATTTAATAATCCGGCGCAAACAGAACGTAAACTACATTAGCTATGCAAATTAGAAATATCTGCTTTCTATTTGCCTGCACGTCGGCCTCCTTTCGCTCGTTCTAAGCAGCGGCAGCAACACCCCCATACGAGGCGCCCGTGTCAGCACAATGGCCCATAGAAAGTCGGCAGTTTGGGTGCAAGCCAACCGCGCGACACCGACCACAGCGCACCGACCGCCGACTGAATCTTATTTTAATAGTTCGAAATGACTAATTAACTGCTACGCTCTCACTACACAACCGGCACACACAAAGCCGCGTTTCAGCATATTTCAAGTGTTGCGGGAATTCTGCATCAGTGCGCAGGCGTAAACGCAACACGTACCAGCAATAATAACAACACAACGCAACACAACGCAACAAGAGCAAAACAATAAAGTAGCTCGGCTGAACGAGCGAGCGAGTGACTGGAAAATGTACTGCAAATGGCCAACAGAAAGCGGCCATAACAATGCCATCACACACACACAACAACAATAACAACGAAAACATCATTCTTAATCTACCGAAATAATGTGTGGCCAAGTGGAGCATTTTAGGGAATTATTAAAATTTGAATTCATTGCGTAGAAAGAAAACTGAGCGGAGGAGAAACTTCTGACGCGGCAAGAAAGTGGAAAAGCTTGAAAGCAGCAGCAACAAAAACGGAAAACAACGCACAATTAGCAAAGAGCAATTAACATAATCGTAAAACTGATTTATGTCTGCTGATGGCAACTTCAATTACGAGCAAACGGCAAAGCGTGGGGCGTGGGCAACGACGCACCTTTCATGGCTCGCGTGCACTTGTGCCAATGAGTGGGATTTGTGTTTGGTGTAGCGACAGGCGATGCAGCGTTGGGAAGGCATTGTTCAATTGCTCAATTGATATCAATGAGCAACAGACAACAGACTTGTCGCCTGTTTCAAGATGACAAAAGAAACAACGCTCCACGCAGAGTGCGAGAAATGTGCCATGTTTCGCGATGTGACATGGGGTCAAAGAGTTGAAGCTCGCTCAGTTGGACTTGGTCACACACGAGTTGGTCACACAGAATGCTGCAAATGAGCAAGAATTTAAAATTTGGACTTATGATACGACAAAGCAAATTACCCAACAATAAGGTGGAAGAATCTGGCGCAAAGGATCCCAATAAAAAGTTACTGGTATACCACTCATTACTAGATTTCTGTGAATGTAGAGTTGATTATTTAATAAAGTTTACTAGTAGAGAAATAGTAATGAATGGGGTCTGTAGCAGTTAAACATGAATAACTAACGACTTTACGTTGCGTTCTAAAGTTATGAAACTCATCATTTTAAAGTACAATATAGCGTTAACAATGTGAATTGTATGGAAAGTAAAAACTCAAACAGAATTTTCTTCAATTCCACATTGTATTCCAGTTGTATTTAGTGATGGGACGATTAATCATTTGATACACAATAATCGATTTTTTTTTCTTTCAATTCATGATTTAATTGTATCGAAAAATGGGTTTCGGTTAATCGAAATGTTAATCGAATAGATGCTAAAATAATCGAAAGAAAACTTATCACTACCTTTTTTCTTCGCGCAAAATAAAAATTTGAGACGGACACTTTGATGCGATGTTGAATTTGATTTATGGGCCCATCATAAGTTGCTGGCTCACAAACGTCACAAAAAAAGACAACGACCTAACCCAAATTCAGGATGAGCTTAGCTTTTTTTTGAATGCTCCCGTTTTGAAACTTAAGCGCAACGTCATCAATGCCTGTGAAGAAATGCGAACAGTGTACCCTAAGCTTTATAAAGTTAATAAATAACTCGTCGGTACTGTTATCTTTTAGGAACTTCGGTACCAGCAGAGCCCCTCTTTTCAAAAGCAGGTGCAACTGCCACTGAAAAGAGGCACAGATCCACGATCTCGTGCCTGCCAAAACAATTATTTCTTAACTCTGCAATGAACAAATAAAGTACAAATATATATTTTTTCCTTTAATATATACACCTAAGTCTGTTTTTACACGGTAGATTGGTTCCAGAAGAAGCCGTGTAAAAAAAAACCGTGTAAAAAAAGACATTGATCGTATACAAAAATGGGTGATTTGTTCCTAATCTCTAAAGCCTATTAAAATTTCTTTACCAAACACGTCTTATTGCATTGACAGTTCACAAAATATTAACACGTTTCAATTGCTCTGACCAGTAAATTTTATTGTATGCACATAAAGGGAATTCCCCTAAATTAGTGCTATTCACATTTGCTTTGACCAGTAAAAATTGCTTGTACGCGCTAAAAGGGAATTCACTTAAATCTTTAAGCTAGTGTTCGCAAACTATCGATAGCACTATCGATACTATCGATGGTTTCAGACTTTTTTCTTTCATAAATACTTTTTTGTGATATGAACATACTTCGCAAAAATTAAATTTGACAAAAAAAATTTAAGTAGGGGAAAGTGGGGTAATGACGGCCATGGGGTAATGACGGCCATCACCATTTTTGGTACTTAAAGTTGACGTAGGTCTAAACCGTTTACTGTAACAGAAAGCTTGTTCCGTAAGCTTGTTTTTAAGTAGAAGCTGAAGTGTGTGGATTTATTATAACTTGTAGTTCCAGACCAGTGCCGATACGTAACTACTCGAAAGTTTTATAAGGTGTTCAAAATATCGATTATTTCGTCAAAACTTTCAGCTACACAATCAAGGTAAATATGTTAAAATGTTGCTATTGATATTAGCTTTCTAAATCAAGTAAAATTTGTCATGTGTCTTGCATAGTTTATTTGTACTGCATGCTTGCGCAAAATGAGGTCAGTGGGGGAATGACGGCCACTAGAGTGGGGTAACGACGGCCATGTCATTAAGAAGTATTTTTGGAATCCGCATGATGATATTTGTTCATCATTGAGGCCTTTTATGCCATTTAAAGAGATCCACTGCTTGCCCAGTCGTTCTAGACGGTATAGCTATTCTGCACTATACATTCTCACAAGTCCCAGTCGTTGTATTGTAAGTTTGAGGCATTTTTTTCAATATGTTTCAATTTTGTTTCACTTCCGCTTTTTGTGAGCTATCAATAAAGTTACATTTACAAAAACGTCAAATTTCCATTTGTTTCTCTTCACGGAGCCTTTATTAAGCATTCACAGCGATTTGTGTTGATATTTGTGCTATTTCTGGTCGGTTTTTATGTGTGGCCGTCATTACCCCACCATTTTTCTAAATGACAAAACCCAACTTTTTTTATAGATTCTAATTTTTTATAGTTAAAATCAGAATTTTTGAAATCTGCCGATACACTTTATTAGCATATGTGTTCTAGTTGTGCTCTTAACTCTGATTTGATCAAAAATATCAATTTTTGGATATGTTTTGATGCTAAATGAAAACTATGCCGTCATTACCCCACTTTCCCCTACATAAAATTTCAAATCGTGCTAAATGGAATAAAATCGTGTAAAAAAATTAAAAATATTCAATTTTCAAACCGTGTTATATCAAAACCGTGTAAAAAAGACCGTGTAAAAACAGACTTAGGTGTACTTACTTTTATTAATTAATTCATTGTTATTGTTTTTATAAGGCAATTGGTAAAAATTTACCTTTTTACATACTTAAAATTAGACGGTTAAGTTAAAATAGTAAGAAAATCATTCGATTATTCGATTAATATCCATTTCTTTCCATTAATTGCAATTAATAATCGCTCTGTTTCAATTAATCATATGATGCATTAATCGATTTATGAATTTTTTTTCCCATCACTAATTGTATTTCAACTTGACGCTGTCAACATGTGGTGCTCTCGCAATCATCTGTCGCTGAACATTAATAAATGCTTTCAACTGTCATTCTCTAAAGCAACTCTGTTCTTCAGACTTCCTATCGAATCTCAAATACTTATTTGAAATCTCTTACCGAGACTAAGGACCTAGGGGTAGTTTTTGATGCAAAGCTTTCCTTCCCAAGTCATATAAATTCCACCATTGCCAAGTCCAATGCCATGTTAGCTTTTGTGAGACGCAATAGTTCTCCAATCCCTACACTCTCAAACTGCTTTACACCTGTCTTGTCCGCTCGAAGAAGGAGTATGCCTCGTTTATTTGAAAGCCATATCACTATGGCCACGTTAATCGCTTGGAACGTATTCAGAAGGTTTTCCTACGTTTCGCTGTGAAATCACTACACTTTCAGGATCCCCTTTCATTTTACTTCTCGCATTGTAAGCTCATAAATTTAAAAACCTTGCATGATAGAAGATCCATCCTATCTTTGTCATTTGTTTTTAATGTTATGTGCGGGTTGGTTGACTGCCCTTCTCTCTTAGAGAGGGTTCACTTTAACATCCCTTCTAGATCTTTCCGGCACTTTGATTTGTTTAATGTTGGTTATGTCAAAACCAATTATGCTTTAAATACTCCTGTTTTGCGAGCTCTAATAGAATTTTATAAGATCTCAAAGAACTTTTCGGTGGACTTTACTACTTCGAAAGTAATATTTTTGAACTTGTTGAACTCTGTTTTTAATTAAGTTATCGATTTTTGCGAAATATTATTTTATAATATAATTATTTTGTTACTTATCCATTATGCTGTTCTTTATTAGTCAGTAAGCAAACAATTGTTCTTTGACTAATTATTCATAAATGAAATGAAATGAAATTTCATTCGAATGGAACATACAACTCCTTGACCCATAACATTCGTTTAGGGCTTCAAGCAAATCTGCGTCTCACCGCATTAAAGTGCGAAATTGTAATTGCAAATTTACGAATTTTGCCTCAACTGCTTTTTAGGGGAAAATTAACGCGTACACATGGCTAACAAGCTGACATTTTTGGCATTTATCATGAGAGCGCGGTCGTTCGTTTTGGCTGCTTCAGCACGAACGCTGTCGAACGTTTAGACTGCAATAAATGTCAATGCGCACCAAAATGTTGCGCGCACATTGCCAAAACAGCAAGCGGCCAACAATTGCGCCGACAGCGGGAGGTTGCCGATAGTCGCTGGCCGCATTTGCTGCCTTGATTTGGTGCAGTGTTTGCTTGTTGCTTTTGTTTTTTCGAGCGTTGGCAGCGCAGGCAACAAGCGAAACGCTTCACTGCGACAAGGCTCCCATTTACGTTTTTGCCGCTTGCGCGCATGTTATCATAGATTAGCAGCGCAAATGCCCATTTCGCGGACGGGGTCAATAAAAATGGGCTCTGCGCTTCTTTTGGACTTCGATTGGAAATGGGCTGCATTCGCAGTTTTTGTATGATTTTTTTCTTTTGGTCTTTTCCCCCCCAAGTCAAATGGGCTTGTTTGCTCTACTCTTTGTGTTCAACAATTTTGCTGGTGCCGTTTGTTGTGCGCCTGCATCGCGGCTTGTTTTGGTTTTAATGATTTCGGTGTGTTCGGTGCTGTTGGTTGTGAAATGCAAATTGTGCGATTCCCACGATACCTCAGCGCTCATGTGTATCATGTCGTAAGTAGTCGAAGTAGCAGACGAAAACTGCAGGGAGGGAGAAGTAGGAGGCCATAACAAATGATGACGTTGGGGGCCATGGTTTTCTCTTTTCAAATACAAATACGAATTTCGTTCAAATCGGTGAATGAACTAAAAGTGCGCGCAAAATTATTGCAGTTCTGGTGGGAAGTGCTGCAACAATATTGAATAAGAAATATGCACTCACCTTTGGTTTTGGAGTGTGACACACATTGTAGGAGCCCAACACTGCATCGGCATCATCTGCATCCCCGACAGCGTTGCCACTGCCAGCCGCATCATAGTCGTCCATAGCACCACCGTCGTCCACACCGTAAATGGCCAACGGGTTGGGCTCTGCCGCTGTGCCAAAGTGCGACAGACTGGCTCTGCTCAGAATCGAAGCAGCATTGGTTTTCTTTTTGCTTGCAAACGACAGCTCTTTGTCGCGCTTTGCTTGAAACACTTTGCGCTCGAATTCGTTTAGATTTTCCAACGTTGGTTCAGCTCCATTCAAATGCGACAAACTGAAAGCAATCCATTGCTCAACAAATTCTACCGCATCATCCACACGATAGCTGACGCAGAGTTCCAGCGCTAAAATGACAAACCATGATTTTAGTTTTGAAGTACTTTGTATGAATTTGCCACTTACACTTTGTTATTACACTATCGCTGGGTTCTATGCCAAGTTCTTCGAATTGCTGCTTTATTTCGGTGTCCATTATATCAATATCCAAATTAGTTTACAAAACACTAAAATAAACAAAAGAGCTTCTCGAACAGCGAATTGACAAAACGTTGCGGCCAATGGAATGTTTTTTGTTTTAGTTGTCAAAAGCAAATTGGCGCCAAAATCACCAGCTGTCAAGTATTCAGCGCGATTGGCAGCGCCATCTGCATGTTGCATCAGCAAGCAAATGAGTCCGCTAGTACGATAGTGGTTTGTGTCTTTGCTAAATTAGATGGAGATAGAAAATTGTGGGTTATAATTAATGGAGTTGGCGCCCTAGAAATTAATAGGATTGTCTGCTGTCCTGTAGAAACAGCTGAGCATAGTACAGTCCGACCGATTAATCGGCATCGGCTAGTATCGGCCAATAAAATTGGTATCGGCATCGGCTAGATGCCACATCGGCCGTTATTGGTCGATGGCATATCGGCCTATTTTCCTGCTTTAATTTTTTGGTTTTAATTTTTTTGATTAATTTCTGTGGTCAAAAGCAATAACCACTTAAGTGGACTTAAGAAGAAATTGAGTTATGGATGTCACCACGTTCCTTTGACTGTGCTCTACGTTTGTGTAAAATCGGGGAAGAACCCAACCTAACAAATTTTCGGCTTAGGCGGTTATTGCTTTTGACCACAGATTTCATAGCAGCAAACAAATACAACGCTATCAAATATACATGAAATAGATAAGATTATATTCGATTAGATGATACGTCATATATGGTTTACTTTTTGAATTAAATGGGATTGGAACTGCTGTGATTAATGTTCAAAGTCATAAGTTAGGTTAAGTGTTAATTTTAAGTTTCTAGTGAAGCGGTGGTATATCCCGTGGTCAAGATTGCCAATATGGCCATTCTGCAGAATATGAGACCAATTGTGCGAGTGATCAAAACAAGGGCCAAAAAGAACCAATTCTTTCGTGAACGCATTTGCATGCCGCCCGCACAATGTAAGCAATGATGCAGTTGGCCGGTGCGAATGTGACAGATGTCGCTTGATATTTGGTTTGCTGAATGGAACTGACCTTCTAATTGTGTGCTGCGGTGTTTTTCGTTTTACAGTGTACAACTGGGTTGAGGTGAAGACGAAAATGTGGGCCTTGAACCTGGGGAGACCGGTGTCGGTGCCGCCACTGAAGGAGGCCATGGCCATTGAGCTGGGCGCAAGTTTGCTGGGCGAGTTCATTATCTTTGCGATTGGTGCCGGAGTGCTGATCTTCGAATACGCCAGGTCTGGACATTTGCTGAGTTGTGGACAATTTGACACGGTTGTTTCTCGCTTTGTAGGCAGTCAAATAACGAAACTAAGAAGCAGGAGGCTCTGAAGCAAGAGAAGGCCGAACTGGCGCTGACCCTGTCCGAGCTGGGCTTTCGACTGGAGCGCCAAGATGCACAGCTCAGGGAAATGACACGCGTCTTGGCGGATTTGGGTAGGTTTGTAGACGTGCGCGCTCTTCGCGGCCGAGAGTTGAGTTTGACGTTGCCAATTGCGCTCCTGACTGTTGGCACCCGTTGCCAACTTGTTTTTTCGGCCAACTGGTTTTGTGCAAAATTTGTAATTTATTCGTTAAATTGATGTTGCTATCAGTTTCCGTTTCAGTTTTTAATTTGTTCTCGTTTCTCGTTCTCACAAAATTCGTTTGTACTTGTATGTATGTCTGTATGAATTGTGGTTTGGCTGCAGCCAATAATTCGTGTTCTTCGCAATTTCTGTGTATTCTCAGGACAACCTGTACGAGTGCCTGAGAGAAAACCCACAAATCAAAAAGCTGACCCGAATAACAACAAAACTGCAAACGCCATGCCATCAGCAGGGCTGATAAAAGTGTCTTCATGCGTGGTGTGAAACAAATGAGACGACAAATAAATGATTTAATTTTTTACAAGACAAAACAATGCACCGAAAACCCCGTTGTTATTTTAAGAATATTTATGTTTTTTTAGTTTTTTACCATAATGAATTTTACATTACTTTGAACACTTGGAATATTCCAACAATTTGTTGGAATATTCTAACAAATTGTTGTAGGAGGATATCTGCACTGTACTTTTTGGAACTGAACTTCCAATGCATTATCAATGGCCACTACAAATCTGAGCCCATAGGGCTATACATCGGTTTTAGCTAATTGAAGCGCTGGATCCCAGTGGGTAGGAAACATGGCTAAACGAAATGTGGAAAACTAATATATTTTTCGCTGAGTCTGCGTTCCTGAGCTGTTCGAGGCTTTGAGTAGGTCACGCGGACGGGATATCCATCATTGATACAGATAGCGTACGCTAAGCACGACACGTTCAAGCAACGTCTAAAGTTAAGCTTCAAACGCCCCAACTTGCCTCGTATCAGCAACATCTCACACCTTATAGGTGTCTTCGACAAACAATCGCATCTGCAAAAACAGCGCAACTTTGGGACGCACTGCGTCGGTCACGCGAACTGGACATCCATTATTGACAGAGATAGCGGGCGCTAAGCGCGACACGTTCAAACAAGGTCTGAAGGAAAGCGTTGAACGCCCCACTTGGCCCTTCGTAATAGCAACATCTCACACCTTGGAGGTGTCTTCGACAGGCAATCGCATTTGCAAAACTGCGCAAGTGATAATAAGGGGCAGATATTACTTTCATCGCATGAATGAACAATTTGAGAATTCAGATATATGATACCGGATTGTGAAATCTACTCGACGATTTGAAAGATAACCTGGCATTTTAAGGGCCCATATGGGTTCCTTGCCATCAAGCACTGTCATCTTTGGTGCTATCGATAGTAAAAAAAAACTGCACCTCCATACATATCGATTTCCAACAACTGACCGTCGATGGTCACTTTCACAACACTGGCGATGTAAGCGCGCCGGTCAGCTGTTCGTAATCATTCACGTTCTCAGCTGTTCGCACCATTCACATAACTTTTGCGTGAGCAGAAATTTGTTGAGGATGGCGATCGGCGCGTTTCCAGCAGCCAAATTGGGCGTGTTGGCCATCAAACAGATCAGCAAACCCATTGCGAACCTGATTAAGAGCAACGCCAAGCAGAGTCCCATATTCCGCAAATATATCTGCATGCCGCCGGCACAAAGTAAGTATGGAGCCAACTGGGGAGTGCGGGCACAATGTGTAACGCAAATGCTACTAGAGCGGCTGGGAGGTTTGTGTCTCAGTCGTCAAAGCCACTCACTGCTCTGGCAGTTACAATTCAGAAAAAGCTGGCAATCAGAATTACATTGACCCATCCACAATGGTGAAGCTGTTGGTATATCCTGTGGTAAAGATGGCCAATATTGCAATTCTGCAGATTATGAATCCAATTGTGGGAGTGATCAAAACAAGGGCCAAAACGAACCAATTCTTTCGTGAACGCATTTGCATGCCGCCTGCGCAATGTAAGCAATGATGCAGTTGGCCGGTGCGAATGTGACAGATGTCGCTTGATTTTTGGTTTGCTGAATGGAACAGGTCTTCTAATTGTATGCTGCGGTGTTTTTCGTTTTACAGTGTACAACTGGGTGGAGGTGAAGACGAAAATGTGGGCCTTGAACCTGGGGAGACCGGTGTCGGTGCCACCACTGAACGAAGCCATGGCCATCGAGCTGGGCGCAAGTTTGCTGGGCGAGTTTATTATCTTTGTGATTGGTGCTGGGCTGCTGATCTTCGAATACGCCAGGTCTGGACATTTGCTTTGCGTTGTGGACAATTTGACACGATTTGATGATCGTTTTGCAGGCAGTCAAATAACGAAACTAAGAAGCAGGAGGCTCTGAAGCAAGAAAAGGCCGAGCTGGCGCTGACCCTGTCCGAGCTGGGCTTTCGACTGGAGCGCCAGGATGCACAGATCAGGGAAATGACACGCGTCTTGGCGGACTTGGGTAGGTTTGTAGACGTGCGCGCTCTTCGCGGCCGAGTGTTGAGTTTGACGTTGGCAATTGCGCTCCTGCCGAGTCGTTGGTTTGGTTGAGTTTGGTTTTGTTTTTTCGGCCAACTGGTTTTGTGCAAAATTAATCATTTCTTCGTTAAATTGGTGTTGCTATCAGTTTCCGTTTTAGTTTTTAATTTGTTCTCGTTAATTGTTCTCACAAAATTCGTTTGTATGTATGAATTGTGATTTGGCTTTAGCAGATTTGGCTGCAGCCAATAATTCGTGTTCTCCGCAATTTCTGTGTATTCTCAGGACAACCTATTCGAGTGCCTGAGAGAAAAACCACAAATCCAAAAGCCGACCCGAATAACAACAAAACTGAAAATGCAATGCCATCAACCACAACAGCGACAGTGGCGAATAATACTGCTCAAACGCCTGTTACTGCTGAAAAATAGTCATAAAATTACAGTGTTCCATTCATGTAGAAGCAAATTGTCAGCTGTCATACTGAAAAACTCTCTTGCTCACCAGCGCTCCCCACCCTGCAAAAAAAATCAAGCTTACCTCATTACTTGCTCCATTTCCATTTCATGTAACATTCGCCAGACTCGCGTTCCCTATTCCGATGGAGCAGAGAGGTCCTCGGCGAGTACCAGCCATTCGATCGCAACACTCCCGACCAGGGCACATCCGTAGCGAAGAGCTTTACTGGCGAGTACGATCCCAATGGCGGCGTCTTGTTCAAGGCGCTGAATTTCCTCGAGACGCGCATCTTCGTGGATGGACGCAAAAGCAACAAAGCTGAGTATTTAAATGTGAACAGCGACGCGTCGGGGATACCCAAGTCGCCAAAGCAGTTACGGTCACAGTTGCAGGTGAAGAAGCAGTGACTAGACGGCGAACAGGAACAGAGCTTACTCCGAATTCAAAATGAACTGACCAAGCTGCAGTATGCGTTGCAGACGCTGTGGTAGTTGGCGACCCCACATGCTGGTTGCGCTCTGCTGGAGGATCTTAATTAAGGTTTATTTTTAAAGTTACACATGTGCAAATTTTTTTTCATTGTTGGTCATTGCACGTAGCTATGAGATTTTTGCAGTGATGAGCAAGTCACACCATTTGCGTTAAACTATTTTGTAGATATAATTAAGCAGGGCTGATAAAAGTGTCTTCATGCGTGGTGTGAAACAAATAAATGATTGAATTTGTTAAAGAACAAAACAACGCACTCGAATTAGTTCACTGAATTGTTTAATTGTTATTTTAAGAATATTTATTTTATTTTTTTACGATAATGAATTTTATATTTGTCACACAAACATCACTTTGAAACTTGGAATTTTCCAACAATTTGTTGTATAATGCTTGTCAGATGAGAAAGAAAAGCCCAAGCTGCGCTGTAGAAAGATATCTGCACTGTACTGTTTGGAACTGAACTTCCAATGCATTGTCAATGGCCACTACAAACCTGAGCCCATAGGGCTACACACCGGTTTTAGCTAATTGAAGCTCTGTATCACAGTGGGTTAACTAACAAAATATGGCTAAACGAAATGTGGAAAAGTCGAAAGTTCAGCTATAAAAATTTCTTCATCACAAGTCAAGAAAAATTTCGTTTTGTGACTGTCACTGACTTGTCACTGGCATTTCCGCAGTCGTTTCCAAAACATGGTGGTGAGTTTTCCGGCAGCCAAATTGGGCTTGCTGGCGATTCGGCAGCTTAGCAGATATGTGGGCAACTTTATTAAGGACAAGGCCAAAGAGAATTACGTGTTTCGCACATACATCTGTATGCCGCCCGCTCAAGGTAGGCCGCATTGTTTGTGTAATCGTCGAGAGCGCAGATCTGTGTGACCGATTCGTCATCTCGCCAGCGTACAATTACATTGAGGTGAAGACGAAAATGTGGGCCCTGAGGCTGGGCAGAACGACACGCGTGACTCCGCTGACAGAGGCCGCCGCCATCGATCTGGGCGCCAGCATTCTGGGCGAGTTTATTGTGTTTGCCATTTGCTCGGGCGTGGTGATCGTCGAATTATCACGGTGCGCGCCATTCAATATCGCCAATGCAGCAATGCAGCGAATGAAGAAAGTGCTTGCAGGTCAAGGATATCGGAGAATCGCAAACGAGAGGAACTGCGCCAGGAAAAGCTTAAAATCATGAACGACTTGTTAGAGATGGAGGAGATACTGCAAACACAGGAGATATACATCGAGGAGCTGAGCAAAGCGCTCGAGAAATTGGGTAAATATGTTGCTACATTTGGAGATTGTATGAGTTTGGAGTAAGTGAGAACCGATATTCAGGACAACCGGTCGGTCACAAGAAGAAGAAGAAGTCGAAAACCGAAGACTTAAAGGTGAAACTAGAAGAACAGGCCACTGAAGCGAAGCCCTCCGTAGTGAAACAGTGATTGACGGAACGGATGTGTTTGAAGTGGGGAGAAGTAGATTGGAAGAAGTACCTACTTTCCAGATAATGCATTCAAAGGACTGACGAACTGAGTGCTCAGTGGTGCTCAGGTGGTTTGAAGAATTACTTTCCGAACTGAGTGCTCAGTTCACATTTGTTTTTGATTTTTGCTTACAAAAATACAGTTTGATTTATTGATGCAGCGTTAATTTATGCTTTTTACAATTTTATGGCAGTGAAATGTGGACAAAGGTATTGGCTTTTTACAATAACAAAAGCCTGAGATAAAGTTAGTCATACTGAAAGTATATAAGAAAATGGCTAGTAAACGGATTATGAATATTTTAGTTCAATCAAACTGGCATAATAAGTAATTCACTAATTATTTATAATAACTAAACCATTAGATCACCGCTAAACAATCAAGCGTTGTGATATTTTTGAGCCATCCAACTCCCAAACATATTATTCGACTTCTGACTTTAGTTCAAGTTTAACAACAATTTTGCGCAATAAATACTTAATTCTACACTCAAGGTCGTTTCTGGAATTTCAATTCAATTTCTGTTTTAATTAATTACCAACAAATACATTACTCTAACAGCTACATGAATGTTGGTCAAATTTCATTTGTTATTCTTAAGCTTAAAGTTAATGACTACAGCCCAAATTCTCATATTTCCTGAGAGCAAAGATAGCACTGCAGCTTTCGCAGATCTTCCTGATCGTCGATCAGATCTCTCAAATAGTTGCGGAATACGGTGCAGATCTGGTATAAGCTACGCTTCACTGCTCCTCGCAGTGCAACAAAATTGCGATCGAGTTTCTTGCCATTCAAGTTCACATTGTTCAGCTTATCCAATTCTGCTTTGAGTGAGAGCATTGATCGTATGATTTGCGGCAGTGTCACCTGCACCACGCCGTACTTGTCCTCCGTCAACGAAGCGGTGCAAATGCCAGCCAAGCCCTGAACCAACCACAGTATTGCCTGTGAATTTGAGAGTAGAAATGCAGTCTTGGCGCTCTCAGGTTCGCCAAACATGTAGAATAGACCCGGTATGGTCACAAAGGCTTTGGTCAGCATCAGTCTCATTTGCTTCTTAAGCTTTTCCACCTGCTCGTGAATGCGTTTGCAGACTTCAGACATTTTCTTGGTTGGGGCCGGTGCACAAGGCTCCGACATCATGCGCCTAACGCCAAATGTTGCATTGTACTGGCGCAGCAGTATTTTCTGTGCCGCATCAGTGGCGGTGGGTTTGACGGTGGCAAAGAGCGGCGTCGATTTGACAGCTTTGATATTTTTCACAGATGTGGCCAGTTCGGCAGTGAAGCCGTTAATTAGACTCAAACTCTGAGCGGACAATTGGTTCCAATTGTATGGGTGACCGCCTGTAAAGATGGAAATTAAATATATTAAACTAAAGGGCCCACCAATTGCTGGTAGCCAATGCCCATACCTGGTATTGACAAGGCAAATGTCTGCTGCCGTCTTGTTGTTGCCTTGCTGCAGGAAATATTGCGTAGATCTAAGGCGGCCAAATTTTGTATGACCGGCACACTTGACATGGACAAGGCATCAACTAGCGTCACTTCCACCACCATGGAACACAGCACCGGCTGTTTTTCAATGGGGAAAACCATTTCCTCGGCCAAGAGAATGGAGAAGAAGCGCTGCAACAGATGCATGTTGCTCAGAATCTGTGCTGCCAGTATCCAAGCATAGAACAACAGGCGAACATTGCCCGCAATGGAAAAGAACGTCTGCAGACTTTCATCCACGTCTACGTCGAACATGTCTGCGAAGCATCTGTTTATTATGCCACCAAGCAGCCAGTAAATAAAGCCAAAACTCAAGGTTGGCACAAAGGACTTGAGAAGTGAATGGTACAAGGTCGAGTAGAGCAGCGAGCGCGTCTTGACCAGCATCACCTCTTGTATGGTGGGAAACTCAAGTTCAGGCTCGTTGCGCAAATTCTCCTTGACAAAGTGATAGCAGGATGCCATGATGCCAACGCAAACCAAAAACGAATAACGGCTGTTGATGCATTTGTTGCCGAAGCAGTCGAAAATGAAGTTCCTGCAACGAAACAAACGGGTTTAAAATAAAGCCAACTGCAATGCAATTGAAAAATTTTACCTGTAGTCCACATGTAAGAACCCTGCATACAGCCAGGCCGTAAGAAATCCAACCACTATGTGTATAAACAAGAAGGCGAGTTTGCGGAGCACAGTTCCCAGCAGCCACCTGAAACGTGTCCGGTAGTATTTCTTCACAGTCAGGTACGATTGCCCCAGCAGAATGCCATAAGCTACCACCGCAGTGATCAACGGAATGATGGCCAACCAGGTGTAGAAGGAAAAGAGCAGGCCGACTGTCTCACTGAGCCATTCCCACGGGTGCAGCGCATGAAAGTTGATGAAGAGCAAAAACAATGCCAGCAGAATGAACTGCATGGCAATGCTGAGCGCCACCGCTGTAAGGCAGCGTTGCAGACACATCTTCTTGCACTCCAATATGATTGACATTCTGGTGGAGTTTTGCCTACACTTTCACTAGAGGATGCTCAGCAGCTTGACTTGACTTGCCGCTTTCGATGACAAATTGGTCCGGTTGGCTTTTAAGGTTAGAATCTGCAGGTAGCGAGAAGTGTTCAAGTTTTTTCATTCCATCTTTGGGAAAAAGTTATATTTACCTAACTGGAAATAATTAATGTTGACACTCACAATGCGTCAAGGCAGTTGATGTATTCAAATGTGACAAAACGCTTCGCAACAGCGTTTCCCGCTCGGTAAGCGAAGTTGTGTTTCAAATTGGTAGGGTTGCAGAGTAGAATTTCAAGAACAGCTGGTGATGAAAGTAGGAACAACAATTTAGTACATTTAGGCAAGTTTGTAAACGTTTTAATTTGTAGTAAACATTTAAAATATAAATGAAACCATACAAAATTAATGTTTAAATATAAATGGTTCATTTGATATAAGCAATTACATTGAACAATCATAAAACTTACGAAACTCGTTTTCCACAACTCGCACTTGTGCTTAATTTTCAAAGGCCGCCTCACACACAATCAATAAGATTTAGCTGCCGCATATTTGAGTATTAAATCCAACATTAAATATTGGAAAAAAAATTATCTTCAAATTTACCAAAAACTACTAAATGTGAAGGGAAATTTTCTTATCGGATGCAACATTTCCCTAAATTCTTTTTCTCTGCGCAGCTGCCGCTCAAGTGCTGCCAAGTTGCAGTTGTGGATGACAGCAACGAATGTCAAACGATTTTCATTTCATTTTTGTAATGATTTCAACAGCGAATACAGGGTTTTCTATTCATTTCAGTCCGAGTGTGAATGCGAAGAGCTCGAGTGCGCGTATTTTTCGGCCGGAACGTTGCAAAGTTTGTGAGCAAAATCATTGAGATATATGAAAATTAAAATATAAAAAAATAAATTATATTAAAAGTGCATAGTAAAATAAACATTTTGCGGTTTTAAAATAAATGAAAGCAATTGCATGCAGTGCAGTAAGTGAGTGCATTATTGGCCAAAAGGGAATGGGAAGAATAAAGTAGTGGAAAGAGCAGAAAAATATTGAAATCACAAGAGAGTGAGAAGTAGAGTGGCAAGAGTAAATGGCCAATGAGAAAAAATTTGAATTTCAATTGCAAAGTGATTCTGTTGTGTTGTTTTGGTGTATTTTTAATTGGTGCAATTGAACGCTTCGGAAACGAAAAATTACAACAGCATCGACGGTTGAAGCAGATGAAATAAATTGTGGCCGAATAAGAAATATTTGCAATGAAATTGCGTCAGTGCTGTTAAATGCCGTTGAAGTGATGTTGAAAATAAAATGTGCGTATTGAGGTCAGCGCACAGAGTGCTGTATTGTTGATTGTGTGTGGAAAGGAAGAGAAACAGTGGGGAACACAACGCAAAGGCGGCAACGCAAACAGCTGCTGTGCGGTCAATAGAGCAGAACGTAGAGCGCTCGCCAACCCCAACTGCACCCCGTGGAGGGCAGGTGCACGCTGCACGCAACGCATTCAATATTTGCTGTCGTTTCGAAATATTGTCAAATTTCACCTTCAAAAACAATAACAACAAAAAAAAGAGCAACAGCAGCAGCAACAACAAATGAAAGTGAAAAAATGTGTTTACGCAAAGAGAAGTAAAGCAGCGCAAAATGTGTGAAGTGAAATCACTTTGGCAGTGAGTGCTTCTGTGTTGGCCCCATTGAAAAAAAATGTATCCGAATAAATTACAAAATAGCATTTGGTTTTGTGTATACAATTAACAAAAGGCAAGGTGGCATGAAAATATTGCAATAAAAATATCGACAAAAAAACAACGAAACGAATCGGATCGAAACAGAGCCGAAGGCAAAGCGTAAAAGCGTGAAAATTCAAAGAGCGCAGCAGCATTTTTTAGGTGTGTGCTCCACTCACCTACTTTCGCGTGTTGTTGTTGCCGTGGCGCTGACGCTGTGTCGTGGCTCGTTGGGGCTCTTTGCCGCTTCGGCTCAGCTGCCAAGTGCTGCGAAGCGATATCGCGCGTGCTCTCACGAGCTCTCATTCGGCCACAACGGCAAGTTGTGCATTCGCTGCGATTCGATTTGTAAATAAAATTCGGCAGAGCAATCAACACGGGCAATTTTAATCAATTAATAATTCAATGAATTCATGCAAATAGAAGTGTGTAGTATGTGAAGTGTGCTTTGTGTCAGTGCAACAATTGCGGCCGAGAGTTGAATTCATTTACGGATTTGCGCTGCGAGATGTGTGCAGTATTCGGCTGTGTACTTCGTGTGGAATTGCCCACTCCGGCCTTGCGGCTTCATTCATCGGTAGCGGCGTCACTGACGGAATGCGAGACAGCGCACTACTAATGAACTAATGTGATAATTATTGCATAAACAGGTGGGAGTTGCCAGGCTGGCTGAACGTGCTCGAGCCAACTTAGTTTGTAATGTTGGAAATTGTATCTAAGTTTTGGTCAATGCGTGTGTTGATACCAATAAGCGATAGGCCCTTATACGGCATACAAACACACAGATGTGTGTACATATTTAGTAAATTTTGTGTTAGAAATTGACACATATTGATTAATTTTTGTTTTAATATTTGAACGAACCATGTTTTAAATATTTTTAATAAGCATCTGTCAAAAAATTTTGGAACAAGTGCAGAATAGCGTACCCTCCTGAAAAAAAAAAATAAAAAATTTGGCTGTATAGAGCTTGGTTTTGTGACTGTAACAAACTAAAAATTTTTCCTGGGAAACGCCTACGAAAGGCGTGGCACGGTGTCAAAGTTCAAAACTTTTATCATAAAACCTCAGTCAATTTTCTATCGATTTATTCAATATGGGTATTAAACGAAAGGTCTTTTTCATACCTTCATTTTGGTGTACCACATTATATACTTTATATGTACGAGTAAAAAATTATAAGCAAAAAATTATTTTTTTTTTATAAAATTTACAAAACCCGATTTTTTTATCGAAAAATCTCGTTATTAAGATACAAAAAAATGTACACTTTATTATAGCGTGTAGAATTCTCTTTTCAATGAAATATAAAAACATACAGTTTTGTTTTTTTTCAATGCGTGTTTTAATTAAATATCGCGCCTAAGCAAAGAATTTCTGCATTCAAGTACCTTTTGTGTGGCCGGCCTTCGGCCGGGGCGCTTGAAAAATAACCCTCATGGGAGTCACCACCACATCAGGCAACAGTCAGGTGTGCACAATATGGAAATATAAAAACTTTGAACCTCGATATCTCGAAAACGAAGCGAGATATCGAAAAATTTTATTCTTCATTTTCGATTTACTTTCGGTCAATCTATCTAAAAACATCATCAAATGGCGGCGCCACGGAAACCGTAGAATCCCCTTGCAGGCAGATTCTTTTAACTCAATATAAATTTAAATATAAAAACAAAAACAAAAAAAGTTCAAATGTTCTATATTTCATTGTAAAGATAATTCCGTAGAGAATATATGGTAACAAATTTATTATATCTTTATTTTGTTTTTTTTCGAGAAAAAAATCGGGTTTTGTAAATTTAATATAAAAAAAAAGTTTTTGCTTATAATTTTTGACTCGTACATATAAAGTATATAATGTGGTACACCAAAATAAAGGTATGAAAAAGACCTTTCGTTTGATACCCATATCATATAAATCGATTGAAAATTGAATGAGTTATTTTGATAAAAGTTTTGAACTTTGACCCCGTGCCACGCCTTTTGTAGGCATTTCCCAGGCAAAATTTTTAGTTTGTTGGACTCAGGAGCGAAACTTCTTTGTATAAGCATACTTATTAATTTTTTTCACGAGGGTACGCTATTCTGCACTTAAGCCAAAATTTTTTCTGTAAAACAACTTAGTAACGATAGATTGAACCCATAGAAATATTTAATTTTGCTCCAATATTGTAATCAACTACAAAAAGTTGAATTATTGCCTCTGTGGCAGCATTAATGCCACTGTTCAAACGCTTGAATAGAATTATTTAAAGACGCATATCATTGAAAATATAAAGCTGGGATTAACTTGACTTATCGCCATCAGCCCTAACACAAATATCGCATAATAAATTGTTCCCTTCAAGTCTATGCTTAAAATAAACACAAACAGGAACTGCGAAGAATATTTCAATTTGTTGTGTGCAATGCGGCAATTGATTCCCAGACACTTGTGTGCGTCAACGCAAGGCACCCGCAATATGACACCAAACAGATGATCTAATGCGAAGCGTTCAAGTTGTGGCCCGCACCCATGCACTCACTGGCACTGGCTGGCGGCAATGAATGTGCGCCGCCGCCAGACCCTCATTCCTCCTGACTCATCGGAAGTGCCCGAACTCAATTCTGATTGGGAATATCCCAGCAATGTCAGCGAAAATTTAGTCATCAGCAGAGCGCAGCACTCAAAGTCGCCGACTGACTACCTGTGCAGGATTAGGAGGAGCGCACGCAAATAACTTTGTAGACCCTTGACCGCCTTCGCCGCGCTGCCAGTGTGTTAGGCGGCAGGTAGACGGACGGTTTGCTGATGGCGCAGTTTGTTTGAAAGTCACAAAATGTGTCGATTTGGGTTTATTAGTGGGATTAGGGCGTTGTAAGTGGCGGCTAAGCCACACACAAAGTTAATTGCGGTCGATGAGTTGTAAAACGTTGGTATATTTTTCCTTTCAGAAATTCGATCGCCGCGCTTCGATTAACACGACATTGTGAACCAAATGGCCGCAGCCAGCGCTGGTCAACAGTTGCGTCAGCAACAACAACAACAGCAGCAGCAGCAACGACAACAAGAATTGAATATTGTGGCCAGGCAGCCAATGCAGCATATTGTTAAACAGCAGCCATCACAGCACACAATGGCAATGCAACAGCAGCAACAACAACAGCAGCAGCACATGCAGCAGCAACAACAAATACAGCTGCAACTTCAGCATTTGGCCAATACGCAGCAAATATTGCCAACTGTGCAGCAGCAGCAACAACAGCAATTGCAACAGCAACAGCAGCAGCAATTGCAACAACAACAGCAGCAGCAACAACAGCAGTTGCGTCAACCGAAAATTGTTTCACGCATTGTAACAAATTCGCAATCGTATACGTCACAGCAATTACAGCAGCAACATCACCAGCAGCAGCAGCAACTGTTACAACAACAGCAAATACAGCTTCAACGCCAACAACAACAACAGCAACAAAATCAACAACATGTACAATTGTCGCATACACAGCCGCAAATGTTACCAGCTGGCTTGGTAAACGGCACCAACAACAACAACAACAACAACAACACTGTGATGCGTACTCAGCAATCGAATGTGTATAATCAACAACATGCAGCAGTGCTGCAGCAGCAACAACAACAACAGCAACAACAACAACAACATCAATTGAAATTATCTCAAACAGCAGCAATGTCACAAAATTTGCCACCGCCAACAATCGCTTCACGACAACATGCAATGATTGTCGATGCAACCAATACTGCTGCTGCAACGTCGGCCACTGCTGCTGCTGCTACGGCTGATGCCAATTTAGCGCCTGGCTGGCGCAGGCAAGCTGCCAACAATGAAATCGTTTACATCAGGTGAGTTTGTTTGACATTAAACCGCGACTGCTTGTTAATTACGCTTAATTTTCTACCTATTAACCACAAAACACTCTTGTTTATAGTCATAAAATCATCACGGCTACAGCTGAAAAGTTTATTTTCCTGCTGTCGTCTGGCCGCTTAATTGTTAGCAGCAACGCGCCCCCACTTGCGCGCGTAATGAGTGCAAATCCCATCCTAAACGTATTAACCTTGACTTGCCCTAAACCACAACAACAGCAATAACAATGAAAACAACACAGCAAACAAAACAAACAGCAGCCGCTCGTTGAAAGTGGTGGCGCGTTAGCAATAAATAGCTTATTCACCAACGGCAACGGCCGCACAAACAAACGCTCACAACGTGTCCTTTTTCAAAATTCTTTGAGCTTTTCCTGTGCACAACAGAGGAGTAGAAAAGGTGGTCGAAGTGAGCGCTGAACGTTGAAAGCTTTGACAACCTTTGTCCTGCCATTTTTAGATTCGACTCGCCAATGCTGCCGTTTTCTGTTCCAAAAGGATAAGGCGTTAAGAAATCATAAAAATGATTAAGTGCGCAGAAGTTTTGAAATATGTGCACATGGTCGTTGCGAAAAGACAAAGCATTTGGCCTTTTAGCTTAATAAATTTGAAAATAATTTCATAAGTGAAAGTTTGGGTGTGTGTGTGATTTTAGGAATCCACCACACATGTGGGTGCTTCATTCAGTTGCTGGTCATGTGGCTTCTCGCCTTTGTGTTGTCGCTGCACAAAGAGAAGCAGCACAAGTTGACCTCATAAAGCGAAATTCGACTGGCGCTGGCATTGTACACTTTATGCGCGGCACGTGCAACTTTTACAGCCTCGCGTTCGCACACAAATTGCGGTACAAGAACGATCTCTGGCAGTGGCCATTAAAAGGTTCATTCGTGTACCTTCCACCGATTAGCAAAGACAATCAATATTGTTGCCATTGCGGTCAGGTTTAGGGCCCATTTATGAACCGAAATTTGATTGACCATAAAAATGTCTTTTAACTAAATTAATGTCAAGTCTTCATTACATTAAAAGTTGCAATTTTCTTATACTCGTTCAGCATATGTTACCCCCTCTTTTTCATAGATTGCTTCATGCCATTTTGGCATTCGCGTTGTTCACCAGTGTCGGACCAGTGCTTATTTATTTTTTGTTTGAGCATAAACTACAAGCGCATCTACCAAATGTCAATATTTGCTTTCGGTATCTGATATCAAGTATAATTACAAATAACTCAAAAGCGGCAATAACTCGAGGCGCGCATTGTGCCGCCGCAGCCGCATTGTGGGCATTCACGCTGCTACACGCATAACCGTCGCTTATGGCTGCTTATTTGTTTGCACATTTATTTATTTGTAGCTCGACGCAGTTGTGTGCAAATACAACGGTGTTGCTGCTGTGTTAAAGTGCTGTTGCCTCAATCAGCAATGTAAACAGCTGCTTCTTTAGAATGTTGTCGACCGGCGCGGCAGCAGCAAAGCAAAACGCATATCAATAAAATTAACACTGAAAGCAATTCGCTCCCCCTATTCCTGGTGTGCGCGCAGCGCTTTTGCAATCGTTCACGTGCTTTTTTCGAGCATAACACATTGCTGCTCTATTTCGTAAATAGTACAACAAAAAAGAATTGCTTTAATTGGGGCACGTTTTTTTGGCGCGCTCAGCCATGAATGAGCGCAATTGTTTGCCGTGGCCGAGTATGTGTGACTTCTGGGTTTTCCTATGAAAGGCAATGCTATCATAGTTTAGTGAAGTAAATATTTGCAACAATAATGATTCGATTGCAAATAGAACCATGCTTCTTGCTACATGTTGCCAGTTCCAGTGAAAAGCTGCGCATACAAAGAAGCATAGGTAAAGCATTTTCGAAATCGCAACTGTGCCTCCCCACTTGAAATGTTCTGACGTGGAATTGCATTGAATTTTATTGAATTTTTGAATATAATAAATTGTTGGTCGATGTGTGGATTTTAGTTTCCTATGGGTTCAGTACTTTTCAGTGCTTAAAGTTAGTGGGACTGGAGCACGCAGTGACGGAGCTGAGATGAGGGCCTTCAGGGCCTTGAGATGAGATGAAAAGTTAGAAAGAGATGTTTGATTTTTATTTCTCTCACTTTTCTTTAAATTAGATTTTATTTTTAAATTAAAAAAAACTTGTTTCATCTGTTTGATAATTTTTGTTGTACTTAGGTTTAGCTTACACTTTTTATATTATTTTATTTATTTTTTAATGTATTTTATTTTTATTTAATTAAATTGAATTCAATTTATTTTATTTTATTTTATTTTTTTTATTTTATTTTATTTTATTTTATTTTATTTTATTTTATTTTATTTTATTTTATTTCATATCATTTTAATTTATTTTATTTTATTTTATTTTATTTTATTTTATTTTATTTTATTTTATTTTATTTTATTTTATTTAAATTTATTTAAATTTATTTTAATTTATTTGATTTGATTTGATTTGATTTGATTTTATTTCATTTTATTTTATTTTATTTTATTTTATTTTATTTTATTTTATTTTATTTTATTTTATTTTATTTTATTTTATTTTATTTTATTTTATTTTATTTTATTTTATTTTATTTTATTTTATTTTATTTTATTTTATTTTATTTTATTTTATTTTATTTTATTTTATTTTATTTTATTTTATTTTATTTTATTTTATTTTATTTTATTTGATTTGATTTGATTTGATTTGATTTGATTTGATTTGATTTGATTTGATTTGATTTGATTTTATTTTATTTTATTTTATTTTATTTTATTTTAAATTTTAATTTATTTTATTGAATTTTTTTATTTTTATTTTTTCGTTATAAAAATGTTTGTGTTATAGTAAGAAAACTAGGTATAAAGTATTTTTTCTTTGAATACATTTTTTGTATTTTTTCTGAATCTTATAAAAATGTGCTTTGTCAGCTTTTGTTACTTTGCCTCCCACAAAATCGGGCCCCATTGCCATCAAGCCACCACTGAAACGACCCTGTGCATTGTGTACTTTGCATATTTTCAACAACTACTTATCGGCATAGCGAAGGTTGGTAAATAAAAATGTCATGGCTATCGGTCGTGTTATTGTTGTTATTAGCTGTTAAGAGGATATTTGGGGGTATTATGGAAACCGTAGTGGCGATTGTCAGGGGAAAACGATTGCATAAGAATAACGTGACGTGACATTCTTGCAGGGAAATCAATGATCAAATCATTAGCTCCGCATGCTATTTGCAAGCACGTCAACTGCTCCGCCCCCAGCGAAGGGGTTGAGTTCGTGCTTGACAAAATCACCACTTGTAAATTCATGGGGGGTGCTCACCCTGTACTCGCTTGCAGCTGTAAGCGTACGCAGCTGAGTGCGGCGTGTAGCGCAACGAATCCACTTTAGCATGAATTTGA
The DNA here is from genome assembly GCA_963971225.1 of Melieria omissa. Lineage (NCBI taxonomy): Eukaryota > Metazoa > Arthropoda > Insecta > Diptera > Ulidiidae > Melieria > Melieria omissa. The sequence goes on from OZ020267.1 coordinate 5,309,545, forward strand.
TTATGCAAAACTGAATTTTACGCCAGCGTCCTTAATCTGGCATTTAACTTCAAAAGGAACTTGCTTTGTGCGCTGTGACGTAATTTGTTTCGTCGGCCTTCAGCAGCGTGTTGTCAACGCCGAAAAGACACCCGCACTCTTGCACGCACTGGCGCAACGCAGCGCAGTTCCTTTGAGCCTTTTCGGGTCACAGAATAATGTGAGACGCAGCGGCGTGGGGCAGGACGCGGCAGCAGTGTGCGAGTTAACGAAATGCGAGAAAAATCATAAATCATGTTTATGCCAGAACAGCGCAGCGGTGTTGTGCTGCTTGGCGAATAGAGTCGGAAACTGTGCGTCGGTATTTGCCGTTTTTGTTGGTTGTTTGTGGTGTTTAATTTTTTTTGCAGCAGGCTGCCAGGCCGGGGCATTGAAAGTCAGCGTGGCGCACTGACGCAAACAAATCTCAAGAATGCGGAATAGCCGCGCAAGCGGTGGCATCGGCATCGGTATTCACGCCAGTGTCAGGCGGCGCACAGACGCAGCACAATTCATGTTGCATGGCTGACTGCTGACTGCGGCGCGCTTATGCGTAGGTAGCCAGCACGAGCGTACAATGCCATAATGTGCCACACTTTTGCGTCCTCTGCTCGTTCGGTCCGCACTGGTGTTCTATATTTTTCCGGCTTTCTGTTTGTGTTTGCCAGTTGCTTGAGTTTTAGTTGATTGTTTTTTGGTTGCTGGAAAATCGTTACTGCGTAGGCTTGACTGCGTGTAGAAGAGTGGGCGTCGAAGATGCAGGGAGGCGGAGGGGAAGCAGCGTGAAGAAATTCCTTTACAGTAGAAGCGCCTAAGCAATACGAGTAGAACGCCTGAAGGCGACCAAATGCCGCCGAAAGTGGCAAGAGAGCATTCGCTGTAAATTACTGTTGTTGCCGCTTGTAATGAGTTTATTTGCGCGCACTGCGCCGTGGCAAGTTTGCCAATGTCAGCCGTTGCCGGTGGCACTGGCAGTGCCAATGTTGTCTTTGGGATATTCAAGGACGCGCTGCTTACTGTTGCTGTTTCGTTTTCTGGCTCGAATTTTGCTGTCATCGTTGCAGCTTTTATTGTCGACTTTGCTAGTGGCTTTTCGTAGTCATTGTATTCTGGCTTTGTTGCTGCGGCTATTTATGCTTCGAGGTGTTTCATTATTATTATTTCATTACTTTTCATATCGTGGTACTTTCTTTGTTGTTGTTGTTGTTGTGTTTTTGGAGGTGTCTCAGCTCAACGCGTCACATTTACAATTATTTATTTATTTTTATGGCATAACTTTTTGGTTTTACTGAACATTCCTGAGCAGAGCTAACGATTTATGGAGATTTCATAAATTTCTATTATTATTTCAAAGAATGAACGGCAGTGTTGGAAAATGGGTGGCAATGTAAAATACTGAGTTCGAGGTTATAAAAAAATGTAAAATTATTTATTATAGTTTATAGTATGTTATTAAATTGTTTGGCAATACTAAATATTGAGTTCAAGATTCTAGAAAAATATATCTGTGGCAATAATCTGTAAAGCAATAACCGCCTAAGTCGAAAATTGCTGTTTCGAGCAATCTCGTTTTAAAGTTTTAGCACGTAGTGTGTTTCTTATGGGAATGCGAATAGGTTTTGATTAATAACTTATTTATTTTAAAGTTATAAACTCCCCGATGTTACACAAACGTAGAGCACAGTCAAGGGAACGTGGTGGCATCCATAACTCAATTTCTTCTTAAGTCGACTTAAGCGGTTATTGCTTTTGACCACAGATATATAATTTAAAAAAATATGTAAATATGTATAATTAATAATAATAATTTATTATAATAATAATAATTTATTATAGTTCTTATGAACACATATTGGTTCTGCACTTTATTTGCTTTCAAAAGCAGTTCAGTCTGTAAAGAGTAAACTACGCTTAATTGACCCATTTATGAACAATTCATAAACAAATCAATGCAATTAGAGGCATTGTTGCCTCAATCAGGTAAATTACTCCCGTACTAGATTCAACCGATCCTTTTAGAAGCTATTCATAAACAAATTAGATCAAATGTTTCAATATTTTTGCTTAATAGGCCAATATTGAAGCACAAACATACATAGAATGATACCATAAAACCCCTTCTTTAGTGTATATAACACTTCAGCAGCTCCCTACAATCAGCTTCTATAAGTCACATCAAGGATGGCGAATAGGATCTCTTTTGCCTTGGGTCCTTTCACCCAAGAATGGTCAACTGTTCATAGTTTGCTAGTGGTGTCTGCTTTAAATTCATTTTTATAATACCTTTTTTTTCATGAAGCACCCATACAAAAAATTATCCCATAGACCTATATACAAGTACTTACAGTGCGTTTCAAAATAAAGTGTTGCTAATAAAACTCACAAAAGAAGGTATAGTAATAAATAATATATATTTTCTGAAAGGCTGTGCAAATATCTTTTTCGCATTATTATCAATTCTTTGTCCAGTCTCCGTTGTTGTCAATACTATCTTGGCATCTTTTGTTACTATTTTGGCTTAATTTTTAAGTGTACTCCAAAGAAACCCCTCTCGAAATCCGTTTCAATGCCAAAATTAGATGTTTTGTTGTTGCTATTCTTTTTCCTCTAAGCTTTTGCTTCATTAAGGACCAAACATTTTCGATTTGGTTTGCATGTGGACTTTGAGATGGCCAATTCAGTGTTTCCACCTCAAAGTTTCTCTATCCCATTTCAGACGATTTTCCACATGTTTTTACCCAATAGCGATTTCGACATGGTACTTCTATGAGGAATGCCCGATTTCAGAAGCCTACATCGGATAGTGGCAGTTGATACTTCGACTCTCTTCTGCGACAATCTTTTTAATATTTTTTTCGCTAACTTCAGGCTAAGAGTTGGAGTGTTATCAAACATCCGGACTATCGCCTTATACGCTTTGTTCTGAGTGGTTCTCTTCCTGTCGCTCCGTGGCTCGTCGTCAACATTTCCGAACTCTTTGAATCGACTGACCCACTTCCTTACAAATGAAACTGATGTTTTCGTGTATTTTGCGACTTGTGGATGTTTCAGTTTTGGACCCTTTGGATGGTTTACCAAAAACACTACTTCGAAACGTTTTTTTCAAACTTGTACCCAATTAACAAAACAGAAACGGTATTTTAATATAGAAGATAATCTGATATTAAAACCATGGCAAACTTCTACCGTTAAAAAGATATGGTCAACACTTAATTTTGAAACGCACTGTACTTGGTCAATGAAAACGAACAGAAAAGTCCCGATCAACCTTTTGGGATTTCTAAAACGCCAACAAATTCTACAAATCTTTAAAATAACAGAGTTTATTAATCAGTCCTTATTTTTTGTTAACTTAACAATGTTTTTTTTTAAATCAATTGTAAGTCTTTCGTAACATAACTCAGAGTTCGTGTAGCTGACAAATGTATTTGCAACGAAAATATTTGTTCAGCATTTCAAAGTAAAAGAACAGAGACTTATGTGATGCTTTTCGGATTATAAGAGCTGTGACAGCCACACGCTGTGAAGTATTTTCATCTGAATATTATAAACCTCACACCTGCAAGTGGTTTGTTCTACTGTTGAATGAGACGTCACAGTGAATTCTCCCCGAAAAGCAATGCAGCTCGGTACAGTGAGCTGTGGTACAGTGAGCTCCTTTTAAAAAGAAAATATTTTATTATTCTAAAAGTTTCAGCGGAGTTCCTTAGCTTTATCTTAAAATGCATAATCTATTGATTTATATAACTAATTTCATACCATTGAAAAGCCTTATTAGGGTCCAGACTGGCTTGAAAATCAACCAAAATGAATGAGTGAATATTTAAATCAATCCGCTTTAAGATCAAACATATCTAACATTTTCCTTTCATTATTTATTACAACATATACATTATTGAAGACTAACATATGAAAACCGTTTATGTAATTGGCACCAGTCCATCTAAAGCAAAGCAAAGAAAAATGTTGTTGCACAAGAAAACGACATTAAATCCTTGGCTGCCGCTCATCCAAAGCAGCGCTTAAGCGTGTTCGCACTCATTTAATCCCGACTAACCACAGCTGCCATCAAGCCCACTGGCTTTATGGCCAAACTGACTGGATTTTCGCCATCTCACAAACACATGCACACAAAACACACACACGCACAGACGCACGTATGCGCAACACTTGGGCATTGAATTAAAACGTGCGAAGGAAAAAATACCGAATAAGTAAGCATCAATGATGATGTCGTTAACTTTTGCTACATCTTCTTCATTATCGATTACTGTGGCGGCTGCCGCTTCGCTTCTTGCTGGCTGAAAATTGCGCCTGCGCACGTCAGCAGCCTGCGCCAGCAACCAGCTGCACCACAGACCACAACACGAACGCCGAGCAGTGTCGGTGAGCGTGGCGTAGTTTTGCCAGTTTTTGCTTTGCGGTTACATTTTATTGACCACAAAATTTTATTTGCTCAATTTCAATAAATAAACCGAGAAGTCACAAATTAGGGACGCGAGCAAAGCGCATGTTGCTGCGTCAATGTGTGCGGCAGCAACACGGCGAGAAAGTGCAGTCGAGTGCAGCGCTCACTCCGAACTCCTCGAGTGCGCGTCTATGTGTGTGTATGAGTGTTTGTGGCTGTGTGCGTATTGCAACCAACAATGAGTGCGCGCCACTTGCACGCCGATCAAGTATCAACTTTCTCGTTTGCTTTAAAAGTGCAACACGTTGCACTCTTACCGCACACACAATTGAATCATCGCATCGCCGACCTGTTTTCAGTATCTTCTGCAGTTTTCTTGCTTAATTTTCTTTTAATTCTGGTTTGTGGCCGACGAGTGCAGCAGCGTTGCTTATGTTGATTTTTGCCTTTACGCAGTGTTTGCGGCAGCTGAAATTTGTTGCTTCTGTTGTTAAAGCTGGGCTTGGCTGTGCGCATGCGCGCATATGCGTCGGCTTGCGCATGTGGCTGGTTGCCGCATGCGTTGCACTGGAATTTGTGACTTTTGAGGTTTCTGTGGCTTGATTGAAAGCATAGCGATGAGAGAGAAAAAATGTGTGGCAAAACCGAAACCAAAACCGGACTTGAAACGAGGTAGCTTTGGCTGAGTTTGGTTGATTGTTATGCATAAAACATTCGAAAATTACTAATATGAACATGAATTATCAAATTTTATTGTTATTAGCGCTATTACACTTTTTTTGTATTTAAATAATCTTGTACCAATAGATGTGTCCAATTAATTGAATGTAATTTTTTATTTTCTTTAGCATTTTATATATTTTTTATGAAATTAAACACTTTCAAATCAAGTCCAAATCAAATCCAAATCAAATCAAATCAAATCAAATCAAATCAAATCAAATCAAATCAAATCAAATCAAATCAAATCAAATCAAATCAAATCAAATCAAATCAAATCAAATCAAATCAAATCAAATCAAATCAAATCAAATCAAATCAAATCAAATCAAATCAAATCAAATCAAATCAAATCAAATCAAATCAAATCAAATCAAATCAAATCAAATCAAATCAAATCAAATCAAATCAAATCAAATCAAATCAAATCAAAATCAGAAATCAGAAATCAGAAATCAGAAATCAGAAATCAGAAATCAGAAATCAGAAATCAGAAATCAGAAATCAGAAAACAGAAAACAGAAAACAGAAATCAGAAATCAGAAATCAGAAATCAGAAATCAGAAATCAGAAATCAGAAATCAGAAATCAGAAATCAGAAATCAGAAATCAGAAATCAGAAATCAGAAATCAGAAATCAGAAATCAGAAATCAGAAATCAGAAATCAGAAATCAGAAATCAGAAATCAGAAATCAGAAATCAGAAATCAGAAATCAGAAATCAGAAAACAGAAAACAGAAAACAGAAATCAGAAATCAGAAATCAGAAATCAGAAATCAGAAATCAGAAATCAGAAATCAGAAATCAGAAATCAGAAATCAGAAATCAGAAATCAGAAATCAGAAAACAGAAAACAGAAAACAGAAAACAGAAATCAGAAATCAGAAATCAGAAATCAGAAATCAGAAATCAGAAATCAGAAATCAGAAATCAGGAATCAGAAATCAGAAATAAGAAATCAAAAATCAAAAATCAAAAACCATAAATCAAAAATAAAAAATTAAAAATTAAAAAATAAAAATTAAAAATCAAAAATCAAAAATCAAAAATCAAAAACCAAAAATAAAAAATCAAAAATCGAAAAATCTTAAACCTATAACCTAAAATCTAAAATCTAAAATCTAAAATCAAAAATTAAAAATCAAAAATCTAAAATCTAATATTTAAAATCAAAAATCTAAAACCAAAATCTAAAATCGAAAATCTAAAATACAAAATCTAAAATACAAAATCTAAAAGCTAAAATCAAAAATCAAAAACCTCAAATCTTAATCTAAAATCTAAAATCTAAAACCTAAAACCTAAAATCTAAAATCTAAAGTCTAAAATCTAAAACCAAAAACCAAATGCCCAAAATCAAAAATTAAAAATCTGAAATCAAAAATCAAAATTCTGAAATCTGAAATCTAAAATCTAAAATAAAAAATCAAAAATAAAAAATCCAAAATCCTATACCCAAATTTCAAAATCGAAAATCTAAAATCAAACATCCAAAATCAAAAATCCAAAATCAAAAATCTAATATCTAAAATCAAAAATCAAAAACCTAAAATCTAAAATCAAAAATCCAAAATCTAAACTGTAATATTTAAAATCAAAAATCTAAAATCGAAAATTAAAAATCCAAAACCCAAAATCTAAAGTCTAAAATCTAACATCGAAAATCGACAATTGAAAATTGAAAATCGAAAATCTAAAATCTAACATCGAAAATCTTAAATCTAACATCTAAAATCTAAAATTAAAATTTAAAATTAAAAATTAAAAAAAATTAAAATTTAAAATTAAAAATGTAAAATTAAAAAATTAAAAATTAAAAATTAAAAATAAAAATAAAACATCAAAAACCAAAAATCTAAATTTAAATTTAAATCCAAATCTATATATTAAAATCCAAATTAAATCAAATCATATGGCAAATCATCAATCAAATGTCTTTGAAAACTAACTGTATTTGACGTTTAAATGTATTTCGAAAGCAGCTATTTAAAGTGTGCAAATCGCTGTTGCACAGTGCACTAATTGCAGGGTATCAACAACAACTCTGGTGGTAAAAATTCGCCAACTTGAGCTTATTATTTTCCTCGAATATGTTTGCACGCTTTACACATTATTTTTTTGTATGAATTTCACGCGCAGCGGCCGACTGCCAGTGGCCGACTTGCATAATGCCATAATTCGCACTTGAGCAGCGCGCATAAGTGCACTCGCCGGCTCGCCGACTCGGTGGCACTTGTGTGCCGGCTGTTACTGTGGCCATTTTGTTGTGCCCTTTGCTTTGGCCTGCGTCGTCGCTGCACATTTGAATTAACACGAGTGCATGTGCTGGCGGTCGAAATGTCGCAACATTGCCGCCGCACCGTCATCGCCGCCAATTTTCAGCACTCATTCCGATCATATCTTGTCATAATTTTGTTCTCTGCTCGAAGAATTTAACGCGCGGGGCACATTCAACGTTGCGTTGCGTTGCGTTGCGGCGCGTTGCTGTCGCATTAAAAACGCATTTGTATGCGCTCTTTTATTGTACTTTATTTTATTTTTTAAACATTTATTTTATTTTATTCGGTTGCATTCGCCTCCCCTCGCTGCTTCATTGCGCGTTTATTGCCTTCGCGCGTTCGGTTTGATTTTGTTGTTTTGTGCAATTTAACCTTCGCCTCAATTTAAAAATAAATATCGCCTCTTACTTATTTGAATAATAAAAGGCTGTCAGTGCAGCCAGTTTTGCCAGTTAGCGCGTATTTTACTTTGCATTTTATCATCAACGCAGCATGTGTGTATCACTATCTGTCTGTCTGTGCATGTTTGTGTGTGTGAGTGGCTGTGCCGTATGCTCCTTGCCATGACTGCCTTTTTTCATGCCTTCATTCGGCTTTGATTCTTTTTCGAGTAGTTATGCCCTTTTCAAGAGCCGCTCTCCATACCCTCTAACTGCTGGCAAACTTTTAATCGCATCGCAACGCACCGCACCGCACACATGACGCACCTTTCTGTGCGCATGCGCACTTGGCTGCCCTCATGCGCCTCATTCGCATGCAATTTAATGCCTCACGTTGCCGTGTGATATGTTGACGATAATCATAATGTAATCAGCATCAGCATCGGTATCTCTTTAATATTGCAATAAATATTGTGCACCTTGAATGAAGGGTTCGGATGTGACCCTTGATTTGAACGGCAATTTGTTGTTGGCGTTGCTTGTGATGGCGGCTTTTCGGTGGGAAAATATGAAGTGCTGGCTTGCTCTTGTTTCCTTTAATATGCTAATCGATTGCGTGCTTTGACAAGCATTTAAAAAGTGCTATTAAAATTACCAACGAAAAGCTTGTTTGCTTCGTTATAAAATGTGTTGATGAATTATGAATTTATAATGTGATGTGATGTGCTGATAAGTTTTGTTGAGATATAATTTAGCATCATACATGTTAGAGAGTCATTCATAGAAATTGTACTGAGCCGTTGAGTTAATCTAAGGCTTGGAGTGTATATCTATACTTCCCCACACTGATCTGGATCATTGCCTTCATATTTCTATGCACATTTCTTTAGTCAGGGTTTCTACTGATACACCAGTTACTGTTCTTGTTAACACAGTTATTAAACCAAATCAATTTCAATTGTTTCCATAGCTTTACATTTCTTACAACAGTTCATGAAGATATGCGACCCCAAGCATTGAAGGCATTTGGTTCGTAGCCCTGGCTCGCTTTGATCCATTCTTTCTCCTCTGACTTTTGTAAACGTAAATTTTGTAGATTCAGTAATGGGTTATCATGGCCAGTAAGCACGATCCTAAGAGGTAATAATCACAATTAATTTAGCAGCGCTATATTCGTTTGTCCCTCTAAATTGTGTGAATAGAGCCAAGGGGAAGAAGAAGACAGATGTGAGGACGAGCCAACACGCGACGTAACGCGCCGCGAACGATGTTGAGCAAAATTTATTTTCTTTAAATTGTTTAACTTTGTTTTCCTAAATAAAAGGTAAAGTTCTCGTGTTTCAATTGTTTAAACTTTAAAGTTGTATGGAGCTTATGAACCATTTAGAGTATTTTCTTACCATCTCTTCTACCATTTCATGTCCAGAATTATTGCATTATTTGTTCAACGGCTCTAAGATGGATGAAGGTACAGGAGCTGGTCTCCACTCAGATGTACCACGGGCCCAAAGGTCATTGAGATTCCCGGACCTCTGTAGTATCCTTCAGGCAGAGATCTTTGCAATCTAGAAAGCTGCTGAACTAATCTGGGACTGTGGATTACCTCCCACAGTTGTCACAGTTTTCGTAGATAGTCAAGCAGCTTTTAGAGCGCTGGAATCAGCTGTGGTGAAATCGAAGTATAGTGCGGCAACTCTGCACTACCTTTAAGGTATTAGGGTTCCGGAGCCACTCTGGAGTAGCAGGGAACGAAGCAGCGGACGAGATGGCAAGCAAGGGGGTTGCCCTGCCTATCACCGAAGTAGATAACTCTGTGCTTCTTCCCATTTCGATGGAACATAGAATTTTCATGGTAATCAGTACGAATTGTAGCACCTGCCGGGCACTATAGTCCTCCCTTTCCTTGGGGAAAACACAATATGTACTGTCCTTGAGTTGAACCCTCTATTTCACAGCTCCTTCGAGTCATCACTGGATTAGGTAGGAAAGTTAAGTGGTCGCCTCTAGGGCATAACTTAGGCCATGTGGCCCATTGTCAGGGTGGGAGAGGACTTCGCCTATCCGATTCCAGTATTTATGAGAGCCACTTGGAGGCTCTAATGAATTTGTAAATGTCGCTCGGTGGCGTCTTTTCGAGGTCCCCTAAGCAGCTCAAGTGCCTGCCCAGGTGTCGGAAGCGCGTTCTCGAAAGCTCTGGACACGTGCAGAGGAGGTGCTCTTCGCAGTCTTTGTCCCTGCAGCTTCTGCAGAAATCGTTATAAGGCAGACCAAGTCTGCTAGCATGTAGGCCAATGAGGCAGTGTCCAGTAATGACTCCTACAACAATCCCTATCGAGGGTTTGTTTAGCAAGATCAGTTCCTTGGATCTGCTCTGGTTGGTCACAGGCCAGATCTGTCTAGTTGTGGCGCACGTTTGTTGGTTGCGCCATCTAGTGTTTGCTCTGCTTGAGTCATCACTGGATTGGATCTATGCTTATCAAATGGCGCCTCTCGACCCGTGATCTTTGCAGAAGTTGCAGAGATGAAAAAGAAGTAGAAAGGATTCAAAACTTCCTTTGTCACTGCCTGACTCTGCAGGAACGTCGACTCCCGTACCCTGTGGTCAAGATTCCTAGCGGACCTGGCTTCCGTGGCAAAAGTTGAAATTGCGGATCTGCTATTCTTTATCACTGATTAGTTAGCACCACTGATTGGTTGGCTTCAGAACTATGTAAGAAAGGATTCACAATGGGCCAATTGGCCTCCGAGTGGAAGTGTATTCACCCTTCCATACCTACTTCTGTAGAAGCTACGACTGCGCTGAAGAGGAAGAAAGCGTACAGCATCTTCTCTGTCAATGCCCAGCACTTTGCAGAAGTAGGCTACGCATCCTAGGACAATCGTTTCTCTCAAACCTACCAGAAACATTCTGCATAGATGTCAAAAACCTTCTTAGGTTCGTAACATCGTCCAGATGGCTTGACCAGGAACAACCTAGTTAGCTTAAGCTGTATAAGGCATCACAATGGGCCAGTATCTTGGCCTAAGTGAGGGATCTCTGATATCCAGCCATTTTAACCTAACCTAACCTCCATACCTAACCTAACCTAACTTTGTTCAGCAAGCGAAAGAAATATCACTGACTCACACCAATGACAGTTAGTCACGTTCTTCCTTTTGATTACTGCTTGTGTTATTGTCTCATTATCTCAAGAATGAAGTCATAAACCACAAACCAATACTTCATGCGCCCTCAAAAATGCTTGGAAATCACACAAAGCCAAAGTGAGAACAGATGTGAATGTGTACCGCACATAATTCCACGGAATGGGGTTATACCTTCTAAACAACGAATAAGTCAAAAACCCAACCATCAAACCACCCAACCACTCAACCACTCCATTCATTTTCACCAACCATGACATATGTCGTATGAGCTCTTTGAAATACAAGACGTCAAAGCGAACGAGTGTAAATGTCTGACAGTAGTTGGTTCGGTGGCTATAACCCTAAAGTGTTATTTCTGTACAAGCAAAACAAATCGCAAGCCAAGAAAACGAAGCCGTAGCCAGTGCGTTAAGCAGTGTAAGTGCGCCGAAAGCAAGTATTGAGGCCACAATAGAATACTCGAAGACAAGCGAGGCAAACGCAGCAACGGAAAACATAACTTTGGCATTCTGACAAGCAGCACTCCACCGGTTTGCCTCTGCCGCCTGCGGCTCCTGTCGCTCCCGGCGTGGAAGGAGGAAATTCGAGTGCTGCGCATTATTCGGTGTGTGGTGTGCGCTGTGCTCGGCGTGTGGGGTGCGGTGAGCGCAAGTAATGCCGTAACATCAAACAAGACATTGACGTGCTAAAAGTTACAAGTAAGCAGCTAAGGTTACCGGAAGCCCGTTGTCCCACAAGTGGATGTCTTTGTACAATGCGGCGACAGGTTGGTGACACAGTGCGCCATCACCAGCGTCAAGCAATAATATTGCTGTCATTGTGCTTGCCGACGCTTCGCCATTATTGTGCAAGATTGCGGAAGATGCGCCACGTGTGGGCCGAAATTTTCATTATTTATTTGACTGAGTGCTGAAAGGCGAAATGGAAGTGAAAGCTGTTCACGGACGTGCGCGCATTTGCATTTGCGCTCATGAATAAACTAATTGTTGGTGTTTGCGGAAAAATCGACTCTTTGTCTGATTGGAAAATTGGCCACGGTCCGGCATTGACACTCGTTGCGGACCGAACATGCGCCGTTTTCAAATCACACCGCCACTACTCATTTGCACTACTCAAGTGCATAAATTGCAGCTTCCAACCAATTGCCGCACTCGATGGTATGCGACGCAGACACTTGAATGAATGCCGATTGAAAGAGTTGTGCGCAAACCGGCCGTGCTGCATGTCAATGTTGTTGGGTCTGGTTGCAACATTGTGGCGGCAGATGCTGCAGCCATCACATGCGCGCAAAGTGCAAAATATCATCAATGACAAATCAGCGAAAACGACGCACACACAAAAACCATCAAGAATGCACAAATGAGGCGAAGGATGCTGCACAAATCATAAAGCAGCAGCAAATGCGTGTTGTTGTGATGCGTTGCAATTGGAATCGTGCGCCTCTCTTGCATGATGCGCGCCACTAAAAGCCACAGACGCCAATGTGTGTGCGCGCTAAAAGATGCGTCGCTGCTGGTGGCTTTTTGTTCTCGTTTTTCGGCCAATGAATAACGCAACAGCCGACAATTATAATTGCAGTCGCGACGCGCAGATTTCCGCAGCGCGTCTAAGTAACTATGTGCACTGCGTTCAGATGCGATTTGTTGTTGTCGTCTTATGTGCCCATAATTTATTAATTTATGATGCAAAAACCTTGCCATACGTCGAAGCAGGGCCGTCTGTAGGCAGTAAAAGGGGCCCGCGAGAAATTGATGCTTAAAAGTCGCAGCACCAGATGCACGATTCGACAATGCTGAACGTGTGAGTCTACTATTTCTTCTGAGAACCTCAGGCAGTGTACTTTGGAAGCCCTCAACTTGCTCTTGGCCCTGTTTGCAGTAGACGGCACCGTGTGTGTGCATTGTTGTGCGTGTGCTGCGTATTTAATTGAAATTAAAATCAAAGTGTTTCAATCTGTGCCGGCACAGCCATCAGAGACTTCCGCCGCTGTTGTCTGCGCGAAATCACATAAAGGTGATATATAGCAGCGCATTAAAGAAGCAAGAACACTGCACTGTAGAAACTTGGCAATCATTTCACTTTGAGGATGCTAATGTTGGTCGTTTGAAACTTCTGCTTCGTGTAGCATATACGACAAGGTTGTAATGTCACTGTCTAGCAGATTGCCACAGCTACCCTTATCAGTGTGCCTAATGCTAAAGGTGTTCACGAGTGGTGGCAATTGCTACGATAAAAGGAAAAGTTGAAAATTTGGAAAGTAACTTCAGGTAAAAGCTGAAAAGAGTTCATAGTTGACCCATTGTGGTAGTAGAAATGGACCTTAGGAAACAAATAAACTTGTAATGCTAAAGGTGTTCACGAGTGGTGCTCCCAACTGCTCTGATAAAAGGAATATTTGCCCAAAGGTAGCTTCAGGTAGCAGCTCAAAAGAGTTCATTGTTGACCCATTGTGGTAGAAGAAATTGACTCTAAGAATCGAAGAAACTAGTTGGATCTATAAAAGTGTCCTGTTTTGTTTTTTACTGAAGACTGAAGTAGACAGCAATGGACGTAAGAAGCGTAAGAAGTTGGCTTCCTCATCAATCGAACTGCAATTTCAAAACTTTTTATTAGAGAAGATGTTGAGTCCCAAGCGAGAAGTGTAGCTACTTTTCTGTTATCTTTAGTTGGCTTATTCTACTGCAACTCCCATAATTTGTTCTCTTCGATATTAATTATTTTTAGCAGACATTGGTCTGACAGAAGTTCTGTAGAAGAGATCGTCCTTGCCTTCTAAGCCATGAGCAGATACCAATAAAACTAAGAGGTCGCAGTGTATAACTGCTGTGTGTCTTTCTTTAGTGCGGTTTATCAAGTTTTCTTGATTGGTAATCACTTGGTGAACCGTATTTAACCCTTTAGCTATTTTGTTGCCATATGGCAACATGCTACTTTGTGGAGGTCTGAACCCTCTATGGTTCCAGGAGAAATTTTTTTTGTTGGTCCTTAGCAGTGGCGAATCCAGGAGGGGGTTTTGGGGGTTGAAACCCCCCCGAAATTTTTGGATCGACTATAAAACTACATACAAATTAAAAGGCATTTTACAAATATTAAAGAATTACTTTTTAAAACCCCCCCGAAATATTTTTCTGGATCCGCGCCTGGTCCTTAGAATAGTTTGAAGTTTTAGGAAAAATACGAAATTAATAAACTGAATATTTAAGATTAAAGGAGAGAAGTATACACTGTTTTTAATGGTATATCTTGACATAATAAAAGAAGAAGAAGCAAAAAAGTTATATAACTTTTTAATTTGACGTTTTCTTTCAATTTTGATACTTTTTTTTTAATTTTGGCTGAAGTTAATGAAAAAATATTCAAATTTTCGTTATGCGTATAAAGTTTTATGTTTAAGTAATTATTACAGCCACAACGATGGGTTCCTCATAGAAAAACACTCTAAAACACAGGGTACGAGTGCAAAGAAAACGTAAAATTTAAAATGTTAATTTTCCCCAGTAAAAATCTGTAGCGAAAGGGTTAACAGCACAAAGTAGCTTATTTGCTATATTTTGCTTTTTGCGAAGATCTTTGAGTCAACTTTAAGTGTACTTCAGTGAAGCCCAGAGTTGCATTGGCCTTGTCAAAAGTTGTTAAATATCAGTTGATTGTTTGGCTTCTTTGGTATTGGTAGGTCTGCTTTCAGTACCATCGCCTCGTGAATGTCGCTTTTGTGTTGCCTGCACTGAGCATTATGCTCACCCATACATAAATACACATAATGCAAAGATAGATAAGATGCCAAATCCTGCTTCGTATTAGAGTCATTGTTATCTTTTAGTTGCCACGCCAAAATCCTTTGTTGGCCATGCCATATATATTTTTCCCCCTATTCAACTGCGTTTTGCATTATTCTTTCTCACGTTTGATTCAATTTTGACGCTGCTTCAGTTTGTCCCTTTTGTTGCTTGTCTGGTTTGTGCGCTCTTCACGCACGTTCATGCATGTATGTATGTGTGTGTGCAGGTATGTATGTGCAGAATCAGTTTGTCTCACTCCCAAATTTCCATTTCCTTGACAAACGCGATTGCACAAAATGTAATATCCTTCTGCAGCCTTTCTGCCTTTTTGTCACATCCGCACCTTACCGCACAAATTTTACGTCGCCACGTCACATTTCGAGTTAAAGAGTTAAGGGTTGTCTTCGAAATATATTCGCAATATCTACGCGTACTTGTTTCGGCGCTGCTTGTTTTCGTTGTGCTGTGCTGATTTCATTTTCCTCGCAGCACGTGAAGTTGTTGTGTCTGTCTTTCTTTTATGCACAACGCGTACTCAGTCGAAATCTGTTTTTTTTTGCGTTATATTTCCATTCTTCACATTTTATTGTTGTTCACTTTTATTTTCTTGACGTTGAGCGAAAGGGGTGTTGTGTCCTTTTGTTGTTGCTGGTGTTGTAGCTGTCGGCGTTGTGCGTTGTGTGGCGTTGCTCTTGACGGTAATTTCGCTTGTTTTTATTTACTTTTAAAGCATTTTATTTCGGCGTTTATCGTTGTTGTTAGCAAATACACACCAAAACGTTGAGTATCCTGAGCTGCGGTGAAATCCTGAAAGCAAATCGTTTTTTTATTGTACACGTGTTTTGCTGTTGTTATGTTTCATTGCTTGGTTGCTGGCAATGTGTACGAATTTTTTGGCTTGAGTTTATATAAAAGTGATATTTTTTGAGCCTTGCGGGTTGAGCCTTGATGGGTTAATGCAATCGATTCGTAAAGGGAACAATGTAAGTTTATTGTTTTTGTTTATTGTTATATTTTTTCACTTTAGATTGATAAAAGATAATTTATCTTAATCTGAAAGACTTCAATGACTACTTTTTGAGGTATTAACATGTTTGTGTAAACCTGGAACACTTTGTGAATTGAAGAAGTAGCTACCATAAAATCAAAAGTTGAACAACTAAGAAGAATAATTTGGCCAAGAGTAGTTGGAGAAATACGACTCACGAAGGAAGGTCATATAGGAGAAGAAAAATTCAGCAATTGTTGAGTATTTACTAATAGAATTCCATGTTACTTCCATATACAACTCTGTTATAACTGCATATAAACTCCAAGCCTACTTTCAATCTAGTTTATCTATCTATCTGGTCTTCTTATAAAAAAGAACGAAGAGCTTGATGAGTTTTTCTTGGAGTAACAACAGCAACTCTGCTACGTGTTGCTCACTGTGTCTGAAGTTTTCAAAGAAAAAAACAACATATATTAGCTTTTTTAAAGAGTCTTATAAAGTGTAATCTCATAGATCTTTTAGGATCCCCTTGTGGCCTTGAAGATAGAGATTATCATTTCTAAAATCTTTTCACTATTTTTGCCACTGTCTAACTCAGTAAAAACAACACTTTTGTACCGTAGGAACAGTTTTCTAAAGCAGAGTGCTTTCTTCAAGTACTTAATGGATCTAGTATTCTCTCTAAAACGATATCTTAGTACTGTAGGAACAGTTATTTTTAATAGTTTTTGCTTTAAGGGGCCCGAACACTGTAAACTGCGATTTTTCATATGTTTTTTATTTTATTTATTAAAAAAAAACGGACGTTCCGATTTACATGAAACTTTACACATATGTTAATAAATGTTTAGATTACCTTTTTTACTACCTTTTTTAATTCGATTTGCCCCTTTCAAAACTTAAAACGCGATTATCTCGAAACCATGTTTTTTGACCGCGTTGACAGCATAACTGAAAAAGTTTTTATCCGATCGACCTGATTCAAATTGCATTCTATTCGGGAATAGTGTCGCTTCTGCTCGACGTAGCCGTTTTTCGATATATGCCAAACTTTTTTTTTTATAAATAATTTAGTGCAAAATTTTACGCGAAAAAAAAAACTTTTTCTTCAAACAGCCGCCATTTTTTTTCTAATCAATATTTTTAAAATCCCCTACGTCAAACAGTAGCCAGTAATGTATATTTCAAGAATCTTTTTTGTTTTTTGCTCTAGGAGGCTCCGTTATGCTGATTTGCTGTCAACGCGACAAGGGTCATTTTAAAAAGACGACATTTTGGATCAGCTACAGAATACAAACATGGCCGCCAAAAAAAAAAAAAAAAATTGTTTTCGATAATCTAAACATTTATTAACATATGTGTAAAGTTTCATGTAAATCGGAACGTCCGTTTTTCTTTAATAAATAAAATAAAAAACATATGAAAAATCGCAGTTTACAGTGTTCGGGCCCCTTAAGTAGAAAATGGATCTACTATTCTCTGTAACTAGATATCTTTGTACCATAAGAACAGTTTTTAAGTAATAAATTGATCTACTACTCTCTGTGAAACGATACCTTTGTATCGCAGGAACAGTTTTTTTAAGTAGTTTTTTCTTTAAGTGGTAAATGGATCTAATATTCTCTGTAAAACGATATGTTTGTACTGTAGGAATAGTTATTTTTAATAGTTTTTGCTTTAAGTAGAAAATGGATCTACTATTCTCTTTAAATAGATATCTTTGTGCCGTAAGAACAGTTTTTTAAGTAGTAAATTGATCTACTACTCTCTCTAAAACGATACCGTTGTACCGTAGGAACAGTTTTTTTAAGTAGTTTTTTCTTTAAGTAGAAAAAAAATCTACTATTATCTCTAAAACGATTTTGTTGTACCGTAGGAAGAGTTTTTTAGTAGTAAATTGATCTACTATGCTCAGTTAAACGATACCTTTGTACCGTAGGAACAGTTTTCTAAGTAGTTTTTTCTTTAAGTAAAAAATGGGTCTACTATTCTGTCTAAAACGATTTTGTTGTACCGTAGGAACAGTTTTGAAGTAGTAATTTGATCTACTACTCTCTGTTAAACGATACTTTTGTACTGTAGGAACAGTTTTTTAAGGAGGGGTTTATTTAAGTAGCATATTGATCTACTATTCTCTGTAAATCGACATCTTTGTACCGTAAGAACAGTTTTTTAAGCAGTAAATTAATCTACTACTCTCTGTGAAACGATACCTTCGTACCGTAAGAACAGTTTTTTAAGTAGTGTTTTCTTTAAGTAGAAAATGGATATACTGTTTTTTGTAAAACGATGCCTTTGTACCCTAGGAACAGTTAATTTTAATAGTTTTTGCTTTAAGTACTTCATGGATCTACTATTCTCTGTAAGAACAGTTTTCTTACGCAAAATTTCTTCTCTAAGTAGTTACTGGATCTCCTCTGCTTTGTAAAACGATACCTTTGTGTCGTAGGAACAGTTTTTTAAATAGTTTTTTCTTTAAGTAGTAAATGTACTTTTCTTTTGTAAAACGATACCATTGTATGTAAGAACAGTTTTCTTACACAAAGTCTCTTTTATAAGTAGTTCCTGGATCTACTTTTGCTTTTTAGAACGATACATTTGTACCGTAGGAACAGTTTTATAAATAGTTTTTCTTTAAATAGTTAATGGATCTACTTTTCTCTTTAAAACGATACCATTGTACCATAGGAACAGTTATTTTTAATACTTTTTGCTTTAAGCACTTAATGGATCTACTATTCTCTATAAGAACAGTTTTCTTACGCAAAGTTTTTTCTTTAAATAGTTAAGGGATCTACTCACTTCTGTAAAACGATACTATTGTACCGTAAGAACAGTTTTCTTATCCAAAGTCTCTTCTCTAGGTAGTTACTGGATCTCCTCTGCTTTGTAAAACATATCTTTGTATCGTAGAAACAGTTTTTTAAGAAGTTTTTCCTTAAGTAGTAAATGGATCTACTTTTCTCTGTAATACGATGCCTTTGTACCATAGGAACAGTTTTTTCGTAATAGTTTTTTTAGTACATAATAGATCTACTCTTCTCTATAGGAACAGTTTTCTAACGTAAAATTTCTTCTCTAAGTAGTTACTCGTACCTTTGTACCGTAGGAATAATTTTCTTACGTAGAGTTTCTTGTTAAAGTAGTTGCCGAATCTTTTCTGCCTCATCAAGAACCCTTTGATGGGACTCGCAGAGTTATACAACTTTTAATTTATTGTTGAATAAGTCGATAAGCCAAATTCACGACCTTATTAAATATTTAATTCTTTACATTTTCTTAGGTGATTTCCAATTCAATAAAAATCCTTGCTGAAGAATGCTTTCCAGCTCATCTTCATTCATGACATGCAACAGGAACGTGCCACAAAAAATATGAAAGCCATTTCTTTGTTATGCAAATTGTTCTGATTTTTGTTAGCTATTAAAGTACTTTCGAGTGCTTTCAAAATTGATTTAATCTTTAATCTCGACTCAAACTGCCAAACGCAGACAAATCGCTCAAAAAGCGCACATCTCCAAAAATGTCTCTTTTGCATTTTTATTTTCGTTTACTGCGCGGCAGTTTTTAATATTGCCACATTGTAAAATTGTGTATCACCCCCGCAAGTCCACATAGAACAAAAAAAAAAAAAACATTATCTTTTATGGATGGAAGTGTCTTGGGGTGCGTGTGCAGACATTTGTCATTTTCGTTGTTGCCGCGTCGTGGCTGCGTCGACGACATTATCGCCCGTGTTTGGCATACGTTTTGATTGCGACGCTGCATGTGCGTCAGCCTATCTGGCAGGTAATTACTATGTCCTTAATTTTGCACACCGCGTATGTACACTTAAGTGTTCGTATGTATGTCACGACTGTCGCGACGTCACCCAACGCTTCGAGGGTTGTTTCTTGGGACAGCAGCCAAAACGTAATTGAGTTTTTTTGTTGCTTTCGGTGCGTTTCATAAAATTGCCCATTTCCTTAAGTTTGTACGCACACTAATACACACACACACACAGCTACACCAACAACATGTCCTCGCTGTGCGTGCACAACATTTGTGTCGGTTTGTCGTTGTCGTTGCTTCACAGTTGACAGTTGTGCTACCTTGCGTTCCTGTAGTCATTCTATATATTTTTTTCTCTACAGGATATTAAAAGAAGTTTGTGCTTATTTCCTGTATTTAATAATCACATCCTTGGCGCGTCCTGTGCGCAGCACATTTTCGTACATTGAATTACGAGCGAGTGGCACAGCAGCGACAGCGTTTGGCGCTTTGTTTTATTAAATTTCCATTTGCGCAAATTTTGCCCGCCCCCCTCCTTTTCTTTTACGCAATTCTGCATAATTTTTGATTTATCTTTGCGGTGTTGTCGTCTTGGTGTTTTTTTTGTTTTTGGTTGCCAATGTTGCGACCTTTTGCAAGTGGTACCCTTATTTTCAGTCACACTGACACTGACTGACGGTTGTCTGCCGTCGGCTGAGTTTTGCGCTGCGCATAAATTGCGGCGATCTCGTTGAAAGCCTCCAGGTCGAGTTGAGTTTCTTGGAAGACCGTCGAATTGGCTGCCGCTTGTGCTGTTTCGTAATTAATTAATTGATTTATTTACGCTTTATTTGCATTTGTAATGAATTTTTCATGGGCCGGCCGCCCGCCGGGCACCTGGATCGGGGGGAATCAAGTGCGCAGCGCCGCGTCGCTTCGCGCTGTGCATAAATCATTAATGTCATTACAATTCATTTTGCTGGCGAGTTTTTAATGAACTTTTTAATATGTAATTGATTTTCATTTGGCTGCGCACTGCACAGATTAACAGCGTGTTTTCGAAATGTTTTTTTTTTATAGGCGTTGCTCTATTTGTTGACTATTTTTGTAGCTGTTGTGACTTTTGTGCTCTGATTGAAATGCCCACAAAAAACTGTCGCTCAAATGAACTTTCTGCCCAAATAAACTGAACGCGCCGCCCTCGTTCGCAGAAATGTCATTCGAAATTACGCAAATTTACCGAGGCGTTTTCCAATTAAAATGTCAAACGACCACAATTAACGTGCGGGCCCAGCAGAAACTGCACAGTCACGACACGCAAATTATCCATTTCCTTTTAAAGTTGCAAAAAAGTGAGTTTACTCAACAAAGAGCGACAGGCTGCACTGTTCTTTAAACCAGCTCTGGATTTTTCACTACATTTCTCGCATCTGCATAAATAGTTTTTGAGGAAACGCCATCGTGTTTTTCATGTTTTTCCACTTTTGTGTTTGGCTTGCACGAGAATCCTCTCATTGTGTGGAGTGGCAACCCCCTTCAGGTTGCACCCATTTCGGGCCTTGTGTCTGCTTCAGTGGCCACACTTCACCATTTATTTGCACTATTCACTATTTTGTGGTCACTCGTTTGTTTGCTTCGCTGCTAAATGTTTGAGCATTTTTCCGACCGGCGAAAAGGGGCAGTGAAAAAAATATCCTTTCTATTATTTGGTTTGCAGTTGTTTTGGCAGCTGCTTTTTATGCATTTTATTTGCACAAATTTGCCCAGTTTTGTGTTGTTTCCGAGCTCTAAATATTGTTGTTGCTTTTTCAGTTTTGTTGCTCCCTGTGTGTGTGTGTCTCTCGTTGGCTTTTCGGGTAGTGTGGAGTGAAGTGAAGGTTTATGATTTTGGAATTACGTTGCAATTTCTTGGTTGACTTTCGTTGGTGGTGTGTAGAGATTAAATTGTGTTTGTATAGTTTGTATTGTGATTTTCTGGCCCAGGGACTCTGTTGTTTTGTGCTATGGTGTTGACTATTAAAAGCTCTTGGTGTGAGCGCCTCGTCGGGGTTGGCTTTTATTTGCTTTAATATTTGGATGTGTTTATAAAGGAACAAGAAAGCGTGTTCTATGCTTATTTGAGAGAATTATTCCAAAGGCTTTGTGGCCTTAAACTCATTTTGGAATAGTTTTGAGTTGTTTCATTGGGCAGAGTTGTAAATATTAAAGTTGTGCATACGAGACAAATGCGTAAAGTATAGAGTGCAGAAACATTATATCCTCTGACCAGAGACTGTAAAGTTTTAATACATAAAGGACATCATATCTTGAACAAGAGTTGACTATCTCAACTTGATTCTTCTGTTATTCAAAGATTTTTGGGAGACAATGGCCAGTCAGATGTTTTGTGGAAGAAAACAAGAGGAGAGATGTTTTGAACAAGAGCTGACTATCTCAACTTGATTCTTCTGTTATTCAAAGATTTTTAGGAGACAATGGCCAGTCAGATGTTTTGTGGAAGAGAACAAGAGGAGAGATGTTTTGAACAAGAGCTGACTATCTCAACTTGATTCTTCTGTTATTCAAAGATTTTTAGGAGACACCGGCCGGTTAGATGTTTTGTGAAAGAGATCAATGAACAAGATGAGAGATGTTTTGAACAAGAGTTGACTACATCAACTTGATTCTTCTGTTATTTAAAGATTTTTGAGAGACACCGGCCGGTTAGATGTCTTGTGGAAGGCATCATTGAACAAGATGAGAGATGTTTTGAACAAGAGTTGACTACATCAACTTAATTCTTCTGTTATTTTTGAGAGACTCCAGCCGGTTAGATGCCTTGTGAAAGAGATCATACCTGTCTTATAAGCCATAAGGGGTTTAAAATCATTGATTCAACAGGTCCCAGTATATAACTTCTTTTTAAAAATCTTGCCTTAAAAAATATTTTAAAATTTATTGATTTGAATTCCACTTATCTGGTACTAAAATCGTTTATCGGCTTCTGTTCTGTGTTTGCTGGCGCCAGTTGGGGATCGCGAGTGCCGTTAGGTTTTGCTATACAAAACTTCCTTGAAATGCCTTCTTCAGCGCAGTCCATCAGAGTGTAGAGTCTCAAAACTCGCCTTACCGCATCATCTTCAAGATTGACTATGTCCATGTCCTATCCACCGAATACGGTACTCATCTCCCACGCGAAGAGGGCCCAAGGTCTTGTGGAGTATCTTTCCCTTGAAGACATTGAAAACACTTTCAATAATGTTCAAGATTCGGCATCATATAAGAAGCCGGGAACGATAAGTGTCTCGTAGAGCCTAAGTTTTGTTTGTCGAGACAGAGCTCTACTGCTTAGTTGTCTGCTGAGATTAAAGAAGCACCTGTTAGCAAGAGTTATTCTCTGTTTGATCTGCGTTTTTCATGTTGATGCTGGTATCAACATAGACAAAGTTCTCACTTTGAACTATGAACGCCAACGAGACGCGAGGATTCAGTGTTGCCAGATCAGGAGATTTCCTCCTAGATTTAGGGGATTTTTTGCCTTTTAGGAGAATGTTTAGGAGAAAGAATTGTTTAGGAGAAAATTTAGGAGATTCAAATTTTATGTTAGGGGATTTTTCGGATTCGGGTTTTTCGCATTTTTCGGAGATTTTTGGATAACAAAGTGTGATGTATTTGGAACACTGGCAACAAAACATATATTGGTAACTATTTAAATAGTCAAAGCACCCAATTGTGTTAAACATTTTTAAGCATACAAAATGTAAACTCATTCTATCTCGTTCTCACTTATTGCTGTCACAATGAAATCTCACCAAAAATGTCACTTTTTGTTTAATTCATTTGTTATATGTTCTGTTTCTCTTAAGTTTTTGTTAAGATGAAAATGAATAAAAAAAGCTGCATTGAAACAAATTTTTGTACTTACATATATATTTTTACTGCTTTTTGAGAAGTTTATTACACTGTACAACACAAAAAAAAATAACAAGGTTCTGACTACGGATTCTGGTAGAGGGAGCAAAAAAAAAATATACGTGTATCGACCTTTTGAAAGCTTACGTCTGAATTTTGTTTAGGGGGTCAAAGTTTCCCTCTTTTTGCACATTCTTATGGTGAATCGACATACGAAAACCATGTAACCTTACATTTTAGGTATTTGATGTATTCAGCAATTTGATGTAAAATACTACGAAGAACATTTTTGTAGAGCATTTTAACCCTGTAGCTGCTATTTGTATGGGTCAATTTTACCCTTTTTTTCTAAAATGCCAAAAATGTCCTGTAAAACAGGACTTTTTAAGGACAAAATGTACCATGAAAATATTCGCATTAAAATTCTACTATAGGTCTCTGAATACACCAAAGCTCAGAAATTAACATAAATGTCAGAATTAAGCCAAAACTGAAAGTGTGTTTGAGTGTTTTTTCGAACATATTCAAAATTGGTACTAAAACTCTGCTACAAAACTTGATTTTTGAGGGTTAGTGTGTATTGGAAAAATGTTGAACGTTTACGAGAAAGTCATTTCAGGTATCTGGCAACACTGCGAAGACCCTTTGAATGTTGACAAAAGGTTCTTGGAATTCTAGAGAAATAAACCAGCTAATATTAAAATTTGTTTAGTAGATTTAAAAGTATTTGAGTATTGAAAGACCACCAAAATATTCAAAAATTATTAACATTTACTAAAAAAATATATGCGTAGAGTTTTTTCTAAATATTTGTATCCCTTTAATCCCACCAACAAAGCAGATAATTGTCATTATTTAATGACAATGAAAATTTATATTCAAACTGAAATAATTACTTTTTGTGTAAATAGTTGAAGCAAAAAACGCTTATTTATTACGATCACATAAATTATGCAACATGAAAAACTAAATTGTACAACAAAAAAAATTACTATAATTATGAGCTTATCAGTGATTGTGGAAAAAAGCCGCGGCAACACCTTCAAGCTGTGCGTGGAGCCGACCGTCTGCATCGATATTGTGAAAAGTGTGTAATGTCGGCAATCAATCATTATTTCAGCGTCGCAATGGCAGCCACAGCCACAGCAACGAGCAAACAACGCACGCCTGCAGCAATTTATACGCACGACAACAATGAATTTAAAATAAAAATGCCATTTATTTCCATTAACGCCGCTACGGTATGCAGCATATGCCGGCCGCTTGTCGCCTGGTGAGTGCAAATTGCCAGTTGCCGCTTGCGCTGCATTGTCAAACATGAAAATGAGCATTTTCCTGTGACGGCGCAGCAATAAAAAACTGCAATTACAATAACAACAAATCGTTTAGATGGTAGTCACATAACGAGAGCAAAAAATGGGAATTGCACAAATTGTAAAAAATACTTGTAAACTATGATTAAAATTTTCATAACTCATAAATAACGTCGCTATGAGGAAGTTGTAAGCGAGGCGACTGCCTTTCAAAAAGTTGAGGCCAATAATAAATTGTGCAGTGTCGTGTTGGCGCGGCAGCGTTGCAACATGCAGTGCGACTTGCAAACATATAAAAATTGATTGATTTCGTTAAACGTCTCGCAAATGAAGAAAACGCGGAAAACATAAAAAACAGTTGAAATAAAAGTACGCCGTCACGATTACGATGGTAGCGGCAACAACAACAACGGGTAATAATATTTGCAGTTCACATGTCGCCGTCGTCGCTCCCTCTGATAGTTGAACACAGTTGCACATTGCACAGATATATCGTCGGCAGCAGCAGCACGAAGATATCCAAATACACAATTGCTCAATTAAGCACCTCACACACTCAGCCGCCGCCGCCTGACTGGCTGACTGACTGACTCGGCGCACGATTGAGTGGCTGGCTGGCCGCGGCTGAAAAGCTCGTTAAGCTAATAAAATTGCAACACAAAGTGCAAAATGGTCATTTTGTTGCGCCAGACATTAGCGAAACAGCAACGACAACGACACCAGCAGCAACAACATCAACATTAACATCAGCAGCAACAACAGCAACGACAACGACCATTGCAACTGCAACAACAAGCTAGCAATTTTCTATTTAAATGTTGGCCGCTGTTGGCTGTTGCCGTTATCGCACGCCACGTCCTCGTCCTCGTCGCTCCATACTGCTGCGAATCGTTGCCAATTTTCCGCCACTTTCATGCGCACTGCTGTCGCTTAGTCGATAGCGATCGACGTGCATGTTCGCGGACAGCGCTGCGAGATGTATCGATTAATTTGCAAAATATTACTGGCCGTTTTTGGCAAGTCGCACCGCTCCATCGTTGACCATTTACCATTTGGCCAAACACAAAATTGGCTTTCTATGGATTGCTTTGTCCATACATTTTCCATATATATACGTCTATATATGTACGTCAGAGATCTGTGGGACATCAAAGTTCACATTGTGCCACATTACACATTCCTTTGTTGCGCAAGTGGCAACAAACCTTTCTGTTGGCTTAACTTGTTAACAAGTTTTATAACTCATTTTTGTTGTGCTGACTGGCTGCTTGCTTGGCTGACTCTCTGTGCTGGATCGGTTTGGCCTGGTCGCTCTTCATTGTCGGCACTTGCAGCCCTTCGGTTTGGTTTTAACTTTGAGTGTGAAGGTGTTAATTTCGAAAACGTGATTACGTAACTCGTAAATAATCTTTATGAACTGAATTTTACTTTTATTTATGCAACACGGCCAATATGAATCTGATTGCTGTGAGAATATCTGAGAAGAATGTGAGTCGAAGGGAAAAGTGTTGCATGAAATTTTGTTGCATGATTTGTGGACCAAAATTGAAGTCTTCATTGCATTATGAGGCGAGATGGAGTAAAGTTTTGTTTGGCAGAATGGCTGTATATGTCAGTTCAATGAGTTGAGCTCTAGTTTTTGATTCTTTACCAACCTAATCAGTTCTTGGAGACTTGGCTTGCCGACTTCAATGAGCTAAAGCTACCTAAACTTACGTCTTGTTGTGGAAGAGCCAGAATAAGGCTATGCTGAAAGACGGTTCCGCAGGGGGAGATGGTTGGTTGGTTGGTTGTTTGAAGTTGCTGACTCACAGTTGTCCCCCTGCAAGTCACAATTAGCGCATAGGCGCCGTTTTGATACCACATGCTCAACTAAACTTGGTTTGTAGTATGACTAAATCCACCCGGTAGAAGTTAGGTATCCAAGAAGGTGCCCCAGACTAACTGTCGAGCCATCGGTCGAACATGTAAGTGTTTCCCCAGAGACTTAAATCTTGTCTTTGCCAAAGTTGGGCCGTGACAGAGGAAGAATCACTTCCTGTGTGTTTCTTTCTCTTCTAAATTCCCACAGCTCCTACAGTGGGTATTGAAGGGGATGTTTAGCCTCTCCGCATGTGGACCTATGGTCCAGTGGCCTGTGATGACCGCCGCAAGCCTAGCGACGTCCGTGCGAGATCTGTGTATAAGCTCGCGAGATCTCCGCTCATTGTAGGAGAGCCACGTCGCCCGCGAGGTACAACAGGAAGTCAGCGACTTCCACCTCCGATTGGCGAGACTGAGACAGTGCAGATAGCAGCTCCTCTTGACAACTTCCAAAGGCGTCAGAACCGGGACACCCAGCGATGCGTCGAGCGACTCACCTGAGTGCGCCAATTCGTCCGCCCTCTCATTCCCTTCAATGTTCCTTTGGCCAGGAACTCAGATAAGGGTGATATCAGCACAACGATTTAGCGGGCTCAGCGCCATCTGGATTGTAGAGCCTTTATTGCTGCCTGACTGTCAATGGATACTGCAACCTTGAACCTATCGGTGATATGTCTCTCTACCAGTCGACAGCCGCCGTAGCTCAGCTGGCTAGTGCGTTGGGCCGCGAGTCAAGACTCCGCGAGTTCAATACTCCGTTGCGTTAACACCGAAAAAAAAACGAAAAAAAACAACAATTTTTTTTTCGGCGGCTGTCCTCTCAGCAGGAAATGGCAAACCTCTGAGAGTAAAATTGCCTATGAAAAAGCTCCCAACTCGCCATTCGGAATCGGCATAAAACTGTAGGTCCCTTCCAATCTTGTAAAAACATTCGCACGCACAACACGGTTGGTTGCGGGTAGCTAGGCTTTAGTCTCTTAATCGGGCTGTCGTGCCAGTCAAGAAGAAGAAGAAGAAGAAGAAGACCAGTCGGCAGGGAAGCCAGGACTTCTGCCTGAAAAACTGTGGCATCATTAGGTACACGTATGGCTTCATTAATCCCCACGTGCTGTGATCCATCCGTCAAGATGGATATGTAGTATTCGTTAAAAAACTAGTTCTTTCCCATTCGGCCCTCGTAGGAAATATTGCCCCGAAATCATAGTCACAATATAGTCGGTAATCCTACTTAACTTAACGTTTGGGGGAGATAGTGGGGGGAGATAGTGGGGCGTGTTTTTTAGTCGGTAGGAATCCGACATGCCGACGAACTGAAGTTCCGGTCTCTTCCCAAGATTTTCCACCTTCGTCAAAAAACAAAAAAAAACCTAAACCTAGTTAAACTGGTACTTGGCCGACCATCCATTGCCACCTTGAAGTGCTCCACAACCCTTTTACATTGTCTGCGAATGAGTCTTTGATTCTCTATTAAAATCTCATTACATTGTTTGTTTTTGTTTTTCTTAGCAATAATTAATAACTAAGTATTAAATGCTTTGAACTTTTGACATATATTCAGGGTTGAATCTATGATATGAGTAGAGCAAAGTCTTTGCATAAGTTTTGTTTACAATTTTCGTTTTCTATTTCGAAAATGGAATTTCATTCACTCTTCGAACACATTGAAATTGTTCGATCTGCCTGTACGTTGAGCGGTGCATGCAATGCAACGTTTTGTGCTCGTTTTCACAAAAATAGTGCCATGACTTCTGGCAGCAATTTGGCAATTGGCCAAATTACACTTGCAGTGTACTCGTAAATTTGGGTGAATTTTGGTCATTCCGTGCAACGCTGTGCCTTCACATACTCGCACTCGCACTCGCACTCACACTCACAACACACAACTCACACTTGCACACGCACTGCCCTCACCAGAGAGATTCGTGTCAACGGTTTTCAAGTCGAAGCAAGAGCGAGAGAGAGGGAGTGTGTTGTGGCAGAAATCGATATTTGGTTGGGTGACAGATGCAGCTAATTAAAGCGACTCTGTCTCTGGGCATAACGTTGCCACATTACCACAATACGTTCACATATCACTGCAATTTCACTGATTGATGAATAGCGATTTGATGAATTCCGGAGGAAATACTTTTCATTGAGTTGAGCCGTAAATCGTGATTAATTTTTGAAAATAATGAGCACAGCCCGCCCGCCGTCAAGCGGACATTCATGCAACGGCGAATATGAAGCGTCAGTCAGTTGCATCAGCTGCTGCACGGGCGATTAATTAAAAAGTTGCAATTAATAAATTTTAACACCATCAACGTTCGGCGCACAGCGTATCGTGGCGTGGCGTGGCGAATGCACAACACTTGCGGCCGCTGTCAGTGCAACTGACAGAAAATAATGCATCAGCGCATCCTATCATAACCGCTGTCAATCGCGCCGCAGTCAGAGTTGGCGTGGCTGATGGTAATGGCGATGACGTTGATGGCACAGCCGAACGCCTCCCAGCGCTCTGTCTGTGCCGCGCCGTGCCGCGCCGTGCCGCATCGCGTCGCCGGTGGCTGTGCCGCGCGCATTTAATGTCATTTTATGCATGCAAATGCGCCGCAACCACATTTACTGTGCATAATAAACGGCGGGCGGCGCACTGCTGCCAATGCGCCTCGTGTTGCAGACCATTTGAAAATAAATAAAATAAAACATACACACAGACACCAACACGAACAGTGTGCGGGTTTCAGTCTATGGATGTGCAATGCTTTGCGTTGCTCCGGGATTTCGCGATTTTGCAAATGAAAGTCTTCCTAATCAGATTTATATTTATTTGAGTCAATGAAATAGTTAGGGAACATGATTCAGCAGGCAGTTGAAGAAGAAGAAGATTTGGACAGTATCAGGTTATGATTATTTTAATTAATATTTTATGTTTTTCAACTCAAAGCTGAATGTCTCTAAAATACTTTTAAAATGTTTCTAGAAGCTTTTAAAATACTTCTAAACACTTATTAAATGGGTCCTTGACCCGGTAGTGCCTGAAGTGGCCATAGGATCATACTAAACATGCATTAAAAAACACATTCACATTAAAAAACATCAGAGAACATGATTCACCAGGCAGTTGAAGAAGAAGAAGATTTGGGCAATGTGGGTAGTTTGGGCCACTTAATGTTTTTTAATTAGAATTTAAATTTTTTTCAATCCAAAGCTGAATGTGTAAAAAACTTTTAAAATTCTTCTAAACATTTTTCAAATATTTCTGACTACTTCTAAAATGGGTCCTTGACCCGGTAGTGCCTAGAGTGACCATATGGTCTTACTAAACATTCGTTAAAAAAATGTAATTATTCAATAATGCTTCACATTAAATCGCCCAAAAAGTCTTTCAGAAAGAGATAAAATTCCGGCACATTCCGGTTAACCCTTTCAATCGCTACTTTTACCCTTTGTTTCGATATAACTTTTTGGTATTTAAATCATAAAACACTTGCCTACTAGTTCTCTCTCTCTCTCTCTCTCTTGGTTAGAGTTCTAGAGCTAGCTTACTTTTGAACAATTTTAGCTTCAACCGGGTTAAATCAATTTTTTATCAATATTTTTTAATTACAGAAATGTTATTTAATATTTAAGGAAAAATACAAAATTATCACTTTTTGATTTTATTTAATCTTTTTTAAAGAAACAGGGTTTTGATCAAATGCGCTCAATTCGTAGACTTCAATTAGAACACAAACTTTCTTTGATATCGCTGTAAATTATTGGAAATTATTTTGGTAATAACAGTAGAATTTTTGTAATTTGCTTTGAATTCACTTCTAAAAAGATTAATTTGTTGGTGCCTATTTAAATTGAACCCATAAATCAATTGTAGCTTTTGTTATAAGATGACAAATAGTTGAAGTTGCTCTCAGGCACCTTGGGGGTCGAAAGGGTTAACTAGATAGTAAAGGGTTAACTAGATTAGTTGACTCACAAAGCCAGTGTGAGATTTTTACAAAGTAGACTGTGAATAGTCCTCTTGACTAGATTCCTTAGATTACACAGTGCAACACTGAAAAAAGGGACGAGGTCAAACCCATCTCATTCGACTGAGGACCTCAGTGCCAAGTGAAATTTTTGAAAAAGTGCCAAGGGATTTTTCCCGGAATGTTCGAGTTTTTTTTTTTAAATTGAGTTTAAAGATGGCGGCTTAAAGCCCCTTCCTGAAACTTTTAAAACATCATATCTCTTGACTCAAATGTCAGAAAGGAATAATTTTTAAGTCAAATGAAAGCTAATGAAATTAAGTCGATGACACAATATCCTTCTTGGAAAAATGTAATGAAAAAGGATATGAAGGACTTCAATTAAATTTTTATCCTTGAATATCCTGGAAACCGTGAGAGCTACATTTATATAAACGACTTCTGGTGAAAAAGCATTCAAACATCTATACTGCTTATAAATTTCATGTAAATAACTTTTAAAGTTAAGACTCTAGAAGCCGCCATCTTTAAAACCAATCTAAAAAAAAACTCGAACATTCCGGGAAAAAATCCCTTGGCACTTTTTCATCTACTGAGATCCTCTATCGAATGAGATGGGTTTGACCTTGTCCCTCGAAATTTTTTTTGAATTTGTTGCACTGTGTTATCGAAGAAGAAGATACCCAGGTGAATCCTCCTTTTACAGGGAGTGCAGGACGAAGTACATTTTGTTCCTGGTGTTGAAATCTTTTGTAGTTTCAGGCACTATTTCAGGGACTAATTTTAAAGATTTACATCTTTTTTCATTGATACCTATTGAACAATGACCCGTCATACCACCAGCAATGGTTCTTAGTTGGTCCTCGCCTAGTGAGAGAGATTCTTTGGAACAACGAAATTGTATGTGCAAGTAATTCTGTATTTATAAAAAATTCCCAAAATGAAATCATCAATTAAATTATCGAAGTATATTGAAATATTTACCATCCGTGGGGACAGACACCAATGCCCACTTCAATGCCTTTCAATTGGTTGCACATGTTCTGAATTTTGTGTTCTTGCTTACTTTTATTTTTGTACAATTTTATTTATTTGTAGCGCATTCAAACATTCATTGAAATGCATTTTACATTTAAAACGTGCACGCTTCTGTCGAAAAAATTGTATAATATTTGTGCCAGAACTAATAGCGCTGCGTCATTGGTTGTTTTGCATAAATTCTTTGCGCGCAAAACGTTTTTGGCATTGCTTTCAAAAATTTTCGTCATGCAATTTCGACGCCAACCCACAATATTCATGGCAGAATTTGCACAAAACAAAAACAAAAAATGCAGGAAAATACATTTTTCTCCATGACTGGCGCTAACGTCAATATTGTGTCACATATCATTTGCCGAAACTCAAACGCAATTGTCAACTACACATGACACTTGACACTGTGGGCGCCTGTGGAGAACGCGCGCCCCGCCGTTGGAGCCGTTGTGCTTAGAGCAACAACTGCTGTTGGCGCTGCGCACTTGTCACTTTGCGGTGCGCCCGAATGCGTGTGTGGCTGTGACATGTTGGCCTGCTGCCTATTGCGTCGATAATGCACAACAAAAACGAATCTGTGTGCCTGCGGCGCCTGTGAGTTCGGTGACAACGCCACCCATGTTGCTGTGTTGCTGGCATTTCATTATTGGCAACAATTAGTGCAAACGCCTAGCCATGTGTGTCGAAATTCACGCATTAACGCCGTGTGTAGTTTATTTCACCAAACAACAACAACAACCAATGCGAGAGACCACTGTTTGCTTTGCGGCTTGCCGCGACACTTCAACGGCAATTTGCGATTTGTCTGCGTGCGCTGTCAGTTATCAACTTTCAATTGCAATGTGCCAATGCAATGTGCAGTTGTTGTTGTCATTGTAAGGGGTTGAGTTTATTTTTGAATGCATGGCTTTTCATTCTTCATTTCTTATTTTTTTGCCTCATGAATCTCCCAACTCGTAATTGCGTTTTCTTTTGTCCGTTAACAAAATTACGCCGATTGATGTTTTATTTTGCCGCATGGGTAAGAAATGTTGTGTCAATTTGTGTGCTAAGAAGTACGTGTCTACTTTATCAAACGTTGAATTATGCAAATTTGGCGCTGTAACAACGATGGTGGCGACACACGGACCCTTGGCAAGGACCTGTGCCGGCGGGAAATGCTTTCGAAATGGCAAAGCAAATAAAATGTGAGCACAAAACAAACGTTGCAAATTGCCAACACACATAAAAACGTGTCTATAAAAACAAATAAATAAAGTATCTACACGCATGTACACAATGGATGAGCAGCACCATGAAGTTGTCGATGATGTTGCACACACACACACAAACACACAGAAATGTATACGTGTGGTTGTGCGCTGTCTGTGGGAATGAACTCTAAATGAAGTCGTTAAGCGAATAAAATACGATTTGGTGGCTTTGTTTGGTTTAATTTTTGTTTTTTAGAAATAAAACACAATTGATGTGCAGGATAAGTGAAATATGAGACTGTTGTATGCATTGTTGTTATAAAAACTTGGTAGACTGTGGGTCTTCAGTAGACTGTAAAAATGGTGCTAACATTTAATGTTGCAGACTTCTCACAGCTGTTGTTGGTGTTGTTAATGTGTGCATTTGAAATGAGCTAAAGTCATGTTGTAGGTTGAAGGAAGTGTGAAAGAGCGAAAGGATATTCTTGATATTCTTGAACACTTTCGCTGTATGCAAGAAGACTTTTTACTGCCTACGAGCGGCCTAATTTCATGGAGCTTAACTGCTTACAATGAGTGTAAATGTCAAAACAAAACGATTTGTATGAGCATACAAATTACAAATTACACTGCACAACCAAATCAACAGTTTTTTAAATAACAAGGTTCTGTCAATGGATTCTGGTAGAGGAGGCCAAAAAAAAATATACCTGTATCGACGTTTTGAAAGTTTACGTCTGAATTTTGTTTTAGGTGGGTCAAAGTTTTCCTCTTTTTGCACATTCTTATGGTGAATCGGCATACGAAAACCCTGTAACCTCACATTTTAGGTATATGATTTGTTCAGCAATTTGATGTAAAATACTACGAAGAACATTTTTGTTGAGCATTTTAACCTTGTAGCTCCTATTTGTATGGGTCAATTTGACCCTTTTTTTCTAAAATGCCAAAAATGTCCTGCAAAACAGGACTTTTTGAGCACAAAATGTACCACGAAAATATTTGCCATAAAATTCTACTATAGGTCTCTGAATACATCAAAGCTCAGAAATTAACTTGAATGCCAGAATTAAGCCAAAACTGAAAATGTGTTTAAGTGTTTAACAGAATCCGTTGGCAGAATCTTGTTATTTTTTTGTTGTTGTTGTACAGTGTTATCAGTCAATATTAGGGCTTGACATTTTAGTTTGAAATTTAATGCATTTATGCTAATGTAAGCTGACCTAGTTGGTCAATGCCAAAAACTAGAACTGCTGGAACATTAGTTCCAAGTATACTAAACCTAAACAGTAAACAACTTCAACAATCACTCAGCTTATAGTTTCAGTGCTTAGATACAGGTTTGAAAATTATTAAAATATTTCGCAAAAAGATGTCCAATTCGAAACAAATGCTAAAGTAGATTGTGATCTATAGAAATTTTTAATTTTTTATACCTTTTATATGTTTTTTTAAATCCCCTTAAAGACACTTTTATTCAATTTGTAAAATATTTCAAAAACACTTTAAACACATTAAACGCAAAACTAACCCCAAAACATTAACTGATCGTTGCATACAATTTGACTAAGCGTCCATGACTATTTGCTCGATTTGAAACAAATCACAGCAATTTATTGTGCAAATTGTCGACACGGCTCTTGCATGGCATGTAAAATGTGAATTTTCATTTGCACATGTTGCACTTGGCGTTGCTGGCTGCTGCTGCCACAACTAATTGCCACTTGCTGGCAGTTGTTGTGTGCTCATTTATCAACATCAGCCAACGTTCTCGGACACATTTTCGAGGACCTCGAACACATTCGGTGGTCGGTTACAGTGCAAGTTGTTGCCTCTTGCAAACTGTGAAAACTTTCGAAATTCTTGCCACATGTTTGTTGGTGCATTGTGGCTTGATGTGGTTTTTTGTTTTGGCTTCTTGTTTTGCAAATCAGCAGTGCCTGTCTGCCTGTCTGCCAGGTGCAGCTTGTGCAATTAACGGGACTTTAAAGTGGCAGCGCTGCACTCGCAATGGGCCAGTTGTCCTTTGTGTGCTGTGTGTAAATTGTTGTGCCATGTGGGAGGGAGGGGCGTGGGGCATTGCGCATTGCGTAGAGGGCTACAATAGTTGCGCATAGTAGTGAGGTACAGTGCGGCTGTGGGCAGCGTTTAGCGTTATTTGCTATGCAAATTGTGTAACTGCAACATTAATTGATTGCTTTATCGAGCAGACAGTCGAAGCGGTGGTTGGTGTTTGGTGTGAGTGGTGGCACTATTTGGCTGTCCAATTAATTAAATTTGCGGCTGTTCATTGCGCCTAATTGCGCCAAAGTGCTAAACTGTGCGAAAATCAATTGATTTCCGCATAGCAAAATACGAGCGGCAAGTGTGACGCAACGAATCCAAAGCTGTCGACTGGTGCCATGGGGCGTATGAGTGTTTTTAATTTATAGAAATCCAAGCAAACGTTTATTGTTGTTGTGTTGCTGATAAAAAAGGAGGCGATGACTGTTTCACATGGCGCGTGCTTGCCACGCTTGCTTGTGTTTGCTTTCTAGACGCACGGGGCGTATGATGAATATTTAATTTGCTGTGCTTTTATGTGCTAATTGCACTCGAACGAAATGTGTTGCAGGACTCTTATGTCGACTGCGCATATCTTGCAGCACAAATTAGCTGCCATTAAACATGCATGAAACACTGACAGTCTGACAGTGCGTCGAAATGCTTCCGTCGTGCCTTTAGGCATCCTGCTTTCAACTGTTTCGCTCGTTACGCCTAATTTGATACAGAAATGTACTGTGCCGTTGCTATTTCGCCTTTCCTCGTGCCCCTTGGCGCCTCTTACGAATTTCGTAACTACATTTTTATGCGTGTTTTTACCAAATTACACACTCATTTAACAATTTCTTGCGCAACGTACTGGGCGCTTGAGCTGTTGGCATTATTTATGCTCAACATAAACAACACGTACACTTCATATTTTTCGCCTTTTGTTCATTCACGTTTTGGTTGGATTTTGTTTGTGCTTTAGTTATTTTTTTACGGCTGCATATGTAAACAAATATATTTTCGCTATGGTGTTCTTGCTGCTGTCGCGTTGATTGTTAATGTTGTTCTTGTTGTTTGTCTGGGTAATGCTGTTAGTGACGGCAGACGGCGACAGAGCTTCGGGTGGGGTGTAAATTAATAATCAACATCAACAACAGTGACAGCGAAGCCAACCGTTGTTGTTGCGGCAGTGAAACCGAGAAACGAAGCGAGAGGGAAGCGAGCGAAACATGTCATCAACTGTTGACTCGTTGTGTGCGCACATGCAATGCAATGATGTTTTTGTTGTTGTTTAAAAGCATTTAAAACTACTACAATAATGCTTCCTCTTGGCCAATACCAACAGTAACAATAACAACAACAATAATAACAATAACAGTAACAAAAACTTCAGTAGCAACAACACAAATATTTCAACAACAATAAAAACATTTATTTTATGTTCACTTGAACAACGAACAAAAACCAAACCCAAAGTTTTCATTTTGTTGGTAGCACAGTTTTACTTTGCTTGAGTTGGTGCTGCTGCTGTTTCTATGGTTGTTGTTTTTTTTTTGTCTTAATTGCAGTAAACATGCTGGAAATGTATATAAATAATAATTACATGCTGCGTGAGGCAAAGTGACATTGTTTGTGTTGTTCGGTGCTGTGTTGTACTGTTGTTGGGCGCATTCTCTGCATTCATTCAGTCGTCTCTCCCTGCAGCCTTTGCTGGCAATAACACATGTAAAGCACCCGAGGAGGTGGAGAAGAAGAAGCAGCAGCAGCAGAGCCAACGGATGCCATGTGAAGTGCGCCACTCGGACATTGTTGTGGCGAATGTTTCTCCACATTCTCTTTGTTTTTGGTTTATTTTTTTCCATTTTGCATTTTTATATTTTTACTGTTGAGTTTTTTTTTTGTTTGACGATTTTCCCGTTGGTTACATAAAAATATGTTTTTGTGTTTTATTGTGTTTTTGTGCAAACATTTTAATGGCAAAGCAAAGCAAATAAAACAATGCCTTGCACTCCCTATTTGCCACCTTTTATGCGCCTAAAGTTCTGTCGTTGTTATTGGCCATTGTTGGTGCCCACGCGGGCGAGCAGTCAGAGCGACAGCGGCGACCAAACATGCCCAATTAAAAAGTGTTGTTCGTTTGTTTTCCTCAAATTAACGAATTCTTGTATAACATTTCCCCTTACTTCACCCTTTTCTTTCAAGTTGAGAGTATATAATTTTCGTAAGGTAATACAATAGCTTCGGCAAACAGTCGCCCTCGCCAGCATTACAAAAACATTTGTTACATGCAGCAGCAGCAGTGGCGCGCTTTGTTGTTCGCTGGTCAGCGGCCTTCCCGAAAAAAATCAATTTAACAGCCATAACACGCCGAACGTTGCCCGCACTGCGTTCGTCGTTCTCGCTGTCGCTGTTGTCGTCGTCATTGCCATCGCTGTCTCTGTTGACAGCATTGTCGTTTGCAAGCTCGCCTGCGCCTCACCGAGAGTTCGCTTGCCGAAAACGGCACCTAAATTGTCAGCCATGAACGTTTAATTGTCTTTCTGTCTGTGTTTGTCACCCACACTTAATTGTTTCGCCATCGCTGTTCTCCAGTTGTCTGCGTTGTCGTTGTTATCGTTGCTGTTGTATTGTTGTATTTGGTGGCATTGCCGGCTCTCACATGTTTATTTTGCGCTCAATGTCAAAATAAACTGTCTGTCAACGACTGTAGCATCCACAACAACAGCAGTCAGCAACATGTCAACGACCATTTTCCACTCATTTATTTGAATGTGTCGTTTTTTCTGCTGCTGCTGCTGCTGCTTCGTGTCGTTTCATGCATTACGCAATGTTGCGTTTTATTTGCAGCAACAAAAAAATGTCTTCTATCCAACAAAGGGTAATTATGTATCTGGTGATTTGATTGTTCAATGAGTTTCTCTTTCGAAATTCAACACAAAAACAAAGAACCTGATTCAACGATCGTTAGGTGAGCTTGTTTATTTTCCTGTTCTGTTTCTTCTTAGCTTTGTAAGTTGTAAGTAAGTAAGAAAGTAAGTTGTAAAAGCCAAATTGCATTGCGAAGTAGTTTGTATTTTTTATACAGAAACCGCATTCCTTGTAGTAGAAACTAAATGATTGACACTGTTTAACTTAAGTTACAAGTCGAATTGGTTTGTTGACTGAATTCAATTCAAGTTTATTGACTTAATGACTCAATAAAAAACGTAAAAGACTGTTGGATATTCCTACTACACATGTAAAAGGATTCACAATGGGTCTTAGTCAGTCAGTGTTGCCGGATACTTGCAATAACTTTCTCCTAAATCTTACAAATACTAAAAAATTTCTTCAGACAATTTTAAAAATCTCGTAAAATGTTTATTTTATAAGTTTTTTCATTGTAAAATTAAGAATTAAATTTCTCAAAAATTTAAATATATTTAGCCATTTTTTCTTGCATCCTTTTATTAATTTATTAATTTTATTAATTTTAATTCAGTTTAACAACAACTTTACACAAGAAAAAACATATTAAAAATGAGATCGGTATGAAATTCGCTTTTGTAAACTTCCTCCATTCATTGCAATTCTGCACTTTGAAGCATAAAATTTAATTACACAGTGTTGCCAGATGGATTTCAAGCAATACCTCTAAAATTAAGTCCATTTCCCCCTACAAACTAAAATTTCTTCCCAAATTTATATTGCACACATAAAAAGAATATTTCATGGAATTGGCTCATTCTATTTGGTACATGAAATTAATCGTAAAAAAGATCCACTAGCCAATATATATGAATAAGGTGTTAATGTAACAAAAATGCAACCTGGTTGGCCACAGAATTT
This sequence comes from Melieria omissa, assembly GCA_963971225.1. Lineage (NCBI taxonomy): Eukaryota > Metazoa > Arthropoda > Insecta > Diptera > Ulidiidae > Melieria > Melieria omissa. The sequence continues at coordinate 5,348,116 of OZ020267.1, forward strand.
AAAAAAACGTAAATGAAAAATGTCTGTAAAATATTGTTACGAAAATGAGTTCTCTATAGGCTTATTTCGGATCTCTGGATTGTGCTTGAAAAATAAAACCACTTCAATTATTCAGCGCAAGCGCTGTCAAAAACCAGCAATCACTTTATTTTCAAATTTACACTTGTTTGTCTTTACACTTGCTACTACTTATTGGACTATTCCATGTTTCCCCTTTGCGTGCTCGAATCAGAATCGTCACCTGTGCTGTACGCGGCTGCTTTTTATACTTGTCTGATTATCGCGCCGATTGCTCTCGGATATCCCAGTTGGACTATCTCTTGATCGTTCTCTCACATCCCATTACCATCGCGAGCCATCCTTGCCATATCAAATTATAGCAAGTCTGCCGTACTCTAAAGCGCGTGCCTAAAAGTATGCCCGTAAAACATTCATGCATAGCACAGCGACAGAGTGCCTCATCATTACAATATTTCCCCCTAAAATATTTATAATAAACTGTCCTCCCAATCCAAACAAATACACCCCAAATCTAGGGGAGAAAACCATAATCTGGTAACACTGCTTCAGTGTCATTCATGAAGCCAAATTTAAAACTAAACTTCTTCATAAAATGTAAATCTCCTAAACAATTCTTCCTCCTCAAGAATCTCCTAAATCTAGGAGGAAGTCTCCACCTCTTCCCCCAACATTAAAATGTGTGTTGTACACACGTTGAAAAACAGTGTTGCATACACATTTCAAATGGGTGGAATTTTTCATACAGAGGCAGCCACTTCAACCCAACACAAATCTGAGAACTGAACCGACTTGAACGTTTTCTGCTTGGATCACCTTCAAAGTAAACTACCAATTCATTTATTTATTAAATGTTATTTTTACATTAAAGCAGATTTGGAAATCATCATTTTTTGTCGTTGTCAAAATATTGTCGGCATTAGTAAAAAAAAAATACAAAAATACCCAAATGTGTGCTTAAAAAAACCACACTTCTATAATGTGTTGAAATTTGTTGGTCGCACTCGGTTTCTCACAATTGTTCGCCAGTTTCCTGTCCATAAATGGCGCTGTTTCGTCAAAAGCGTAAATTTCCCACTCATCAGCGTTTTAATTAAGCACGACTCGGGTAATTTTGTTTAAATAATTTTTTTCTCACTCTTCCAATACTCATTGTTATTGCACAAACATACACACATAGTTTATACATTGTTGCCATCATCATTGTTGTCGTTGTCGCTATGAGCATTAGCTGTCAATTTGATTTCTCAACGCAACAACTGCGCGTTGACGGCATAAACAGAAGATCAACTAATGCTGACAACTGAGCTGCGCTAATGTGTGACGGACGGACGGACGGATGCTTTGTGCAATTCATACATAAATACTTATTTGCGATACATACTTATGTACGTAATTGTGTAAGCGACTTGATATGCGCGTTTTCAAGTGACACAGCGGCGCATTATTGTTTTGCAACAATAACAACAAGTACGCGGGGAGCAGCAGTCGTTTGAAAGCTGCGAAATGATCAAAAGCCGCGCCGCGCACCACAGAGAATTGGATCAGCGCGCGAGTCGCGTTTCCTAATGCTGTCAACATTTGCCGCGTCCAATACGTTTGCAATCCAAGTCGGGGCCGGCTTGCGGCGAGCAGCTGGTTAGGCATTTAGTCATTTTCGTTGTCGACATTGTCTGGCAGTCATACACACCGCCGAGGTTCCGCCAAATGCACAAATGCCGCACCGTTTCGCAAGGCGAGTAGTGGCCGCCACATGGCGACACATGTTGCATGCGTCGGACCGCTGCGCCAACGAAAGGTTGAAACTAAATGCGAAGAATAATTGGAACAAATGCGGTTGACTGTTTTTGTTTTGTTGTTGTTTTCATTGTATATTTGTGTGTGTTTTTGTTTGAATAATTTTACTAATTGAATTTAATTTGTTTTGCTGCTGATTTGGGTTTCGGACAGAACGCTGTCTGTCTCGCGGTCGGCGAACGTGAATACGTAATGTTGGGCGTTTATAAAGTCATTAGTGATGATTTGCTGCAATTGCTTGACAAACAATTTAAAATACGGAAAATGGTTTTGCGTTCTCCCATGCATAAACATTCACTTAGCTACCTGCTGCCAGCCAGTTCGCCCGAACCGCTTTCGCACCGCACAACGCAAAACAAGTTTGACAAATTAGAGTGGACATTAGCCGGGTGTTTTGCAAATATTTATACAGTCTTAATTCTGTCATGTCCACAAAGTCCGATAATGCGCACGCAGTCGCATTGAAATGTGCGAGAACCAAATTGAATTGAATGCCATTGACTGAGTAATTTGCTATTTGTGGCTTGTTTGTGTAACAGAGATAAATTGCCAAGCTTTACGAGTGCTTGTCGCTGCTACTGGTTACTCTGTTGTACGAGTACACGAATGCGATCGATTCAAGTAATAATTGATTGACGCTTGTTAGTTCGTATTAATAACAATTGAAAATATTTACATGCACGTGTTGACGACGAATAAACGCGACAACGTTGCCACGAAGCTGAGATTCCTCGGCACTCTCATGTTGTTAAATATGAGGTTCGTCGTAGTCGCAGATAGCGAGAGTGTTGCCAGAATGACAATTTTGAAATTATTTCTATGACAATGATTTCAGTTTCTTATCGAGTTGTAGATTTTTTGTGTGAAATGTTACTCACACAGGTTTGGCAGATCTGCCGCTGTCAAGAGAATAAATTTGTTTCTATATTTGGGTTTGTCGATAGTCAAATGTGATTCGCACCGCAATTGTCAGATTAGCAATGCCACACATTAACCACTGAGTCATAGCGGCCGCCACACCGTGGGGAGAAATTCAAAAAATTATAATTGGTTTCAAATTTTTTGAGAGCAGTTATTGTTTATCAGTGATGAAATAATATAATATTTGTGTTATTTTTTATTCCCTCCAAAATTTTGAAGTCCTTTTAAAAGGACAAAGGATGTAGAAATGAAAAACTGAGTACGCAGTATTACTATGTTTGGTCTTTAGTTTCACGCCCATATGGATTTTTTCCAGTGTGAAAAAATTGTTTCATTTTTGTCGCACGGTGTTATCTGATCTTCAAATCTGATTTGTCTATGTAGAATCGTTAATGATTCAGGGCGGCTATCTGAGAGTCTAACTTCATAACCTAACTGGCCAATAACTCGTTACCGGTAAAGATCCTGTTCTTTTTCTAGGCGCCCCTGCTTTGCACTTCCTTAACATAACTTTTCAAACGAAAATACGGTCTTCCATAAGAACCGATTATAGAATTTGAGTCTGCTTTCTGCAGGAACGACTTTTCTTTCTCTAGTCCTTCTATCGGAGTCGTTGTCTCCATCTACGCCATAATCCAAGGTGTTGTCTCCACTGCGAGCTACAAACTTTATGATAAACTAAGCTTATTCGAAGTTTGAGTACGAGTCTCCAGAGTGGCTCAAACGATGAGAATTCTTCCATAAGAACCGGTTATAGAATTTCAGTCTGCTTTTCTTCAGCAACGACTTTTCTTTGGTCCTTCCATCGGAGTCTCCAATCGTTGTCTCCAATCTAGTCATAGTCCAAGGTGTTCTCTCCGCTGCGAGCTAAAAACTTTAAAATAAACTAAGCTTGTACGAAGGTTGAGTACGAGTCTCCAGAGTGTCTCAAACCATGAGAATTCTTCCATAAGACCTGGCTATAGATTTTCAGCCCTGCTTCAAAACTTTTCTTTAAGTACGACTTTTCTTTGGTCCATCCATCAAAGTCGTTGTCTCCAACTTAGTCATAGTCCAAGGTGTTCTCTCCGCTGCAAGCTACAAACTTTAAAATAAATTAAGCTTATACGAAGGTTGACTACACTACGACTTCCCCGAGTTATTCAAACGATGAAAATTCTCGCGAAATCTACATAAATTCCCAAATCAAAAATATATTAGTGGTCTTCACACCGAAGCTGTTAATTTGGTAGTCGTTATAATTATTATTATTGGGGATGATGCACTGCGTCTTGTAGATCTATTGGGTTCAAGGCCGATAGAGGGTGTGGAAGCTCCTCTCCTTGCCAGTTCGTCGTTCAACGCCAGCGTGGCCCGGAACCCAGATCTGGTTGTAACGGCCAAGTTCGTTTAGCTTCTCAAGGCACTCCAGAACCAGTTTCGAGGACAACTGGTAGGATCTTAGAGCCTTGATTGCCGCTTGGCTGTCGGAGAGGATAGCAACCTTTCGGTTCCGGTAGCTCCTCGCTAGATTGAAATAAGCACACCTTTCAATGGCGTATATTTCCGCCTGGAAGATAGTGGTGTGTTTTCCCGTACGTTCCGAGTATCTTATCCTCGGCCTATCCCGGTGCCCTCCTGCGTTAAGGAAACATCTGTGTACCAGGATATCATATGCTGGTCTATCAGATACGTTTCCGATATACCTACCCAGTTCCTTTTGTTACTAAGTTCAGTTTTAAATGTTTTGACAAAACTGAACTTTAGTGAGATTGTGTCCCTCGGTATTGCAATGTCGGGATACTGATTCGTAAGAGTATCAACCCTCTTACGGCTCAGGAAACCCTCAGTCCCGATATTTATATCAGTCATCCATAGGAGAGCCCCTCTTCGTTTGGGTCTGTATATGCAAGTGAAGAGGTGTAAGTTCGAGGAGAATCTCCATAGATGCTGTTGGACACGGTCTCATAGCCCCTGTTATGCATACGCATGCCAGTCTTTGTAGCTTGCTGAGCGCCTTGATGGTTTGTTAGTCGTTAGTTGGTAATATTTTACGTATATTTTGTTTTTGTAATAATAACGAACTACCACTCTAACGAGTAAGGAAGTTCCAGTCTGCGGGCTTGAAATTTTTTTGGAATTGGAAATCGATGTTATTTTCCTTTGTCCAATTTTACGTCCATGTAATCATCGCAATTTGCTCGGCATTAACGAAAAGTTTTGAATAAAAATATTGGATCAGCTGTTTGTGACGCACAGCTTACCAGATTACCGAAAATAAGCCGATAGGGTTGTTCACAGTTAAGAATTTTAACAAATTACCAACTATCGAGCTACCAAATCAACAGCCTCGGTGTGAAGACCGCTATTGTTTTATTATCTTTGGTGCTATCTTCACAGTTTCAGCCCTGTCTTCATGCCAACATCACATGTGTTCAAGACTGGCAAGATGGCCACTCAATCTGTGGTATCCACGTCTCTGCTATAATATTTTACAAGTGTTTCATGGCAAATACAACACATTTAGTTGGCATTGCGCACAAGTCGATAAACTATTTTTCTTGTCTGTATGCATTGTAAATAAATAACTAAACTGCGTCAAAAGCCAAAACAAATAAAGAGCTTTAAAGTAGCTAAGGCGGAATGTTCGCGTCAATTACCGCAAATCTCTGCAGTTAGCCACTTGTGACAGGTAGATATCCACATATTGGTACAACTTAAGTAAAGCGATTGCCCTGTGTTGTGTTAACAAATGTTTATTCTGAATTGAGCATGAACTATGAACGACGATCGTCGTTTGGCTCTCGGCTTTCATTTGTTTATTCGCGATTATTATTTGTTGTGCTGTCGATGGTGATGAGTTAACAGCGCAAATAAAGCGATGCCATTAAAATGGATTTGCATGAATCAGCGCAGTTTAATTTTCTGAAGCGCAATATTTATATAAAATATGTATTTCCGTATTTCATGAATGTGAGACATTTACGCAGTGAGGAATACATTGAATTCGAAGTATTTGCTGTCGAACGAGAGCAGTTTGTTGCGGAACTGGAATTGAAATGAAGTTCACTTGAACGAATTATCTAAGTGGCATTAGCTTGAAGTTTATTTTGGCATTGTGCGCATTACTCAGTTTCGAGCAATGGCGGTATTCACAATATGCAAACGAAATGAATATAGCGCAGACAGAGGAGTAGAATGGCATCGGATCGACATCATTTAGTGAGATTCTTAATAATGGGTTCTCAATGCTCCGCAACCTCTCAGTTTATACGCATCGAGGTCAGAGTTCACAATTCACAAAAGGGAAATTCGACAAATTGCTGAAAATTGCTCAAAATGGGAAGGTTAATGAGGTTTCGACAGTACGTTTTGATTTTTGCTTTGTAGAAACCCAAAAGTTGACAATGTCACAAATCCGATCGTATGGGGGACGCCCTCTGGTGGTGAATTTCTGAACCTTAATTAATTTTGTATTTTTTGTACTCAAGAATGTTGGCGTTCGCTGAATAAATCATTTAAATCGGTTCAGTAGTTTCCGAGATATGATGTTTCCTAACTTACTTAACTAAAACATTTACAAGTGTGGAGCCAATTCCATAGAAAATGGCCAGTTTTGTATGGCAGCTCCCTTAAGACTTGGAGATAGCGGGTAGGTATGTTTGGAAGAAACATTCGGAAGGGGAAAAAATGGATATCGGTCATACATTTAACACGTCTGGGGGCAACCTGGGAGCAGTGGGAGCCTATTTTATAAAAACGACCATTTTGTATGGGAGCCCCATAAAGGGTTCGAGATAGGGTATACATATGTTTGAAAGAAATGTTCAGTAGAGAAAACTAGTGGGGGTCGTTCATACATTTTAACCCTCTAAGAGCAACTTCTGACCAGTTGTGGAGCAGTTTGTCGAATTTTCCAGCTTTTTTATGAATTTTGACCTCGAGCGACTCCATTTGACCGCACTCTAGCCCCAAAATTTGGTGGCTCATGCACTTTTCACCAAACCGCATAAAATTAGAGGTTGCGGAGCATCGAAATCGAAAAATCTTGCACTAAATCATGTCTAATGTCGATATTAATGATTGATTTAAGAATGTGACAGCACATTAAAAGTTTCGTTAACTTTTCTTACTGCTCAGCGTTGCATTTAGTAGTGGTAGAATTACGCTCAAAGTCGACTCAAATTAGCAGAGTTTCGTTGACTATTCTTACTGCTCAGCGTTGCATTTAGTAGTGGCAGAAATGCGCTCAAAGTCGACTCACATGTCTAAGAAGTCCTAAATCTGATTCTAGTTACCACAACTTGTGAATACCCCCACTGAAAATCGATGGCAATTCACTGCTGACGACTCGCGTAGCAAGTTCCAGTCACTTGAGGTGAAAACTTGTTTGTCGACATTGCACAAGCGACGCTTGCTCGTATTTTGACAACATTCTGATAGTAATTGCCATTATGTATGGCTTTGCTTATGCATGTATGTACAAATGTACAGTTATGCATATGATTTACGTGAATTTGGGTATTCACTTTGCATGCAGCAAGCAAGTTTCAGACTCGCGTGGGAGTCTGAATGCTTTTAGTTGCCGCTAGTTGAGTGCATTTACATGGCTTGGTGTATGTGTGTGTGTGTGCGTGGTAACTTTTTCAACTTTGGCTTATCGCAAAGTTTTACTTAAGCTCTACAAGTTTGTTGTTTCAATGGTGCCCTTGTTGCCCTGTCTGTCCAATAACACAGCCGACTCGCACAGCCCTCGACCCGACCGACAACCATTAACTGCCACCCGCGACCCGCGTTGTATCTTTGTTGCTGCGTTTCATTGTTCATTGCTGTCTGCTTGTTGGTTTTTATGTACGTTTGTCATAACACCTGAGGGCTATCAAGGTTTTTGTTTGATTATTCTTTTATTTAACGCTCCGCTGTTGTTGTTGTTATTGTTGTTGTTGTGCTTATTGCTGTTATAGTGCTGCTATTATTGTTGTGATTGGCGGTGCTTGGCCGGTTTTCTTGGTCGCTTGCATGCGAGCCGCCGTGTCTTATTAAAAAGTTTTTGTTTTCCCTCCTGCGGCACTCAACCTCAACAACAATATTTTCATTATGTTGTAGTTGTCACTATGATTGCTGTTGTCGTTGTTGCTGTTTTTATTGCTGACAGTGCACATTGTGTCGCCCTGCATTGTGCCTGAAGTTGAAGGTTAAATAGGACTTCTTGATTTCAGTTACGGCCTCTTAACGTCACTGTGCCGTGCCCAGCTCAGTGCCCGACCAAGCGACGATGCGCTGGACCGATGCGCACATGCAAAAGTTTTCAGATCATTCAAAGTTTCGTTGTCAGTCATTTAAGTTGCTTAGTTGTGTGTTGATAGGCCGCAGACATTTGCTGCCCGAGGCGCTTTACGTGGAGTTGAGTTGAATTGAGTTGAGTGTGAAAATATTATGGGATGCAGACCTTTGCAGGGGTTGGTTCATGGTTCATGGTTCTTGTGGTGTTTGATTAGGGTGGCTGTTGTATGGGAGGGAATGGCAAAAACTTGATTTTTTTTATTCGATCTGCTTGTGTGAATGTGATGTTGATTGTCTTAATTAAGAAGTTATGACCATAGAGATTAATGACAATAAGTGAACTTTCATAATTCGCTCAGTTGAAATCTTGTCTGCCAATCCCAAAGGGAAAGGGCTTCTGAATATGCTTTTTGTTTAGTTTAGAACACAAAGTTGTGGAGCAGAACAACTTTTTGCTTTTAGCAAACAAAAGTTCCACATATTTACATAAAGTTTTTAGTTTCTCGAACAATGTAGAAGTTTCAAACTTAAGTGTGAGAAATGTGGATGAGGACCCACTCATAACGTGAGACTTTAATTGTTATATTTTAAGGGAGGTTTTGTATGCAGATTTGTGAAGAAAACAGTTATTATTAGATAAAGCTTTATGTACGGTAAAGGTTCTGCCGAAAGTGTGGAAATGAAAGGAAAGCTGAGCCACTATCTGGCTTACGAAAATTACGACTCCGTATTATTGTTGCAAGGCATTCTTCAGATCTGAATAATGCATGGGAAGTACAGTAATTCTATGTAAATAGGATCACTGAGAGATTGAAGTGCTTTGAAACTTATACTGGGAACGACAGCTCTTTCAGGAAGCGACTCACAATGGACCCAACTGAGATTCGAGTGAAAGTGTGATTAACATCCAATTGTATCCCACCAAACTTAAAGGAAAAGTCAGGAATATTCACAAATCGCCACATTTCAAACGGATAGGAGAAGGGAGCGAGGAGACCTACATTTTAACTTCTCATCTGCCTCATGTGGATAGTGATAGAAGTAGACGAGTTTTCACCAGCCCCAGCTAGGATTCTAACCAAGGGCCTCGGCATGAGCAGACAGTACCCACTGGACTATCGAGGCTGGCCCAGATTTTGTTTATTGTTGCTGTAGCTGGTTTACAGAGAGAGGCGGACGGACGTACATAACTAGATCGATGTCTTCGTGGTGGCCAACAATTGGGCCACCAATTGTACAAAAACCCTACGAAAGCTAACCCTCACACAAAATCAAACAATTCTCTTTCTACTTGAAACCAACGCTAACTATTTAACACTCTCTGTCCTTTTCTCAAAAATGTCTACAACAAAATGTCACTGGCCATTGCCTTCCCGGCTGGAGGAGTGTGAGCACACAGGTTAACGTGCACCTGCTCGTGTTGTCTACACTGTCACTGTTCCTGTTGTAGACTTTTTTGTGTCAGTCGCTTACGTCATTTGGCAGTGTTGCTTGACTTAATTAACCTCCATGCAAGTAATTAATTTAAATTGAACAAAGGTAGGCAGCCAGACAAGCAAACAACCAAACGCCAGGCGACACAAATTCTTGCCGGCAGCGCACCTTCCGGCCGCCGCTGCTGCTACTGTCGCTGTTACTGTTTCTGCTGTGGCTGTTTCTGTCGCTGCCGCATAACATGTCCATGTTCGACGGTCGCTTGCCAGCAGTGGCATTTTATCTGCGTTGTAAGATCTACAAAAACATGTTGCAAAATAACAAATTAATTAATTGAAGTTCTCTGCTGCTGCAGTGCTGCTGCTGTGTGTCGCAAACACAAAACGAAACACAACCACAAACAAACACACGCAGCGAGATCTCACTTATTGCTCCATTTTAATGTTTGGCTTTTTCTTGTTCTTCTTGTTTTGCATTTCAGCCCAACCGGTATAACGCTGCGTACGCAATTCGAAATAAAGGATTACTTACTGTCACCGGGTACCTGCAAGTGCGGCCTGCCATGTCCATTGCGGCCGGAATATTTCTTCGATTTTAATGCTCAGGTGAGTAGCTGCAGCTGGTGTGTTGCACATTGGGCGAGGGGTGAGGGATGAGTGACGAACAGCAGTGCGGGGAATCGGCTGTAGTCGCTTGAATGTCCGTGTGGCAGTGGTGTGGCTGAGGAAATTGCATTTTAAGTGAATACGATTAATTCCCCGTTGAGTGAATCGAATGGCGAAGGGAATTACGCCATAAATGATTTGGCGATTAGAGAGTTTAAGCAATTTTGATTCATGGTTCGAATGCATTTGAAAGTGTAAGTTTATTGATGATTTCATGTCTCTATTAGTTTTTTATGTTTAAAAATTGCAGATGTATGAATTAGAGATTTGAGAACTTTGCGTTTCTCATTGTTTGGGTAAAACTTGACGAAAATAAAACTTTTTATTTAAAAAGTTTAGAAGTTAGACAGTCTCCATGTTATTTGAGTACTGAGCCCGAAACTTGGTTTTGACAAAGACAACTTTATTGGTGTTAAAATCATGTCGCACTGTTCTAAGATTTTTTAATTACATATTTTAATGAGTGTTAACCCTTTCGGAACTACTGGGGTAATACGTCAGAGCAACTTTTTAATGCCCCTCAAAACAATTATTTAAATCTTACGACCCATAAAAAATATTTTAAGATTTCTTTGTTCCCGCATAAATGGATGATTTCAGAATTTGTGAGCACCCAATATAATTTTCTAACCCCAACATTTATAGCATGAGAATATTTCTACTAAGAGTATTTTTTATTTCAAAATTAAACTCCGTCCCGAAAGGGTTAAGAGAGAAATTCTTAAAAAAAAGACTAGAACAAGCAGTAAATTTTGGCTCTATTGGCTTTTAAAGAATGGGCCTACACAAAGATTTCTAGACTATTGCTGTCAGTTTGTGTTCAAGACTGTTCTGGCATCTGGTTCTGGTCAAAATTTTTTTGGTGTAAATTGTAGATTGGCTACTAAAAATGGGTCTACACAGAGCTTTCTCAACTATTGGTGTCAGGTTGTGCGCAAGACAATTCTGGTATCTGGTTCTGGTCAACATTTTTTTGGTATTTTTGTCGGAATGTTTCGGTGTCTGCTGAACAAAAGTGATGTTTATTGAAATTTTTAAACGAGCCATGTTCAGTAGACATAATTTAGTGTACATTTTCTTGATTTCGTTGATGAAGAACCTCTAGTTTTTTGCAGTTTGGTGAAAAAAACATGAACGAAAAAATTGTGCTGCTAGAGTGGGTTCAAATGTCATTGCATCGAGGTCGAAAAACCTGGGAAATTCGACAAATTGCTCCACAGCTGCTTAGAAGTTGCTCTTAGAGGGTTAAAATCTATGACTGACCCCCACTAGTTTTCCCTACTGAACATTTCTTCCAAACATATTTGTACCCTATCTCCAGCCCTTAATGGGGCTCCCATACAAAATTATGGTTTATATAAAATAGGCTCCAACTGTTCCCAGCTTGGCCCCAGATGTGTCAAATGTAAGACCAACACTCAGTTATTTTCCCTTTAGAATGTTTCTTTCAAACATATCTACTCGCTATCTCGAAGTTTGAAGAAGGCTGCCATACAAAATGGCAATTTTCTATGGAATTGGCTCCCCACTTGCCGTCTTTTTGACGGTTTTTAGTTTTTAACCCTAGTGTGTGTGCTGAAAAAGAGCACTCTTACCCATGTGATGGGTACCTCAGTACAAATTGTATGAAAATTTCTCACTTTTTGTTTGCACTGTAAGACATTTTACCGTTTTTGTTAAATTTTAAAGTTGTCTTTCGACAGGTTCAAAAAATGTTTACGTTTTAAAGTTTTCGATAACGATGCTAGCCGACCTTGACGACCCCAAACAAATAAAGCGGCTGCCATTTTTTGTAGATAAAATTGTTTGCAGTAGAAATTATTTGCTTTATAAAGTTTTATTTACAAGAAATATCTAAGAAATCGATGAAACTCCATAAAAAATGTGTTCCCCAGCAACTAAATGGAATCAAACACTCGAAAATAAAGACATAATACCATTTTGGGAGTTGTCATGAAGTTTCACCTTTCTAGGTTATCCGCAAGTATGTAAAATTGCAGTATCAAAGTGATTTGGGTACCCGGGTACCCCCATCACACACATAAGGGTTAAACATCTGTTATCTCTTTCGTATTTCTATCAACTTTTGCTTTGATGCTGGCTTGCTGGTTCTACAACTAGGGTTCTTCAATTACAGTTAACCAAATCCGATGTGTACTTTTCGAGATATCAGCGGATATAACATATAGTCTTTGTAGTTCAGGATAACTTACGGTCTTTCTAGTGTTAAGTAAGTTAGGAAACATCGTATCTCGGAAACTACTGAACCAATTTGAATGATTTGTTCAGCAATTGGCAACATTATTTAGTACAAAAAATACAAAAATAATTCAGGTTCAGAAATTCACTTCGACCAGGAGGACATCTCCTGGGTCCAGCGTTGCCACCTGAAATGTCAAAGCAATAACTTCGGACATATGACACTGTGGTATCACAATGAGTCAAAAGTTGTGCTGAAGTGAGCTATTGCTACATTGAAGACTGCCACTCCAACCTAACATAACCTAACTTAACCTAAAATAACTTCGGACATAACTATTGAAAAACGTTTTAGTTGTCTTTATGCATTGTAGCGTTCAATAAAAATGCCCCAAATAAACGAAAATTACCACAATTAATGCTAAATATTTACACGCAGAACATCACCGCATCGATTCCCCAAAAAAACATTGCTCGTCATTCGTTAACTCGAATTTGCGCCTTGAACTCAAATTCGATACAATAAAAGTGCTTGTAAACTTTTTTGTTTACAATGTATGGAAATGTTCATTCCTTTCAATACGGTTTTGCTAGCCTTGCACGCTTCAGAAAATTTAATTATAAATAATTGTATGATATAAATCTTCACAATTGACGAGTGTGGGCCTCGCCGCCATCCATTGCCTCCTCCTCTGCCGTCTGTCGTCTGTGTGTGCGTCGCCTTTATGGCCGACATGACGTACGAGCATTCGCACATCATCGCCATAAATTGTGGCCCCCTTTCGACCATGAATCGCCATCGGAATAATTGGCTTTACGCTAGGATGTCAATTATAATTATAAAACTTAATTATACAAAAAATAAATATAAAAAAAATATAATAAAAATGAATATGAAAAAAGGCAGAAAATGAAATGAAAACGACAAAAGTTGAAGGACAGGAAACTGGTACGAATACAGGCGAGTGTGCGCTTGTAGCGTGCAATGAGTGCAGCAGGCAGCAGTCAGGAGGGTGAAGGGGGTCGGGCGGCGTTGGTAATGTTGGCTTATTCATGGATTGACGGAATCGCTTGCATATTAAAGGGCAATAAAAGACATTACGTACTTGCGTACATGCGTGTTTGCGTGTGTGTATGTGTGTGTGTGTAAAATGTACGCCAGCCGCACGAATTACGACCGCGGAGCGCTAAGGGCGAGAGCACAAAAATCAGTTAAACCTGTTTGACAAGCTGGCTATCTGCCGCCTGGTGCCTTCTTTGTAGCGAGAGTACTTGGGCTGCAAGTCTTTTTGTGTGCATTCTCGATTTGCACTCGACACAATGCTCGACACTGTTGTATTGCTGCTGTTGTTGTTGTTTTTGCTGCAGTGTGTTGCCAACCTGATTCATCTTCATTTTGTCCATTGACAATTTGTTAGCGCTACACAAACGTCCATCATAGGCGATGGCAATGTCGACGACAGCGGCAACAGCAACGGCAACGGCACCGCTTCGAGGTTGCGCCAATGTGCTCTCTGCGTGTGTCAGTGTCGGTGCCATAGGACAGATGACAAAAATACATTTAAAGTGAAATCCGATAAAAACGCAGCGATTTTGATTGAAATGTTTGTGGGATGGGGCGCGCACACGTTCACATGTTTGAATGTGTGTTTGTGTGAGCACTGCAAGCAAGCTTTGTTTCACTAGTTGGCATTTGTTGTTGCCTTTGTCTTTGTTGCTCTTTGTTCTAGTAGTCACCCATACATACAAACAATAAATGTTTAGATTTTTTACCATTTGTGCCACAGTGACAGTTGTGCAATTATTTGTTGCTCTTCTGTTGATTTTGATTTTGATATTTGTGCAGCCGGAAATCGGTTGGAATTTGAACTGTCTGAGCTGGTGTGCATGAAGGGTTAATAAAAGTTGTATGCGACTTTGGTTTTAGACTGACTAAATATTTTAGGAAGCATAGATATTCTATGCATAAGCCATATGCATAGCATATGTGAGTGGCATGGTTGCACTTTTCATTTCCGTTCGTTTAGCTTTGATTGATATGCACTACGAGTAACCGGATTTTGAAAAGATTTCAACTGAAAATTATAGTGTTATGTGGGATGTAGTTACTAGATAAAGGTTCCAAATTTTGATTTTGAATGGATACTGATTTCAGAGCGTTATGCACAACGAGTAATCGGTTTTAAAGTAGGTTTTAGATAAACAAAATAGATTTATTTTAAGGATAATTGCCTGATGTAAGTTAAAATTGTTGTTTTTCGCTTTACTTAAACTGAAGGGTGTCGGCAAAACGAGTAATCGGTTTTAAAGTAGGTTTTTATGAGAACAAAATAGGATTATTTGAATGGTAAAAGCTAGAACTGTTGATTTTTTGCTTAACTTGAACTGATGGGCAGTCTGCACCAACAAGTAATCGGGTTTAGAAAAGAGTTTACCTGAACATTATAGTGTTATATGAGATGCATTTACTAAACAAAGGCTGAAAATTTTAAATTTAAATGGTAATTGATTTCAGAGGCACTATGCACAACGAATAATCGGTTCTAACGTAGGTTTTAGATGAACAAAATGATAAATGAAGAATGATTTGAAAAAATAATGCAATTAAATAATATAATTTATTTATCAGGTTATGGATAAAAGTTAATACTGTCAATTTTTTGCCTTACTTGAATTCAATTCATTGAATTGACGGGCAGTCTGCACAATGAGTAATCGGTTGTAGAAGCGAGTTTAACTGAACATTACAGTGTTATATGAAATATATTTACTAGACAAAAGCTAAAACGTTTGAATTTGAATTGTAATTGATTTCAGAGGCATTATGCACAACAAATAATCGGTTTTAACGTAAATTTTAGATGAACAAAATAGCATGATTTGAAAAAATAATAGAATCGAATAATAGGATTATTCATCAGGTAATGGATAAAAGTTGAAACTGTTAATTTTTCAACTTACTTGAAGTGACGAGCAGTCTACACAACGAGTAATCGGTTTTAAGTTAAGATTTAACTGAATAACAAAGGCTCATTCGATGGGAAATTATTTTATGCAAATAAAATACTTTGATTTTTTATAGTAAATTATCTCAGAGGCGGTGTGCATTATGAGTAATCGGTTTTTACACAGAGTTTAACGTAACAGTTTAGGATTATTCGAGTAGAGCTAAAAGATACAAGTAAAAAAAATTTCGAATTTGTTTAATATTTCATCACAGCGTTGGTATTCACAATAAGTAATCGGTTTTTGTGTAGGGTTTAATTGATCAATGTAAGGTTATTCGAGGTGAAATTATTCGATACAAGGTTAAACATTTTAATTTTATTAGTACTGAACCTCAGAGACGGTGTAAAAAACAAGTAATCGGTTTTTATGTGGACTAAACATTATATGGTTATTTTTCGTAGGCTTATTTAGGAAACGTTAAATGTTTCGAATTTCTACAACATTGGAACTCAGTGGCGGTTTGGACAATAAGTAATCGGTTTTAATGTTTGAATTATTTGAACAATATGTAATTACTGTGCCTAGACTTACTTGATTAAAGTTAAGAATTTCAAATGTCCATAATAATTCAGCTCAGCGGCCATACGCACAAAGAGTAATCGGTTCGTAGGTTGTGTTTAAGTGCACTAAATATTTGTTTATTGCTACCATTGCGTACCTCATCTCTTGTATGTACATTTGTTAGCAGCTTCTCACCTCATTCGCTCTAATCAAAAATCGAATTTATGGTTTCGACTCTATTTCATCTGCCGCTTTTATCGATGGTGGCGTTAACAATCCTCCGCTAACCACATAAATTTCCACCACAAGCATTTATGCAGCTGCGCTTTTTCTGTTATTTGTGTGCCGCCGCCAATCTAATCCCGGGAATCAGAGCTGGCCTTCTATTGCTTCCGGTGTCAAGCGCTTCTTTATTTTGCTATGCGCGCAACCAATCAACCGTTCAACCGAGCCGCTTTCGCCTGGCTGGCTAGTTGGCTGGCTGGCTGACTGACTGACTGTTGGTTCGTGGGCTGGGAAAGACAAAGCCAGAAGTCTCACAAAAACCAATGTCGAACATGGAATTCCATCAGATTAATGCTTGTTAATATTGTCGCCAATTTAATAGATACAGCAACAGCAACAGCAGCAGCAAGTGTTGTATCTGTGCCGTGTTGTTGTAAGTGTTGTTGTCGTCTGCTGGCCGCCGTGCTGCGCATGTTGCATGGCTTCGTCGCAAGCTGGACGTATTGAATGTTTGCATTTGTTTGTGTTTGTTTTCCGCACTGCTAATGTCGACTGTTGTGTTGACTGGCCGGTGATTGCAATTCCAGTTGGCGTCGCAGGTTCGAGCTGTGGCGGACTCTTGTTGACTATTTGGCGTACGCTGGCCGTTTCTCATGCTCTTGACTTGCTTGCTGCGCGCTTCTTCTTTTTCGCTTTTCGTTTTGCTTTGTGCTTTTGCAGTTGTTCCCTATTCGCGGCACAAATGAGCAGGTGCTCCTTGAAGCATGTTCGTTTTAATTGATGAGGGATTTGCATTTTTTCTACCTTCTACCTAGACACATTTTGTCGGATTTTTTTTGCTTGTGGCGAGCGAAATTATAATTGCAAACTGTGTTTGGACAGGGCTGGCGGCGGCGGACGAGTGTGAGGCATTGTAGGATTGCTGACGCGTAGTGTGTGTGCAGTCGCGTCTCTTCACTTCAAGTGGAGTTTCACGGTTTTATTGTCTGCCATAGTTGACGAGAGGCTGAAATGCACATTGAGAGCACTTCAGTCGGTCTTGGGCGACTTGTTCAAGCCTCTGGACTTTGGATGACATTTGGTTGTTTAGAGTTGTATTCACGTTCTTGGACAAAAGAGACTGTAGTTCATCAATAAGTTTCTCATATAACCTTTGCACACAAAGACCGTTGTAGTTGGAGAGGGGGTTCCACTATTTTTCAACTGTCTCTGAAGCCCCAGACGCAGTCCTTTTGCTTGTTTAGATATCTAGATAGAGGAAATATAAATATGAGTTACTGTCTCCTCTTGCAGGAGAATGAAATTGCAATTCATATTCTAGGAGAAAGCCCTGTACTTATGCACAAAGAAAGCAACACCTGGGGGATTTTCTTATATCAGGTGCGGACTTTGTTTCCAGAGGTTAAGGTAACATACTAAAATTACTCTCGGATACTGGATTTAGTGACGAACTGTAGGCCTATGAAGGGGGCAAATAGATCTTTGAAGTAGCAGTGCACTATTCCCCGTCAATAATAATAATACTGTCTCCCCGATTCTATCACAATGGGCCTTCAAGGCCTAAGTGGGCTCCGTCGTGGTGCCTAAACTTCTAACTTACTGTCTCTTTAACATTAACATTAAAACTCTTCTTGAGGTGAAGTAGCAATGTTTGTTTGAAAAGAAGTTAAAATCACAATAAATCTAAAAGATCAAAGAAGAGATTATAATTGACCAAAAAAGAGATCGTAATATATACAAAAAGAGATCATAATAGATCTAAAAAGAAATCGCAGTAGACCAATAAAACCTAGTAAATCAAAAAAGGGATCATAATAGATCTAACAAGAGATCATAGCAGACCAAGAAATCTTAATAGATCTAACAAGGAATAATAGTAGATCAAAAAAGGGATCATAATATACCAAGAAGAGATTATAATAGATCTAAAAAGAGATCGTAGTACTCCAATAAATCATAATAGATCTACCATAATAGATGAACCAACGCAATGCTTCGCATTAATAGGGGTCATCCCCTGCGCGTTTGTTCCTGTTAAAAAACAAAAAAAAAAAAAAAAAAAAGGATTCATAATAGATCTTTTACAATTTTTGTGATTAGTTTTCACTTTTAAATGCATTGTGCTACTTTAACTAACTAAAAACTATCTTCTCTTACGATCCATAAAAAAGTCATTGGTTGGATTTAACTCGTTGCCAGTTTACAAATCTTCTAAATCTTCAGACTAGTTTTTACTTCAAATGTTCTGTTGTACAGTTAAAAAATGACAAAACATGTGAACAGACACCTATAGTTGAAAGACCCTTCTTAAGAGGAATATCCATAAATTTACTGATTACTGTTTCAAACTTAAAAAAACAGTATTGCTTTAAATTATGTCTAAAGCATCAAACACTTTAACGACACATTAGAAAAAACTCTGATAAAAGTTGAGCAAGCAACTTCTTTCTCATTCAACCAGGTTTTAATTGCATGCGCCCTCTCCACCTCCTCAGTGGTGCTGGTGCACATGCACCATTGCGTAACCAAACACCCGTCTCATTCAGTGGGCCTTTCACCACGAATTGTGCGGCGCTTACAAAAACTAATCGAAGCAATTTGTTAAACTGTCAGCTTTGTCGCCGCTTTAATGTCGAACAGCGCAACTTGCAGCGACTCGCAGACACAGCAGACACATTTCTCCGGGTGCCTCACACGCTCGATGCATAAAGAGAAATTAAACAGCTGAAATAAACCCGTTATTTTTGTGCAGCACAAATAGGAATAGGAAAGTTTGTCGAGCCTACCACCCAGACGACGCGCTGCGGCAGGTAGCAACGAACTGGAATTGTCGCGCAACTTGATGGAAATTTTCACAAAGACAACAACGTTGCACTCGAGTCTTGTTAATTTGGTGTCACAATGAAGAGTTTTTCTCATTTGCCTGTCTGACGATTGCGACAAGTTGTCGTAACGTGACACATGTTTGCTGATGAGTGGGTGGCAGCTGCAGCGGGGGGGACAGCGAAGGCAGACTGATTTAGCAGGTTACGACGCACGGTGACGTTTGGTGTTTGTGGCGACGTTTCGGTGCGTGCCGACGGTGACTGGTGGGCGCGTTTTACTTGATGAAATTAATTTAATTTATACGTTGTGCGGTTGTGTCTACAACGCACGAAACGAGCGCACTTTGATGGTATGTGGCAACGCTGCATAACTGTGTGCAGCCAAAGGATAAAGTTGTGACAGCTTAATGACATTTGTGCGCATAAAGCGAAATTTTGTTAATTGAAGTCAGCGAAAAGTTGGCATTTCACTGGCATTTAGAGCGTGGTTTGAGTGTTGAGCTTTTAATAAAAATCTTTATTGGTGGTGAAAACCGTGAAGTGAGTAAATATTTGGTTTTGTGTAAAGAGTTACTGCAGCTAATCTTGAGTTTTGAGGTGTAGTAGAAATGGTTTACGAAAAGAAGTTTTAATCACAATAAATCTAACAAGAAATTATAAAAGATCAAGGAAGAGATTATAATTAATCAAAGAAGGAATCATAATAGATCTAACAAGAAATAACAGTAGACCAAGAAATCATAATAGATCTAGAAAGAGTAAACCAATACGATCGTAAATCATAATCGATCTAACGAGAGATCATAGCAAATCAAAGAAGGGTCGATAATGGATCTAACAGGAGATAATAATGGACCAAGAAATCTTAATAGATATAACAAGAGATCATAGTAGACCAATAAATCATAATCGATCTACCGAGAGATCATAGTAAATCAAAGCAGAGATCATAATTAACCAAGAAATTTTAATAGATCTAACAAGACATGATAGTATATCAAAGAAGGGATTACAATAGATCAAAGAAGAGATCATAATCGATTTTACAAGAGATCATAATAGACCAAGAAATCTTAATAGATATAACAAGAGATCATAGTAGACCAATAAATCATAATAGATCTAACGAGAGATCATAGTAAATCAAAGAAGGTATCATAATAGATCTAATAAGAGATGATAGTAGACCAAGAAATCATAATAGATCTAACGAGAGATGACAGTAGATCAAGAAATCTTAATAGATTTGACAAGACATCACAGTAGACCAAGAAATCTTAATAGATCTAAAAAGAGATTATAGTAAATCAAAGAAGGGATCATAATAGATATAACAAGAGATCATAGTAGACCAACAAATCTTAATAGATCTAACAAGAGATCACAGTAGACGAAGAAATCATAATATATCTAACGAGAGATCATAGTAAATCAAAGAAAAGATCATAATAGATCTAACAAGAGATGATAGTAGACCAAGAAATCATAATAGATCTAACGAGAGATGACAGTAGATCAAGAAATCTTAATAGATTTGACAAGACATCACAGTAGACCAAGAAATCTTAATAGATCTAAAAAGAGATCATAGTAAATCAAAGAAGGGATCATAATAGATCTAGAACGAGATCATAGTAGACCAAGAAATCTTAATAGATCTAACAAGAGATCACAGTAGACCAAGAAATCATAATATATCTAACGAGAGATCATAGTAAATCAAAGAAGGGATCATAATAGATCTAATAAGAGATGATAGTAGACCAAGAAATCTAACGAGAGATGACAGTAGATCAAGAAATCTTAATAGATTTGACAAGACATCACAGTACACCAAGAAATCTTAATAGATCTAAAAAGAAATCATAGTAAATCAAAGAAGGGATCATAATAGATATAAGAAGAGATCATAGTAGACCAAGAAATCTTAATAGATCTAACATGAGATTACAGTAGACCCAGAAATCTTAATAGATTTAAAAAGAGATCATAGTAGATCATAATAGATCTTACAATAGATCATAATATATCTTACAAATTTCCCCCTTTTATAAGTCTAATTTGTTTATCAATCTAGAAGGCAGCTTTTGAAGGGCTATGGAAGATAGTGGACCGTACATAGGAGTTCCTTTTTTATAGGAAAAAGCGTTCATAGAATATCCCTATTAACTCAAAGTTTGGGAAGAATGAAGAAGGTTGGAACATAGGGTTCTTAATTAAGAATTTATGCGGACTTCACTTGAACCCGTCATGGTCAAAGTTTCTGGGAAAGATTTCCGCAGGAAGACCATAACACAAACGCGCTGTAAGGTCCAGAAATGGACTCTCTGTAAAGCATAGATTGGATGAAAAATGATGAAATTAACTCTCTTCCACTAATTTAGCAATTTTCTCAAAGTTGTCACTCACAATAGTACACTTTAAGATTTTTAAATTTTTCTAAGAACATAAAAATATAAAATGTTGAAACCAAAATTTTATAAGAAACTAAAAAAAAAAAAATTTTTACAGATTCGTTTTTATGGATTTTTTAGTCTATCACGTTTACAAGTAGTCTATCAGTCTAGTTTAGTCTATCACGTCTTACAAACTAGACTTTAAATTTTGTAACTACTCTCAAATTGAATAGTTTTATTGTTTTTTTTTTTTTATTTTTGTCTATTATGTTTACAAGTTATCTCAAAAACTAAAGTTTAAATTTTATTACCACTCTGAATTTTATTAGTTTTATTGAGAAAACATTTATCCAAAGTATGTTTATCACTTTCGCTCAAAACAGTTTGCCTTACAACAGACCAATAAACAATCAACAAACTACCGAGTTCAATAATCTCGACAACTGGCGTTGCTTCGTTTTATCATCAGCCGCCACCATAAACTTTCTCATCTGCATACGCAATGTCGCGTCTCGTCGCGTCGCGTCGCATGCACAAATAAATTGAAATGTTTATGGTCGTCTGCGTCACTCATATCGCTTTCGGCCAACCGCAAGCAAATTTTGCGAGCATAATTCAAATTCAGCGCTCTGCACGAACGCTCCAAACAGCCCAACACCCACACACGCACACTGGCAGCATTTGGGCTTAAACCGCAATTACCAACCGACGACATCGCATTCACCGGGCAAACAAACAAATTATTTTCGACACTCTGTCAGCGTGAAACTGCTGCAAATTACAACAATGATTAATATTAATAAAGTCCAAACAAACGAATCAGGCAAAAGAGTGCAGAGGCAAAACGCAGAAGATACAAATATGACTGGAAGTGATGTGAAATGAAAAGCAGAAGTGAAATTTTGCGCGGCGCCATAAAACGTTATTGATACTCAAACGCGCACATGTGTCTGTATATTCCTTCATACATATGTAAGTTATATTATGTAAATGTGCCAGCGCGTGTTTACATATAAACAAGGCGTTTATTTGTGTAAAGAAATGAAAATCATAGCGGCGAGCACGCGCAACCAGTGTAAACAATCGTCAATGCACTGAAAAAAAAAACAACGACTTGGCTGTGTATTCATTGCATAGTAATTTATTGTTGAAATTTGCAATTCCTCTACTCAATTATTCAGAGCGTTTAACAATCGATTTGAGTTATTTGAATGTTTTTAAAATTAAATAATTAAGCTGATTCAGTTAGCTGCCTTTTGAATGAATATTTAAAGAGTAAGATAAATAAATGGAAAATAAAGGCATCAGCTTTAAATGATATGCATTGAGAAATGAGTTTGTCAAGTAGGCTTAAATTATAGATAAGAGTTGGTGAAATATGTGTCTGAAATGGACACGGAGATTTGAAAATGAAAGTGCCAGTCCAGGGCACACAAGCTACAAAGGCTTTTGGATCATATAGCTTGACGTAGACTGTTGACTAAAGTGTTTAAATATAAAGTAAAAGTAGATAAGATCGCTAAAAGTCTGGCACACATTTAAAGACGTCAAATCCAATTCGAAATTGCTGCAAAAAAGCATAATCGAAACTGAAAGCAATGTGGTTCTAAAGAACTGGTTAAAAGAACTTTGTAAAGGCCATTTACGGCGGGAACACATAAAACCTATGAAAACGAATTTTTTACATATTTTTACTATGTACTTATCTCATTTGAATAGTTGCCATTTTAAGTTACCATTAACTTGAAACATTGAAAATAAGGCCATTACTATCAACAGATTTATATGCATCTTTTAAAGTTATATAGATAAATATTGAAAACTAATTTATCTGATCGGAAACAAAATATTATTAGATTAATATTGTGTACCAGTTAACAGTCATTTTTGAATGAAAAGAACCAGAACTCTTAAAAAAAATTCAGACAGTGTCTTCTCGTCCGAGGTCCCGGCAATCTGTGCCAGCTTCCAATTGGCTTAAAGTAAATCGGTTATCGCACGAGATATCCTAATAGGATTTCGTACTTTAGGACAGCAAATACACTCTTTCGGCTCTGGATGTTGTTACAATAACATCAAAGACTATTCGAGCTGCAACAAATCTTCTAAACAGCGTCATAACCTATGCTGGGTTCCGGGACGTAGGGACATTCCAGAGAACTGTAGAGTAAACGAGCTTGCTCGACAAGGTATGACTGATCAGTTATGTCAAGCAATAACAACCCTCGGTATCTCTATCAACTTGCGTGCTAAGTACTCATATACGAGGTGTGACAATTAAGTAATGATACTGATTTTATTGCCGCGCTTGTTTTAAACCTTCGCTCTTCCCCGGCATCCTTTCCCTCTCCATTGATATATTTACCATCGCTCTAGCTTATTTAGTTCGCCTTCTGTGTCGTGTTGAGTCACGAAAATCGAGAAACGAAACGATAGCGTTGCGTTTTGATAGCCGTGAAATCGTCCACAAAGACTCATAACTGGATCCTTCATCACGACAACGCGCCGTGCCACACCGCCCTCAGCAACAGCCTCCTTATTCGCCCGATATGTCACCCTGTGACTTTTTTTTTGTTCCCTAGGACAAAACCGGTGGTCAAAGAAACCCATTTTGAGTCGATTACAGACATCCAGGCCGCCGTGACGAGGGTACTCGCGAACATCCCAGTCGAAGCGTTCCAGAAATGTTACGAAGCATGGAAAACACGCGGGAATCGTTGTATAGCTGCCGAAGGGGACTACTGTGAAGGGGATGGCAGAGTTGTAGAATAATTTTTAAATATATGGTTTTTATGGAATCAGTCTCATTACTCAATTGTCACACCTCGTAAGATACCAACTTCAGATGGGCTGGACCTTAAAATACTATTATTCTGAAGAGCTTCTTCCACAAAATAGAGTTCAGATCAGGTCATGATTGGTGTTCCGATAGATCAATGTTAGATGGCAGTCACCCAAAAAGGTTGGGGTTGTTTTCAAACCATTTTTCTTTCGCTCAATGGACGAGCAAGAAAAGCCAGAAGAAAAAAGAATCATTTGAGCAACTTCTTCGACAATCTAGGGGGATTTAGCTGATAGGACTATTTATAGTCTACTAGGCTTCGTGAAAAACTCAAACTGGTGCAAAGGGTGAGCGGTTTTATGTTCAACTATGGACTCCGCCTTGAGTCAACCACTTCTATCTACCGACTTACCAATTCAGAATAATTGGTTGTCTTATAAACTCTGACAATATTATACAGTTTTTGATATGTATGACGATTTTTTGCACCGACGCTCCTATTTTTCGAAACGGGCTTTCAAAGTATTTTCGAAACTATTCCAAAAATATAGTACACTATGATTTGCAAACAACTTTGAGTAATATTAGCTTTGGAGTGAGGGTCTGTACCTAATAATCATCTGCTAAGAATGTTGTCTTTCTTCAAAGGACGTTTCGTGCTAACAGAACTTTTGAGTTTTGTTTTAAACATTGAGAAATCATTTCCAAAGTTTAAAACTATGTACACAAAAATTAAAAAAATTGTTTATAAAGAACAGAATGTCTGGCAACCCTATTGCTGCGTCTTTGTTACTGTAGGTTCCATATTTTTATGTTGTGTTCCCTTTTCCGTTAGTGTAGCTTAGTGTAGTTAGTTCTTTCAGATTGTTCTCTATTCAGACAGTCAGTTAAATTACGCAATTAAGACAGTTTCTCAATTTATTCTCAATTAAGCTCTAAATTGAACTCACTTTGTAATACAAAAATCTCAACTTAGCTAATTGCAATTAGCGCTCAATTGAGCATAACTTGAGTTCGAATCGTCAACCCTGTTTCATGCTGTTATCGATAAACAAATTCATTAACAATTGGTGGAACCAACACATACATGAGAAACTGATAGCATAGAGAGATATTAACATTTGTTTTCTTTGAAATTTCGTTTTGTGGTATCAAAAGGGATTTTGAATCAGTCTTACAGTAAGGTTGAAGAAGCTACCAAGGACTTGATATAAACTTTGATAAGCTGTTACGAGGAGTTGTGTCCCTTGAGAGCGATTGAACAGGGCAACGCAGTTTCGTGATGGAGTACTGAGCTTTCGACGTTCCGCAAACGGTCCAGAACGCTCCTGAATAAAGTATTAAAACCCCGAAAAAAAGATGACTGGACCAGCCATCAACTCGTACTCAACTCGTAAAAGCAGGGGCGGATTCAGGGTGCGGGGATTTGGGAGTTGAAACTCCCCGAATTGTTAGGATCGACTTTAAAACTACATAACAATTTAAGGGTATTTTTCGGCATTTTATGAATATTAAAGAATTACTTTCTGAAACCCCCCGAAATATTTTTCCGAATCCGCCCCTGCGTAAAAGGAATATAGAAAAAAGTGAGGTCTGCCAAACAAGGACTCTCAATAACTCAGTAAGGCTAAGTTCCATATAGAGATCGAACAGCCAAGTTTGACGGTTCATATACCACTTCAAAATCGAATACCTATAACACACTACTAGCGATCCACTTTTCTCATTGGGAAGCAGGATCATTCCCATTGCAGTGAGAAGTGCTGAGGTTGACAATGCGAATGGTGGAACCCCCAGACTTAACTGGTTCTCCGCGTCAGAGGTAGTAACGGAGGAGGCTTATCCTTCTCCTCCTCGTCAAATCTAAAACATTGCATAGAAAGAAAATTAACATTTTCATCTCGGAATCATGAAAACGTTTAGTTTAAACAGTTTAGTATTTCACCCGCAATCAAACCAACCACACCAATTCTTCTACTTCCTTCTCTCCTGTCAGTCGTTGACCATAAAAGGTCCTCTTTAAAAAAATTTCATGGGAATTACGCAGATGAATAACTTTTAATGATTTTATGGGCCGCAAAATAAAATAATTGTCATGTCAAAAGCACACACACACACACAGACACACGCACACACCCATTTTCACATTGCAACAAAGCCAACAGCACAATGATGAAAAACAAAACGAGAAAAGGAACCACTCAGTGCGCTAAAAATAACAATGGCGAAACAATGGCAACATCGTGTGTGTTGTATTTATAGGTTTTTAAATGAAAAATTCCGTGGGCGCAAACATAAACAATAAAATATAATATGAACTCATAATGTCTATCAACACGTATCTTATCGATGAATGAGAATCAAAACAGCAACATGACTCGACAACGAACACGACAACAGACATCTCGACAAGCATGACAAATATGCGTGCATGGGCCGTTTTCGAAAAAATTTCAAATACAATAAAACAACACACACACACACACACATGTGTGCGCACTCGTGAACAAAGGAGATATTTTTGACGCGCGCACAATGCCCAGAATCATGCGGCCAGTGCGCACGTTTGAGAGTCGAAGCGATGACGCGATGGGGCCGTGGCGCGTTTGGTGTGCTAGGTGTGCAGCCTGTCTGCGGGCGATTAAGTTTCGTGCGCCTAAAAGTAGGTCAGCCAGATTTTACGGCCGCTCTTCACAACAATGCGAAAGTGAGTCTCCACTTGAAAGCGGTCGCGGCGATTATCTCGAGTGTAAACACCAAAGTGATTATTACACTTTGCGCGTGAAAAATAAAAACGTCAGTCGGCGCTGCCGCAACTCACTCACTCACTCACTCAGCCAGCCAGACGCTCGATACCCGCGATTGCGTGCATAAATAATGCGCCGGCGAGTACGCGCTGTGCCAAACAATTCGACGCCTTTGGCGCATTCAGCCCACCCCGGCCGCACTAAAATAGAATATCTAATTTGCATAAATGTTTCCTGCCACTTTGAATACTTTTCGCATGGCCCAACTAGTCGAATTTCAACTCGACGCGCTGGCCAAGTGTCGAAATTGCCGCCGGCAGTCCGCATGCGGGTTCTCGTATATTTAGACCGACACACATGCTTCGCAAAGGCCGAGTGTTTCGTTTCGAGTGGCGCCACAAATTGAGAATTCATTGTTCGCTCATTGCTGTTAATGCTTATGACAGGCCATAGATAATAGCTGACACGGGCACCGTGAAATACAACAACAACAAACAGCTTGTTGGATTTTTTTCTTAGGTAAATTTTTCTGCTTGCTGTATGTGTCTCGGTGGATTTTTTGTGGAGCTATTTTCATGTTGCCACATTGACCACATTGGCGTGGAAAATGTTAATTAAGTTGTATTAGTGTAGACAGGTACAACATGTGTTGTGTGGGTGTGAGATTTCATTTGGGGGATTTCATTTTGTGAGGTAGTTGCGTACACAACTTTTGAGCCAAATACCATTTGAAATCATATTTGCCGTCTAGAATTTTTGTAATAAACATATTTCGAGTACGCACATAGGCAAATGTTATGTGAATATAAATTAATTGAAAGCGAGTGGATAAGGCAATGTAGTTCCGTGGTTGAGTGCCGAGCTTTTGACGCTCCGCAAACAGTCCAGAAAGTTCTTGAATAGGTCGTTAAAACCCGAAAAGAAGAGGACTGATCCAGCCATCAATTCGTACAAAAGGAATAAAAGAAAAAAGTGAGGTTCGCCAAACGGAAACTCTTTTGATCTGAGGTTGAGAGAATGAAGGAGTCAGCAAGCCTGTGCAAGGTTCTACAAAGAGGTAAACTTGATTCTCTTAGTTTCATATACACTTCAAAATCGGATACCTATACCACACTCCTAGCGACCCAGTTTCTTGGAACTGCGATCATTCCCACTGCAGTGGGAAGTGCTGAGGTTGACAACGCGAATAATAGAACCACCTGACAAAACTGGTTTTCCGCGTCAGAGTTGGTATCGGAGGAGGCTTCATTTAAAAATTTTAATAAAATGAGTAATTTTTTTTTATTTATTTGCTTTGAAGTCTATTCATTACTATTATTAGGCCAAACCGCTGCCCATGGAAAAATCTATATGTACATATATAATTGTTTATCCTGACTGGCTGACTGATTGATTAATCATCGCCCAGCCCAAACCGCTGAGGATATAAACAAAACATCTGAACTGTTGACATAGGAGTTTTAAAAGTTCGCGGTCTAAAAGGGCCCAACTTAGTCGAAGTTTTGTTGTAAGAAGAGTGATTTTACGACCTATTGACTTTAAACTTGTTGAACATATTGCAAATTAAAAGTAGGGATCAACAAATGGTATGAAAAAACATGACCATTTCTATTTGGAAAATCAAAATCCTACGGGATCAACGATGTGTAAAAAGTTTGTATAGAAAACTTTATGTAATGGTTTTCTTGACTTCAAACTTTTACTAAGCTACTTCAAATGAGAAATCATTCGACACCTGTTTTACATTTTTCGAAAATCAAAACGATGGATTAAAATTTTTTATGAAGAAACTTGATGTAACAAGTTTTTTGACTTCAAATGAGAAATAATACGACATTTCTCTTTTAAATTTTTTCGAAAATCGAAGCCTCACAGTGTCAACTATGGGTTAAAATTTTGTATGAAGAAACATTATTTAATGGGTTTTGTAGCTTCAAACTTATAATAGTAATACCACTTTAAACGAGAAATAACTCGATATATGTTTTTAATTTTTTCGAAAATCAAAACCGGACAGTGGATTACAATTTTGTATGAAGAAAGATGATTTAATGGATTTTTTGACTTCGAACTTAGTAAAACCACTTCAAATGAGAAATAATTCGACATTTGTTTTTACATTACTTCTAGAATCAAAACCTGACAGTGTCAATTATGAGTTAACATTTTCTATGTAGAAACACGATTTAATGGATTTCTTTGTCTTCAAACTTAGTAAAATCACTTCAAATGACACATCGACATTTGTTTTACATATTTTCGAAAATCAAAACCTGACAGTGTCAACTATAGGTTCAAAGTTTGTATGGAGAAACTTGACGTAATGGCTTTTTTAACTTTAAACTTAGTAAAACCACTTCAAATGAAAAAGTATTCGATACGTATTTTAAATTTTTCCAAAAATCAAAACCTGACAGAGTTAATGATGAGTTAAATTTTGTATGGAAAAACATGATTTAGTGGGGTTTTGACTTCAAACTTATTAAAACTACTTCAAATCAAAAATCATTCGACATGTCTTTTTCATATTTTGGCAAATGTGACGGGGTCAAAAATTGCTAGCAGTTTTTTCGGGAAAATAAGATTTAATTTGAGGTTTTAACTTCAAACTTAGTAAAACCACTTCAAATGAGAAATAATTCGACATTTGTTTTTAAATTTTATCGAAAATCAAAACCTGGCAGTGACACCGATGGGTTAAAAGTTTGCACTGAGAAACTTGATGTGATGGGTTTTTTAACTTCAAACTTAGTCAGACTGCTTTAAATAAGAAATAATTTGACACATAGTTTTCAACTCAAATTGTTTTGGACAATAAAAATCTGACAGGGTCAGCAATCGGTTAACAGTTTTTGTTTTGGGTTTTAATTTCACTTAGTAACATTCGACATTTATTTTAAATTTTTTCGTAAATCAAAACCTAAAAATCTGACGGGGTCAACAATCGGTTAACAGTTTTGTGGGGAGACATGATTTCATGAGGTTTTTAATTTCACTTAGTAACATTCGACATTTGTTTTAAAATTTTTCGAATATCAAAAAAAAAAATCAAAGTTTGTATGGAGAAACTGTAAAAAAAACATAAATAAAGGAGCCTATTGTCTTCAAACTTAGTCAAATCACTTCAAATGAGAAAACATTCAAAACGTGTTTTACATTTTTTTCGAAAATAAAAATCTGACGGGGTCAACAATCGGTTAATAGTTTTTAAAAATTATGTAAAGGGCCTATTGACTTTAAATATGGTGAAATGAAAAATTATTAGACAACTAGTTTTCATCAAAATCTGACAGTGTCAACAAAGGGTTAAGAGAAACATGATTTATTAAGCCCATTTTGACTTCAAACTTGCATGCAAAGCTGCCGGACTCTGCTAGTGTAGGCAATAAATCAATATACAAGTATTGTTCAATCCTAACCTAACCTGATTCTTCATTGACTTTATGAATTTTTGCATTCACACTTTATTAACGTCATCGACAGTGACAACAGCACCGATGACAGCAGCGAAATCACGTTTTATTCCAAGGCAACTTAAAAGTTTTATTATAACAATTTTTGTTTTTCAACTAAATTGTATTAATGTATAGCTTAAACAGTGTTGTTGTTGTTGCTTTGATTTTTTTTACAAAAATAAAATAAAACTCTGACGACAATGCTTTTTGTCTTGTCAGAGAATGTGACTTAAATCCTGCTAATGACATTTGGTATTCATGCCACGCCGCGCTTGTGAACTGTGAGCATTTTGTCGATTTGCAATGCTTCGTTCAGTGCTGAAACTCGAAACGCTGAATATACAATAAATAAGTGCGGGTGTGTATGTGTGTGTGTGTATGTGTGTATTATCCCGACACGCCACATTATGGTGCGGACTGGCGCGGCTGCATATGAAACGGCAAAGCTGTCGGCATTTGCTGGCCGCGACGGCTGTGTTTGTTCGTCGTCGGCGTGGCGCTGCCAGTCGGCCAGTCATGTTGTAGGTGTTTTATGTTGTGAGCTTTGAAAAAATTGAAATAAAGGTGCTAAAATAATGCTAATGGCGTGGCAGCTCGCTTGCTTGGTATTCAAATGCTAAATTATTGACAGAATCATTTAGGCGCAACTGTGTGTTGGCGTTTGTGTACGTGTGCACACGCACACATGCGCATAAATAACAAATTGTATGTTTAATTTGCTGATTGATATTTGATGGGCATGTTTGGTTGCATCATGAATAACTGAACGAATGCCAAATGTGTAAAACTCCGATGAACTGACTGACTGACTGAATGAATGTTGTAATTATGGCAATTTGAATGATTTTCTACAACAAATTGCCACATGCTTTTTGCATATTACTGAGCAAAGCCGTTGTTGGACGACGGTTTTAATAAAAATTAAATACTGACATACCATGAATTTACAAATGATTGCTATGAATGTTCCAGGTGTAGTCAGATAGAGGAGCTGTCAGGCTGTTCCATAGATGCCTTCATGAATTTTGTGTGTTGTGGCACATTTTCTGTTAAATTTTGTTAAAAATCTCAAATCCTTAACTTTTTAAATAAACCAGACTTGAACTTTCGAACTTTTGATAAAAAAAAAATCACTTTTCTAAAATTTATTTATTTCATATTAACCCTTTCAGTCACAATGTCCAATATATTGGACTGCAGCCCATACAATTCATACAGAACGGGTTTATTTTCATGTCGGAAAGGGTTAAAGATACTAATGTATATCACAAGTATCAAACTTTTCATTTCGAATAATTATTTCATTCAATCAATCATAATTCTTCATTCAATCAATAACAATCATAAACAACTATGAAACCAATGCATCTGCTCAGGGACCTGTAAATGAAACTCGTAGTTAGGGTCCCTAAACATACGAGCGACTTTCTAAGATCCTCTTCATACATATGTATTAAATATATATAATAAAATATGTATATATAATATATTAAATATGTGCAGCAAAAAGTGCAGTTATGAAATTCGAGCCTCACAAAATCCAAGTTCGGGGTAAAAAGCATCCAAAACTCCCTCGACAAAGTTTCATCAGCCTGTGGGTTTGCTCAGAACAATCACTTGATTCTTCTTCTGGACGTTAATCTGTACCTTCAGTGATGTAAACGGTTAAACAAAGTAAACTTTCGCAGAAACTTAAAATCAATGTTCTCGAAGCCCTCCAAGTTCCCTAAGATCTGTCAAGTTTTAAGTAAATAATCGCTGGCAGAACATTTTTGTATGGAATGTTGGTTACATCTTGAAAAAAGTTGAGTCTGAATTAACTTAAGATTTATTCTTTTAGCGTCTTTGTGCCATCTTAGTAATCTAAGCATAAATGCAACCCTGTTTTTTGTCAAAAGTAGGCAAAACTCCGTTGATTTCAAAGTCGTCTCGATATTTTTCTATACGAAAAGGTCCATTTAGTACCTTTTTTACATTCATGCGTTCAATCCCGGATAATTTTAAGGTCCCAAGATAACAGAATATAAAAATAACAACCCTCAAATACTGAAAGCTTGTGAAAGTTTTGCTTAGATATTCTTCCAGCTGAAGATTCTAAAATCTTGCAGCTTTAATTTCTCAACTGAGGGACCGCTAAAAGCATCCAAGATCCCTGGAGATGCCGTTTTTGTGATTTGAAAGCCCAAATGAACATTGCTTCAATCCGATTTTGCCACACTCATTCACATGGTTCATGAACACCGCTAAAGCGTTGAACTGGGTATTTAGAATATGATTCTGATAAATTTTCCTGACATCAACCAATCCACCAAATTAACCAATGCACAATGATTGATGTGTTGTGTGGTGTGCAGTATTTTTGCCAAACAACTGTCGAAACAATGCATTCACACTGAATATTTCAACATTTGGCTACGACATGTCGTCAAGCATTTTTATATTCGCAACAGTTTTATTTTCTTGCATTTTTTTCATATGTTTATGGTTTGCGCCTTGGCGCGGCAATTTATTCATTCTCACCTACTCTTCATAAAATCTCACTTTGCCATTAGTAAATATTTATGCTGACAGCCGTTTTACAAATTGATTGACAGTTGGCGAAGCCGAGAAATCGCATCGCATTGCATGCACGCGCACAACTTGGCCGACTTGGCAATACGGCGAAACTTGCGCTGCGCAAACCGCACATTCTGCGCAGAAAAAATAAGTGAAAATTGTTTGAGGCCACAAACGAAACGACGCGATGCCTGGCGTAATTTGCTGTCTGTCTAGTCGGCCATCAGCTGTGTGACTTATGCTCGCGCTTACGAATATGGTCGCGCATGCCAGGAGACGCGCTGCGGTTGGTTGCGCAGTTGGCCGGTTGACGCGTCGCTTAGCTCCATGCAGTTTCGCCGATTGCTGATTTTCTGCAGTTGCAGTTGCAGCGCGAAGCCGTAAAAACTTTTAACCTCAATTTAGGCTTTAACAAATAAAACATAAATGGATATTTATTGCATTTTTTCGTGCTGTTATTGCTACTGTCGATTGTGTGTTTGCTTGTGTGTGTGTGTGCCAACAAACAAACAAGCAAACAAACCGTTTGCCGGTGCGTTCGTCAGCCTGTCTGTTTGTGTGGCTGTCTGCTTGGCTGTCGGCGCTCGTTTATTATGCGGTGATTTGTGCGCCGCTTCACTGCGAGCTGCGTGTGGCGGCCGCGCCGTGCACACTGGACGCGCGGCTCTGCATTGGGGTCATAGGTTGTTGACTTGCTGGCTTTTGTAGTTTCGATCTCTGCAGGCATCTCATGTTGCAAATTTAATTAATAATTTTTCTGTTTTTGGTCTCTCTTTGCAGGTACGTTGCGCATTGGTGTGATTAACGTTTGGCTCGAATGTGTAAAGTGAGTACGCAAACTTTCTACTTTTGCACTTTTGTGTAAAAGTGGGAAAATTTTTAATTGCAGTTAAATTTTTTTAGAGTGGAGTTATTGCGATGCTATTTACTCACTGCAATGGTTTTATGTTTATGGTTTTACATAGATGAACAAATAAGGCATGGATCCTTAACCCTTTCGCTACAGGTTTTTACTGGGGAAAGTTAAAATTTTAAAATTTACGTTTTAGGCTTGTGTGTAGTTATATTAGTAACATTCCATGAGAAATTTTTAAATTTTTATACTCGGACCCTGTATTTGAATGTGTTTTTCTATGAGAGCAACCACATTGTTGTGGTACAGTACGAAATAAGCACTTAAACACATTTTCAGTTTTGGCTTAATTCTGGAATTCAAGTTAATTTCTGAGCGTTGATGTATTCAGAGACCTTTAGTAGATTTTTATGGTGAATATTTTCGTGGTACGTTTTGTCCTTAAAAAGTCCTGTTTTATAGGACATTTTTGGCATTTTAGAAAAAAAGGGTCAAATTGACCCATACAAATAGGAGCTACAGGGTTGAAATGCTCCACAAAAATGTTCCTCGTAGTGTTTTACATCTAATTGCTGAACACATCATATACCTAAAATGTGAGGTTACATGGTTTTCATATGTCGATTCACCATAAGAATGAGCAAAAAGGGGAAAACTTTGACCCACCTAAAACAAAATTCAGACGTAAACTTTCAAAACGTCGATACAGGTATATTTTTTTTTGGCCTCCTCTACCAGAATCCGTTGTCAGAACCTTGTTATTTTAAAAAAAGTTTGATTTTGTTGTGCAGTGTTGTTGTGTTACTTAAACATAAAAAATTTTACGAATTGAACGAAAATCTGAATATGTCTTTATGTACTTCAGCCAAAATTAAAAAAAAATGTATCTAAATTGAAAGAAAACGTCAAATTAAAAAGTTATCTAATTTTTCTGCTTCTTCTTCCTTTACTATGCCAAGATATACCATTAACAAAACGTGTATACTTCTCTTCTTTAAACTTGAATATTCAATTTATTAATTTCGTATTTTTCCTAAAACTTCAAACTATTCTAAGGACTAATAAAAAAATGTGTTCCTGAAACCACAGAGGGTTCAGACGTCCACAAAGTAGCATGCCGCCATAATATTATGGCAACAAAATAGCGAAAGCGTTAAGAGCCAATGGCGAGGTTGCATGTGTCAATAGTCTCAGAATTAGATGAAAAATCTAATCTTAGATAAAAATCTATATCTTATCTATCTAAAAATATATCTTAGATAAAAAACCGAAATCCAACCACCTCTCAAGTAGACGTAGCTAAGTTCAGTTCAAGCTAAAACAGAGTTATAACACCAAAAGATTCTATTCCATTGCCAAGTGGGAGTCTGAGCTTAAAGACAAAGCTCTCTCCTCAGGAAACCGATGAGGGAGTAAGCAGCTGTCTAGTTTAGAGATTTGAGGTGAGAATCCTGGGGGCATTAATTCTTGGGAAAACAAAAAAACGTAGTCTTTGACCAAAGTAAAGAAAACTGAAAATTAAACTGTTGAGTCAGGGAAGATATTCAACTTTCTATAAAAGTTTGGACTAAGCAACGAAAAGTCATATATGGAGTCGAATACTTTAACCTGATTCTTCGAATATTTCTATGTTAATTTTTAGTAAACATAGGTCTCCCAAAAGTTCTATAGATCAGATCGTTCTTTTCTTATGAATTCCTTTCTTATTTTAACAAACTCTTTCAATATTTTTATCTATTGCTCTGAGAATCTTCTTAAGTTTTTGGACGAGATTTTTGTTTTGAGTTTCTGTGAGGTTCGAAGTATTCTTAGACTTTTCTACTGATTCTTATTTTCTGTGTTTCCATCTATTGTTTCCGTTTTCTTTTGGTTCTTAGAGTATTTCTAGGTAGTCTTGCGGTGTTTTTAGGAGATTCTGTTGAATCTTATTTGCTTAAGACATTCATCCATTGCTGTGAGGATCTTTTTGACAAAAACCGCATCAACAAAGATAAAGTCTTTTTGATATTGTTC
The DNA here is from genome assembly GCA_963971225.1 of Melieria omissa. NCBI lineage: Eukaryota > Metazoa > Arthropoda > Insecta > Diptera > Ulidiidae > Melieria > Melieria omissa. The sequence continues at coordinate 5,383,774 of OZ020267.1, forward strand.
CAAATTTTTTTTTGGTTTTTCATGTGTTTAAATGAAGTCTTGGAATCTTCTTGGACAATCCTTTTGATTTCCACTTACATCAGTGTTTCATCCATTCTTTTCTAACAATATGGATTAGGTAATCAATAGATCCAGTAGCTCGCAATGTAAAACACAATTTTATAATCGAATCTCGATTAGTTTTTTATTAGTCTCGCATTACTTTTTTATTAGTCACGCATCAATTTGGTTTATTCATTTTCCTGGAAATAATAATAACATACAACTAGGTTTACTTACTTAACTGACCTTCTCCAGTTGGTCACACCATGAGATAATAAAGTCTCTTCAACTTGGTCCTTCCACCGGAGACAGGGTCTTCCTCTTTGCTGTAGACCTCTAACTACCACACCGAACTCCTGTCTTTCTTTCTCACATTATTACTTTATTTCACATCTCCACTTTCAATCATACTTTACATTCCATAGAACCATTGCATCAAAGTACGAAAAACCCCCAATCGGCCAACTGCAAAATAAATCTCCCATAATGTTGTCTGAGCTGTAATAACCTAAATTAGTAAAGTTGGCCGGGTCGCTTTGCGGTTCAACGCGCTTTTCTCAGGCCTTCAGTGCTCCAAGTTTTCTTCTCTCGTCTTTGCTTTTCCATTGGGAATTTAATTTGCTACTCATTTTAATTGGTTAAACGCAATTGAAGTAATTCTTCAGTCAATTTATTGTGCAACTCGTATGTTCAAATTGATTGCAGCCCATTAAACTTGAATTTTTTTTTTGGGAAATCTGTAAGCTTCATGCATATTCGCATGACTCAGCTGCCGCAAAATGATTCATATAAATCATGCAAGCATCGGGTTGTGGCTGCTCGGCGAGCCACTCAAGACATAGAAAAACAAAGGAAAGAAGCTTAATTTGCTGCTGCCTTCACTGCTCTGCGTTTCATGCCACTCGACAGACCAACCAGCTCACAGACAGACCCACATAAGTGGAGCAGTGGCAGCTCACAATTGCCGCCTTTCTTGCAATCTTCGAATGCGACTACTCGCAACCTTCTTCAGTCTGCTTGACTGGCGAGCGTAACCTTTTCTGGGCGCACAATCATAATTCAAACATCTTGATGCCCCGCACGCCTCCACCGCCGACGCCACTTGCAGCCGCACGCAACTGACTGTCAAATTTGGTATTCAAAGGATCTCGCATGCAAATTGATGAAAATTTGCTGAACGAAAATATTTCAGTTTACGTGTGTGTGTGTGTATGTCTGTGTCTGTCATTTTTATTTTCTTATTTCACTTCAAACGAAAAAAACTTGAAGGGCAAAACATCAACAAAACAATACACGCTGGCAATTCTATTAAAATATTTCGTGTCCTTGGTTTTTGTTCTTTGAAAACCCTTGTCTCGGCATTGTCGTTCGGCCAGCGACCGACCGTCCAGGCACAAAAAGACCAATCGACAACGTCCTGTTGGCGCGCGCCCTCACCCTTGAAACCATAATTTAATTCCATATTTTTTATTGTTCACCCATTGCCTGATTTTGTTATCCTTCATGCGATTAGCCTAAGAAAACTTGCATAAATGTGAATTATTTTAAAAAGTGACAGCGTAGTCCCGGCAACTGGCAGCCGTTGCTGTGTTGTCACCCTTTTCACATTCGCTGCTTGTCGTCTATTTTCTGCTTCCATTGCTTTTTTGTATTATTTCTGGTCATTTGTAATGCTTTAATAAGTATCCTTTTTTTTTGTTGCTGCTGCTACTTTGTGGCGCAGCTGCGTCTGCTGCGTCATGGCCGGTTTTTCCAGCCAACTTGTGCTGTCAAGAAACTTCAAAACTTTATCTAACGTGCCTTAAAACATCAAACGCATTTGTCCTTTTTCGGAATTTATTGAGTGTGCATGCGCCGGAAAGAAGTCGACCAAGCGGTTGAGTTTTTGCTGCCGAAACGTGCGACGAGCGACAGTTTACGCTGCGGAGTCACACGTGCTGCATGAAGTGTCCTTTTGTTACTTTGATTGTCGTCGAACTGGATGAGCATTGGTGGTGGTGGGGGCTACTGTGGTTCGTTGGTTGGTTGGTTTTTGGTGTTGTCGTGGCTTTGTTGCATGCCAAAAAAACCACTAATTGCTGTACTTTTTGGCAGCGTTTGAACCGAACTCGAAGATCATTAATTTAAATTTATGGTTTTGTTGGTTTCGGCGACAGAAATGCTGCGAGCCATCGAGCTGGCCGGCCGCACCGTGGTGTGCGAAACATGAGTGGTTTGTGGCGAGTAGTTGGAATCTGGCGAGTCAAAGTTTTATTATTGCAACCCGTTTGCAGTGGTTTTGGAAAATGCGTAAATTCCATAAAAATTCACAGTCTATGGGGTTAAGTTTCTAGACAAAAAGTAATGAAATGACTTCAATGAAGGTTAAATAGTTTTTGAAGTTCAGCTGCAAAAGAGTTATTTCATTTAAATTTAGTCTGTCTGGGGTTTTCAACAAATTTTTCTTAGTATATTCAGTTCTTTGATCTCTTATTCATTAGTGGGTTGTAAGATGATTTTTTCGATCGCTATTGCTATGGTCTTTCATCCATTTCTACAAGCTTCTTCTTGGCTTCTTTGACGATTTGGCTTACTCCCCTTTTCCATTGATATTTCATGATGATGTTTCATTGATATTACATTTCAGTCCCAGTTTGGCCGACTCCTTTTATCCCTTTCAACGAAGTCTATTTTGACCTTTTTTATATCTTTTTCATGGGTTCGTTGATGATTTTGTCGAATCATATTTCCATTGATATTTCATATATTTCTATAAAGTTTTCTAGTTCCAGTTTTAACATTCTCATTCGATTTTCGTTATCTATTGCTCTGAGGATTGTCTTAAGTTCTTAGACGAAATTTTTGTTTTGCGTTTCTGTGTGGTCTTGTAGAGTTCTTTGAATTTTCTGCTGATTCTGATTTTCTGTTTTAAACTGTTGCTACGAGCTTCTTCTTGGGTTCCTACACGAGCTTTTTTTGCAATTGGTCCCATTTTCTTTTGGTTCTTAAAATATTTCTAGGAAGTTTTGCAGTGTTCTTAGACGATTCTGTTGAATCTTATTTGCTTTAGTCACTCAACCATTGCTATGAGGATCTTTCTGACAAAGACAGCAACAACAAAGACTCATTTCCCATATTCCCATTTTCTTTTGTTTTTCATGTATTTCTCGGAAGTATTCTTAGACGATTTTGTTGAATCCTATTTGCTTAAGTCATTCATCCATTACTATGAGAATCTTTCTGAAAAAGATAGCAACAACAAAGACAAAGTCTTTTTGATGTTGTTCCCAATTTCTTTTGGTTTTTCATATTGTTACGAATACTGGTTCTAGTTCTAGTGGGCTAGTACGTATCTCTGGATTACGTAATTTGAAATAAACAAAACACACTTAGTTTCTCAAACGCAGTCAATGAAAACCAACAATCACTTTATTTCACCAATTTGACACTTTACTGTCTGTACACTTAATTATTTGCTTAATTACTCCGTGTGGCACCTTTACTTGTCTAAACCAAGACTCCCTTGCTGCGCCGTACCCGGCTGCCTTTTATACCTGTCCGGTTATCGCGCAGATCGTTCTCGCACGTTCCAGAGCGGACTACAGGTTTCCATGATGATCGCGAGCCATCATTGCCAGGTTGGACTAAAAGTTTCCCTTATTATCGCGGCCATCATTGCCATGTTGGACTAAAAGTTTCCCGTATTATCGCGGCCATCATTGCCAGGTTGAATTATAGCACGGCGCGTAGCGACAGGGTTGCTTTGCACAGCGACAGACTGTCTTATCGTTACAATATGTTTAAATGGAGACTTGCAGTGTTCTTTTGATGATCCTATTGGTTCCCATTTACTTCATTTTTCATTCATTGCTATGAGAATGTTATTGGGTTCTTAGACACAGTCTTTTTGGCTTCCAGTTTAGCTCCCATTTCCTTTGGTCTTTTATGCATTTTTACCAAGTTCTCCAAGGCTTTTAGACTCCACTGCTAATTTTAATTTTTCTTTGTTTTTCATTCATTGCTATTAGGGTTATTTTTGGGTTCTTAGACCAGGTTTTTTTTGCTTTTTGTTCCATTTTCTTCGGTCTTTCAAGTATTTCTACCAAGTTCCCCAAGACTTTTCGACTTTTCTGTTGATTCTCATATTCTTTCGTCTCTCATTCATTGCTATTAGGTTCTTCTTTGATTCTTTGACGGAGTCTTGCTTGTAATTTTCCGATTTGGTTTGGTCTCTTAGGCAATTCTGTGAGATCTTCAAGAAATTCTAGACTCTGCTGATTACTCGCATTTGCTTTAGTGTTTCATCTATTCTTCTTCCTTCATCTTGATTTCCTATACGAAGTGTTTTTTTGGTTTCCTTTGGTTTTTATGTATTTCTATGGAGTATTGCGATCTTCTTAGATGACCCTATTGATTCTCATTTACTTCAGTGTTTCATCCATTGCTATGAGAATTCTTATTGGGTTCTAACACCAAGTTTTTTACTTTTTCCTATATCCTTTGGTCTTCTATACGTTTCTGCTGATTCTCAGTTTCTTTGTCTTGAAGTTGTTTTTGTGCTCTTGGACGGGGTCTTGCTTGGATTTTTCCCATTCAAGAAGTCTTAGACTCTTCTGTTTTTTCTCATTTGCTTTAATCTTTCATCCATAAGCTTCTTCCTTCATCCTGGGTTACTACACGAGGTGTTTTTTTGGGATTGGTTTAAATTCTTTTGGTTGTTCATGTATTTCTATGGAGTCTTGCAATCTTCTTAGATGATCCTATCGATGATCCATTGCTATGAGAATTCTTATTGTTCCTGGACCAAGAATTTTAAGCTTTTTCCCATTCCTTTTGATCTTTTATGCGTTTCTCCAAGACTCTTAGACTCCCCTGACAATTCTCATTTTCTTTTGTCTTTGATTCATTGCTATGAGGCTGTTTTTGGGTTCTTAAACAGCCTTGCTTTGATTTTCCAATTTTGTGGTATTTCATGAATTTCTGTGAGGCCTTCAAAAAATCTTAGACTCTTCTCATTTTCTTTCTTCTTGAGTTCCTACACAAGTTGTTTCTTGGGATTGTTCCAATTTTTGTTGGGGTTTTTATGTATTTCCATGAGGTCTTGCAATCTTCTTAGAAGATTATGTTGATTCTTAATTGCTGAGTCTTTCACCTATGCCCATGAGGTTTCTTTGGGGTTCTTAGATTAGATCTTTTCTGGTTTTATCTCATTTCCACTGGTCTTTCATGCATTTCTACCAAGTCTCCCAAGGCTCTTGGACTTTTCTGCTGATTCTCACTTCCTCAAGCGGGTCCTTTGAATGAAACCTGGGTCTTCCTTCTCTCAGCTATAACTAAAGTCATATCTGAACAACTGCCACATTAACTAGACTTCTTAGCACCCACGTAATTACCTTCAATTGTACAAGTCTCTCTCTTTCGGTTGCGTTCTCTCAAAGCGGTCCACACAAATGCATTTCGCAATTACACATAAATCAGAGTTGAGTGTCCTCGGCTTATAAGAAAGGCTTTTCAAAGTTCCACACGCACAATGCGCATTTTGTTGTGCCTATGAAAGCCGCCACCGCCGCTGCCGCTGCGCCTCCTAATTTGACTAATAAGCAGCCGTTTCTTTTGCAAATGGTGCCAATATGCGGCGCTCTTAACCTCATTGTGTCAGCCTGCCAGCCCGTCCGTCCTCCGTCTGCGCACGCGAATGTTTGCGCTGCTGCAACTTGCGTGCTCGCATTCGCAATTTATGCACAATACAGTCGAGCTTATTGCGTCTATTCATAGGCCGCACTTCCGCACTCTTAAACACATCTTTCGCCTTTCTGTGCCCGACATTGTCACGTGGGGAGGCTGATGTCGGCCGGGTGTTCCAGCTTATCACCGCTGCTCAGCGCCGTGTACGTCGGTACCTACGCGGCCTGGCCCCCTTGAAGTGCTCATGACGAGGCCAACAACAACGAAAGTGTTGAGTTAATTTATGTCGTCATGGAAGGCTGGTTCCGCTTGCGCAAATTTGCGATACGAGGCGAAAGCGAAATTTATGCCAACAATCAAGCAACGGCAGCGTCAGCGACAGTGTTGCCGTTGCTGCTGTCGACGTTAATCGCTTGCTTGACAAAAGCATCAACAACACCAACAACAACACACTGTGGACTGAACGGCGAGCGTTGTCATTAACTTCATTTATGAACGTTGTCGACTTTCTTCTTTTGTTCGAGTGGTCGTGTCTTTTTGGCTTTTTGTCTCTGTCGAGTGCACTTAATGCGGCCCAGAGCGCTTTGAGTGCGAAATTGGTTTCTTCGTCAGCAAAGAGGGCGTGGTCAATGTAAATATAAATACATTCAACTGAATGGAAAAAAAATCTTTCAGCCGTATGAAAAGAAACTGGTTTCGTTTTCTGTGGTGGATCTTTAGAATTGGCATTGCCACATTTTTTTTTGTCTATAATTAAATGTAATTTTATAAGTAACGCTAATTTCAAGAGATTCCATACAGGTTTTCATATTCATTTTTGGATCTTAGCTAGACGTATGATTATATCGTTTAGAAATGATAAATCAGAGATTTCAATGTGAACACATCGGGGAGATAACTGAAACCAACTTTACTAACAGAATAGATTTGAGGAATCTCACCTTTTGACGAAGCGATCTGAGTAAAGAAAGGGAGAAATATGCCAATCTACATTTGAACAGATGGATCTTCTCTCGAACGGTTTGAACGAAAACGAGGAGATGGTCTCTTTCCACTTTTGCTACGTTGTCTCTGTCCAGATTCTTTAGTTAAGGTTGGAACCCTTAGGTTTCCCATGTTGCAAAGACTCAGATGACCCTTTATTTATTTATGTATTTAATTTAGTCTTTAAAAATAATTCTTACAGACTAATTTACAATGTGGAAAACATTAAACCTAAACGGATAACTGGGAGTTAACAAAGGAAGTCAACAAGGGCTTAGGGACAGATATATCAAACATTCAAGAGGTCGACAGCTCAGCTAAGGCTCGAGAAATAGGAGCGTTACTACCATAGCGCGTTCTAAAGATTTCAACAGAAAAAGAGGAAACATGTCTGAGGGAACGTGATCGGCAATCAATGCTTCCATTGACTATATCAAAAATGAAAGCCATGGAAATGACAGATCTCCTGGTTTCAAGTGATTTTAGACCCTGTAATAAACATCGAGACCTGTACGGAGACTTCGGCTCAGGAAAACGAATAGAGCGAAGGGCAAACTTTAGGAATCGTCCATAGATACGTTTTAAGCGATTTGAATGGGAAGCATGATAAGGTCTCCAGATAAAAGCTGCATATTCCCAGTCTGGAATAAGTTTGCTCATATGACAGACACAGATTTTTTGTTAGACCTATGTCCACTTATAACTTATGTATGTTAAAGGGACCACGTTAAGAGGGTTGGCTTTAATCTCTAAAATATGCTCTGAGCGGTGTTTGCCCAAAAACCTCCAGATTTCAGCGATCTTATTTTGAAAAACGACAGCACCGATGGTTTCAGCGTACTCGAATTAGGTTTACCACCCAGATCCCCCTTTTGTTGAGATTAAAAGGTTTTCGATTCAAGCACAGTGTAACTAAGGAATGTCAGAGGGATCAAGTTGAGAAGGTTAGGTTAGGTAGAGAAGGGCGTGCGCGCTCCAGAGGCCGCACGCACTTCCACTCGGAGGCATAAATGGCCCATTATGAATCCCTTCTTGGAAAGTTCTGGAGCTAACCAATGGCTCTCAGTCTGGGGCAAACCAGTTCGCCCTCTTGATGACCAGTTCGACCTCAAGTCTCTACTCTTGGGAGTAGATCCGAAATTTTAACTCTTGCCGCGCAAGTCAAGTCTGCCAGGTACCTTGACCCCAGGGTGCGGAGACGGCGTTCCTGCGGAGGCGGGTAGTGTCACACACAGGTAGTGTTGGATTGTTTCCTCTTAATCTTCACAGCTTCTGCAGACATCACTGGTCGAGAGGCACCATTTGACAAGTATGGATCTAATGGCGCAGTGTCCAGTAATGACTCCAACAAGCTGCCTGATAGAGGTTCGACTCAGGGACAGTACAAATCGTGTTTCCTCAAGGAAAGGGAATGCCATATTGCCCGGCAGGTACTGCAATCAGTTCTGCTCCGCCATGAGGACTCGATGTAATTTTTGCTCAACCTGTCAATATACATTTACAGGGCAGATATCGGAGGAAGCACAGAGTTATCCACTTCGGTGAGAGGACACCTTTTCTTGCCATCTCTTCCTCGTTTCCTGCCACTCCGGAGTGGCCCGGAACTCAGCAGAGTGTGGATGGATGGATGTGAAGGGGAGCCGAGGAAATAACCTAAGGGAGGTCTTTACCCCAAGCACTCAGGCTCTATAGCCCATTGTACTTAAGGCTCAGGAAAAAGGTTGATAGAGGAAATGGGAAAAGAAAAAGAGAAAGTGGGTGGAAGTGGAGAGGGAGTTATGGATTCTCCTGTGCATATTTCCCGGACTCATTAATGAATCTGAGGATATCAAACAGGGCGAGAGAATGAACTTCGTCCATTCTCATAACATCTGAACCCAGCGTGCGCAATCTCGTTCTAGAGAAGGCAGGACATGCACAGAGAAAGTGCTCTGTACTATCTACCTCCTCCAGGCAAGACGTGCAAGTCGGATCTTCGATGAGGCCCATGTTGGCCTTATGTCGCCCCCATGGATTGTGTCCTGTGATTAACCCGACCATTCGTCGGAGGTGTTTCCTTCTCAGATTCTCAGCAGAGTGTGACTCGGTGATCAAGTTGAGAAGATGACTTTAATTAAAAACATGTTCTCAGTGGTGTTTGTACATATCTTTTGTGTGTTAAAGCTTTGATTCTCTGTAATCAGGTGGAGTGAAAATTCATTACTTGCTGAGACTCATCCAAAAAATAGATTAGCTTAAGTACCTAATGATCTGAGACCATCTGAAAGACCATCTTTTCCTCACAACGGGACTACTTGCTTTTAAAAGCATAAACATTTCTTCTTTACGGTGAATGAATCAAGTTGATTCTAATAGTGGTTCCAGATGAAATAGATTAGTTTAAGTACCTAAAGATCTGAGACCATCTGAAAGACCATCTTTTCCTCACAACGGAACTATTTGCTTTTACAAGCATAAACATTTCTTCTTTACGGTGAATGAATCAAGTTGATTCGTCCATCTATTAGTGGGACCAGATGAAGAAAGCAACAACAACATAACAAGCGTAAAGCCCATTTCATCTCTACAGTGAATGAATCAAGTTGATTCGTTCATCTGTTACTAAGACCAGAGGACGAAAGCGTGTAGAAAGCTGAGGAAAACACTACCACCGAACCAAGTCCAAAAGATCTGCAAGTCATTGAGTTTTTGTAAGATTGCCTCTTACCCAACTAGAGTTGCCAAAACGACCCTTAAAAAACGAGCTGATGTCAGCTGTAGGAAAGGTGAACTATTGACCTGAAAGGCGTTGGCAGTAAGTTGCGTATTGACTACAAATTTTGCGGTTACAAGCTCCCTTAATTCCTCTTAAGCGACAGTTTCGCTTTTGTGTACACACACACATTCACACATACACATATACAGAAAATTTATTGTGCGATGCGAGATTAATGATGATGCTGCATGAAGGTGTTTCGAGAGTGTTGTCGCCGTGGCTGGCGCCTTTGTTGGCGGCTGGAAATTTTGGCTTTTAATCACCGCCAGCGTGCAAAGTGAAAAGCTTCACAATAAACGCACATTTTACAGCAAAATGACATTGATTAATGTGTGTTTGTTTTCAGTTGTGGTGGTGGTGGTGGTGGGAGAGCAGAGTGAGAGCCTTGCAAAAATATGATTTTGCGTTGGTTACTTTTTTTGTTTTGGTTGCAAGGGAACTGCAAGCGACAAAAAGCGGAAGCGGAAAGTAAGCGGCAGCCTTTTCGCTTTTTATGGTTTTCTCTCACTTGAACCGCAAAATAAGAAGCTTAACGCCTTCAGCACAAACCGCAATTTGTTTACACGGCACTTGGTTTGCTGCGGTGCTGTTGTTTCTTTCTTTCCTTTAAGGTTTTTTTTTCTTTCTTTCTTTCGGGCGCTTATGCGACGTGCCAGTATGTCTGGCGAGTTGGTTGGTTGTTGTCTGTCCGCGGTGCGGTACGGCACGGCGCTTTATCTGTTTGTCCCAGCGCGTCTGACTGGCTGGCTGACTGTCTGTCCGTTTGTCAGCTTTCATTCATTTCGCATTTGCTGGCAGCAAGTTCACCTTGTGGCATGATAAATGTGCCGTTCAAACTTCATTTCTGTTGCTACTGCTGTCAGTCAGCGCTGGGCCCAGGACGAGAAGCCGTTGCGCGCCGCAGTGGCAGGTTGAATGTATGACTGACTGGATGGATGGATGGATGGATAGTTGTATGGTTGGGCTCCACATTCATATGAGTTGGCATAAAGGGAAATTCGTACTCGTATGTCTTTTTCGTACCACGCTCATTAATTTCGGACTTGAAAATTTTGCATTGCATCGTAAATTTTCTTCACTCCGCGAACGTTGGCCGGCGCGCTGTGGCATGGCACGGCGAACTGTTTTGCTTCAGCTGCTGTTGTTTCTGTTTTGTTTATGCCATTGTTGACATGTTGTTAATTAGCATACTTTACTACCGGCCAGCAGCGGGCGCGCGGCATTGGCCATAATACCCATTACCTGCCATAATGCTGAGTAGTTTTTAGTGCGATTACAGCTGGCAGCGCCTTCGCCGTTGTCCCTTTGTCCACTGCGAGTGTGTGTGTGTGTTTTGCATAAACATCAATCTTTGGTCTCGTGGGGCTCATGTTGCGCTTGTCTTCGAGTGAGTCGATTGTGGTTGCATCTGCAATTTGGCTTTCACTTGGCCGCTTTGGTGTTTGTGTGTGTGTGTGTGTGTATTCTTGTCTCTCTGTGTCTGTTTGTTGGCGGTGAGTGTCAGTTTGTTATTTATTTGTTTACAAAATGCTGTTCGCTGTTCACTGTTTGCCTGTTGTGTTATTATTGTTGGTGTATTTGTGGCCAGATTACCATCGTTGCTTCTATTCAGTCACTTTGGGTCCCTCTAGCACAGCCCGAAACATAAACAAAAAACTTGTAGTTGTAGTTGTTGTTGTTTTGCTTTTTGTTGCTACACTTGTAGTGATAGTAGTTGTTGTAGTTGTTGCGAGTGCTGTTCCTGCACTAATTTACTTAATGGCGCAAACTGCTTAGCCGCCGCGTGCGTCAAGTTGTTTATCTTGAGCAGCGCTTCGTCTTGTCTGGTCTAATTGGTTGGCGATTTTATTGCCAATCGATTGACCTTAAACTTAAACCAGATGTGATTCGCTTCACTCTGCCGCTTAATTATGCGCGAGACTTATATACACAAATGGAGAAACAAATCTAAAAGGGGAATAAATAAAATAGAAATTTAGCGTAAATTGGCTGAAATTAATGGCCTTTCACCAAGTTTATTCATAAATGAAAGCTGTTCAGTTAATTGATGCGATTCGTTATATTTTCACTTAATCTCGCCAAAGGTTACTTGCAATGTTTCTAACAGATTTGAAAAGGTTCGATTACAATAAAGAAATCATATTTAATCATTAAGAAATATGAAGGGTATTGATTGCTTTTGGATTTTTATAATTGCAATGAAAGTGTTGAACCATTTTAAATTAGTATAAACAGTTTTTCTATAGCAGCCGCCGTAGATCAGTTGGCCGCGAGTCAAATGCGACGCTCGAACCCAGGTTCAAGACTCCGTTGCTGCAAACAGCGAAAAAAAAGAAAAACAACAATTTTTCTTTCGGCGGCTGTCCTCTCAGCAGGAAATGGCAAACCTCTGAGAGTAAAATTGTCTATGAAAAAGCTTCCAACTCGCCGTTCGGAATCGGTATAAAACTGTAGTAGGTCCCTTCCAACTTTGTAAAAATTCGCACGCACAACATGGATGGTTACGGGTAGCTAGGCCTTAGTCTCGTAATCGGGCTGTCGTGCCAGTCAAGAAGAAGAAGAAGATAAACAGTTTTCAGTTTTGGTTAAGAATTCAAATATTCTAGTTGTACTATTATCTCCTGTTTTTTAACTGAGTGAGACATTCATTAGATAGAACATGGGGAATAGTGAGAACCATATGTCCGACACTGTGACCTAAGAGATCTTTTGTGTCTTGCTACGTATTTTCAAAACACCCAAATTACAGCTTTCCAAATGAAAGTCAGTATGTCTGCTGCCATCTTGATGTCTTCGGTGGTCACTATGTCACTGCCGAGAATCTGCCTCCTACTTCTGCTCAGCGCAACGCATTCGAAGAAGATGTGCTCCGTTGTTTCATCTTCTTCTTGGCACAGCCTGCATGATGATGCATTTTTGTAGATGGTATCTCAGTCCATAGTGACCTGAAAGAAACCCAAAAAGCTTCTTGATATCATCTCTCCTGAGGGTGAGATGCCTGACATGCCGTAGGAGAAAGGATTTATTATTATTTATCGTTTTGCCTGACGAAGCCAGGTATGGTTTGAAGCTAAGCTCTCGTTTAGGCTTCAAGAGCAAAGGTCACAATTGACGGAGGCCCAACTGATCCCATAGAATGGTTCTGGTCCCACTAGTGCAGTTCCTGAACCTTGTCGTGCAAGTTCGTCAGTTTTTTCATTACCCTCAATACCCGAATGTCCAGGGACCAAGATTAATTGCACTTTATTGCAGGTAGCGAGGGATTGATTGATCTCATTACTTAGGTTTCTTTTCGCAAATCGAGCAACGCGGTCTAAAAATTTTTTCCTTCGGTGGTCAAATGTCTCATTGTGAAAGTGTGTCCCAATGTGATCATGAAATGTACGAAATTTTGCTAATGAACTTTGTGAAATACTTAAAAGTTGAGCCTTTATAGTAGTAGGGCTTCTATTCATTCTGCTTTCGAGCACTTTTTCTAGGTGTCCCGAGCTCATTCACAATATAAGTAAAATATATAAAATATATATATAAAATATGTGATACAATAAAGTTTTTTAAAAAATTTATATCTAAAACATCCAATTCATGAAAGATTTGTGAAGGTTTTCTTATGATTTCAATTCGATGATTGGATATTATTTTAGAGTACTTTTTCAAGTACTTTTCCTAAGTGTCCTGGGCTCATTCAAAATATAAGTAAAATTTAAACTATTTTAATATACATACAATAAAGTTGAATTGAAAACGAATATTCAAAACATCTAATTCGTGAATGATTTGTGAAGGTTTTCTTATGATTTCAATTCGATGATTAAAGATCATTTGTTTCGAACTTCGTAAAGAAAGCAAAGGTTAGGTGAGGTTACCTTAAGGCGGCTGTCTGGCCATTGGACTTGCCGTAAGACACACTTAGGGCACGAAATGGGTCCGTTGTGATATCACAGAGAGCGGGTCTGACTTACTGCATGTCGGAGATCCTAATAAAGCCAATTTAAATCGTCGATCAACTCTAGCTGGTCCTTGATATTGACTCAACTAAGTTCATTAAAGCTGCCGCAGAAGGGAGAGCCTAGAGATTTCCATTTTCGTCTAGAGAGAGCCGGGAAATGACAGAGAAGGTCTTTTATTATACATTTTCGATGCTAGCGACGCACACAAGATATTCTTTGAGGGGAGGATGATTTCGTACACGACGATTGAGCTCCCCAAAATCTCACAGATTTTGGTCTAGAGTACCCTAACTTCTCTAAAAAGGGTTAAGATTAGAACCATGATTGGTGTTCTAACGAATCACTGCTCAGTTGGCACACAGGCAAGAAAGTTGGATCTGTGTTCGCAGCAGGGATAAAGAGAAGGAATATACACTTCAGCTTCTATGCACTTCTTCTGCTTTATCCAGAGAAAGGAAGAACTGCTCAGGCAACTTTTCCTTTGACCGCCTAGACCGATAATACCATTCGCTGTCTCCTAAACTTCGTAAGAAGGTTAAGTTAGGTAGGGAAGGGTGTTTGCGGCAGGACCGCACTTCCACTCGGAGGCCAAAATGGCGCATTGTGAATCCCTTCTTATGGCATTCCGGAGCTAACCAATAGTCTCAGTCAAGCGGAAATTATTTCGACCTCTTCGAGATTTCTACCTTCACCGCGCAAGCCAGGTCTGTCTCTTGACCCCAAGGTGTGGAGTCGGCGTTCCTGCAGAGCCGGGCAGTGGCACAGGAAGTGTTGTATCGTTTCTACTTCTTCAGAGTGAACAGTCTTAAGCTCGATTGTTTGAATCCGAATGGCTCGAACCTTCCTACCTATCTACAGATTGTTTTACTTAATTGAACCCCCAAAACGCCAGTTTTTTGAGTGCGCCACTAGTCGATGTTCTCTGTATTTCAGTGGTTAGTGTATTACATCATAAGTCAAAGGGTCATGGGTTCGGTGTCCAACTTAACCAACACTAAGTGAACATGATTTTGTGTTATAAAAGGAAGTCACTGGCTGCAGGAAAACACTCTCGAACAAATGTCGTGGTACACAAACGATTTAATTTTAATAATTAATAACAATTTGAAATCATCTTTGTCACAGTTTTTGTGACAAACACATGCTTGAGAGAACCTTAAAACCCCCCACTGATAGAAACTATAGTCTTCAGCTTTCATAAATGGAGTCAACCATTGGTTCCACCTGTCTTCCTTTCTGAACGTCTTACTACCTTTCTTCCCACCTAGAACCTCACGACAGTAAACTTGCAAATTATTAAAATTTCTTGGGAGGTTTTGAGCTCTTAAAACCCGCCACTGATTGTAACTATTGGCATCGAACCCCGAGTATTGAGACACATTTTTTCGAATACCATGAAACTTTTTTTTTGGTACTTGTAAAAAATTTGAATACGAATTTTTTTCATCAACTTATGCTCTCAGAAGAACTACCAACTGGTTAAGTTCAAATTGAAGCTGCAAAAAATAATTCAAGTTGAAAAAAATTGTATATGTGCTCCGAATATCGATCGCTGCACTGACGGCGTCACGTAATGTCATTTGCCGCGGCGCGTAACATAAATCTAATCGAAATGCTTTTTGTGCGCACTGCGCGTTCCATAGCGGCCACGCTGTGAGCGCGCCTGGTGCCGTCGGTCCGTCGTTGCTGTTGCAGCATACTGCGAGTTCATATTCGTCTATTTTTAAGAGCACTCGTGTGCGCAATTGCCGTTTCGACAACTTACACTTCCCGGTATTTACACATTTCCCCTTTGTGATGGCACAAAGTGCGCCGTATGCGCCGCTGAATCGAACTGAATTAAATTGCGGCGCGTTCGGTGCGCTTGAGCGGTCCAAGAAGGAGCAGACGCAGCAGCAGCAGCACTTAAGGCCGAGAGTAATAAAAACTTAAACGAGCATTACCATGTTGGGCGCCACGCTGGCTCTCGGCGCGATCGTATTACATGCTATGCGCGTCGAGCGGCATTTACAGCGCAGCGACCAAGTGGCAGCAATGCAAATGCGACCGGCGAACGCCGCCATAAGTCAACAGCGCTGCCGCTAGACGGATGGTTGGTTGCATGGATGTTATGGTTGCGTAATGGGCTCGAAAGTGGATCATGCTAATGAGTTTGGCATGTGTGTGGCGGCGGCGATGTGAGATCGACGGTGAGGTAACTGAAGATTTTGCTGAAATGTTGCTCGAGCAAAGCTTCGAACTTGCTATGACTCAGTGCACGCGCTAACTAAATTCAATTTTCAATTTTTTTTTTAATAATGAAATAATTTACTAGAATGCGCTCAACTTCCGCCATATCGACTTTCAATGGCAATTGGCAGATGCCAGTGTTTCCTGCCGACCAGCGCAGCACGTAGAAGATTTAAATGGCTCCGCTTGAAATTCAATTTGATTTAACGCCAAAACGCTTATTGGCCAAATTCTCGAGTCAACATTTGTTTTTACTTAGTTTTATTAGAGTTTTCTGCTTTGCTTTGTATTGTGTAAACACCCGTTCCATAGTGCAGAACTTTTCGCAAGTTTCTTCATCCATTCATCCATTTCTTTTGCACAGAGAATGCCTTGGCCGCAAATGTCTGCTGACACTGTAATAAAACTTTTCGACACCGACGACGACCTTTTCGTCACACCAGCAGCGACAACAACACAAGCGCCAGCACATTCCTTCTACGGCCGACGCAAAGCGTGCGTCTCCTGAGTAGCTCTGGGCGTTGTCGTTGGCTCTGCGTGCTCAGCTGTTGCCAGAATTGATACCTTTTTGATGCGTCAAAGTTGCTGCACCTTTTTTTTGTTCGTTTAACGCTTTTTGTTATTGTTTTCATTTGAAATTTATACCACTTGAGGCCTCTAAGCATTGCCCTTCCCGTCATCAGGAAATCCTCATCTGCTTCGATTTGCCTGATTGTCTGTGTGTCTGTCTGTTTGTTTGCGGCCGCCTTTTTGTTGGTTTTTCTGTCCATTATTGCTTTGTTGTGGTTTGTTTTGGGGTTTTGTTTATTTTGCAACATAATGGGCTGATCATGATCGCAGATCGTCGCCACATTATCCAACAGTCGGCCAGCCAACATGTGTTGCAACAATAAATTAAAAAATTTCTATATAAACTGTGCTCGCGTATTTGGCATTTATTCGCATTCGTGCTGCATTGAGTTCAGAAGCTACTGTTGCAATGTGTTTTTGTTGTTGTTTTTGTAGTGGTTATTGAGGCTTTTTGTGCAGCATTCGTGCCGATCATGATCAGAGATCAACCAGCCAGACCAACAGCTGAAATTTGTACGGAATAAAGATTCTCACACATGATAGTCGAAAATTTATTTCGCAGACATGTCATTTAGTGGCTGTGTGTGTGTAAGTGTGTGTCTGTGTCTGCACTTGTTTGCCCTTTTATGCGACTTGACTTTTTATGACATTGCAGCACTTTGCACCGTTGAAAAAAATGTGTGATTATTGGGTGCGTTGAAATTTTGAAGTAGTCATGAATTATTTAGAGTAAAACAGTAATAAGAATTTAACTTAAATAAGGTTTGGTACAATTGGCAGCTGTTGTTAGCTTAATACATACTTTGATAGCACAAATAATTTTGACAGGAATTATGAAACTTCTAAAGTTTACATCTCCGGAAAGTTGAGGGCAACTGCAGATTTGTTGAAAGGATCCTGTTAGATCTTTAGTGATTTACTTGTTATTCTTCAGATAAGGAAAGTTTCATCTCATTTGCTGTCTAATTTTATAGTCAATGATTGTTAGTTACTAGGTTAGGTTAGGTTAAAGAAGGGGAGTGTGCATTGCACTTCCACTCGGCGGCCCTGTTGGGCCCATTGTGATTCCCTTCAATTTTATAACAGCGGTGCCTTTTCCTATCTGTTCGGTTCCCTATTGATACAGACAGGATCTTTTGGGAACCATTTGGTCCCCGCGAGGAAATTGTGTAGATCAGTGATCTGTGCATCCGCTATCTCAACAAATTCATCAAAGAACCTTGCCCCAAGGGCTTGGAGCCGTCGGTTCTGTAGTGATGAACAGTGGCAAAGCAGGTGCTCGACCGATCCCACTGCCTCCTCGTCTCCACAGCTTGTTGGTTACTACTTACTTACTTAACTGGCCATAACAACCCGTTATCGGGTTACGGCCTGCCGCAAAACTTCTCTCCAGGCGCCCCTGCGTTGTGCGCGCCTTCTCCAGTTGGTCACACCAAAAGATACCACGGCCTCATCAACTTGGTCCTTCCACCGGAGACACGGCCTCCCTCTTCGCCGTCGACCTCCAACCATCGCATCGAACGCCTTTTTCGCCGGAGCTTCGTCGTCCATGCGGCAGACATGACCGAGCCAGCGTAGCCGCTGGATGTTAATTCGCTGCGCTACGTCCATGTCCTTATACAGCTCATACAGTTCGTTATTGGTTCGTATGCGATAGTCGTTACCAACACGAACAAGGCCGAAGATTTTGCGAAGTACCTTTCTCTCGAACACTCCAAGGGCCGTTATGTCGTTTCGTGTCATTGGTCATGTTTCAGCGCCATAGAGGAGCACGGGCAAGATGAGTGTCGTCTAGAGTGCAAGTTTTGTCTGTCGAGAGAAGTCTCTACTTCTCAATTGCCTACCGAGACCGTAGAAGCACCTGTTGGCAAGAGTAATCCTTCGTTTTATCTCCAGGCTGACATCATTGCTGCTGCTGATGGCGGTGCCAAGGTAGACGAATTCCTTGATAACTTCAAAGGTATACCTCGCGGCCTCGACATGAGACCTTAGCATATACTGCGTCTTGCCCTCATTAACCACCAGGCCCATTTTCGCAGATTCTCTTTCGATAGCCGCAAAGGCAGCGGTGACATCTCGCTTGTTACGCTCGGTTACTAACTATTTCACAATCTAGATGGTGAGCCATGCAAGGTGCCTAACTCGCCATCGATTGTAGGTACGAATGTAGTCAAATTTTAGAGCTATGGAAAACATAAGCAATGTGAAGCGATACATTTGAAATAAAAGAATAACCAATTTTACTAGTCGAGAACTGGAATAAGACAGAATAGAGTAAGAATTTAAAGGTTATGATATGTGATAGGATAGCAGGATTGGAGATTGGACAGGATTGAGACTATACACAGAACATAATAAGAAAAAGCATTGATAAGCAATTATAAAAAGCCCAGAATCGCGTAAGATGGAAGAGTCTTGTGGAGGTCCTATGCTCTAGAGAGGAGTGAACAAGGACAAAAAAAACCGCGATAGGATACGATCCCGTACGATACTTTACAATACGATACGATACGTTACTTTACGAAACGATACGGTATGATATGATACGATATGATAGGATACGCTACGATCCGATACGATACGATACGATGCGATACGGTACGATACGATATGATGCGATGCGATACGATCCGATACCTTTCGACACGATACGATACGATACGATAGGATCGGATAAGATAGGATAGAATAGGGTAGAATAGGATACGATACCACACGAAAGGATAGGATCTGATAAGATAGGATAGAATAGAATAGGGTAGAATAGGATACGATACAATACGATAGGATAAGATCGGATAAGATAGGATATAATAGGGAAGAACACGATACGATACGATACGATACGATATGATATGATATGATATGATATGATATGATATGATATGATATGATATGATATGATATGATATGATATGATATGATATGATATGATATGATATGATATGATATGATATGATATGATATGATATGATATGATATGATATGATATGATATGATATGATATGATATGATATGATATGATATGATATGATATGATATGATATGATATGATATGATATGATATGATATGATATGATATGATATGATATGATATGATATGATATGATATGATATGATATGATATGATATGATATGATATGATATGATATGATATGATATGATATGATATGATATGATATGATATGATATGATATGATATGATATGATATGATATGATATGATATGATATGATATGATATGATATGATATGATATGATATGATATGATATGATATGATATGATATGATATGATATGATATGATATGATATGATATGATATGATATGATATGATATGATATGATATGATATGATATGATATGATATGATATGATATGATATGATATGATATGATATGATATGATATGATATGATATGATATGATATGATATGATATGATATGATATGATATGATATGATATGATATGATATGATATGATATGATATGATATGATATGATATGATATGATATGATATGATATGATATGATATGATATGATATGATATGATATGATATGATATGATATGATATGATATGATATGATATGATATGATATGATATGATATGATATGATATGATATGATATGATATGATATGATATGATATGATATGATATGATATGATATGATATGATATGATATGATATGATATGATATGATATGATATGATATGATATGATATGATATGATATGATATGATATGATATGATATGATATGATATGATATGATATGATATGATATGATATGATATGATATGATATGATATGATATGATATGATATGATATGATATGATATGATATGATATGATATGATATGATATGATATGATACGATACGATACGTTACAATACGATACGATACGATAAGATGCGATACGATACGATACTATACGATACGATACGATACGATACGATATGATACGATACGATAGGTAAGATACGATAGGATAGCATAGGATAGAATACCATACGATATGATACGATAGGTTAGGATATGATACGATGGAATAAGATAGGATAGCGTAGGATAGGATACGATACTATAACTTACGATACGATACGATAGAATAGGATATCAGTGCTGATCGGAAAGTGGGCCTCGGGATTTTTTTCGGAGTTCTGAATTTTACTGTTGCATCATGATTTGTTGATTACTTTGTTGGCAGAGTACTTTAGGAGACACCCGGCTTTCTTTCTTTCTGTCGCGATTTTCTGTCCGCGACCATTTGAGATTTATTTGAATGAAATTAAAAAGAGCTGAAATAAGAACATAAAATGATTCAGCCATTGTTTGGGACCCAAGTGTCTCCAGCAAGAGCACGTCTTGCCTTTCCACAGCTGGCGTCTCAAATTGCCCATTGTGCGGCACCCTCGCAGACAAAACTAATTCGCATAAACACTTGTTTGCTTACGACAATTGTCAGTCGCGCGCAATTTTATGGAAACGTCATTAATTATGCTGCGTTCAGTGTCTTGTCACTGTCACAGCGTTGTCTGCAATTTGTCGCTTCCGCCAACACCTAAGCCATCGCAGCGCAGGCCGTGCAGACGACGGCAATAATCAATTTGCTGTTGCCTCCTTCGCGTCTCGAATTCGCCAAGCAACAACAAACCATCAGGGAACAATCAACCGTCAAGTGATAACGTGCAAGCAGTTGTATTTGTAGCAAAAGTATTTGTGCGCTGGTGTCGGTGACGGTGCCGATGTCAGCTTATAAACGTAAAACCAATAAAACGCCACACTGCAGCCGAAAATTTAAATTTCAACTGTCAAGCAATCGCTCAAGCTGAAATTCGCGACTTGTCAGTTGATTCTCATGCGGTGGCGGCAGCCGCAGACGTTGGCGGGTTCGCACATATGGCGACCCGCAACTGGCAGCATATGTTGTTGCAACGGTGTTGACTGCGGCGTCTCTGCCGCAT
Source organism: Melieria omissa (assembly GCA_963971225.1). Lineage (NCBI taxonomy): Eukaryota > Metazoa > Arthropoda > Insecta > Diptera > Ulidiidae > Melieria > Melieria omissa. Next base: position 5,404,931 of record OZ020267.1, read on the forward strand.
ACGCCACATGCGGCCAAAAATGAAACTGAAAATGAGGCAACGAAGAAGCCAGCAAAAACCAAAAAAAACCCAAAGTGGAGAAACGCGACGGGAACGCATGTGATTATGTTAATTTCAAAATGATCGTCGCAATTCGCCCTGCTACGCGCCAGTGAGTCCCGATGTGCCGTTCCTTGCTCTTGTTGACTTAACCCGCTGGTGGCTGTCCAGCCGTCTGTCGCGGCTGCCTTCCTGCCGTGCAGAGTGAGTCAACTGTGGAGTATTTATTCATACCTTTGCCGGCATTGAGTGTACACGTTGTTTGTTCACATTGCATGCGGCATTGCAACGTTTTCGTTGTTCGCTGCTTGCTTTGGTTGTTGTTGTTGTTGTTTTTAGTTTTGTCTTGTTTGGCAGACTAATTGGACAAACGACTTTACTCCGTAACTCGTCGATTTGACTTGCGAGTCGAGTGTTGTTTTAGCATTTGCCAAGCGTGTTGCTTACAATTGACTTGATTCAACCTTGTTGTCGTGGGCAGGTTTGGTATTTCGTGCAAGATTTGACTTAAATACTGCCGTGCGGCGAGTGACGAGCACAGTGTCGGAGATAAGAAAAACGAAAATTGGGAAGGGTAGGGAGATTTTTAGGAGAAGAAGTGCTTACGTTTGTAGGAAGAATAAGGAGTCGCAATGGATCGATTTCTGAAAGTGTATGACTTGAAGTGTGGGTTTGAATCAGTGAGTTGGTGTTAATCAGTGTTGGTTAGGCTGATTGGCTTTTAAGGATACGTTAGTTTAGGGATCAAGGGCCGACTCCCTCAACTTGATACTTCCGAAATTCATAAAAATCTATGAGAGACAGTCCTTGTCTTATGAGCCATTAAGGGATAACAATAGATGTAATAGGCCGTATTAGATAAGGTTCTTTTGTATACCTTTTCTAGGTTAGTCTGACCGTCAAAAGAGACCACGCATAAGTCTCAGTGAATAAGTATCAAGATAAGACGAAGGAGTCAAAGTTATTCCCGCTTCTGTTGCCCATTTTTTCCAATGTTTTCTTCAGCAAAGCTTTACTTGGCTTTGCTTTACTGTCAAACTGTCAAGATACTGACAGTATCTTGAGGCATCAAGTAGTAAATAAAGAACTCTGGAGTACCTGGAAGTTCTACCACCACACGATCTCTTTAGACTTTGAAGGTTTCGTTGCTTTACTAAAAAAACAGCTTTCAAAATAAGACAACGTCCTGATGTAGCGAAATATGAAGCAGATGCTCAAAAGTTTTCTCGAAAACCGTATACATGTCACGTTTCTGGAGACTATTGAGTTTGTACCGATTCCTGTACCGACTCTCCCCGCCTTTTCCCCCATCGGCTTGAAATGTGTGCTGTAACATATGTTGGAAAAAAAACAGTGTTGCATACACATTTCAAAACGGGTGAAATAATGAGATAATACCTCTCCTTCCCTATCCCCAATGGGTATAGTACAATAGTCCGAAAAGGACTGAGTGCTACGAAAGGCTTGTAGCTTTCCTGTCCACGCTCACATGACATCACACATCGCACCGATTCCTGGCAGATTTGCTTAAATTTGAGTAAATAAAGAACTCTAGAGTACCTTAGGCGTTTTGCCACACGATCTGTATAGACTTTATAGGTTAGTAAGTGAGATAAAGTTCTGAGGTTGTCGGAAACTGCAAAGCAGGTGCTTAAATGTTTTCTTCAAGATTGGCTACACATTACGTTTCTCCGTCCGTAGTCCGAAGCGATATTTCGCAGTTCTTAAAGTTGTCGAAGGAATGATTACTTAACATCCCCGTTTTTTTGTGAGCTATAGTAGATTCTTAAACTCCAAGTTCCTCTTCCTCAGCTTAGCAAAAGGAGAGCTTCCCAAGTGGGTCTAGAAGTAGGTAGATCAAGGGCAGAGAGACTACATCAAAGTTTCCTGAGACCACAATATATCAACTGTGGTCTCAGTGCACATTTCCCCTTTTAATCTTTCTATCTTCCTTGGAGTTTTCTTTAGCACCACGCACAGATTTTTTTGGGGTCGTTTTGAACAAGATGGAGTTCCTTTGAAAAAAATGTTCAAGTAGCGATCAGTTAACCCTTTTGTGTTTTTAAAATTACAGTAGAACTACTGATCTCAAAGCATTCTTTAGTTCAGCAGAAACCGAGCTTCTCGAGTTAAATAGAGTTTTCAGGTAGAAGTTTCGGGTAGTGGAAGCTCCTTTGGAGTTTTCTTTCACGACACCTATAGCTCTCCTTGTCATTGTCCTTTTTATATCAGATGGAGTTCCGTTTAAAAGTCAACACTTAACACTTTCGTTACAGTAGATTTGAGATCTGAAAGCTCAGTAAAACTTTGCAAGCCTTCACAGCTGAGTCACACAAAGTCTTCAACTGAAGTTGACAGCTGCACTGGGGCGATCCCCTTCAACGGGACGCCACTGCTAAGGCGTCTTGCAATAGCTTTTACCACGTACAAGATAATTCGCCTTTTGAAAGGTGCTTACAAACTACAATCATGCAATTTTTACTTCCTACAAAAGCGAGTGCAGTAGGTCGCGCATGCGCATGAGAATGTGAATGGAAAGTGCGCCGAGCAAAGCAATTATTCAGTACTTTTTTCATATTAGTTATTTGTTTATTTTTTTAGGTACTAAATATTCATGTTTATTTATAAGTCAAATTTTGCTACACTCTCTTCTCGTTTGCACCTTTTGGCCACTTTGTACTATTTTCGAGAATAAAAATAAAAAGTTGAAGAATTTACTGAAGCGTTTCCTAGTTGGTTGACTGTCGGAAAGTATTTCAGACTGCTGATCATGCCACATTGTGCGGCCTGCATGCCGCATACGCGTCGCTCGCCGCTTTTGCTGCCACAGCCCATTTAGTGACTTGACTGTTCGTGTCGTCGGCGGCGGCGCGTTGCTTACTTTATGGCCGGTGTGTCGCCTTTGTGCGCGAGCGTATGCTAAATTGCCTGCAAAAATATGCGCTGCACCCGGTCGGTCGGTCGGTCTGTGCGCGCGGCACAATAAACTTCCTCTTTGCGCGCCGCATAAGATGACTGAAGTTGCGCGTCCACGCACTTCCCCGCACAATTTCGGTGTGTGCCAACTGCAGTGCGGCTACCGGTCGCAGTGCGGCTGCAATTGCAATGGACTGCGCAGCGACGCTTGACTGCATTTCGGTGTGGCATGTTATGGGTTGTGCCAGGTTGGCCGACTCGCTGTTTGCTGGCCAGCTGACTGCTTTTACTATGCTTTGTGCTCTTGTTCTTTTTGCTCTTGCTGCGCTCATTTGTATGGATTTATGTGTATTTTCATAGCGTTTGAGTGTTTGCTGATGAGGTGGTGCAGATTATAGATTTTTCCTTTGTTGGGCTGTGGTGTGGCTGGTCATTGCCTTAATGGCATTATTTGTGAGTAATGGTCGTTTTTGCCTTTGAACTAAAGCCAACAACATTTTCAGGAATTTCATGGTACAATGAGAATGTGTGGTAAATATTCAGGGAACTGAAATTTGCTCATGTTTTTGTAGGCGGTCGATTCTTTAGTTTTGAGTAGTGTGTGATGGTTTTTTTGCAAACAAACTCGATTTTCAAATTTTTTTAAAGAAAATTTCAATAGTAAAAATGATTAAGAATAAATTTTAATTGAATTGAAATTTCTATAATGAAACCTTATTCAAGATTAAATTATAATTTAATTAAATTTTAGTTAAAACTAAATAATTACTAATTTCAAATTAAACTAACATACAAAAAAATTTAAGTTACAAATTCCCCTAAAATTAATTTTAAGTTATATGTGTGAAACAACTAATTCAACTCTTTATTTTAGTAATAACAAGAAAAATTTCAGTTATTACAATTTTCAAAATTTTTTAAGAAACATTTTATTAAAAAAAATGATTTAAAAATAAATTATAATTGAATTAAAAATTCTAAAATGAAACGTTATTTAAGATTAAATTATAATTTCATTAAATTTAAGTTAAAACTAAATAAGTAATCATTTCGAATTAAGTTACCACAGAAATAACTTGAAGTTATAAATTGAGGTATATTTAATTTTAAGTCATATTTCATTAACAACTAATTTAACTCTAACTCGAATTAATAACAAATTGAAACTAATTCCTAATCAAATCGCAATTAAAAAAAAAAGAAAATAAATTAAACTGAAATTAAACTTAACTTAAAGTTCAAGTAAAACGAATTTGAAATAAAATTGAAACTAAATTTAAATGAAATTAAAGTTAAATTAAAACTAAAATAAAATTAAAATTAAATTCAAATTGACCTAAAATGAAATTATAATTAAATTGAATTAAAATTGAACTAAAATTAAATTAAAATTTATGTTTAAATTAAAGTAAAAAAGTTATATTAAAATTCAATTAAGGTTAAGTTAAAATTAAATTAAATTGTAATTAAATCTAAATAAAATTTAAAATACATTAAACTTTATTTAAATTTAAATCAAAACTAAAACTAAATTAAAATTAAATAAAAAATTTAAATTAAATTCAAATTAAACTATATATTAATTAAATTAAAATTAAATTAAAATTAAAATAAAATTAAATATAAATTAATTAATTCATTTATATTAAATTAAATAAAATGTAATTAAAATAATTTACATTGAATTTAAATCGAAAACAAAGTTAAATTAAATTAAAATAAAAATCAAATTAAATTTTAAGTTAATGAAAGTTAAATTAAATTAATTAAAATGAAATGAAATCAAATTAATTTAAAATTAAATCAAAGTTTAATTAAAAAGTAAAGTAAAATTGAATTTAATTAGAATTAAATTGAAACAAAATTAAAAATACATTTAAATTATATTTAAATTTAAATAAATTATAATTAAATCAAATTAAAAATAAAACTAAATCAACAATTAAAAAATAAAATAAATAAAATATAATTTAATCTATATATATAAAAATCAAATAAATTTCGTATGTGTTCTATAGACTCCCAAACCACCAGACCTATTTTAATAAAATATTACGTGTGTGTTTACGGGCACCGTGTGGAAGGTTCTTAGCATAGGGGGCGTGGCATTATTCAAGGGGGCGTGGCACCGCCCATACAACTCAATTCTTTAATATTGAATATCTTCAGAATTATAAGTCGTATAGCATTGAAATTTGGTACAGTGTCATGGCGTAAACATGTTGTTCGACCGGTAAAATTTAATGGGCGTTGGACAAGGGGCGTGGCACTTTTTAAATTCCGGTGTAACTTTCGAACTATAGCGTTCACATCAGTGAAACTCGGTACAAACTAACGATTTGGTCGTGTCCTTCGACAGGGAGAATAGGGTGGGTTTTTGACAAGGGGGCGTGGCGCCGCCCATACAAGCCAACTTTTTAATACGGAATATCTTCGGAATTATAAGTCGTATAGCATTGAAATTTGGTACAGTGTCATGGCGTAAACGTGTCTTTCCAGAAATAAAATTTAATGGGCTTTGGAAAGGGGCGTGGCACTTTTTAAATTCCGGTGTAGCTTTTGAACTATAGCATTCACATCAATGACACTCGGTATAAACTTATTATTTAGTCGTGTCCTTCGGCAGGGGGAATAGGGTTTATTTTGGACAAGGAGGCGTGGCACCGCCCATACAACACAACTTTTTGATATGGAATATCTTCGGAATTATAAGTCGCTCAGCATTGAAATTTGGAACAGTGTCATGGCGTAAACGTGTCTTTCCAGAAATAAAATTTAATGGGCTTTGGAAAGGGGCGTGGCACTTTTTAAATTCCGGTGTAGCTTTTGAACTATAGCATTCACATCAATGACACTCGGTATAAACTTATTATTTAGTCGTGTCCTTCGGCAGGGGGAATAGGGTTTATTTTAGACAAGGGGGCGTGGCACCGTCCATACAACCCAAATTGTTGATTAGAAATATCTTCAGAATTATAGGTCGCTCAGTATTGAAATTTGGAACATTGTCATTATGTAAGCATGTCATTCGACTGGTAAAATTTAATGGGCGTTGGACAAGGGGCGTGGCACTTTTTAAATTCCGGTGTAACTTTCGAACTATAGCGTTCACATCAGTGAAACTCGGTACAAACTAACGATTTGGTCGTGTCCTTCGACAGGGAGAATAGGGTGGGTTTTTGACAAGGGGGCGTGGCGCCGCCCATACAAGCCAACTTTTTAATACGGAATATCTTCGGAATTATAAGTCGTATAGCATTGAAATTTGGTACAGTGTCATGGCGTAAACGTGTCTTTCCAGAAATAAAATTTAATGGGCTTTGGAAAGGGGCGTGGCACTTTTTAAATTCCGGTGTAACTTTCGAACTATAGCGTTCACATCAGTGAAACTCGGTACAAACTAACGATTTGGTCGTGTCCTTCGACAGGGAGAATAAGGTGGGTTTTTGACAAGGGGGCGTGGCACCGCCCATACAAGTCAACTTTTTAATACGGAATATCTTCGGAATCATAAGTCGTATAGCATTGAAATTTGGAACAGTGTCATGGCGTAAACGTGTCTTTCCAGAAATAAAATTTAATGGGCTTTGGAAAGGGGCGTGGCACTTTTTAAATTCCGGTGTAGCTTTTGAACTATAGCATTCACATCAATGACACTCGGTATAAACTTATTATTTAGTCGTGTCCTTCGGCAGGGAGAATAGGGTTTATTTTAGACAAGGGGGCGTGGCACCGTCCATACAACCCAAATTGTTGATTAGAAATATCTTCAGAATTATAGGTCGCTCAGTATTGAAATTTGGAACAGTGTCATTATGTAAGCATGTCATTCGACTGGTAAAATTTAATGGGCGTTGGACAAGGGGCGTGGAACTTTTTAAATTCCGGTGTTACTTTTGAACTATAGCATTCACATCAACGACACTTGGTACAAAGTAACGATTTGGTCATGTCCTTCGGCATGGGGAATAGGGTGTATTTTGGACAAGGAGGCGTGGCACCGCCCATACAACCCAACTTTTTGATATGGAATATCTTCGGAATTATAAGTCGCTCAGCATTGAAATTTGGAACAGTGTCATGGCGTAAACGTGTCTTTCCACAAATAAAATTTAATGGGTTTTGGAAAGGGGCGTGGCACTTTTTAAATTCCGGTGTAGCTTTTGAACTATAGCATTCACATGAATGACACTCGGTATAAACTTATTATTTAGTCGTGTCCTTTGGCAGGGTGAATAGGGTGTATTTTGGACAAGGAGGCGTGGCACCGCCCATACAACACAACTTTTTGATATGGAATATCTTCGGAATTATAAGTCGCTCAGCATTGAAATTTGGAACAGTGTCATGGCGTAAACGTGTCTTTCCACAAATAAAATTTAATGGGTTTTGGGAAGGGGCGTGGCACTTTTTAAATTCCGGTGTAGCTTTTGAACTATAGCATTCACATGAATGACACTCGGTATAAACTTATTATTTAGTCGTGTCCTTTGGCAGGGTGAATAGGGTGGATTTTGGACAACGGGGCGGCGCACCACTCATGCAACTCAAATTTTTAATATGGAATAATTTCGGAATTATAAGTCATACAACACTAAAATTTAGTACCCTGTCGTCTCATACATGAGTCATTCTAATGATAAGATTTGATGGGCGTCAGACAAGGGGCGTGGCGCATTGTTTGTGACCCAAATATTTTGCTGAACTTTGAGTGGCACAGCAATGAAACTAAGTACGAACCTACCATTTTCCCTTCCGAAAGACGGGATGGTGCGGGTATTGAACAAGGGGGCTTGGAACCGCCCATATAACTTAAATCTATATATATATACAAGAAAGTGACTGTATGTGAGTTACGGCATTACACACAAACGGACCGTTTGGGCGAGACGAAGTTTACCGGGTCAGCTAGTTTATGATAACTTAAATAAAATAGAATTCAACATTTAATTAAAATTAATTAAAGTTAAATTAAGGTTAAATATAAATTAAAATTAAATTAAAAATAAAATTAAATGTAAAATAAATTAAATTAAATTAAATCAAATAAAATAATATTAATTAAATTAATTTAAAGACAAATTAATTTAAAATTTGATTAAAGATACATTAAATCAAAATTAAACGGAGATTAAATGAAAGTAAAATTAAATTAAAATTAAAATTAAAACTAAACTAAACTAAAGTTAAAAATAAATAAAAAAAATGAATTAATTATCAATTAATTATAATTAAAATAAAAAAGAAATAAAAAAAACTAAAATTAAATTGAAATTAAGTTTAATAAATTTTAACTAAAACTACATTCAAAACTAAAATTAAAATAAAAGAAATTAAAATTAGATTTAAATCAAATAACTCTCAAATAATTAAAATTTAATGTGAAGTAAATTCAAATTGAATCAAAATTAATATAAATTAATCTAAATGAAAACTAACCCAAGATTAAACTAAAATAAAAAATTTCAGTCATTTAAAAATTTAATAAAAAATTAAATCAAAATTAAGTTTCATTCAAATCAAACAAAATTTAATCGAATCAAAGTCAAATTAAAGATTAATTAAAGTTTCCCTTAACTGACTTAAACTTTTTGTCACCGCTGAATTCAAATCAGCCATAAAATGCAAATGCGTTTATTTTCCCAACAATATATATTCTTTTAGTCATTGCATTGCCATCGGCTGTATTGGCAAGTAGACATTTACAGCAAATAACCAGCGCACGTGATATAGTAGTCTATTATTGTAAATTTTCAGTGAACGCCAAACGTACATAAATTTCGGTATGTCATAAATCAAATCGAGAGAAAAAGCGATTATTTTTCTTAGACAAATAAAGCAAAATGCCAACGGAAACCACTTAAACTCGTATTCGTAGTCGCACTTACGCTGGCAGTCATTCGTACCGACAATTTTCACACATACACGCGCGCGCGCACACACACACACACACACAAGCGCACAGCCACAGCTAGCAGATAGCAGCGCTTCGTCGAAGACAAAAATGGCAAAAGGCAGGAGCAGCATCCAATGCCATTCGAAAATTTGAAATTCCTGTTGCCACATCTATTATGATTGCACTCAACTTAATTCACAGGCAAAGCGACAAACCCGAGGAATTTCTATAAATAACAAAACTAGCTAAATTCAAGCGAAGCATTCAACTCGGCCGTCGCAACTTGGGCGCACTTAAGTTGAGCTCAGTGTGGTTTGGTTTGGTTGGGCTTAGCCCAGACCTCAGCCTCAGTTCGTTTCGTCCCGAGCGCTGTCTTCTTTCCTCTTGTTTCCTTTTGGCGCGCTCCCCGCCAGCCGCTCATCTGAGAAGGCAGTGAAGCGAGCACCAGTCAACCGCCAGCCACCAGTTTAGTTTGAGCCAAGAAGCGTTCACTCAGCCAAATGCACTTAACTTGGCTCGGCAGCCAAAGCAATAGGAGCAGAAATGGCAATAGGAATGGAATGACAGTAGCTGCTGCTGCAGCGAAAGCACCTAAGCAGCATCGGCAGCGGGCAAACACAGATACGGCACACTTCTCGTCGCCGCGCATTTGCTGCGAGTTGCTGTGTGTATCGTCGGTTCAGCACATTGAAAAGGAATTTTCCATTTGGTGTGCTTACGCAATAATTCTTTCCTCCTCGCCGGCTGCCCGCTTATAGAATATGGAAAAGCGGCAGAGAATCCAGTTGTTGTACATATTTGAAATGCGAATTTGCTTTCCATTACACCAACACTTGGCCGATGCCATATTTGCATTTGCCTGCTTTACCTGCTGCTGCCGCTGTCGCTGAGCAGCTGCAAAACTTTGCGCTTTCTACCTTTTGTGAATTAACTCAATTCAAGTAGTTTCAGTTCGGTAGAAGAAAGTGCTCATAAATTTTACAAATACCTTTCTGCATAAAGGTTAAGTTTGGTGATAGTTGAAAACGGTACCATTGTCTCTTGGGGACTGTAACTCGTTATGGATACGGCAGCCGATAACTAATGCGAAATTCCTGGACGTAGGCTGGGGAGCTATAATTCATTTAAAGTGGTAAGGTGCGGGGTAATTCCTTAGGCATTCACATGAATTCAAGTGGAAAATATTTTATAAATATTTAGTTAGAGACAAATTGACGAATCTGAGGTTAGGATATGTTAGATGGGAGCTAGAGGAAGATTGGAAGGAAGGCTTATTGAACTTTAACTTTGCTATTGGAAGGCGACCAGTTAGATGACTTGGTGAATTGAAGCATGAAGTCACCGATCAATAGCGGTTCCATCAATAAAATCGCCAAAGATGTTGTCTACAAGCGATTAGTTTACGAAGCGAATTTTGTAGGATACCATGGACATCATAAATAAGATGAACCACACTTGCTGTGGTTTTGAGGGAAATCAATGTCCTCCACCAAGTTCCCTAATAAACTGAGCCAAGTCACTGATGCCTATTGACTGGGATACCATCGTTAATATGACACTAGGGTCAACAAGGTATCTCAATCTCTTAGGTTAGATTCTATAAAATTCGATCTATACGAGGGCTGCCTTTTATATTTTTTCCTTGCACTTCCATCAAAAATGGTTTTATTGCTTTTCAAAGTATTCTCCTTGAAGATTTATGCACATTTGAATGCACTCAAACCAATTGTGGAAGCACTTTTTCCACTCCGATTGAGACACCTACAAAACATGGTTTTTGAATGCTTCAGCAGCATCTTCTGGCGATGAAAATCGTTGACCATGCTATTTTTTGTTTTATGTGCGGGAATGAAAAGAAGTCATTGGGTATTAGGTCATAGCTGTATGGCGGATGACCCATTAAATCGATGCTTTGGTCGATCAGATAAGCAGTTGTTTGAGCCGATGTGTAAAAGCGCGCATTGTCCCTGTGAAGAATGATTCGGCATCGGCGGTTGTTTTTCCGTATTTCAGTGATTACCAGTGATCACCAAATGCCGAATGAAGGCGATCAAAGCACTGCTGTTGAGATAATTTACTTCGATAATTGTAAAAAATTATTCCGCGAAAATGTTCACGAGTTGCATTCATTTTTTGACCGAGATGAATTTTTCAAGTCAGTGTAAACAACACAAATAGCGCTTGAACATCAAAATGTTCTAAGCACGTTTATGGTAAAAAATGACAAATTTTCCAATGGCAATCTCAGATTTTTCAAAAACTTACCTTATTCTACCTTCTTTTCCCTAACTTTCGCACCAAGTCTGATGCTGTATGGGCTTTCAATTTGAATGAACCTTTTCCATTACCATTTCCTAACCCAGTGGGATGATGAGATTGTTCTTTTTATCATGTCCCATCTCAACCTAACTTGATCTAACCTATTTGCAAGTGTTTACCAGAGTTGTCAGTTCCCATTGCTTCATTGCTTCGTCAACTCAAAGCTCACTTTAAAGATGAATTGTCATAATCTGTGTACAAAAGCCTCGTAGGCCTTTTCATGCTCTGGTGTTGTTCATGTAAACGCACATATCTACATACAACGAGAAAATGCACTCATAGACACACACAACTACATACACACCTACATCCTGGCGCAAGAGTCGGCGCAGCAAGCCCCTGCGGGTCAGCGACGGAAGGACTTCCGCGACGAGCTGCGGCGCAGCAGTACGCAAAAATGGCAACACCAGTGGAACACGGCGCAGAACGGACGCTGGACACATCGCTTGATCCCTGACCTTAAAGGCTGGATCAACAGAAAGTGGGGAGAAGTAGACTTCTACCTAACCCAAATATTAAGTGGACATGGGTGCTTCCGGGCATACCTTTACCGGTTCAAAAGGGACTCCTCGCCATTCTGCGAAATTTGTACGGAGGTAGATGAGGACGCTTTTCACGTCTTCTTTGTATGTCCTCGGTTCAATAGGGATCGACAGGAACTATCGGCGGTTTTCGGTGAGCAACCGACGCCGGAAAACTTGGTAGCCCATATGACGTCAGCAAAAGCGAAATGGGACGCAGCCTGTAATATGGCAGCTGAGGTCATTGCGGTTTTGCGGGCTGCTGAAAGACAGCGCAACAGATGTAGGTAGTAAAAAATCATACTCGTACTGTGACCACGTCGAACAGTCGACAGACGATTGAGCCTAGCGCTTAAACCCTCCTCCCGACGAAAAACCTAACGGTAGTACCGGGCGGGCTAAAGGACGAGAAAGAGGTGGTTTTAGTGAGGTTAAAGTCCCACACTGACGGGGTTTTGGCTTTAGATGCTTTCCATCTCTATAATAAAAAAAAAAAAAAAAAAAAAAAAAAAAAACACCTACACACATACATACACAGGTTCTAGTCGTTAATGCAGTCGTGTGCATGGGACATGAGGACAAAGCATCGCTTTTATGCGCAAATGAATTTCTGCTTCAGCTTCTCCTTTTCACCTTTCTGCGGTCGCCTTAAACCTTCATGTGGCTCTGTGTCTGTGGCTGTCTGTCTGTGTCTGAGTCTGTGTGCGTGTGTAATAAATGCATTTTGTTGGTTGATGACGAAAAATCGATAAACATTTCCATAAGTCGTTTTATAGCCATGCATTGTTATTGTTGGTTTCGTTATTGTTGTTGTTGTTTGTGTTGTTATTTTTGCCAGTCTTAAGGTGTTTTGTGTGCAGCGCCGTGCGAGAATTTTCTCCAGACGACAGCAACAAATGTTCCATGTCAAATGACAAGTGTGGGCTCAAAGGCGGCCATGGAGTGGGGTGGGGTGGGGCGAAATGCTGTACTCTGGGTTAGGGCGAGATAACAAATGCACAAAAGCAAACAAGGACCGAGCGAGATTAAGCATCACAGAGGCCAGAAAACTTTTCGAATGTCAAACCTTGCAGTTTCGTCAGTGAGCAGTCGTCGTCGGTCGTCACTCTGGTGGCAACAAATTGCATTGTGTTTTGTTCGTGCTTGGCATGGCATTTTGTTGTTGATGTGATGTTTGTTAGCATTGTTGTTGTTGCTGTTGTTGTTGTGTGTTCCTTTCTTGTTAGGTATTGCAGTTTGACAGTGGGAATCGTTTAGGAATTTATTGACGGATTTAAAAAGAAATGCGATTTCAAAGTTGTGCAACTTTCGTTCGCACGAACGTTGGTTCCGTTCGACGTTGCCAGTGCCAGTGGCGTGTGGGATGTGTCGATGCGATTTGTTAGAGATTACTTAAACTGTTGAGTTGTTAAGCTGTCATATGTTTGTTCCTACACGAGTACACGTGTGCGTGCAAAGGTGATTATGATGTGTATTGGACTGGCAGTCGCATTTGCCTCTAATGTGTTCTTCCACTCATTGGTCAAGCTTTGGCATCAGACATAAAACTTTCATAGTCCAATGATTTGCAATACGAATTGGGAGTAAATGTACGCAATAACTAAATAACTCACTAATAACTAAAATAATCTCGACTGTTCATTTACAGTTTTGCTCTAAAATTCCAATGCAAGTCATTCAACTCGCTAGAAAAAAACTTTAAATTAATAAATGAAGCCAAATAAACCCTATTGTGCTCCACTCCACGCCATGCAACACAATTGCTGTCATTTGCTGTCATGCTTAGATAAATAGTAGTTGCAAACGAATAAATACACTGAGAAATTAATTTACAATTTTATTATTTGATGCTTTTAAAAGCCATGAAGAAACAATAGATTGCTTAGTCGCAGTCAGTGTTGGGACTTATTACTTTTGACAGTAACATATTACTTATAACACATTACTGACATTTGAAAGTAATATCGTTACATTACTTATTACTGGAAATATGAAGTAATGTATCACAAAAAGTAATATATTACTTTCCGTCAACAAATCGAAATATTTGCTGAATTTCCAGCTATTAAAAGTAGTAATTTTGCAAAAAACAATCAGTTTAAATATTTATTTCATTTTGAATTACAATTTGAATTTCGCTACCTTTTTTGTTAAAACGGCTTGAATTTGCTTGCAAATGTTAATTGTTTCCTCCGCGGCTGGCGATTAGTTTTAGCGGCAAGGAATCCTTCTGTCAAAAAGGCAATTTAAAACACTTTTGAACTGCTTTGAAGCTGGGAATAAAGTCTTCTTTTTTTAAGTTCACTCAAAACAAATTGAAACTCATTCAGTCAGAAAAGAAACTAAAATAGTTGTTCTTCGCAGCATGTCTGAAGATTAGTTAAAGTGGACCTATTTTTACCTATTTTGTCCCACTTTGTTACACATAGCTTTTCTGTAGTTATTATCCTTTACTGCTATCTAAATGTTTTCTGATTTGAAGTGAAAACTTTTGGCTTCGTTGATCCAAGACTTTTTTAGAGTTTGCCAGATTTTCTGCGATATTTTGGCCGGCCCCAACAGTCTAGTGGGTAATGCGATGGCTTCCCATACCAGATGCCCTTGGTTCGAATCCCAGCTCTGGCTGTTGAAACACCTACTATACAGCAGTAATCATGGTACAAAATATGGTTTCGAACGGTATTCTGCACAAAATTTATACTCAAACCCCACCCAAATGAAATTCTGTGTGACTGGAAGTCTACTCGGTTGTCGTCAGGATTTCTAAATAAATAAAAAAATTAAGCGCAGTAACGGAGTTGACCTCCTAAATCAAGATTCTGAAGATAAACAACTTACCATATCACTTGTTAAGAAGCAATGGAATCTCAGTGAACGAGGCGTATCCGAACAAAATAGTTTTGGACGTATGACAACCGGTGCTTAGAGATCTCATTTAGGTTAGGTTCGGTTACGGAAGGGGTGTGTGTGGCAAGCAATTCCACTCGGAGACCCTGTTCCATTGTGAATCCCTTCATTTTCGGAGAAACCGGTGCCTTTCTCTATCTGTTGGGATCCCTGTAGATCCAGGCGGGATCTTTTGGGAACCATTTGGTCTTGGCAAGGAAATTGTGTAGATTGGTAATCTGTGCGTCTGCTACTTCCGCGAGCCCATCAAAGAACCTTGCCCCAAGAGTCTGGAGCCGTCGTCTTTGTAGTGATGGGCAGTGGCATAGCAGATGCTCGACTGATTCTACTGCATCCTCGTCTCCGCAGCTCCTGCATAAATCGTCGTCAGGCTTTATTTGTAGCTCGTGTGAGCCACTCCCCTATTGAACTCATCGTAGCAGAGATCGGTGGTAGCACAGTGTTGACCCTGCAGGGGCTAATTCGTCCGCCTGCTCGTTCCCTTCGATATTGCTATGTCCGGGAACCCAGCACAGACGGACCCTGCACCGTCTTATGCCATCCAGTGCTTTCCGACAGTCTAGTACTACCTTTGATTTCACTACGGTGGATTCAATTGCTCTCAATCATAGAGCAGCCTGGCTATCAACACAAATGACAGCCGCACTAAGTGCCGAGTTTTTAATGTGCTGCAGCGCCTTTCTGATGGCGAAAACCTCCGACTGGAAAACGCTGCAATAGTCTGGTAGTCTGTACGACCAGTAGACATTTTGCGTTTCGCAGTAGACACCCGCACCGGTCCCATCCTCTGTCTTCGAGTCGTCGGTAAAGTAGACTCCCGCGGAGTCTTCCACCTCGGGCTGTTGCCAGTTGTGAGAGATCTCATTTAACTGAATATGAAAAATTAATCGTGATCTCTATCTCCAAGGAATAGTTGCGATTTTCTAACTCGACCAAAACTACTTAGTACATCATGAAATCTCTATATGATTCCATGCTTCAATTTCTAAAAGAATCACATAAAAGCTAAATTTTATATGTCTTTGCAATTGTAAAGTTATAGTAATTTTTAAAGGAGATCTAAAAGTAGTCTCAAAGGTGCCAAAAGTCCCAAATTCGTGATCTCATTATTGTTGTATGAGAATAAATAATTCCATTGTTATTGTATGAAGCAGCAATGCGATCTTAAGGTCCTATGTGTCTCTAGAAAGGTATCCAAAGCTTAGGATTCCATTCACTGAGACACACATAGGGACCTGGAAAGATACTTAGATATTTTAGATAGCTCAAAAAAAGTCAACGCTCCCACAGACAAACCCTAGATCTAGGATCTTACTCAGATTGATTCAAATAGAAATAGCTTACACGTTTTCATGACAATTTTTTCTACCTTTTTTTGGAAGAAGAAGTGACGATTTCTTCATTCAACGTTGCTTATGATTCGAAACAATCTCTTTCCGACCTGTGGTCCAACACTCCGACTTCTTCTTCTTCTTCTTGACTGGCACGACAGCCCAATTACGAGACTAAGGCCTAGGTACCCGCAACTATCCATGTTGTGCGTGCGAATTTTTTTACAAGGTTGGAAAGGACCTACAGTTTTATGCCGATTCCGAACAGCGAGTTGGGAGCCTTTTCATAGGCAATTTTACTCTCAGAAGTTTGCCATTTCCTGCTGAGAGGACAGCTGCCGAAACAAAAATTGTTGCTTTTTGTTTTTTTGTTGTTAGCGCAACGGAGTATTGAACATGGGTTCGAGCGTTGCATTTGAGTCGCGGCCCAACGCACTAGCCAGCTGAGCTACGGCGGCTGCCAACTACTTTATTTGAACTCTGAAGTTTGTTTTGAATACCTGAGCTCATATCCAAAGCGATATTGATTGATTGAAATACTTTCTCATCGTATGAAACTCTTCATTGTTTTCTTCAGTGTAATTGTGCGCGTCCGTTTGCCGTTTACACAATGGCAATGAATTTCATTGTGTTGCATAGTATTTGCACTCGTTGCAATTATTCTTGGCCATTTTGATGTCTAAATTCAATTAATCGCATGAAAATCAAAAGGGAAAAAAAAACAGTAAAAACTCCAAACAAAACGATTCACATTCTCTGTGATGGGCAACAATGGCGCGAAAAAAGTTCCCATACGTTTGCGTTCGCATTCGGTGCGGACGTCATCCAACCTTTCACCCGTGCCATCCATTCAGCCGTCCATCCAACTGTCTGCCGCATGTCTGTCCGCTGTCCGCTGGTCCGTGCTGTCTGTCGCAATGCCTATTCGGCTGTACGCGTTCGCTGAACAACGTGCAACATTTTTCCGTCATTTCTAAACTGTTGACGACGTCGCTTGGCGGTCATGTGGACGGGCAGACTACAACGCGACGGCGGCTGCAACTGCATCGTTGATGATAAAATCGTTTCGAAAGTTTATTTTTGACGTTATTTAAAATAACACAAGCGACTGTCCTGAGTGCGAATGCGGCAACAACAATACGGCGGATACAACAACAACATCGCGGAGCTATGGGTCGTGGAGCTTGTCAGGTGCCTTGTTGCGACGCGGCCAGAAAGGAAAGGAAAGGCAAAGAAAAGAACTGTTAATATAAATAAATTTGCCTTTGTCATCGTAAACTCCATTACCACTGTCATTTATTTTCTATTATTTCGATAGTTTAAAATGTTTTATGTCTGGCCGTGGTGCTGCCTGCCAGCCACCAGCCAGTGTGCCCGACTGCCATCGTGATGGCGGTATAAAGCAATTATAATGACGTGACAATGCCAGGCACAAGGCCCATTGGAGCCAGGATGCGATTGCAGCAGCGCAGTGGGGCAGAGCGGGTGAACGGGTGGTTTGGCCATTTGGCGAGTTGCCTGCCGCGCTGGCTGTGTGTTGCATAAATATCTCAAGGCAAAGTAAGTGCACCGTGCAACAATGGCAACGTTAATACAACAACAATAACAACAACAACATGTAATACACAAGGCGCCTGTGATGTGGAAGGGAAAGCACACTCACGTTATTCAAATGAAAATGTGACTCAAATGACGGCACTGCAGTGCGCCATGCAAGACGAAGTGCACAAAGCACAACAGGAAGGATGGACGAACGAATGGACGGACGGAAGGAAGGAAGCAGCGCTGCAGTGGCCTTACGACGTCATTGCGAGTGCAAGTGGGACATGCAACTAAATGGATCTAAAGTTCAAATTGAATAAAGTGTAAATGCTAAAGTCGACCATAGTTCGAAAAATTGATAAATGTGTCATATTGCACTGTGATGGCCTCAATTGCGAGTAATAAATAGTTGGACACATTTTTCGTGCTAACTCACACAATCGAATTAGTTGAGTGCCATTGATTAGTCATTCATATCGACGAATATGGAAATACTTAGTCATAAATTAACGCATTAGAACGATGTGTGATTTAACAGCAACTGCGCAAACTGGGATTTCATTAAAATAATGTGTTTTTTTATTATGTTTGTACCCAATCACTGAACTGACAGCTAAAGTATCAATTACGCAAAAGCCCCACTGACATCAGTTGACAGCTGTTATTACTGTATTGTTGTACGTTTTTATGCCCTTCGTTGTAGTGTAAAGTTGTATGTTTGTAGTTATTTAAAAGTTTTAGATAGTAGAGATAAACAAGTGAAGTCATTCGATTCGGTTTTTCATGACTGCTAAGACGGAATTTGAACTTGCAGCTTTTGGCCTTTAAAATTGAAAGCATTAACCTCGCGTTAGTTTTATTAGATAAGGAAATGAAATGAAATTATAAGTGTTTATAAAAATTGTACAGAAAGTTGGAGTTTTTAACTCAATGTTCGAAATCTCGTTTTGCTGTGGATCACTTCAATCTGATATGAAAGATTATATATGAGCATGAAAAGTACATCGATAGATTGTTCAGAATTGCATGTTGATGTGTGCCTCTTCTATCTGAGTTACGAAAATGTTCGTGTAGATACTCAGTTATCTCGGTGATGTCCAGATCATTGGTCAGAATATAATTTTTTAGTGTACCTCTTCCATCTGATATAAGAAAATGTAATCGTAGATATTCACTAAAACTGAGTAAAAAAGTAACAAAAACAAAGCAGTCCTTGTATAATTGGTTTTCCAGCTTTGACTTCTTGGTTTACAATTTTAAATATTCAAATCCATAATTACCGCAGCTCTTTGAAGACCAAATGTGTCAAGCATTCTTTTCGATATTGGCACAAAATTCCATTGTAGTTGTAAATTGTGCCATTAGTTATTTAAATGAAAGCGAACATGCAAGCCTTCAATTATGGGGCACACGTGTTGTTGTCAGCTACTTCAGGCCTAAGTACTCGTACTATGTACATATATGGAAATGTATAGACATCTGCATATCTATACTTACTGAGAAAAAAGTCATCAAACTAAGCGACAATTACTATAGATAATTGAAAATAATTGCAGGCTCCAAGATATGTGTGAGTTGTAAATAGTTGTTAGATTGATTTAACCATTTATTTATGGAAATTGAATTGACATAAACCAAACAATGTGTCAATGAGAAGACAATTTGTACAAAAGATTTTTAATAATGGATTCTGAATAAAGAGATTTTATTAATGCGCTTTGGATTTGATTTAGAAGATAGAATAGAATAGAAGTTAATGCGGTTTTGTTGCACTGTGACCAGAAGTTGTTGTGTTGTGTACCCCGTACAAGTTGTTAGGGAACATCCCCTAGACCCACCGACCTTATGAAGCTTAGTAACTTACGGGGATTTGATGTTCTCTTCTGTAAGCCAGAACTAGCCTGTAAGCCAGGTAGCGCATCCATCAACGACATGCCGCATGATTAGAAAATACACGAGTCAAATTCTAAATCGATTCTCACAAGAGGGCAGCTCTCATAAATATACACCAAGTCCATACAAATCAAGTTATGACAGATACTTATTGTTACGAAAATGACCTCTCTAAGTTCGTTTTGGATTGTGCTTGAAAATAAAACCACTTCAATTATTCAGCGCAAACGCAGCCAAAAACCAACAATTACTTTATATACAGATTTACACTTTGCTTGTATCTACACTTGTTACTACTTTGCTTATTCAGCTAAGACTCGACCCTTTGCGGTGCACACTGCTGCTTTTTATATATTTTAAGTTCAGCTAGAGTTCAGCTAGTAAGAAAAACACTAAAAATTTCTATTTTAGATTTTGCAACAGTGCAAAGTGAAGTGCGCTGTTCTTTTAGAGAGAATAATGCTTTCAACTTCTATTAATTTATTATTCTAAAAGAATGTAGAAAAGTAGCCAAGAAAATATGAATTTTTATTGAAAAATCAACAACCGAAACCAGGCTTTTCCGAAGTCTGCAGTCAGTAAACTAATTAAATAAGCAGTGATTTATATTCCGAAAAAAAATCACTGAAGCTATTGAAGCAACTGCACAACTCAAGTTGTTTGCGTCTTTGAGTGACTGTCTCGCGTCAGTCTCGAGTGCTGCCTACGATTGGAGAGCGCCAGCTCGTCAGTCAGTCAGTCTGCATATTTCAGTAATTAATTTCCATAATGGATTGCAAAACACTTTCCGCTGTGGCAACACCAACACACACACGCACTTAGTGCACATAATCCAATTAACCAGCATTGACTGGGCGCACGCGTATTTATTATGCTCTGTCCGGCGCGGCATTGAGCGGCTCGATGCGTTGCGTTGGCTGTGGCATGTGAAACGCGCCGCTGGCGTTGCCGCTCTATGCGTCATGGAACCAGTGCACAGTCGGCACCGGTCAATGACAAGGAACGCATTTAGCTGTGCATAGACTTTTCCCCGATAATTTACAGCAGTCGGGTGATAGCGTTTTATGAGTATTGCCTGCAATTAGGGTCATGTCGTGCAAACACTTGTGTCTCCTCAGCTGGTGGATGCGGGCGCTGTCGCTGTTGGTTGTGCTGTGCGTGCAATTGCATTGCGAAATGTTTGCTTTATTGATTTTTATAGCTTTTATAGCAATGTTTGCGTTTCACTAAATGTGGTTGTTTAAATTTAATGCAAATTGAAATTGAATGTAATTTATTAATTAATTGCACAAGTGAACAGATTTGACAGGCGGCTGTTGAGGATAAAAATTTGCCGAAATTGAGTGCAGGTTAAGTTAGGTTTTACTGGCTGCGTCCTCAGAGATGCCAGTCGGAGTTGTGAGAATGCTGGAATTTTTTATATGTTTCCAAAGAGATATTGGATCTAATTTGAATTCACTGCACTGAGAGACAAATCTCGAAGAAATACCAGGAGAACTACAATTTTTTTTACCAGGGACAATGTTTTTATGAAAACTATATTTGAAAAAATTTCTATGAAGGAAATGTCATACAAATAAATGAAATATACCAATACATTTCTGTTCGTGTCGAGAATCAAACTTGGCAATAAATTGTTTTTTTTTTTGTCATTTTTATAGAAAAATTAAAAAATAAGTATTATTAAAAAAAAATTGAAAAATGAGTATCATTTTTTATTTACTTTTTATTTTTTTAATTTTTTATTTATTTTGTTTATTTTTTTATTTTTAAAATCCTATAACAATTATTTTTGATTTTTTTCGCATTAGTCTACGAATAACGTTTATTTCCGCGCCGAGATTCAAACTTTGCAATAAACTTTTTACTGTAATTTTTATGGAAAAATTAAAAAATAATTACTTTTTTATTATTTTGTATTATTATTTTTTTAGTAATTTTTTTAATTTTAAATTTTTTTATTTTTAAACTCCTATAACAATTATTTTCAATTTTTTTCATATTAGTCTACAAATAACAGTTTTTTATTGGTGACTTTTATTTAAAAAAGCCATCAATAAAAATCGAAACTAAAATAAAAACCGAAAAAACTGTTGTTTATGGACTAATACGAAAAAAATCAAAAGTTATTGTTATTATAGAATTTTTTAAATATAAATAAAAAATAACTCTTATCGGTTGAGTCATTAAATAAAACTAAAAAAATAATTTAAGCATTGATTTTTATAATAAAACATATCACTGTTGCGGCCCCTGGTTTTTACAAATATTTTACTTTACAGATTGCAGTGTAGAACAGTGTACAACCGTTTTATGTATAATCTAATCTAATCTAATCTAATCTAATCTAATCTAATCTAATCTCACCTCACTTCACCTCGTTTCATTTCATTTCATTTCATCTCATCTCATCTCATATATCATATCATATCATATCATATCATATCATATCATATCATATCATATCATATCATATCATATCATATCATATCATATCATATCATATCATATCATATCATATCATATCATATCATATCATATCATATCATATCATATCATATCATATCATATTATATCATATCATATCATATCATATCATATCATATCATATCATATCATATCATATCATATCATATCATATCATATCATATCATATCATATCATATCATATCATATCATATCATATCATATCATATCATATCATATCATATCATATCATATCATATCATATCATATCATATCATATCATATCATATCATATCATATCATATCATATCATATCAGATATCATATCATATCATATCATATCATATCATATCATATCATATCATATCATATCATATCATATCATATCATATCATATCATATCATATCATATCATATCATATCATATCATATCATATCATATCATATCATATCATATCATATCATATCATATCATATCATATCATATCATATCATATCATATCATATCATATCATATCATATCATATCATATCATATCATATCATATCATATCATATCATATCATATCATATCATATCATATCATATCATATCATATCATATCATATCATATCATATCATATCATATCATATCATATCATATCATATCATATCATATCATATCATATCATATCATATCATATCATATCATATCATATCATATCATATCATATCATCTCATCTCAAGTCATGTCATGTCATGTCATCTCATCCCATCTCGTCTCATGTAATCTAAACCTCCCAAAAATATGCTTCTATCTCAGACTTTTGACTTGTCCAAAAACCATCACTTTGGATTTGTCTTAGTGTGAACACATCTTTAAGTTCCATGCAAAAATTTTTAGTTTTCCTTCCGTCACTGTGTTTCTAATCGATTTCAGTGCAGTTTGTTCAAGTGCCAAACTCTTACGCTTCCTTTTCAGTCTCATTAGTAGTTCTGACATTTTAATTTAATTACAAAAAAACAAAATCCAACAAAACAACCACAACTATTTGCACTCAATGCATAAATCAGACATGTGTTTAGTCTATCGTTAAGAAATCGAAAAATTATTCGCTCGAATGGACGGCACGGCGAGTGCGCTCGTGAATGCGTTTTGCAATTATTTATGGCTCGTTCGGCGCGAAACTGGGTCAAATGCATTAAAAATGTAATAGCCGCAAATAAATCATTTTACGACGCGCACAACACGCAACAAAACACAACATATAACAACAACAACAACTACAACAACGTCAAGCACAACCATATAGTGTGGCTGTCGCGAGACACATGTTGGAAATAAACAAATAAATGCATAAATAAACATGCACACATACAATTCAGAGTAGAAAAAAAAGCAGCAGCAACAACAACAACAAGCAATGAGACAACGTCAACAGCAACAGCCGCATTAAAAATGAAATTGTGTGCTGACAATGACATATTCACAGGGAGTGATGTGCCTCTAAATAAAGACCGCATTCAATATGTCACACAAATAAACACTTGAGGACGCGCCACGAGATGTGTGTGCACACACAGATATTCGCTTTATGCGCGTCTGTGTGTGTGTGTGCGCGCACAGGTACAGCGTCCTCACAGCTGCGCGGTGAGCCAGTGGAATGTGGGTGGGTCGAGTGGTGGGGGGAAGGTGGAGTGTGAAATAAAAAATGCCATGTGTTCTGGCGTCTTTTATGCTTACGTCAGAAATTCAATTTTAAATTCATGCTCCCCCCGAGGTCTACGACAAAACTCTCCCCTCCCACAATGTGTGTGAATGTGTGTGCAGTTTTGTGTTACTTCTGTTTGTGTGCGTTGATTTTGCATGCCCCATGTGTGTTCCATATTAAGTCGAACACATTTGGCCTAAATTTTTCAACTCCAGCACACACACATCTCTTGCTTTTTCCGTTCTTATGTAAAATTTCCATTAGTAAATCATGCACATTGTTGCTGTAATCCAATTTGGCCGCTGTGTGCGTGTTGCTAGTGCGGCCGCCTGTAAGTATGTCACGTCATGGTACACAACACACACTTTCTTTTATGCTGACAGCTCGACGCAACGCACTTGTTTGTGTTGTCGCGTTGCCCTTTAATACTTATTTTTCTTGTTGTTTTTTCGGTGTTATTCTCCATTAGATTTCGATGCTCGAACCCTACTTTGCCGCATTGTCACTTGTGTGTCAGTGCCTCGCCAAGTGTCAAACAAAATGTTGACAGTTTTCTTTTGTGCCGCACACCAGTCACAATCAGCCGCAGTCAGCCAGTCAATTCGCCACTCAACGCAACTCATTTGCTTGTTGGCTGCTTGCTGCTGGCTTATTTGTTTGTTTGCTTACTTGCTTGTCTGTCTTTTAGGTTTACTTGACTTGGTTGTTGTTATTGTTTGTGCTGATGTGGCACGTGGTGACTCCTACGCGTGTTCGTGCGCACATTTGGTATGTGTAGTATGTGTATATGTTTGTGTGTGTCGGGGATAATAATGATATTAAATGTTGACAGGTTGTTTTTCTTGCGCCACACTTTGAACCCACTTCAATTTCGGCAAAAACTATCAAGATTTTCTTTGTTCTCATATAATCTTCTACAAACACGCTTAGTGCTTTTGTCTGACCTCGAGATTCAAACCTTTGGAAAACTTGATACTCCAATGTGGTTGAAAGTTTACAAAGTTTCAAATTTACAATTTTGCTGCTGAAATTGATTACAGAACTGAGATATGTGTAGGTTTTCATTTCCATTTTTCATTTTCATTAGTGATTTTGTTTCGTTTAGAGGTGCGCCCGATGAAATGTTGAGATAACTCTGAAGTTACCAAGACAAATGATAGTCGCAAGATATGAGTTTCATGCCACTGGCGCATACAGGATTTCATTTTGAAAGCGATTCTGTACACAGACTTTTGAGCCCATGAGCCCAGCAATACCTTTTGACATCAAATTTGCTTGCACGCCAGTAATACATCTATTTTTTCTAAATCCAGACAGATAGCCAGCTGAATTGCGCAATTCAAACATTTTCTCAAATTATCCTAAATTTAGGTCTAAATTGAGCTCAATTTGTTTTAGAAAAATCTCTATTTAGCTTATTGCAGGTTGCTCAAAATTTACCATAAATTGAGTTCGATTTGCCATGCAACCCTGGTTCGTGTTGTTATCGATAAACAATTTCGTTTCACAATAAATTTACAAAAATTACTAAATATTCAATTAATGTTTTTAAAAACATTTTATTTTATGATTCGATAAAAAAGTGATTTGGGTACCCGGGTACCCCATCACACACATACGGGTTAAAAAAAAAAACATGTTCCATAACTGCTAAATGGAGCAATGTGAACAGCAAAAGCGATAAACTCAATTAAGAGCTAAATTTTCATGCATTTTTGGCTGGATTGTTTATAATACCTATTGTAACGATGAGGCACTCTGTGCTGTGCTATGCATGAATGCTTTTCCAAGCATACTTTTAGGCATGCACTTTGGAGTACGGCAAACTTGCTATAATTCCGATATGGCGAGGATGGTTCGCTAAGATGATGAGCTGTGCTAGAACAATCGAGATAGAAAGTACAACTAGAATGTGCCAGAAACATCGACGCGATAAGAAAACAAGTATAAAAAGCAGCAGTGTAAGCGCAAAGGGTTGAGTCTGAGTTGAATAAGCAAAGAAGTAACAAGTGTATATACAAGCAAAGTGTAAATCTGTAAATAAAGTGATTGTTGGTTTTTGACTGCGTTTGCGCTGGATAATTGAAGTGGTTTTATTTTCAAGCACAATCCAAAACTAACTTGGAAAGTCATTTTCGTAACATTATTATATATTGGATTTATTTGGCTGTCTGAATTGGACATCGCTTTTAATTTTTTGTTGGGTTATCAAAGACATTTGTCTGTGGCCTCTTGTCTACGTGATGATGGAAATTGACGCTTTTAATCTGCTCAACTGCCGCTTTCTAAGCTTAAAACTAATTGTTTGAATACTTCAAACACTAACGAAACAGAGCCTTTCGTCATTTACGGATTCGTAACACAATTTCAAAGGTTTTTAGGATCATTCCTTTCTTCTGCTATCGTCATATGTGATCTACTATTCATTACCCCCAATCACTCCTCAATATTAAAAAACAAAATGGCTCAATCTTGTGTTCTACAGCAAATTTTGTTCAATGAAACTACTCTTAAAAATTAAAACTAAACCAAATTTAAATAGTTTATAAAAGCTTGGGGACTATTATCAGGTCAGTCTATAAGTTCGTACGTTTTTCTTAGGTGGTTTTAAAATAAACAAAAAAGAAGTTTTCAGTATTTATTAATCAATAATATATTTTCCTGCATTATTTACAATGTCCTCCCAACGTTTAAGCAAATTTTTAATTCTCTGCTCAAAACATTGTTTATCCTTGGAGTCGAAATCCGTGTCGATATCCCTTTTTATAGCTCTTTTTGAGGTGTTGTTGTTCTTATTACTCATATGGGACTGTAGTCCGCCAAAAAGGTGATAATCGCAAGGTGTAATATCCGGAGAGTATGTTGGATGCGGCATTAGCTCCCATCCGAGCTCATTCAGCTTGCCTAAGATCTGTCTTGCAGTATGCAGTCTTGCGTTGTCGTAGTGAAACAAAACTTTGCGTCTATTGGCTAAAGACGGTCGATTTTTTTAAGTGCTTCATTCAGTTTGGATAGTTGATGGCAATAATAATCAGCTGTGATCGTCTGGTTTGGTTCCAGTAGATCAAAATAAACGATACCTGTCATATTCCACCAAATAGACAGGAGAATCTTCTTGGGGTTAGGGTCATCTTTGGGGGTTGGTTCAGGTGTTTCACCTTATCTCACGACTGGCGTTTTTGAACAGAATTATTGTAAAGGACCCGTTTTTCATCCCTAGTAACAATTCGGTTCAAAAAGCTCGAATTTTTAAGACGGTGCAGGAGCTGAGAACACACATTCACACTCTTTGGGACGAAAAGTTTATGCTGAACCCATTTTCCAAGCTTTGGAATCTTGCCCAATTAGACCAGGTGCCTGTAAACTGTTCCATGTGATGAATTTGAACCTTCCAGCCATCATATCGACTGTCAAAGTTGGCTTTGCTTTCACGAGGTGCAGCAAGGCGTCCGAGTTAAGGACCTCAGAACGACCAGAGCGTGGGGCATTCTCAACGTCACAATCACCACTTCGGAATCTGGAAAACCACTTTCGTGCAGTCCTTACACTCACAGCATTCTCCCTATGAGTTGCGTTTATTTCTGCAGCAGCAGTTGTTGCATTTGTTCCAGTTTAAAAAAAAAAAAAATACAAAATATGCTTCTTTTATTCGGTCGAAGATTCCATTTTATTTTTAACAACGCGTGCTTCTATCCGCGATTAAAATAACTTGTTGAATGCACAATACATCAGAGAAAATAACAAAAATTCGGCTATCTCCCACGAATAATTTTTTGTATGCAAAAAGCGCCAATTGTGAAACTATTGAAAAAAAAAATGCACGAACTTAGGAACTGACCTGATACTTTAATCTTCACCTAAATTACGACTGTCTTTGAAAAGTTATGTGTTGATTGTCTCCAACTTTTTCGACGATTTTATCTAATTTTTCGGTTCCAAATGGACCAACAGCTCAACGCTTTTGGTCTTTATCATCAAAAGTTTCATAGCGAAGTTGAGATTTCTGTACACAGTGGTGCATTCAGGGAGCTTTGGGAGTTCAAACTCCCCTAATTCAAAACTTGTTTTGGTTTCAAATTGTATTGCAATCAATAGTTCTATGCAAAACCGCTAAAATAAAATCCTCTGTGCGCCACTGCCTGCATTCATCCAATTTTTTTAATGAACACATAGATTCTGAGTTCCCTAGCAAAGTCACGATTTGTGTGTCCATTCAGTTTTTTAATGAACACATAGATTCTCAGTTCCATAGTAAAGTCATGATTTGTGTGGCCATCCAGTTTTTGACATCAACACATACAATTTCTGAGTTACTAAATATGATTGTTTCCGCAACACAACGTGACAAAAATAGTAAAACCTACACAATTCGTTCTTATCTTTAATGGCACTTTGGAACCCTTGAATCGTTAAAACCCCACACACACCACCAGTCACTTTGTAAGGATGCAAGCATAGAATAATAATAAAAAAATCCATATCCTTTTCCAAAGCTCTTTAAAACGCTGCCAGCGCACACCAACACTTCCGCAAACTATTTGCGCGTAGATTTTTGTTTTCTCTTAACGTTTGTTTTTGTTGTTGCCTAGAAAGTTCTATGCGGGCGTTGATATTTGAAGCGTGACAGTTCGGAAGTCGTGCGCGTACTTTTTTGCTTTTGTTTTTGATTTTTGTTTTCCCTTTCGTTTTTCTTGTGTACCAGCGCACAAAACTAAAGCAATTTTATGCGAAACTTTTTTGGAAAGTCATTTAAAAACAATTTGAAAATTTGTAAAACCTTGCAAGTAATTTTTATGTTTTTTTGTGTAACGCGTTTTTAGTTTTTGTTCTTCACTTTTGTGTTTTATTTTTTTTGTAATTTTGGGTTTTTTGCATAGTTGAAAGTTTAGAAAGTCGCCAGCAACTTTGTGTGCATTTTGATTGTTTTCCGTTTGTATGTTTGTGTGTGTTTGTGTGTACACGCAATTCTGGCGTCCAGACACTTCATTGAATTGAAATAAAAGCGCCCGCGTTGTTTTAAAGTTGACTCGCCGCCAGTTGCCTACAATGTGAGCGGCCATTGCGCGGCAGCTAATTGCCGCCATGCAGTTTTTGTTTTCAATTCTGTGGCCATTAACTTTTTTACAGTCAATTGTCATACAGCAAAGTCTATTACATGTTTTTGTGCTCTCTTTTATTTAAAAAATAATATATTTGATTGAAATTCCCTTATTAATATTTTTTCTTGACTTTTTGTCTATTTACAGGTAAGCAACATTTATATTGTCGATCAATATTTACTCGTAAGTGCAGTTGAACTGTCCGGTAAGCTTTGAAGTCCCATAGTTTTTTTGTTTTTTACCTTTAAACTTTGAGTTTCCCTCCTTCCCGTGACCTTTTTCTTCTTAACAACTATGCATATTAAATTTGTGTTTTCATTGCAAACAATGCAGTCGACTATCTGGGGACTTTGGCCGTTAACACCTGCTTAATTACAATATTTACCTCCGGCCAAGCCACAATTAAGTTGCCACAAATAATTAATGACATTCTCCTAGAAGCTAAGTGCACGAGACATTTGCCCTGTTAACGCCTCGCGCAGGTATTTCTGCGTATCTACTCACCCAGACTGAAGCCTTGCCAAAGGACCCGCGCGCTTACTAGTCACATTGAACTTGACTCGAACCTGAGTAATACAAGACAAATACAATTAAAAGAAAATTGAGTGCAATTAGTGTAATTAGAAGAGAATGCCAAAGTACTTTGGACGGCGCCTGTAGGGCGACAGACTGTTGTGTGGCGCACAGTCGGGATAAGCGTCCTTCAAACGGATGGACGGATGCTTTGTTTGGGACTTTGTGCGCGACTTCAATACGCCAACTCCACATTGTACAAACAGTACAAAAGGGGTATTTTTTAGGAAGAGTGTTTAGTTAGTCGCAAGTTGCGCAATTTTTACAGCATACATTTAATTACTTAGTAATTCAATGCAATTAATTACATTCAAAAATCACGAATTATTTAAGTGCAAAGGCTAAAGCTGTCAATTGTCAATTGATATGAAGAATATATTATTTTTAGAACTATATAATGATATAGTCGAAATGATAAATTTTCTCTTAAGAATTAGTTTGATTGATGTTCATGATTGATTATTCAATAGAAAATTGATTGATTTG
The DNA here is from genome assembly GCA_963971225.1 of Melieria omissa. Lineage (NCBI taxonomy): Eukaryota > Metazoa > Arthropoda > Insecta > Diptera > Ulidiidae > Melieria > Melieria omissa. The sequence continues at coordinate 5,434,610 of OZ020267.1, forward strand.
ATTCAACCTGATTTGTCAAATGAACGATTAAGAATATCAATCTATATATATAAAAATCAAATAAATTTCGTATGTGTTCTATAGACTCCCAAACCACCAGACCTATTTTAATAAAATATTACGTGTGTGTTTACGGGCACCGTGTGGAAGGTTCTTAGCATAGGGGGCGTGGCATTATTCAAGGGGGCGTGGCACCGCCCATACAACTCAATTCTTTAATATTGAATATCTTCAGAATTATAAGTCGTATAGCATTGAAATTTGGTACAGTGTCATGGCGTAAACATGTTGTTCGACCGGTAAAATTTAATGGGCGTTGGACAAGGGGCGTGGCACTTTTTAAATTCCGGTGTAACTTTCGAACTATAGCGTTCACATCAGTGAAACTCGGTACAAACTAACAATTTGGTCGTGTCCTTCGACAGGGAGAATAGGGTGGGTTTTTGACAAGGGGGCGTGGCGCCGCCCATACAAGCCAACTTTTTAATACGGAATATCTTCGGAATTATAAGTCGTATAGCATTGAAATTTGGTACAGTGTCATGGCGTAAACGTGTCTTTCCAGAAATAAAATTTAATGGGCTTTGGAAAGGGGCGTGGCACTTTTTAAATTCCGGTGTAGCTTTTGAACTATAGCATTCACATCAATGACACTCGGTATAAACTTATTATTTAGTCGTGTCCTTCGGCAGGGGAATAGGGTTTATTTTGGACAAGGAGGCGTGGCACCGCCCATACAACACAACTTTTTGATATGGAATATCTTCGGAATTATAAGTCGCTCAGCATTGAAATTTGGAACAGTGTCATGGCGTAAACGTGTCTTTCCAGAAATAAAATTTAATGGGCTTTGGAAAGGGGCGTGGCACTTTTTAAATTCCGGTGTAGCTTTTGAACTATAGCATTCACATGAATGACACTCGGTATAAACTTATTATTTAGTCGTGTCCTTCGGCAGGGGGAATAGGGTTTATTTTAGACAAGGGGGCGTGGCACCGTCCATACAACCCAAATTGTTGATTACAAATATCTTCAGAATTATAGGTCGCTCAGTATTGAAATTTGGAACATTGTCATTATGTAAGCATGTCATTCGACTGGTAAAATTTAATGGGCGTTGGACAAGGGGCGTGGAACTTTTTAAATTCCGGTGTTACTTTTGAACTATAGCATTCACATCAACGACCCTTGGTACAAAGTAACGATTTGGTCATGTCCTTCGGCATGGGGAATAGGGTGTATTTTGGACAAGGAGGCGTGGCACCGCCCATACAACCCAACTTTTTGATATGGAATATCTTCGGAATTATAAGTCGCTCAGCATTGAAATTTGGAACAGTGTCATGGCGTAAACGTGTCTTTCCACAAATAAAATTTAATGGGTTTTGGAAAGGGGCGTGGCACTTTTTAAATTCCGGTGTAGCTTTTGAACTATAGCATTCACATGAATGACACTCGGTATAAACTTATTATTTAGTCGTGTCCTTTGGCAGGGTGAATAGGGTGTATTTTGGACAAGGAGGCGTGGCACCGCCCATACAACACAACTTTTTGATATGGAATATCTTCGGAATTATAAGTCGCTCAGCATTGAAATTTGGAACAGTGTCATGGCGTAAACGTGTCTTTCCAGAAATAAAATTTAATGGGCTTTGGAAAGGGGCGTGGCACTTTTTAAATTCCGGTGTAGCTTTTGAACTATAGCATTCACATCAATGACACTCGGTATAAACTTATTATTTAGTCGTGTCCTTTGGCAGGGTGAATAGGGTGTATTTTGGACAAGGAGGCGTGGCACCGCCCATACAACACAACTTTTTGATATGGAATATCTTCGGAATTATAAGTCGCTCAGCATTGAAATTTGGAACAGTGTCATGGCGTAAACGTGTCTTTCCAGAAATAAAATTTAATGGGCTTTGGAAAGGGGCGTGGCACTTTTTAAATTCCGGTGTAGCTTTTGAACTATAGCATTCACATCAATGACACTCGGTATAAACTTATTATTTAGTCGTGTCCTTCGGCAGGGGGAATAGGGTTTATTTTGGACAAGGAGGCGTGGCGCCGCCCATACAAGCCAACTTTTTAATACGGAATATCTTCGGAATTATAAGTCGTATAGCATTGAAATTTGGTACAGTGTCATGGCGTAAACGTGTCTTTCCAGAAATAAAATTTAATGGGCTTTGGAAAGGGGCGTGGCACTTTTTAAATTCCGGTGTAGCTTTTGAACTATAGCATTCACATCAATGACACTCGGTATAAACTTATTATTTAGTCGTGTCCTTCGGCAGGGGGAATAGGGTTTATTTTAGACAAGGGGGCGTGGCACCGTCCATACAACCCAAATTGTTGATTAGAAATATCTTCAGAATTATAGGTCGCTCAGTATTGAAATTTGGAACATTGTCATTATGTAAGCATGTCATTCGACTGGTAAAATTTAATGGGCGTTGGACAAGGGGCGTGGAACTTTTTAAATTCCGGTGTTACTTTTGAACTATAGCATTCACATGAATGACACTCGGTATAAACTTATTATTTAGTCGTGTCCTTTGGCAGGGTGAATAGGGTGTATTTTGGACAAGGAGGCGTGGCACCGCCCATACAACACAACTTTTTGATATGGAATATCTTCGGAATTATAAGTCGCTCAGCATTGAAATTTGGAACAGTGTCATGGCGTAAACGTGTCTTTCCAGAAATAAAATTTAATGGGCTTTGGAAAGGGGCGTGGCACTTTTTAAATTCCGGTGTAGCTTTTGAACTATAGCATTCACATCAATGACACTCGGTATAAACTTATTATTTAGTCGTGTCCTTCGGCAGGGGGAATAGGGTTTATTTTGGACAAGGAGGCGTGGCGCCGCCCATACAAGCCAACTTTTTAATACGGAATATCTTCGGAATTATAAGTCGTATAGCATTGAAATTTGGTACAGTGTCATGGCGTAAACGTGTCTTTCCAGAAATAAAATTTAATGGGCTTTGGAAAGGGGCGTGGCACTTTTTAAATTCCGGTGTAGCTTTTGAACTATAGCATTCACATCAATGACACTCGGTATAAACTTATTATTTAGTCGTGTCCTTCGGCAGGGGGAATAGGGTTTATTTTAGACAAGGGGGCGTGGCACCGTCCATACAACCCAAATTGTTGATTAGAAATATCTTCAGAATTATAGGTCGCTCAGTATTGAAATTTGGAACATTGTCATTATGTAAGCATGTCATTCGACTGGTAAAATTTAATGGGCGTTGGACAAGGGGCGTGGAACTTTTTAAATTCCGGTGTTACTTTTGAACTATAGCATTCACATCAATGACACTCGGTATAAACTTATTATTTAGTCGTGTCCTTCGGCAGGGGGAATAGGGTTTATTTTGGACAAGGAGGCGTGGCGCCGCCCATACAAGCCAACTTTTTAATACGGAATATCTTCGGAATTATAAGTCGTATAGCATTGAAATTTGGTACAGTGTCATGGCGTAAACGTGTCTTTCCAGAAATAAAATTTAATGGGCTTTGGAAAGGGGCATGGCACTTTTTAAATTCCGGTGTAGCTTTTGAACTATAGCATTCACATGAATGACACTCGGTATAAACTTATTATTTAGTCGTGTCCTTTGGCAGGGTGAATAGGGTGTATTTTGGACAAGGAGGCGTGGCACCGCCCATACAACACAACTTTTTGATATGGAATATCTTCGGAATTATAAGTCGCTCAGCATTGAAATTTGGAACAGTGTCATGGCGTAAACGTGTCTTTCCACAAATAAAATTTAATGGGTTTTGGAAAGGGGCGTGGCACTTTTTAAATTCCGGTGTAGCTTTTGAACTATAGCATTCACATGAATGACACTCGGTATAAACTTATTATTTAGTCGTGTCCTTTGGCAGGGTGAATAGGGTGGATTTTGGACAACGGGGCGGGGCACCACTCATGCAACTCAAATTTTTAATATGGAATAATTTCGGAATTATAAGTCATACAACACTAAAATTTAGTACCCTGTCGTCTCACACATGAGTCATTCTAATGATAAGATTTGATGGGCGTCAGACAAGGGGCGTGGCGCATTGTTTGTGACCCAAATATTTTGCTGAACTTTGAGTGGCACAGCAATGAAACTAAGTACGAACCTACCATTTTCCCTTCCGAAAGACGGGATGGTGCGGGTATTGAACAAGGGGGCTTGGAACCGCCCATATAACTTAAATCTATATATATATACAAGAAAGT